>JAPWIX010000027.1:217500-817500 GCA_028751805.1 Podosphaera xanthii
GACCGCGCCACTAAACTTCGACACCGTATAATAGAACGGGTAGCGCCGCAGCTAGGGCTGCAGTGCGTAGAAAAGTTGTTGGTACACCACGATTGGTATTTCCAAGCTGTCGTATGTGGGCACTGATTCGTTGCGTTTTAGCACTCCATTCTTGTACATGTTGTTTGAAAGAGAGTTTAGTGTCGAGGAAGACGCCAAGCCACCTCAGAGTAGAACTGGTAGTTCTTAGGACGTCATTAACAATTACCGGTGGAGAGGGTTGACGGGATCTGTGAAGATGTATGATTTCTGTTTTGTTTTCCGCCAAAGAGAGTCCGTTCTGACCGCACCAATGGGTGATGCTTCCAACATTGTTAGTGGTCAGACGAGAAGTGTCGACTAGCGTTTTAGCGACCGAGAGGATTGCTACGTCGTCTACGTATCCAAATGTGGGAAACCCGAGTTTGAATAAAGACTTGAGAAAGAGGAGGAAAAGTATTGGGGAAGCAGGGGACCCTTGGGGCAAGCCGTGCGGAATTTCCAAGAAATCACCTACAAAATCATCCACTCTGAGTGGAGTCTTCCTGCAAGAGGCAAAGGAAGCAACCCAATTCACGTATGGTAAAGGCCATCTCCCTGTTTACGCAAACGAACACGAAGACGGCCGGGCTGTATACTATCGAAAGCACTTTGGATATCAAGGGTGGCGAGAGTGCAAACTTGCTTTGTCTCCCACGCCTTTTCGACATCGTGAACCAGACATTCCACAAGATCCATGGCAGACCTTCCAGGTAGCGCTCCAAATTGCGTCGGGGAGATGATACGATTTGACAAGGCCCAGAAGGCAAAGCGTTTTGCAAAGAGACATTCCAGCCCCTTCCCAATAACTGGGAGAAGCGAAATCGGACGCCAATTGGCGGGGTCAGTAAGATCGTCCTTGTGTGGTTTAGGAATAACTACCACTTCAGCGCGGCGGAAGATGCTGGGATGGTGACCATGTTCCAAACATAGGCTGTAAAGCTGATCAATCCACGAGCGCCACCTATCCACTCCCCATACAAGGCGGATGGCTGAGACAGAGAGGTGGTCGTGTCCCGGAGTAGTTGACGAAACTTCCAGAAGACAGTGGCGTACTTCATCTTCGTCTACGGATAGAGGAGCAGGGATCGCACGCAGTGGGCAGGTAGGGGTATTCCTGGGTATATCCGGCTGACCCATAGAGCGGGCCAGCTTAGTTCGAAAGAATATGTCTGCACGCTCGGTCAGGGTGCTGAAGGTGACACCTTGATGAATAATTGGGGGGGGGACCAAAGCGACTTGATAGCTTCCGCCATCCAACAACTTTATGGGCTTCCAGGATCGAAGCCAAATTATCCAACATGGAGCGCTTATGTTCGCGTTTGGCTCGTCTAACAGACTTCCGAAAATTATTGTGTGCCTCGCTAATGAGATCTTGGTCACCGCTATGGCGAGCTTCGAAATACTGATGACGTTGGTCCGAGCATTCGCGATTCCAAAAGTCTTTGCATGGGACGCAGGCAGGCCTCGGCGGGTTAGCTGCAAGCAGCATTGCCAAGAGAGAGGCAATTCCCGATGAAGTCACCGCGTCCAGGCGCTGAGAGGTTGGGTCTCCAATAGGAAGGCTAGGAGGTGCGGCAGCGGAGAGGGCAAGACGAAATACCTGTCACGGTCTGGGCCAAGAGCGCAGGGGCAGCTAATGGTCGACGGTAGTAAATATTGAATCTATGGGAAATGAACTAATCTATCTACTATGTTGGGCATTTAAGAAACACAGTCCCATTCTAGAAGCTTCCTCCTTACTCTGATGTCCTCGGACATTTCCTGTAGATTCTATTGTCCAGAATACTCCAGGAACTTCTTGAAGGTCCAAGCACCAACAAGGAATCCCTACCCCTGTATACCACCTATTTATGCAGACTAATAATATATATTATATGCAAACTTATGCACGCCTATTCATACAATAGGCTACAGGCATAACCAGCTTATCAGCTGTTACAATACCTCAGCGTTCTCGTCTTTGAATTTGGGCAGCTTCAGGGTTGGGTGACGTCTAGATGACGAGATTTGGACGAAGCCGGATATCGTCTCGTGATCGGAAGTGGAATGTGTCTCCGGGTCCACTCGGGCTGAAAGTCCTTCCATGTTCGTGAGTACTAGGTCGAGGACGTGGCCAGCTCGGTGTGTAGGAGCTCCGTAAGGCAATGCCGACCTCAGAGAATAGTTGTCAATCCATTCAACAAAGCTGCTGACGCCAGACGAACGGGAGACGTTGGGCTCCCATAGTTCGTGATGAAGATTAAAATCTCCCACGACTATGGTATTCGGTTGAACCGGCCAGCTTAAAAGTGCCTCGAGACTCTCTGGCATTTGAGCTTGAGGTTGTCGGTATACGTTTATGATCTCTAATGAAGGAGAGCTCTGGAGACGAAGGGCGATGATATCAGGTGAAAGACCACAATCCAGCTGGATAAGTCGGAGGTTAGATTTCTTTCAGACTTGGATGTGAAGGGCGAATCACCAAAACAATTAATAAGAAAAGTATGGTGGCCAAATGCTGTCTATTTTCTAATCGACTTCCGAAAGTAAGTCTTGGAGTAGAACTACCTATATAGCTATCTCTGTTCCTCCTCCTACTAAATATAAATCATCATACCTGAGAACTTGAGATACAACTACAAAACCGTCTGCGTATTACATGTAGCAATTATGACTCTGTATCTGTACCGAAGTAGGGGAGTTCCATCAAGACTCGAGCTAGTACAATGTTTCGTTGATTCCGAAACACGTGAAGGCGCAGCCGGTAACAATAGGTTAAAACGCGCGGGCGCGAATTTTTTCAGTCACGATTAGGAGGAGTGAAAATGACATAAGCCGGATGGGCCTTGGTTACGTTCTTAGAGTTTATTGTTTTAGTCCAGGGTTCTTGGACAAAGATCACATCATACTTGCCGTGAAATGCAGCTTGAAGAAGAATGAGGTGAGAAGATCCACCACGCCCAACGTTTGCTTGAAGGAAACGAAGGCGAGGCGGGGGGGTGCTCCTTAAAAAGGCTCTATTGCTCATGGGAAGTACTAGTGGAGGAGTTGGGAGCTTGCTCGTCTAGGTCTACTTCCATAGACCCGTCCGAAGCAGAAGCAAGAGGCGTGAAGCTGTTCTGGCTAGCAGAAGGCATAGTTTGAGAAGGGACAGAGGGGACTTCCGTCGATAGAGTCGGTGCGTTGGACCTGTCGGGAGAGGAAGTTGCGACGGCAGCAGCTGCGCGACGTTGTTTCCGGAGCTTATTACGGTTCTGTGAACGGAGGTCTGTAACCGCTTTTTCTGAAGGGTGAATAAGTTTGCCCTTGAAAGGGCGAGGGCGGAGAGGGAAACTTGAGTCGTCTGCAGAATGTGGCCCTAGGCAGTTAATGCAACGACAGAGTTGGCGGCATTCTCCATCGTGGCGAAGGGTACCGCAACGAACGCACAACGCTTGAGTGCGGCAGCGAGAGGACTGGTGAAACCCAAAGCAAGCATCGCATTGGACTACCTTTGGGTTAGGGATGTACCGTCGAGAAGGGGCGCTGTCAACAATTCGAAACGTGGACACCTCTTTAGGAAAGAAAATAACAGCCGTGTGCAGAGGATCTCGTCGATCTTTATGTATAGACCATTGGGCGCCCGATGGAGCGACGCCTGTCTGTGACTGGGCAATGCTCTTGACATCATCAAGCGTGGTTGGAACCAGATTTGAGGCCGGATTCCAGATAGTGCGTGGGATACGCTTGACAACGTACCCAATGCGATCCTCAATTTGGATTAGAGAGCCCGAGAGAGACGCTCTTATAGAGTCAGCATTGTCCAACGCAATTTTCAGCGATGCATCTGACGAGAAGGCGACGGTGAAACCGCTGGAGCAGCGAGGAACGGAGGCGATTCCATCCTTGAGACCAGGAACGATGTGGATGAAAGCAGACTTGACTGCAGTTACGTCTGCTCTAAGAAGTGGAGCTTCTTCACAGAGACGGAAGATGGCTTTGAGACCCTTGGTGATAGCAGTTTGTTTAGAAACAGGCGTGCTAGAGGGGCGAGACGTTGTGTTGGGTCGGTCCGAAGACGGCACCGGAGGGCCAGTGGCAGGATGGCCTGCGGCGGTCGCTGCCCAACTCTGCGGTTGCTTAGCTGTAGGGATAGGAGGTCGAGCTGGTAAGCTTTGGCTGGGCTTGGGTAAGGAGCCCGATGATTTAGGTTGTCTTTGGTTGTCGTGTCGCATAGGATGCCCGGAAGCAACCGCAAGGAGAAGCGCGTCCATTTGCTCGCGCACGAAGGACTGGATGAGGGGATCGGCTTCTTTGACGGCTGACCAAAACTTGATATGGAAGGATTGAACCCAAGTAGCTCGACCCTTCGCAACGCGCTGAACAAGCTCGAGCTCTTCAGCGACGCGCTGGGCCAAAGGGGGTGGTTGTTGTGATTTGGCCATCACGAGCGCGATGCCCAAACGAAAATGCACTTGATAGGTATCGAATGAGAAATCGAATTAGAGTGAACAGCAGGAGAGGAATAAGGAGACGTGATGGATGTGTGATGTCAATGTATAGAGTTAGAGAGGGACGACTTCTCTGAGGCTTCACTATAGATTTGAGGTATACTTAGCATGCTCTATCTTGTTGTGATTAAGCAGGATAATAACAATTCCAAGCTGGATGGCATTAAACCCTGATCATGTGATCGAAGTTGCAGGTATCAAAGGTGGATCATATGATCGCAGATTATTATTATTATTATGTTTCGCGTGCCGGGCCGAGCCCTTCACCCAGGAGGCGTGACACGGGTAGTCGAGCTCTATATAGACTCATAGCTACCTACATGACGGAATCTAAATGATCCGGGGAAAAAAAAAAAAGGAAAACAAGATGAAATAAAAAAAAGGTGAAAAGTAGAATGGAAAAAGAGTTTTGGAAATCTGGTGTCCTACACCATGTTCCCTTCCCATCGGTCCAAAATTGGATAGATCAGGTCCTTCCTCCAGAGCAAAAGAAATCTTCACACTGTTTGACTATTTCACTGTCTTTTAAAGCACTCTGTCTTGGTCAGGAAGCGCAAAAACAGCTGCCATCCATTATCTCCAATCATCTCTTTGATAGTTGGGCGTGCTTCTCGTGTGGCACTTCTCCAGCGGTGCAAAGCCCGTCGACATTCTGCAAAATGCCACAGTCATTTTTCCCGCCCGCATGCGCATGTTATTGAGGCGTTTTCATGTCCGAACCTACGATGGTAATCGGCAAAGTCTCCATGGCCAGTCCGAGCTGCGATCAGACGGTGGTACGCCCACCGTGGGAGGGCCAGTTCAGGTGTTATGGGCTGCGCCCGTATGGGAGCTGGTCACAGGGACCACCCCAGTAATAATTGGAATGACGAGACTCTAATAGACGCAGGGGGGATCGGCCGGGAGCGGGAATGCCTGACCCGAGCGGTGGCTAGTGGCAGGGATGAAGGGAGCATTTCGGAGTTACAGGAAGTCGTTATCTTGGGATCGGTGGAGTTGGGCGTTAGATACCAAGGGACGGGGACAAGGCAACTTGAGGGAATAGGGTAGGGTAGGTTAGCGAGTTCGGGTGAGGTTGTACATATTGGGGAGTCGAACCGCACACTGTAATTTCCTCTTTATTAGAAATTGATAAACTATTTTTACGACTTCGACCTTCGTGCATAACTAAGGTCCTCGATTCTCTCACATCAGGTGGTCTTTTTCGACGCATCTTGAGGTCTAGTTCCTCGTAACGCTTTGGTCGGTTCGCTCGCCACCAGGTCTCAACCAGCTCTTGTGCGCGAATGTTAATATGGCGACCGAGTGCTGCAAAGGTGAGAGTTGGGGTCCTATCTCTGCCGTCTAGTGTAGCAAGTCTTGCTTGCACTGGGGGTAACTGAGCCAAAGCTGCTCTTGCCATCTCGTCCGCTTTTTCATCGCCTTTTATGCCGTTGTGGCCGGGAACTCATCGAACCTCCACGAGTTGGTGTTCTTCGCTTAACTGTTTGAATCTCCTTACTGCTGTGTATGAAGATCTAGACAGACCCTTTACCAGAGCTTTGGAGGCCTCTTGGTTGTCCAGGAGCACTTTGATAGGCATGTTACTCACTATTTTCAATGTTGCCTCTAATGCTCTGAGGGCTCCAACAATTTCCGCGTCATAAACTTCCCCTCCAAGTAGAGGTCCGTTCCCAGTTGTTATGAGTTCATCATTCCTGTAGATGGCGAAACCAAAAGCCGACCTTCCTGGACCGTTAGATGACCCGTCGGAGAAAGCACAAATTGTTCCAGGCGGCAGGTCTTTGAGCCATCTTTTCACCAAGCCAGCTTCTGTTGCTTTGTCGCTTGCTATGTTGCTGGCACTTTTGTAGTCCTTCAAGCGGTATAAAGGGCCTGGTTCTTCAGTTTCCGGTATCGCTAGGATACTTGTTTGTAGGCGAGTGTAGTAGCGTTCGGTTACTTTAATTGGGCAGCCTTTTTGTCCCGTGCGTTGTCACGGTTCGGGATATAGAGGCAGAAGCACTGTATATCGTAAAGTAGTTTATATTTATCTATAAAGGAGGAACAAACAACTATGTCTGATAACAACCACTTATACGCCCTGCCTCCTACCTGTTCTTCTAGCTACCTATTCCCGAACATTCTCTCGACTTCCACAATAGATAGTTAGACGATATCAATCTTCGAGAATGTTCCATCTGAGCTAAACTAAATATATGCATCTGCCGATCGCTTGCGGGGAAGATTGCATTAGAGAATAGGGCTGTATAGAGCCCCACCTATGCTGATCCTATGCACAGTTCGCCTGTGATAATCATCATAGGCTACAGGTACATATCGGCTTATCAGCCGTCACATGCGTATGCCTAAACGCTTTGTCATGTCCATTGGCGTCCCCCTTGATCTGAACACCAGTGGGTGTCGACTATCAAGTCTGCGTAACCTTACTGTCGTGTGTAGTTGTCTCTGCTGAAGCAATATTTTTGCAGGTGGGATTCCTGCCTCTCGGTAGAGTACCGTGTTAGGCGTCGTGCACCAGACTGATAGAGCTGCTCGGATGGCCGTTAGAATAATTTGGTCGAGTAGGTTTATGTGCCATCCTACTCCCGTGCTAACTTGCTTATGCTTATTTGCATTTACTCGAGTGGGGCCAGGCCACCAGGCTTCTACCCCATAGGTTGCTGTACTAACTATGCAGGTTTGCACTGCCCGGATAAGGGGACCTGGTGCTGCACCGTGTTGTATTTTGTTGATTTGTCGCAGGAACTGCCCTAGCTTCAACGCTTTTCCGCACCATTGTTGTACGTGATATTTGAATGAAAGTTGAGAGTCTATCCACACTCCTAGCCACCTAATATGAGGAGATGGTTCTATTCTCTGACCTTTGATATTAATGAATAAATCTGAAGTATTGACCTTCTTCCTTGGGCCTCCACCGATGACTAGTAGCTCAGACTTAGCTGGGTCAAAGTCGATTTTGTGTTCTGCGGCCAGTTCTACCAATCTATCAACTTCCTGTTGGGCCGCTGCAATTGCGTCGCCCGGGTCCTTCCCTATCCGGATAATTGCGATGTCGTCGGCATATCCAAGCCTGCTGTTAGGACTGCCTTTTTGAATAAGGATCGAAATGTAGAGAAGGAAGAGTAAAGGAGAGAGAGGCGAACCCTGGGGTACACCACAGTCCATTACCTTGTCTTCTGTCACTCCATCCTTGTATCTTATTTTTACTCTTCGTTGTCTAAGGAAAGATTCGATCCATCGGCAGAGGGCGAGTGGCCAGCCCTGTCCCCGCATCTGCATGAGTAAACGGTTGTGAAGTACTCCATCAAATGCTCCTTGGACGTCAAGCGTTACCATAGCTGTTATCCTCTTACATCTCCTAGCAGCCTCTGCGTCGTGTACTACACAGGAAACTAAGTCTACTGCTGAGCGTCCAGGGAGCGCACCAAAAAGTTGTTGTGGCACAACTCGATGCTCGATTGCCAGCTGGGCCATCTTTTTAGCCACTAATCGTTCTAAACCTTTGCCTAAAATTGATAGAAGAAAGATCGGGCGCCATCCTTTCGTCGTAGATGTATCCCTGCCTGCTTTGGGGAGCAGTACTACTTCTGCTATCTTGAAGGCCAGTGGGGCATATTCTAATCTTAAACACGCCAGGTATAGGTCCCTGACGAGGGGGCCTATCGTTTTCCAGCACGCTTTGAGTAGGCGCACAGTGATTTTATCGCTGCCTGGAGCTGTGTCTCTGACTGCCGTAGTCGCCGCTGTCACCTCCTCGAGAGTTAATGCTGAGTTCCAGGGGATAGTTTCCGGCTGACCGTGCTCCCTCGTCTGACTGTCGTTGTTCGCGTTGAATCTCGCAAGTAGAGAATCACGTAAGGCAATAGCCCTTTCATACGGATCCGAGAGCCAGCGGTCAGGAGACACTTGGAGTGGCGGCGGCTCTTTTGCTGGTCGAGGTTTCGCCCATCGCATCAGTCTGTATACCTGGGCTTCAGACTCGGAGGCTTCGATTTGCTTGGTCCAGTACTCGCGTTTCGCCGCCTTCACTACTTTTCTGAATGCCTTCCTGGCAGTTGCTGTGTTTTCTGCAAGACTCTTAGACTCTTTGTACTCTCGCCATTTGTCTTTGCAATTGTCGTTCCACCAGGGGGCTGTTCTTCCGCTTTCTATCGCTGGTGTACGTCCAGTAACCTTGACAGCATCGTGTAACGTTTCCAGGAGTCTTGCTGTGCATCTTTCTATATCTCCCACTGTTTTTAATTGCCAGAGCTTCGGCCATCGTTCTACGCATCGTGCGAAATCATCTAGGTTCGCGTCGCTAATGCGAACCTCACTCACAATTCCAGTTAAGTCCGACTTTCCGGGTGTATAAACCGTCCCTTCTATCGTACAAAGGTCGGATGTACAGTGAAAGAGTGGTGTAACTGAAGCAAAAGCGGATGCGTAGCTCCAAGTAAGGTCAAGCACATTTCCATCTCGGTGAGTTGGCTCCCCTATGGTGGTAATTGTAAGAGGCGTGGCTAGGTGTGATCAAAGAACCCTTGGACGTGAACTGTAAGCTATGGACTGTTGGCGTAGACTGTGGCTGTGGACTACGGGCGAGGACTATGAACTCGGTGGACAAGACAATAACAATAACTATGAATCTAGACAATGACAATGACTGTGAATCAAGACAAGATTATATTGAACAACGGTAGATAACAAGACTCAGGTCTGAAGAACCTCTAGAGACAGAGGGAAAGCCACTATTTATACACAAGCCTAACTCCATCTCTACAAGGGCCATCTGGCCGACAACCAGGCCATCTTAGAAATACATAGAATATTAAAGAATGCTGTAGAAGTCCATCAACCATTACAAGAGAGAGAATAGTATGGAAACCTATAGAACCCTAACCCAAAATCCCTAGTGTTCAGACGGAAGTACAGAAGATTCTAGAAGGCTAGACCTCGATTAGCGACAACACGTGAATTGATTATTATTCACGTGACAGCATTAAGTATGCGCTAATCCTGACACATGATATCACCTGATATTACCTAATATCAGTGCCGCAATGAATCATGGCCTATTCCTGACAGTAATCATTTCCAGTCCATGTGCAGTGGCCCACCCCAGGATATGATCACTATTTCCATGCTCTCGCTGAGCTTATGGTTGCCAATGCTGAGACACAGCATTAAAGTCACCCCCAACCACCGTGGGACCCTGTGGTTGCCACCGCAGGAGTGGTTCCAGAGTGCCGGTCGGGTCCGAAGCCCGATAAACGTTAATAAAAGTAATGCCAGATATCTGCACGAAACAATAATCAGCCGTCCTTTCGGTTGGAAATATTTGAGTGGCCCGAAGCCCTTTTCGCGAGAATGTGATGGCCCTCGGTCGGACTCTTTCTCCTCCAAAAGGTACATGTGAATTATATCCTGGGTGACTTTTGGTGATTGAGGTTCCATCTCTGCCCATTTTCCATGGTTCTTGAATCATCACAATATCTGCTCCTGCTTCCCATGCCTGTTGCAAAGCGATGTCCATATTGGGCCCTCCTTTTGCTACATTGACTTGGTGGAACGTAAGAATGCCTGACGTCCTCCGCGCTATTCCTCCGATTTGATCGCCGCTCATGATTCTTGCATCGTGGCCTCCGGGGTGCTGACAACTTCTACTTCGGCATCCTTGTTCCTTTTCTTTCTTTCTGCGAGCGTCACTTGAAAGTCGCGATTGCCCCGCTCTCGAATAACCCGCAGTTCCGCCGGTGTGCGTGGTACGATTGCATTATTTTGCCGTCTGGGGCGAGCCATACAATTTTGGTCTGTCGATTCATGAGGCCCACCGCAGTTCGAGCACTTCGGGACCTCAACATCGCACTTCTCTGTTTCATGAGTTCCTTTGCATTTTCCGCAATGTGGGGCTTTGCCGCAGAAACGCGTCGAGTGGAAACCCCAGCATCGTTGGCATTGTTCAATCGGGCGTTGACGTGTGAACACTCTGGCCGGGCCGCTCTCGTCGAAGAGCCGGAATTGGAGGTTGGTTGGCTTTTGTTTGAAGTGGATGATCCAGTTCGTGGTAAATTGTCCAAGCTTGATCTTCATGGGTCGCAGTTGGACTGGTGCTGCTCCGGCAACTGTCGTACACTCCCTAGCCACCATTTCGTCAGTGACTAGTGTATTAAATATCCGATTCCCCTCCAGCGATCTAATGTGTATCGGCACATTGGGAACCAGGACCGAGCTCCACTCTGATGCTGGCTCGATTTTGGCATTCTCCTTCTGAAAGGACGATGCTACTCTCAGAATTGATTCCCTGAGCGCATCTGAAGCACACTCAAATGCCATACCTGAGCGGACCTGGTACATTTCCACAATAGCTGAAGCTGCGATTCCAGCCCGCTCAGTAATGATCTTCTTTATAGATAAAGGCGAAAGTTTACGCCATTCGTGGTCCTTGTTTAATCGAAGGAAGAGTCTTTTATCTTCTTTTGTAGGTCTTTCTGGGGGGGGTCTTTGTATGTTTTGGAGTCATTAAAGCTGCCGGCGGTTCAGGAAGCTTGGCCGCTTTTCTGGCAACGGTGATCCATGATTGTTTGTTTATTTGTGGCTTTTCCGGAAGGCCGTGGATAAGCTTCTCAGCCGCCTTTGTAACCCTAGAGGCAGCTGCAGTTACCGCACTCTTCTTAGGGAATAGAGTCTTACAGGGGGATTCATGGAATTGAGCTGTACCAATCGCAAACGCGGTCACAATGGGAGCTAGACTTTCAATTAGAGGAGCGAGAACGGCCCCATCCTCGGTTCCAGCCTTGGTCTTAGCCCAGGTATTGATGGTTCCTAGCAGCTCTTGGGCCAGATTGAGCCTTTGCTTTCTGTCACGTTCTGATTGTTCTATTGCAGCAGCAATTCCAATCAGACTTGGATGTAGGTCGTCACTTAGAGTGGCAGGCGGTAAAGTTGAAGGAGCTCTGGCACAGGCCATGGCGCCGATTGTTTAGTGTATTAAAGCTGTAGACAGTGTTTATGATGCTATGAATTGACTTTAGATAGTTGTGGTTGCTAACATTTAGGAATGATCAGTCTGATGTAGATGGTTGGGGCGAGAGTACTATGTCTTCAAGTAAATAAGTAAATTGACTACATATGATCGCAGATTGTTTGTTTGTTTGTTTGTTATTTAACGTCTAACTAATGGTAAAATACACTAGTCCCAAATTGGATAGGACGCCAGAGCTTACTGCTCCGGATGCCTGAGGCCCCCGACTCCCCCAAACTAGAGAGGAGACCTGAGATGATTTGCGGTGACAAGTGACTTGAACCATCACCTTTCCGACAATGTTGTTAGTCCACATTAGAGGGAATAATTCCATGGAGAGATGATACTCCCGTAATACGATAGAAAGAGAGAGGAAAGGAAAGAAATGAAAAAAAAAAAAAGAAATAGCCCCCAAGACTCCATTTTGCGCCATCGGTATAAGAAGTTATGAAACTAGTCAACAGTCGTATGTTCAATTTTATGGTTTGACTACTGCTAGCCGTCCATGATTGTCGAGTCTGAAGGGATTCTAGGACAGATTTCGGTAAAGAATTTCGACTCTTCCAGCCATTTAGTAAGTTTTGAAGCTCCAGTGGGAGTCCCGAGAAGGAAGATGGCTTTGTTTGGGCAGCCTCTGGGTGGCTTTGGAAGCCGAACTGTATTCAGCCTGCAGTTCATGAAGTGTAAAGGCGATTTGGATTCGTTGCAGCTGCATGTGTTGTGCGCGGAATCGTGGTCAAAGCGGGCATGATATGATGCGAAGTCTCCATGTCCGGAGCGTGCAGCAAATATGTGAGCGACATGTTGTCGCGGTAGTGACAGCTCCGCGGGGCAGCCCGCGAGGAAGTCAATTTCCAGGTCCTGGTACGATTTAGGGTCGTTTTGTAACCAATAATCTTTGTAGGCTCCTGATTTCGAATTACTGACCCAAGTTTTGGCAGAGGCAAATGTGAGCGGGAAAGGTGGGGGCGGTGGCATATTCATAGCTTCTTTCGCGGCTGCATCAGCTAGAGTGTTACCAGGGATTCCAGAGTGACCTGGAATCCAATGAACCTTGACTCCACCTTGTAGGACATGAGGAAGGCGCGAGCGATGAGGCCACTCTCGCGCTTTAGATGCGAACCTGGAGAAGATTTCTTGAGAAGAACAGGTGGGGGTCGAAAGGAGCTGTCGGGCAACATCCAAATTGTCTAGAAGTACCCAGATGTTACTTGCGAATCGTGCCGAGGGAAGGTCTACCGCTATCTCTAAGGCAGTTAAGGCGGCAGCAGCTTCCGCATCAAAGATCTCGAGTGAAGGGCTAAGAGGTATACGTTTCTGGCAGATCAAGCGACCTGCTTGGAGGACGGCAACTCCGCCCCTGACGCGAGGGCCGGAAACAGAATCTAGACGACTCCCGTCTGAGTAAATTACCATATCTTGTGAGGGAATGCCTTCAGGAAGGCGACGTCTGGTCCTGGAGCACCAGCTCTCCTTAGCTTGCCAAGGAGGGTCGACCAGGGGATCTAGATACTCTGTGGGCGGGAGATTCAGGGCCCAACCTGAAAGGCGCGAGACACGTCTTTGCTGGCTTAAGATCCACATGTTACGGCGGCGGAGGGGGTGCCGTGGATCTAGGCGATGTATGCGGAGGGCTGCCTGGGGGAGTTTTGAATCCAATGCAATTTCTGGAGGGGGGAGACCTGCTTCTCTATATAGTGCGGCGGCTGGAGCTGTTCGATAGACGGGAAGAATGGCTCTAGCGGTGGTTCTTGCAACTTTTTGGAGAGAGAGATGACCCTTCACTAAGTTTGAAACGGCCCTGGTCGGATGAATAGAGCGCGTTATGCCTGGCCACCATGTCTCGGCCCTATAATTAGCGATGGGTAGTACGCAGGCGGTGACTGCTTGGCGTAGTAGTTTGGGAGGGGCGCCCCGAAGTGTATTGCCGAGGCTGCGGAACGCATTTGCCACAACTAAGGCTTTGTTCGCAAGAAATCTGACATGCCATTTAAGAGAGAGTGCTTTATCAAAATACACCCTAAGCAATCTGGTATAGGGACGGTTTGTCTTTTCTGATAAAGAGAAGTCGCCGTGCGTGACCGATGGGGTGTTATCCGGGTTCTTATCGGCGCGTTTTCGTGAGAAATGCTGAAGGTCTGCTTTGGTCGGGTCGAAAGTGATACCTTCATCTAGCCCCCAATCCAAAGCTTCTTTTGGTGCTTTAGCTAGGGAGATGCAGTTATGGTGTAACGACTTTTGTGTCTCGAGAATTGCGATATCGTCTGCATACCCAAACCTCCGGGAGATACTTCCCATTTTGAACAAAGGGGATATGTAGAGCATGAAGAGGATGGGGGATACGGGGGAGCCCTGGGGAAGACCACAGTTGATCGGTTGGAGAGGTCCTAGCTCGCCGTCGAGGCGAATTTGTACTGAGCGGTTGGTGGAAAAGGAGGCTACCCAGTTGACAAGGAACACTGGCCAGCCTTGCTCCCGCATACGTCGGGCAAGTCGGCCTGGAAGGACAGCGTCAAAAGCACCTTTAACATCGAGTGTCAGCATGCTAGCGGTAAGTCCCTCGCTTAGAGCTCTTTCGACGTCATGGGTAAGACAGGTAGTAAGGTCAACAGCTGATCTTCCCGGGAGGGCGCCAAACTGCTGGGTGGTTAGTATCTTACTACGCACCGCGATCCAAGCTATGCGTTTGGCAATTAGTCGCTCTAACCCCTTACCAAATACGGAGAGGAGTGCTATCGGACGATATAAGCAAGGAGAAGATAGGTCTGCTTTGTTTGGCTTCTGAAGCATAAGTACTACAGCCTGTCGAAAGCAGATCGGATCATGGCCGAGAGAGAGACATCTGTCGAAGAGTGAATAGACATAATCCCCGATTAGAGGGCAAGCTATACGGAGGATGGCAGTTGGGATCTCGTCAGCTCCAGGAGCCGTGTTTCCTGCTTTAAGAATTGCCTCCCGAACTTCGTCCCGACAGAGTGGAGGGAATGAGATTGAACGAGTTGCAACTGTCGGGGTATCTAGAGGGATATCACCCGCTACAGCCAGGTTTGTGAGTAAATTACCGAGCAGAATTTCTCTTTTGTCAGGCAGGGAGGTCGCAGGGGGCCTTTCCAAGAACCTAGGGTCTTTGAGAGGGGTGGATCGGAAGTTACCAGTGGACTTGTGCCATTTCGTTAAAGCAAAAATATCCTTACCCGAAGTGGCTGCCGCAATCTTATTGGTGAAGTATGCTTTCTTCGCCCTTGCAATCGTGCAACGATACTCGTTTCGCTCTCTGATGGCTTCATCTTCTGTCATGGGGCCTCTGCAGACCTTCTTGTACCTTTGGCGGGCAAGTTTGCATGACATGTTCCACCAAGCATTACCCTTACCATGGCCGAGAGAGCGGCGTGCTGCACCAGCATATGCTGTGCGGATTGCTTCTGTCAGCTCCGTGGCGCACCTATCTATCGAATCTCGGGTAGAAGCCAGGGAAATTGGACTAAGACCTTCAAACATGGTAGAGAGGAGCCGTAGGAATAGTTCTTGGTTCAATGTGTCGAGTCTGAGTCCGCGGAGGGGTTCCGTATAGCCTTCCCAGTCAACTAAGATGAGGGATGTCGCATGGTCTGACGTTGTGTCTAGGTGTGGGGCTAGGGTGCACTTCGTCGTCTGGATTAAGGGGCCTGAACCAAAAACTAGGTCGAGCACATTGCCACGGTCGTGTGTTGCTATATCTTGAGGGAATAGGAGAGAAAGGCTATTTTTATCTAATCATTCTGTGAAATATTCGGCGCCAGGAGAAGGACTACGCGGCCATGAAGGTTGCCATCTGATATGGTGTAGGTTAAAATCTCCGGAAGCAGATTGGCTTTAAATGGAAGGGGGAGGGAGTATAGGGAGTCTAGAACACTGTCGCTGGCAGAGCTAGCAGGAGCGTTATAGACGTTGACAATATGTAACGATTTACCTGAGGGTGATCGGATTTTGAGGCTAAGCAGTTCGCTGGACAGTGCAGTGTAACCCTGTTCTGAGCGGAGACGGGCGTTTTTTCGCACATGAGACATCACCTTAGGTCGTGAAGATGTCCAGTCATCAGTTGGAGAGAATGTTTCGAAGCAGGGGTGGTGTTTTGTGATGCGCCTGGCGCGGTCCCTGTAGATGTATGGTTCCTGAATAAGAACTACATCTGCTGAGCTTGAGTAAGCTTCGTTCAAAGCAATTTCGTGGGCTGGGGCGCCTCTTCCGACGTTTACAGAGAGGATCTTTAGCGGCGGTGTTTCACATATACGTTTACTTGTGTCAGTCATGAAGTTTCCATCTGATCATTGCGCGGCTTCTCTGAATCGATTACTTCAAAGGGATTGTTTGCGGTGCTGGTTAACGATACTGATTCTGTGTTTGTTGTTGCGCTACTGTCGGTTGTTGTCTGAACGGGGTTGGTCTTGTGATTGATACAGCCCGCTTCGACCTGCTTACGCAGGCGTGCCGCAGCGTAAGCGCTGCGAATTGATCTAACTTGTGCCTTGGTTATGGGCGGTACTGAGGCCTTGGGTCTTAGTTCGCAGGAACTGTCATTCGCAGGGTGCGGGCCATGACAGTTGATACAGCGATTGGGGCAGATGTGCTCAGCACCCGTGGCCGCACAATTGTTGCTATGCTGTTTTTCGGAGTGGTTGGAGGAGCCACAGAGGCGGCATTTGGAGTCGGAAGCGCAGACGCGAGTGTTGTGCCAGAGCCAGCACCGGTTGCACTGAGCTACCGTACGGCGTCTGGGAAGAGGTTTTGCCTGTGTGCGACAGCCAAAAAGGAAGAGAGTGCGTGGGAGGCGCTGGTGGGATTCAGGAAAGCGGGCAATCCACGCTGTTGAGGAAGAAGTTGGGTTAGCAGCGTTGTTGCGTGATGCTTGGATGGCCATTGGTGCAACTCCAGCTGCTGCGGAGAGAGCTTCATGCATGGCGACGGTCAAGACAGGTTCTAGGCAGCATTTCCATTCATCGTTAATAAGTTTGACAGCACCATAGCTGCGGGGTACATTCTCGGTTCGGTAAGAGAACCATGGTTCCGCATTCTCAACCGGGGCATCTCCGAAGAGGCTAACTGTCGCTAATTTTTCCTTGAGTTTTGCAGTTTGTCCATCTTTGGGGCAGAGGGCAAAGCCGGTCTTGATCGGCTGTACGTTAGTGAGTATTGTGCTTTCGTTCCCTAGCAAGGTTTTAAGGTGGGACTAGATCGAGTAGGCAGAAAGTTCCCGGATTTTGTCGCCCTCAGGAATACGCACAAAGAGACGGTCGTCCTGACGGACAGGTTGGGGTTGCGGCTTTGTACCAGGGCGAGATATTGTGGACGTGTTAGTGCCCCGAGGTGCCCGCTTGGCGGGGGCCTGACGTGTGACACTAGCGAATGTTGGCGGATTAGTGTCGCGAATAGCGCTGTTGAGAGTTGAGACAGAGGCTGGCTTATCGCAAATGTAGGCGTCGAAGTGGCTAGCTGCAACTTTTGCAAGTTCTTGGCAGAAGCTCTTGAAAGCTAAATACTGTCTTTCGGGCAAGGTGCCGTGGCTGGCTGAGCTGCAGTGATTGTCGATTGCTTATGAGATGTTTCCGAATAGGGCCTCAGCTTCCTTCGTTCGGGTTGAAACTGAGCTAATGCTGTTGGAAAGCGCTGCTTGAATGGTGCCTGCAGGTTCTGGATCTGGGAATGGGTTGTCGTCAGGCACTTCGTCGTATTCTAGGGTGTCGACATCTATACTAGTCTGTTGGCTGAGATCAGGAAGATCCCAGTTTACACAGTGATTTGGAGTTAATATGGGATCTTGAGTAACGTCCTCCATTTCCGGGGGGGCTCTATCCGGGTGCGCAGAGCGCGAGGGACGTGTTTGAGCCGATGGAAGCTTTGTAATTGAGGGTGGTTTTTGCCGCGATTTCCGATGATATAATAAGGACGATTTTTTGTGTGTGTGTGGTTCTTGTAGTGGGCGCCAGGGTGAAAGCTGGAGCGGAATGCAAATCTAGAGTATAAGCATATGATCGCAGATTATTATTATTATTATTATTATTACTAATTAACGCCAAGTAGGCTCACGGGGTAATCCCAGCCTCTTACCTCCCATGGGGCATTTGGCGTGCCTGCATAGCTTTAGGCCATCAGGCATTTCAAGTTATCATATGACGACAGTATTATCTACACAAACACCCGATAAAACTCGAAGGTGAATGGGGTACTTCTACAGCCCTATCAGACGCGACTTAATGTCGCGTAAAAGCGATTCTAATATAAACTAAAATTAAATACTTATTTACTCCCCATTTAAACCTTTCAAAGCCATTTGCCATTTGTGAAATATTCGGGCACCAGAGTATGTGCCCAATACCCACCTTATCTTTTCAGCAGTGCCTCGTATAGATCCAAGGAGCTTTTTCTTCATTCGCCTTGTTAATCGACATGAAAATGGATGTTCCGGTGATTTTTCTAATCCACACGTGCAGTGTAGGTCTGCGTCGGTGTGATGGAATCGACGGTGATATGATGCAAAATCGCCATGTCCGGAGCGAGCTGCTAGTAGTTTACCAAGACTATGTCTAGGAAGCAAATTTATTTCTGGTGGGGTTCGCGAGCACACACTAATTCCAAGGTCTTTGTAGCGTTTAGGTGCATGAGAGTTCCAGTAGGAAACTAGTGAGTCGTAGTATCTCTCTTCCACCAACCTTTTCCCCCGAGCAATTGATGCCTCTGTGTATTGCGATTCTAAACTGCAAGCCTGTTTTGCTAAAGTATCTGCCCTCTCATTTCCAACAATTCCCTGGTGTCCTGGGATCCATCTTACAAAGACCGACCCTTCTTCTGTTGCTGTAGCCTTTACTCTTTCTAACCAACTCGTGCGGAGGGCTTGGAACTCTAGAAATCGTGTCGAGCTCGACGGAGTAGCGCACCCAGTGTGAAGTCGGATAGCGGCCTCTTCGTTGTCCAGACAAACTATTACATTTTTGCAAATCGTGCCATCCAATGTGAGCAAGCTGCTCGTAGGCCTGAAACTGCTCCTATGATTTCGGCGTCGTAGACTTCAAAATTTCGGCCTAGAGCTACACTCCCACACATTATTTCTTGCGAGCCCCGATATACGCAGTAGCCGGCCCCTGCCCGCCCCTCCCGATCAAGTGATCCATCAGAGAAGACAGTTAGATCGAGCGGGTTCTTGAAACGGTTCCAGTGCTCAAAGGTCTTGAGACCTTCCTGGCGGCCGACTGCCCCAATTTGTTGGCGAGCACGGACTTGATCTAACCCGAGCCACGGCGGTTCGTCTATTGTAGTAGACAGTTCAAGTGCTTGGCAACGTCTGATCCAAGCAATATATGATCGCAGATGTTGCGATCCTGATTACGGTAAGTAGTGATTTAGCGAGATCCTCACGTGTCGAGTGTACAGATTACGTAAATTGAAGAACGTCAGACCTCTTTGAAATTTTGTCCTTTATTCTTCACACCCCGGTCTCTTTTCAAAGTCAATTAACATGGATTCCCAGACTACTATCTTATCATTTACAGTCGTAAACATATACAGTCGTCCCTCTCTAACTCGATAGTGGGTCCCGGTATAAATGTTGAAAATATTCATTGAAATGCAACCATTTACATTTGCAATACTTACCCCTGCGTGCAAAATGACCTGTAAGGGTAAGTGTTGCAAATATAAAAGTCCAAGTTACAATGGATAATTTTAACACTTACACCGGGACCCACTATCGAGTTAGAGAGGGACAACTGTATTTACTCATTTCGAAGCTGTTCGTCATTCGGGCGTCGCCTGGCTATTACAAATGAGGGAACCCTTCGCGAGAACCATCGCCCTATCGGAGCTCTACACAGAGGACAATATTATCTTCCCCAGCCTCAAAGCAGATCTCATCGTGCCTATTTCAAGTCCATTTTCGGTAGATTGACTTGCAAACTACGTGCTACCTTCCGATCATGAATTTACACAGTTGCGATGGATCGGGATCATGTGGATTCGTATCTTGATGCGCGCTGACTGTAAATACTTGTAATTAGGTATTGAACTTGGCGCTGACGCGTAGTGCGGGTCATCGCGTGACGAGAGAGCCTGATTGGCGATACCGCTTCTTCGTTCATCTCCTGACCCACACATGCGCATGTACGCCAGTACCCTTATCACTCTGATAAAATCTGTTAAATATTAAAAGTCTCTACTAATAAGGTCATAATCTCGATTGAAGAATATGGCGCCTCCAACCCGCGATAAAAAGCGTGGTGTCTCTACAACTCTGGATCCCAAGAGCCGAATTCAGAAACCTGCCAACAACGCTGGACGAGCGCAGCCACTCGCTGAAACTCTCAATCGTTCAGTAAATAAAGCCATAACAGTCGCTGAAGAAGCTGCTGCTTTACATGATACGCAGGTCGTGGCGTCATCATTTGAACAACCCTCAGGCCTCACGATGGAAATCGATGCCGAATCCGAGGACGAATCTATAATAGAGGACTTCCCACCCCTACCAAGAACTTCCCCACTTAAAAGACCATCGGAATCGCAAGATACCTTTGTGGACTTTGTTGAAGGCACCAGCTCAAAAGAGAATGAGTCACAAGTACAAAATTCGAAACTAATGACGATGGCTAGAGGCCTCTTAAATCTAGTCGGGCCGTACCTAGAGGAGATGGAAACAGAGTGTCTAGGAACTGGTGCAGGCTTCCTAGCTTTGATATCTGATGGGGTATCTCGCGCCATGAGGGGGTAGAAAATTTTTACGAATTTTGAAATTCAATCCCGAACCATCTACATGACTTCAGACAACGCTAATAACACCTGGGCATCAAGAGCAGCAGGAGGAAAGAACAATTCTTTAAAAAATTATATTTGGGGACCCCCAACACAACCTACCACACCCCCCAAAGGCCAAAGTCATGAAGATAGACGAGTTACGATTCGCCTCTCAAAAGATCACGAAGCTCGCAAAGAAGAACCTCTTATGATACGACAACAAATTCAAAAACTGATTCCTGACCCATCTCTGGTAGCTGATGCTTGGCAAGTAAAATCTGGAATAGCTTTATTAGCTCCTACACCGGCGAAGGCCGCGACTCTGCTTCAATATAAAGACACTATTGCGCAAAGATATGGAAATGCTGTTGTTGAAAGACAAGAATCGTGGGCAACCTTCATAATTGGACCTTTACCAAAACGTATAACCACAATGGAAGGAGAAAAAGACCCTTTAGATGAACTACTTTTACAAGAACCAGGACTAGCTAGAATTCGCGATGAGGTCCCCATTAGACTAATGGCCTGGACTAAACGTTCAGCAGATTCAGCAGATTCAACGGATCCAACAGGAGAAATCAGGATACATATCCCTTAACATAAAGCGCATAAATTCCCCTCACGACTTCAACTTTTTGGTTATGCTGTCGGTATCCAACGGATCCGGGACCGCAAACCTGTCCCATCATGCGAGAAATGTCATGGTTTTCACTCGACTAGAACTTGTGCCCGAAAACATATGTGTCAATTGTGTGGAAAGATAAAACATGATGGGGAATGTACCACGCCTACACAATGCCTTAACTGCCGCGGCCCCCATGAATCCACAAGTAATCTCTGCCCTGCTCGACCCCAAAAAAGGAACGGTGCAATTATACATGTCCCCAAAGAACAACTAAATCACATTCGCAAAGCAGGACACAAAGAATTTTTGAAAGCCCATGCAACACCAGAATTTCCAACCAGCGTAGAAGGGCTGACCGACTTTAACCTTACAACATCATAGTTATGGTGAGAAGACATAATTCAGCCAAAAAAAGAACGTTGATTATCATGCAAGCGAATGTGGGACGCGGCTATGCTTCCCACAACTTAGCACTCCAACTAGCACACGAAAACAATGCTGACATCTTACTTATTCAAGAGCCATGGATATACTCAGATCTCACGACCAAACTATCCGCCACTCACTCTAGTTTTGACACATTCTCGCCCCTCTCGACATGGCATACCCGCCCAAGAGTGCTTACCTATATCAAAAAGGCACAAAACCATCGCCCTTTCCAAAATTCAATAGATATACCACCAGATCTATTGAAGATCACTATTATTGGTAGTAATGATCGAAAATTAAATGTCTGGAACGTCTACAATGCTCCACCGAATTGTATCAATCCAGGCGCTGGCCTACAAGCAATCCTTAGTTCATCTGATAACACTTTCTTCGTAGGAGGAGACTTCAATTTGAAACATCCGTCCTGGGACTCTTCTTCAAACTACGCACCTCCTCAGGCGATGGACCTTATTAATTGGACATGCCGAAAAACTTAAGCTTACTAAACCCAACGGGCATACCCACACACAATCAAGGTGGCACGCTTGACCTTGCTTTCTGCTCACAGGTGGGAGCCATTTGCACCATCCGCTCTGAACTTCACACGACATCTGATCACGAAACTTTACTCTCCCTGATACCTTACAGCAGAGACGGCACGCAGAACCCCGAAGGACGGCTCCGATACGACTCACGAGATGATAAACTCTTCATAACACTACTAGGCGCATCTCAAAGAGTCCCTTTAATTTCATCCCCCCTTGACGCAGAAAATGAAGCGAAAGAAATTATACAAACAATACAAACGGCTTTAGCAGGATCTTGCACACGGAGTAAAGGATGCAACTTAGGAACAGCATGGTGGAATGATGAATGCAAGTTAGCAGCTCGCAAGTATCGCATTGCTCGACGTCAAGGATCATCAGATTTTGAAAAATGCAACTACGGGCAGCTGTACGCACTGCCAAGAAAATGTTTTGGCGAAACAAAGTGGAAAAAGCAAACTCCCTGACAGACGTTTATAAGATTGTCAAATGGCACAACTGCGGGCCAAAGTACCACACACCTCCTCTTAGAGGAACCAACGGGACCGCAGACGCTCTTTCTCCCGAATCAAAGATAGATCTTCTCCGAACCACGCTTCTGTCTCGTCACCTTGGATCAGAAGACATTCACGACTCCGTTCCAACCGTTGCCAGTCGTACAATAAACTGGGAGCCAATAACTGAGACAGAGGCCTTCAATGCAACCTGCCAAGTCCCATCAACTACCCCTGGTGTAGACGAAATTACGGCCCAGGTTATTCGCTCAGCATGGCCTATTCTTGGAAAACGAATAACTAATCTCTTTGATCACTGTACCAAGCTTGGTGTACACCCCGAAATTTTCAAGCAGGCAAATGTCATCATTCTCCCCAAGACTGGAAAACGTGATCGCACTCTTCCGACCTCATATCGCCCAATTGCTCTTCTCTCGTGTTTGGGTAAGGGTCTCGAGCGTCTCCTTGCCCGACGTATTTCATACTGTGCACTAAAATACGATATCCTTGCCCAAAATCAGTGTGGTGCGATTAGTCGTCACTCCGCAGTAGACTTAACAACATCGCTTCTCTGTGATATCAAAAGCGCTCTAGCATCCAGGAAAGTCGCTGGTATGGTTACTGTTGATGTAAAAGGCGCCTTTGATGGTGTTCACTGTAACCGTCTCCTATTCCGTCTACGCACCCAAGGCTGGCCAGAAAATATGATAAGATGGGTACAATCCTCCTTTCAAGACCGCTCTGCTCGAATTCGACTCGACCAAACAACCTCTGATCCTTTCCCAATCTTATGTGGTCTACCTCAAGGATCACCTGTTTCGCCAATTTTATTCCTTCTTTATGTTGAACCCTTCCTCCATCTCTCCCGAAGCCGTTTTGGATATGCTGATGATGGCTGCCTTCTCGCGACGGCCAAAACAGTCGATGAATGCGGTCAAAAACCAGGTAAACTACTTGATCAGACTCTCCAATGGGGACACGAAAACGGAATCATATTTGACAGCGCAAAGACTGAACTACAATTCTTCCACAATAAGAGAAAATACAAAGAACCATCACTTTATATGGGAAGTGATATCGTGAAGCCCAATGACCACACACGTTGGCTAGGTATAATTTTCGATAGGAAGTTAAACTTTAAGGAGCATATACGCAAGGCTTGCCAGCGCTCTAGAGTTGTCACAGACTTTATCAAACGACTAAGCAATACTGTTCGAGGAATCAACCCCTCCCTACTTCGCACAGCCATACAGGGTACTGCTCTTGCTACACTCTTCTATGGCTCAGAGACGTGGTTTGGTCCCCAAACGTCAAAATGGGTTTTAAATCAAGTTCAAAGCTCCATCAATCGTGCTGCCCGGGCGGTTCTTCCTGCCTACAAAACTACACCTACCGCTGCACTTCTCCGCGAGATCGGCTGGGGCCCAGCAATCGCTTGGCTGAATCGGTTTCGTGATCGTTTAGCCGCCCGCACAGCGTCGGCAGATCCCAAACATCCACTAAGATTTCGGTGGATCTCCCCTCACTTCCAATGGATTAGACAACGTCAAGACCTTGAAAAATCTCTGAACACCCACCGTCCTCCCTGGGAACACATTGACAGATCAACTGCAAAACTCGAAATTGGGGCGGTGGGACGCAAAGACGGTATCATTGAGTATAAAAATTGGTGTGTATCACGCGAATATAAGTTACTAGACCTTTCTGTTTATTCAGATGGATCAGTCAACAAAGATGGACATGCAGGAGCTGCCTACTGCATTTACCGAGGCCCCTCCACCGAGGTTGCATATGGGCTCGTCCCGCTTGGAAAGACGGTTGAAATTTACGATGCAGAGATCCTCGGGGCACTAGAAGGATTAAAGACCGCTATAGGTCACCCGTTTGCCAAATACGCTACTGATTTGACAATTTTACTTGATAATGAAGAAGCCGCACTCCGTCTACACACTGGAACCACAACACCAAGTAGCTCACGGCAGATTCTCGAATTCCAAGCACTTCGAAAACAATGGGAGAATAGATCAAGATCTCGAGTTGCTGCAGTCGGCAAAGTCTTTATTCGATGGATTCCAAGCCACGCAAGCATATCAGGAAATGAACGTGCAGATAATTTAGCTAGAACGGCCTGCACCATGCCTACCCAACGAATTCAAGCGTCCGCAGCAAAAGCGCGTCAATTGATAAAAGAACGATACGAATCAGAAATCTCTGTTTATTGGGATGAAAATGCTCCGGAAAGGTACAGATTACTAAACATTAGAACGAGTGGGAGTCCTCCCCAAGAGCTTCGACTCATGACTAGAAAAAACTTGGGTACTCTCCTCGCTGCTAGATCTGGACATGGTAACTTTGCGGCATACCATCGACGCTTTAAACACACCGATGCCAACACTGCCTGCTCTTGTGGACAAGATCTTTCGGTTGAACACCCCTACTACTGTAGAAGACTACAACGGAAAAGAGCACCTCGACCCATCCCCTCCAAAGGTCAAGAAGAAGATATAAAGTGGATTCTGGGCACAACTGAGGGGGCAAAAGCTTTTGAGAAATGCTGCTCTGAGGTAAAGCCATACGAAACATAGGCCCGGTCAAAAGGAGGAAACTTTTTCTAATCTGTTTAATAAAAAAAAAAAAAACATCAAAATTAAAACATCAAAATTAAAAATCAAAATCATGTAAATAACTTTCTGTTCAGTAAATATACTGGGCGTGCAGATCAGATGGGCTTTTGTCCCGATGCGACTCTCGCAACACTGCGAGTAGTTTGTGTAGATAGTTTGTCGTATTTAAACGAGAGTAAGTGCCTGGTGGCCTTAAGCTGCGCAGGTACGCCAATCACCCCTCGGGAGGCACGAGGCCGGGTTACGCCCGTGAGCCTGCTTGGCGTTAAATGCTTAAAAAAAAAAAGTTCATCTTCTGACCCCGGTCGTTCCCACAAGAGACAATATTTTCGCACACCAAACATTTCGCCCTTCAATACGGCACATGGGAAAGAGAATGTCAGAGTTCTAACGAGTTTCAACTTCATCAGATGTACAAGCCGATTTGTGTAGATGTAAGGGATCTTATGTTTCAATTGCCGTGGATCGCCGTAGATCTCTCATTTATTCTCGGAAGTCAAGAAGACTAAAAGGTATTCATAAACCTAGCGTAAGTATAATACACAGCATCAATATTCGTGACCTGTCACCATTAATTTCATCTCGTCTGCGTGTCGTGTCAATCAACCCGACAGACCCATTCATATGCTCTCTCCGACACCTCAGAACCCCATAGAACACCACCGACTACCAGTATAAATTTCCAGCGCGCCCATAACACCAATACCAACCTCATGAGAATCCAACACGAAAACCCCCTGGCACCCTATTACGCCGCGGCAATATCCCAGTCGCCAAACAACGATCTGGCGGCCCGATTGAGGGTATTTGAAAACAATATTTTCGGCTATGTCGTCTAGGTGAGATCACCGACCCAGCCCATCTTATCCCTTCGATCATCCGAGAGACGAGAATACTCGAGCAGGACTCGAAGCACGTAAATCTGCATGTCTTCCTTCCTTAACACCTTGTTAGCCCACTCTTGCCCATCTATTGCAATCTTTTTTGCTTGGTCATCGTGTCCTTCGATCCTCGTGTTTTTTCCTTCGTATCCGAGGAAGTATTGCATTATGCCCCAAAAATCAATAAATCGGTTATCCATGGGAACAAAATGTTTCCATGGCACGAGTCGACAATCATGCCACTCGCGAAAGATGGTGGCTTTTATCGGAAGAGACGTAGAGAGAAGAAATCCACGATAGCGACCTGAAAAGCTGTTTCCATCGAGGTCCGGAAGGTATTTAGAATAGAACTGCTCTGCCATCATCATTCCGGGCTTTAATGAAAAGTACGGTGACGTGTAATAGCACGTGAGATTCCCTGGAGGATCACAGTTGAGGTCAACAAATCCTGTATCTGCCCATTCGTTGGTCCACTCGCCTAATCTGTTCTCAGCTTGGGCCGCAATTTGGTGTTGAGGAAAAGGTAACGCCCAGTTTTCGGGAATTTCCAACCAGCGTTCGACCGCGCTAATTGTAGTCCCATTCGTCATTGCCACGAATCTATGTCGTTGGAAACCTCTCCAATTGTCCGGCTGATTATTTCCCCCGGTCGCCACACCACGCCACATCACTTTGTCCATCTTCTGTGACCACGGTGGGCCATGATTATGGCCTCCCGAGAATCGCTCCTCATTATTCCAGTACATGGGGGCCGGAAGAAGAATCTCGTTATTTGTATGGAGCTTCGAGCCTCCAAACATGGGGAAAAATTCTCTGGTTGAGGAGATTGAAAGCGGCTTAATCATAATCCCGTGGAGCGATTGAAGATCTGGTTGATGACAAAATTCAGTCGACGCTGTGTAGTTCGAAATAAAGCTTTTGTATGTATAGGGTATCGTATGTTCAAGCGTGATAGTCGGAGGGCGACTAAAGTTCGTCTGGACCACGGTATTCCGTGCAAGAGAGTCTGGGTGACATCCCCGAGTTGCGATCTCCCAGAAAGAGCCTTTTCTGCCATCAATTTATGAACATCGGTTAAGACAACACACACGTACCTATTTCTTCTCCTTCCCATACAATTGTACTTTCTTCTGTCTTTCCCGGTGCCTTCAGGGAGCTGTAATCTGATATCACCTCCTGAGCAGGAGGCATACTGCGCTCCCTCCGCTCTGTTTCCATGTACATATTCATCTCTTCCCATGGCACGACAATTCTTGGCTCATCCATCGCGTTCAATGCAATATCCATATCCGGTAGTAGATGCTGAATCGTCCGGATTAAATCCAACCAGATTTGTGTCCAGAACCAGGAACTTTCTGCCGTGGCTTGATGATTCCGGATATTAATCGTCATCTCATACGTTACAGCCTTTTTCCGCATCTCTGATGGTTTCATCCCCCAAAACGGAGCCAAATCATGATAGATCTGGTCAAAGAAATCTTCCACAATCACCGCCCGGTTTGCCTCGGCAAATTCATACCACTGATCAAATCCGGGCGGTGGATGTCTCCCTCTTCGTTTCCTATATTCTGCCGCAGCTGTCTTTAAATCATGACTTCTCTTTGATAATAGCTCTTCGAATGCCCTATCTGCAGTCTCGATCAGTTCGTCAATTGGATGTGGAGCCGGCCCTTTTGGTTTCGCAATCGGTTCTTCTGTATTCCCGTAGATGCGATAACTTTGTGAGACGTGTCCCGAGAGAAGTGAGGAGTTCATTCTCGCGTTCAATGCCAATTGCCGTAGGTAGTAAAGCAGGACTAGGGCGCCCGCAGCGAGGATTAGGTAGCGCATTGCGCCGGAGACCCGACGTGGTGGCCCAAGAAGAGCCATGATGGCCAGCAGTGAAGATGATTTCTATGGTGAGTCGCTACTGATTCTGCTCACGCATGTGGAAGATCATTCGCAGAATTGCGCAGCTAGCACGCGCTTGATGCTCCTAGTAATTTTCTTGAGAGTGATCGTAACAGTATTAATGCTGATTGTGATCGTGGTCGATGTTGTGGTCTTGCGACACGAACTGGAATTGAGGTCGACACAGCGCAATGCAGCATCTACAAGCGGCGTAGGTTCGGCACAATTAGAAGATCATTGTTCGGGATGAATGGAGGAACATTGGCAGCGCAAATCCAGAATGAGAGACACAGGATATCGTAGCGCAGCTACAGAAAGAGGTACCATGTGTCGTGACAGGAACAGCAGGGGCAGCAGCGAGATCTGGAGGATTTCGTCCTTCAGGATTTCAGAGCGGGATTCCTCTCACTTCGGTATAGTGCCTTGATAAGTGTCCGCTACAAAAACCGAATATACTCAATTAATTTCCTCACCGAGACCATTTACGAATATTCTCTACACATATTCCATAATACCGGTGCACATAACCCCATCAGCCGAGGCCACGTTGATTTGTTGCACAACGATAAATAACTGAGTCAGTGTTGCTGCTGTTCTCGACGAAACCCGTTTCAAAGATTCGGCAGGGTAATTTCACTTGTTTTAAATTCATAAACCGTTCCTCAATCATCACAACTTGAACGTCACATACACCTCTCGATCTTGATCAGATATGAATCCCCCTCGATGCATATCGGTGTTATTGTCATATAGCAGCGGAAATGGCTAAACTTGCCGAAGATCCATCTTGAAAAGACTCAAACCTGACCGTGAATCTCCATCACTCCCACTATGTCGACTTTGATATTCATGTTCGAATTTCCAGATTGAAGGTTTCCTAGCGACTATCGTCATACCAGTACGATACGTTTCCAGTAAGTTACCCGTGAGCTTACTCTCATTGAGTCGTGTATATTTTCCGAAGTTCATATATTTGATACAGGTAGGGTATATCTCTCAATTAAAGCAGACCGTGCATAGTGGGAGAATTTACACTATGAGTATTTACATCTTACCAGTTACGGGTTCAGGGTAAAAACAAACAACGGCAATCATCCGCACAACTGGAGATGAACGTTATCTTTTACGGAGGATCCACATTCCTCTGGTCTGATTCGTCGGCGGCTTCACATATTAAAGTGATACAGTACAATCTCGCTATAGGGTCGGATGGTGCAGTGGTACACTATCCGGGCCGTTCTTCCAAGTAGAGTCTGGGTAGCTTGGACACATGCCCCACTTGAGACAGGAGAAAGCTGGTTCGAATCCAGCAAGACCCTCACACCACTTCTCTCGCGGTGATACTGTATTCGTAGAATGACGAAAGCATTCTCAGATAGCCACAGGTTTTTCTCGCTTTTCCCTGTGGTGGGTATTCACGGAAGAGGGTACATGTCGTAAGGCGTTATTCTCGTAGTGGGATCTGCAAATGAAATCTGAGTATGAGTGTTCCAAACGTCAAACAGAGTTATTCTGCGTCACATACATATCTTCCGTAATCATTCGCGTCATAGCCTCAGGCTGCATACGCAAAAATGATTTAAAAAAAAAAAAATCTCGCTATAACAATGTGGGGCAAAACTTAACCAAGGCTCCCGATTGGCCAATTCAATTGAATTCTCCAATCGGGAGCCTTGGTTAAGTTTTGCCCCACATTGTTATAGCGAGATTGTACTGTATCTGAACCAATCGCTTAGTAATGTTTAAGCGTCCCGCGGGAGAACGGCGAAAAAAGAAATTACAGTTGTCCCTCTCTAACTCAATAGTGGGTCCCGGTATAAGTGTTTAAAATATTCATTGAAATTCAACCATTTACATTTTTAATACTTACCCCTGCACGCAAAATGACCTGTAAGGGCAAGTGTTGCAAATATAAAAGTCCAAGTTATCATGAATATTTTCAACACTTATACCGGGACCCACTATCGAGTTAGAGAGGGACGACGGTATGGCGTTCGGTGGGCGGAACTGGGTAAACAGAACTCGGCAAGTTGAGTAGTCGGACAAATGGAGTGCAGAGAGCGAGTCGTGATACAAACCCCCCCCCCTTTGAGATATGCTACTAGAGTAAGAAGGGCACAGTGGGGCCAGTCCTCACTTCAGGGGTTAGCCCCTACTAGTTGGTGTACTAGACAGGGGGCTGATACTGCTGCCTGATAATTCAGAGTGTCAATAATTTCCAAACAATAACCCCCACAGAGCATATCCAAAAATTGGCCTTGCGACAACCATCAATATCACATTTTCATTAATTTTGATCTTGAAAGCTCCATACTTATTTCGCCTATCATACACTGATTTTTTGTCAGTAAAATTAGAGGTATGTTAACATGCAGGCTGACGATTCAGTTGGCTGAGTTGTCTTTAAAATAGATGGATCAACCTTAAATACCCCCTTTCACGCCCTCATCCAAACGTTTAAGCAGAGATCAGTACATAAAGGTGAATATTTAGGCAAGAGAATGATACAGAAATTTTAAATAGCACAGATTAAAGCGCTTCACGACGCTGGCATAAATCAATCAAAAATTGCAGCCCAATTCAACATTTCGCGAAAGCAAGTTGGTTACTCTCTTCGCCACGGATCAGTGACGCCCAAGAAAGCTCGTGGTCGAAGTCCATCGCTTTCATCCGAAGATGTCGATAAGATTGAGGAATTTATCAAAGAATCTCCTGAAAACCGACAAATGACTTACTTTGAACTTGCAAATGGACCGTTCAAGCACTTGGGCGTGAGTGAGAGAGTGATAAAGAGTGAACTTGAGAAAATGGGTTTTAAGCGGTACACAGCGTTGAATAAGCCTACTACATCTCCTGGGATTAGAAGGAAGCGAAGAGAATGGGCAGAAGCCCGCATCGATTGGACCCTTGAGCAGTGGATGTCCATCCTTTGGTCAGGTGAAACTTGGGCAACAGATGGCCATCACTCGAGACGCTGGGTTACCAAAAAAGTTAGTGTCTTGCTGTCTAGCTTAGATAACTCACCAAAACTAAAAACTTTATCAAGCCAGGGGAGGAACATGACATTAATTGTATTGTTGAGACAATCTTGAAGAAGATTGGTTGGATGTTTTGGGCGTCCTTTGCGGGGTCCGAAAAAGGTCCCTCTCAGTTTTGGGAGAAGGATTGGGGGAATATCACTTCCTCAAGCTATTATGAGAGGATAGTACCTCTTTTAGACGGTATGACTAGATTTAGACCCGGGCTTTCTGTCACGCAGGACAACGCTCCTCCCCACATTGCCGCGAGGACTATGGAAGAGTTCGAGGAGAGGTCAATTACTCCTATTGATTGGCCCCCTTATTCGCCCGACCTCAACCCCACAGAACACGCCTGGAAAATCATGAAAGATAAGATCGAATACATGTATCCGGATTTGAATAGGGGCAAGCGGCGGTCGTCAGATCAAATTCGTGCGATTGTGAAGGAGGCGTGGGATTCTGTGTATACACAAGAATTCACAGATCTCATCGAAAGCATGCATGACAGATGTCAGGCCGTAATCGATGTCGACGGAGGCCCAACTTAGTATTAGTCTCACATCTTACATAGTCTTAAACTGATAAAGGATGTAAATGGGGAAATAAAAATATTAGTCTCTAGATTCTTTCCGCCATATTTGTAGATTTTGTAGTTGCATAGTCAAAATGTTCAAAAGAGGCTTAGTTCTAAGAGCTCGCTTAAATGTGCAAAATCAACCGTATGGTAAAATCACCATATAAATTATCCTTGCCATTTCATTAGAGCGGGGCACGCCTTTCTTAACTAGGACTAACGGACCCATCAAACACCCCTGTTTTGGACCCACTTTGCCAAATCTACCCATGAAGCACAATACTAACCCCCACCCTTGAAAAACCTATTTTGCCCACAAATATGGATTTATCGATTAGCCCCACAAAATTTACGAAAAAACTGTCTAATTATAAACTGTAAACAAATACTGAACGCACAAACAAGTACAGTAGCATCTAAAAGTACGCAATGAAACCACCACGTTGACTAAATTTTACTGTAACTCTGCAACAACTTCAAATTTAAAAATTCTCGGTTCAAATAAAATCTAAGCAATTTCTTCAATAAGTCCAACTTTGTTTTTGTAAAAATAATGATTAACTGTAAGGTTCGCGCTGGTCTTGGCACTTAATGTCTATTGCGCATTTTTAGACACGTTATTCTAATACTTGGTGTGACCTCCCTTTGCCTTCTTTAGGGCCAGAACCCTTGACGGCATACTCTCAATTAATGTACGACATGAATCTTCAGATATATTTTGCCAGACATCATCTACTCTTTTCACAAATTCGTGCATACTTTTCGGCATTACCGGGTACTCTCCAAGTCGGCGTTTTACCAGACACCATAGGTGCTCAATTAGGTTCAGGTCGAGCGATTGAGAGAGCCATTTCATGGTATTTATAGCTGTGGTAGCTAGCCAATGCTTTGTGGTGTTGTGCTGAATCGGTTATGACTCAAGGATATCTGGAGTTTGAAGCTTATGGATAATGTGCCAAGTGACAGAGTTGCTGAAACTAATGAGTCATGTATAACATCTTCTTTTATACAATAATAGAACTCGCATTGTAGTTTCATAGTAGGCATCGGATATTTGATATTAGAGGAAAGATGTATATAGATACTGCCATAGTCAGAGCAGCAAGAATAATAGTCTCCATCGTGAACATCAAGGCGATATTCCATCCACTATACGCATTCAGTATAATCATTTATATCGTACTTACCATTCATTCACGCCATTGACTATTCCATCGAAGGACAGCTCCATCACTAGACAAGTCGCCAACCACTCCACATCCCCATTTAACCTTATAACATGTGACCCTAGAAGTATGCTGAGGATCGTTGTCTTGTTGAAAAATAACGTTGTTTCTGGCATTGGAAAAGAGCTTGCTTGCTATTTCGTCGACTGTTGGGACCAAAAAAGTATTCAGAATGCCTATGAGCTGTTCCGAGTTCATCCTTCCAACGACACGACTCATTCCACCGGCGCCAAACCAAGACATACAACCACATATCATTACGCAACCGCCCCCGAACTTCAGTGTCTCTTCAACCACTTCTGCCGAATATCTACTTGGATTCCGGGACCAGACATATTTGATTCCGTCGCTATTGAGTCTATTTATCTTCGTCTCATCTGACCAAGTAACTCTTTTCCAATCTTCAATAGTCCAACTTTCATGTTCTAAAGCCCAATGCAACCGAGCTCTCTTATGCGCCTTTGACAGCATCGGTTTCTTCACCCTCTTAATAGCCCGGAGACTCTGTTCCCTTAGAGCTAGCCTTATGGTACTAGGAGAAACTTTGTCTTCTCGTTTAAGATTGATAATCTTCGTCGCTTCTACCGCAGTTTTGGTCCCCCCATTAGCCACCAAACGAGCCAGAGCTCGCTTGTCTCGACACGTTAACTTCCGTGGTCGTCCCTGCACAGGTTTTGATGTATCATGAGATGTCTTTTTCCGAGACCTGGCTACGGTAGACCTATGCAGCCCATAATTTTTGCTATTCCTAGTTTTTCACCTTCATCGAGTAATGTAGTGATGGATGATATCTGGTGCTGTGAAAGTTTTCCCATTGTAAAAAAAACAGAGAATATTAAAATCAAAGAAATTTAGGATTGATCCAAAAACATGCCGAATACTTATGTAGATCAAAAAATTAAAGTTTAGAGCATAGTTGTCTGTCAACGCAGGTTCTATCATGTGGTGAAATGACACGTCAAAAAGTGCGCAATAGACATTATGTGCCAAGACCAGCGTGAACCTTACAGTTAATCATTATTTTTACAAAAACAAAGTTGGACTTATTCTAGAAATGGCTTAGATTTTATTTGAACCGAGGAGTTTTAAATTTGAAGAAGTTGTTACAGAGTTACAGTAAAATTTAGTCAACGTGGTGGTTTCATTGCGTACTTTTACAGGCTACTGTACATGTGTACTTAATTATTTTGTACAATTTTGTTGAACATCTCAAAATTTCACAGCCTATTTATTACGTTAGGGTTTTTGGACAATGTAAGGACCAGATTTCATTTGGGATAATATTAAATCAGATACTCTATCAACTTGGTAAATCTACTACACATGAACTTTTTGGCTACTTAGTACATTTACATCTTTTTCCTAGCCAAAGTTTGATTCAATTACACAAAACAATTTCGCTCCGTAGCATTGTTTCAACTTAATGTGAGGAATATACCTAATTACCAGGCCATTTAGTACAAGTATGGCCAGTTGCCCTACTCCTTGATATCTTGTTCTACCGTATCCGATCTCAACACAAGTATTGCAATATCGTAAAACTTTTGGCATGGTCTTGTGTTGAGATAGGCTCGACCAACTGCCTGTCATGCGCCCTAATATGTGTAAAGTTGTGATTATTCGCGCTATCTTGAGTCTAAGACTATCATAAGACTAGGGCTCCTCTCTGGCCTTAAATCTGAATGGACAGTTGGTATTTTGCGTCAATCAACGTCGTTTCCGGCATGTCTCGTCCGCTTCGTTGTGAAACATTATAGTTTTCTTATAGGCTGGGAGTTTTTTTCTTCGCCCTTTTCTCTATTCTGAGTTGCTGGTAGTGATGGCATATCCAGCAGACCTAGCTTGATTTTGGACCGCCTCATACAGTTTTTCAATAGAAACGTAAGATCCGGGTAGATTAAATTTCGACGAAGTAATTCTGCCATGGTTAGTTTTAGAGCTGGACGTCGATTACGCTCAAATTGATAACAACGTACATGGAAAAAATTAGAAGATGAATCAGTAATGAAGGATTACGAGATTGAACCTTTGAAATTGAGAGGCTGTGGAAAAAGTAAATGGCCTGAAATACACGTGTTTTGTAAGTTTTTTTTTTTATTTTATATTTCTTGATTCATCTTGCAGTCAGCCTCTAAGTTACGACAAGTGCTTAGAGAGGTTGAAAGTAACCAGAAATGCTTCGCCAGTTTCGTTGTACGCGATTGTTGATTACATTTTGCTCATAACTTTATTGGGGGTGATTACGTCTGCTGCTACAGCGACGCGGATATCAAACTCGGTTTAATTACTAATTCAATTTGTGTTTACCGCTCGACGGATTCAGCATCAAAAAACTGTTGCAAGAAATTTCAAGGGGGTGGTTTGTATCACGACTCCAGACAGCGGGGTATGTTTCGCTAATTATGCACTTGGCTTCACGAGTTCTATGTGTTTATCAGCGATGGCCAAAGTATGCCCAGAATTCCCTTGTTTAGTTGATTATCCGAGGAACGAGGATTTCTTACTTACGGAACTTTTAGCGTGAAACTAGTGAACTCTAAAAATGATTGGCTGTGAACCCCTGGAACAAAAAGGCCGGTGGGTCCGCTTAGTAAGCGACCCCTTTCTTCTTCAACATCAATTCGTTCAACGAAAGCTCCTTCTTCAACATCACACAGCACCAAGCGCTTAGACCCACAACCCACGAACATGAGCAAGTTATGTAAACGGTGCGAAGTCGAACGTGATCTTTCTGAATTCGACCAGTTCAAAACTGGAAAATTCATGATTGGCTGAAAATCAAGCTCACGTGTTCCTCGGATATATACTTGGAGCTCCGCTCCGCCGAGATTCCATTTTTCATAACCTGAAACTTTACTATTCTCTCCTTCCAGATGAGACGCCTGAAAGATTCATAAACTGATAGGTTTTGACCCCGGTTTGTACGAGAATGAAGGTGGAGTAAAAGCTTAGCAGACTCGCACACATATTTACAAGGATTTACATTCGCACCTAAAAATGTGAAAGATAAAAGGAACAGCCAGGACAAATTCAAAAGTTGAAAGAGGGATTGGCCTTTGGACATTGGTTCCTGAACTAACAAGGGCTAAGAAGGACGAATGATTCGAGTTGGTTGTGCAAGTTCTTGAAGGAGAAGTCGCGGCATGGCTACTGAAAAAGACGAATAGAGAATACGCACTCAAGATACTTTAAGGAAACAAGAACCCGAATCGGATTGGACATCATACACCAAGGGGAAAGGAACTCAATCAGTCAAATGGTGGATCATGGCGAGAAAAAATTCGCAGTACAAGAAAACTTATGCAAAATTTCCACCTTACCTGCAACTTAAGATTTCTTTTACAGAAAAACATATGATCCATGAAATTATTGGGGTACCTGCCCAGTTTGTAGCCTTGAAGGAAGCTTACAACCATTGACACATGCCACAAGTGCCAGTCAAATTGTAGCTTTTACAACTTTATCAATGAATGTAGAGAATAATCTATCTAACAACTACAGTCAGCTTATTAAATGACGAAAAAATGTGCACAAATTTTCTCTTGGGACCAGATTCAGTACTGAATTCATGTGGAATCTCTTTGTTGCTGGGCTTCAACCCCGACAAGAATTTGTGATTCTCGTGGAAGAGGTCTCTCCGGATGTGGAGTTAATATCACGTCAAATTAGACTTGATGAGAAATGGGAGAAGCTCTGAGCAGAATCCTAAGAAAAAGAACACGCTTTTCAGGCTATTAATGTCAATACAGAATAACGTAAGCATGAAGTTAGCTGAGAAGGTAGTAGAAGCAGCTCTCGCAGCAGCACGGATGTGTGACCAATTATTTCTGGACGGTCAAAAATGTTTCAAATGTTGCTCTAGCCGTCATTTTAGTATTGCATGTCCCCTCGCGGAAATAGGATTCGATGCAGAAAGAGGGGACCGTACTCGAAGGAATGGCGAGAAATCGACGAAGAAGTCAAAGTCTATCAACCACCATGACCATACTCAAGCTGTATCAAAATTTGGGAAAACGATAAAAGCAAATCGCCTGATTTTCGCGAGGAAGGCTCTTCGTCTTCTAATTGGAAAAAGCAAATGTTGGTTAAACGTTCCCGGAATGTTTAGAAATTCGACCGCTGAAAAGAACATGCCAACCTTGCAGAAGAGCCAACCGATGAAGAATTATAAACCCATGTTGACGAATTTAGAGGTCTTTCATGGGAACAACGAAGTAAGATAACCTTTTCTTCTTGGGCCGCGGATACCGGATGTATCGGGTGGTGCTCAGCTAGAGCCTGATCAAATTGTGAAGTAGCTTGGGGTTTGGTTTTACAACAATTTAACTTTCAAACGACATGTAACAGTTCGGGCTGCTCAAACTAAGGCGGCATTCCAGTGAATGGCTAAACTTACCAATATAGAGCGAGGATAAAGTCCAGTGGCTATGAGACAACTATATCTATCACGTGTCATAAGCATATCTGACTATACTAGCTGAGTGTGGCGGAAAGGGCAGAAAAACTCTCAGGATCTGCAACAAGGGCGACAATAATTTACTCTGAGGAAAATACTGAGATGTTTATAGACAACTCCAGTGAGATCTATGGAAATAGAGGCATATCTATGTCCTCCCGATATTCGAATTTATCATGGAAGAAGAAGATACGCTGTGAAAATTCTACAGCTTACACCAAATTATCCAATGGCAAAGCGTTTGAAAGAAAATATAAATCCCTTTGAAATTGGAAACTATATCTTGATCCAAGGTGATTAACTAAATCGAATCTGTTACGGGCTACGCCTTACCCATTATAACAGAGGGTACGTTTCGCTGATCATAATTAAAACGGCCGCACCAGCCAAAAATCCTAGACTAAAGACTTTGTCACTTTTACTAGGTACTATTAAGCTATACTCTTCAATAACAGAGTTGGTAGACCCTGCCTTCTGAAATTTTTACAAACCAGTCAGAGCATTTTAAAACATAAATCTCCACAAATTGAAAATTGTACTTAGCACAATTACCATTCTATTAGTCATTTTACTTTACAAAATTACAATGCTTCCTTTTAAATTTTGATCTATATCACTTCTCCATTTATTTTTTTTTGATTTATATCATTATTTATTTTTCTATTTGACAAAAAAACACCCCACCCATCTGATTAAGAAATATTAAAAAAATTTAAACTTATTGTATTGCGAAATGTTTGCTTGGGAGCCGAACCACTGGCTAAAACTAATGTTGGATAGTCTTCATTAAGCTATGAGCCAAGACTTGTGCCAAAGGAGTAGGGTTTCCCCGGAGTTAGGGATGCAGGGAAAATGGTTAATAATACAAAATTTATCGCACTAAGACACAAAGCCACAGCCGACCCCGAAGTCTGGGGAGTAGCCCAGTTTATTACAGACAAACTAACCGGTAGGAAAAGGATAAATCTTAGAGGCACACCATACGCGATCCACAAAACCTCAAAAGCGCCAAAAGTAGTTTAGCCATGCAGATAAGAAGCGAGCATATCGGGCTCAATTCATATCTGTACCGAAGAAAAGTCTCCGGAGTCGACGACCCAGGATGCCTATGTGGATACATATCTCGAAACGTCAAACACATGATAAAGGCCTGCCCCTTATGGTCCAAGGGGAGAACAAAAGTCTAGCGTAAGGCCAAAAATTGGTCATTTGAAGTACTGATGAGCAACCCAGAAGATATTGGAAGAATAACAAAGTGGATCTTAAAACGGGGATTGATAGAACAATTTTGACTGGCTGGGGAAGTTGAAGCGCAACTAAAGCAGAGAGAAGACTCACGAAGGAACCAAAGGGGTAGATAATTGACAAGATGGTAGCCACACCGGGCATAACAGTGCAAACGCAGTTCCTGAAGGAGACCCTGGGAAAACCAGGAAAAATGTAAAGAATTAATCAAGCAGAACCAAGGGGTTTTTACCGGAAGGTTTCCCCTTTTGTATATATACAGCTGTAGCCACCTGCACGGACTCACTGGGTGCCTTATCGGCTTAAATGAAATTCAAATCCAAATACAAAATGTTTTTAAATCTTTTGTCATAGCTATTAGGCTGAATACAATATGATTTAAAAAAAAAGATACTATTAAGAGACGATGTATGCAGGGATCAAGCATTGTAAGAGAGGGTGTAGATGTATGTAATAATACCCACATAGACATTTTTTTTTAAAATTATTACGCGAAGGGCCGTTTTCTAGCCCTACACTCCTGGGGAGGAGTCCGACGCGATTGGGGCCGGGTTGGATCAGGTTGACTACCAGAATCTCGTCCCACTTTAATGACCGGAAACTACAAGACTACTACTACAAAACATGTGTTGAACATGGCGAGCTTGATTTCCAAGGAAATAAAAGGAAATTTTTTGCCCCTGGGCTTTGCTCATCGCTCTGCTACGCCTCGGCTACCACGCACTCGAGTCTAAAATTTTTAATTTTTAATTTTTAATTTTTAATTTTTAATTTTTAATTTTTAATTTTTAATTTTTAATTTTAATTTTAATTTTAATTTTAATTTTTAATTTTAAATTTTAAATTTTAAATTTTTAATTTTAATTTTTAATTTTTAATTTTTAATTTTTAATTTTTAATTTTTAATTTTTAATTTTTAATTTTTAATTTTTAATTTTTAATTTTTAATTTTTAATTTTTAATTTTTAATTTTTAATTTTTAATTTTTAATTTTTAATTTTTAATTTTTAATTTTTAATTTTTAATTTTTAATTTTTAATTTTTAATTTTTAATTTTTAATTTTTAATTTTTAATTTTTAATTTTTAATTTTTAATTTTTAATTTTTAATTTTTAATTTTTAATTTTTAATTTTTAATTTTTAATTTTTAATTTTTAATTTTTAATTTTTAATTTTTAATTTTTAATTTTTAATTTTTAATTTTTAATTTTTAATTTTTATTTTTTAATTTTTGATTTTTAATTTTTATTTTTTCATTTTTAATTTTTAATTTTAATTTTTAATTTTTAATTTTTAATTTTTAATTTTTAATTTTTAATTTTTAATTTTTAATTTTTAATTTTTAATTTTTAATTTTTAATTTTTAATTTTTAATTTTTAATTTTTAATTTTTAATTTTTAATTTTTAATTTTTAATTTTTAATTTTTAATTTTTAATTTTTAATTTTTAATTTATTTAATTTTTAATTTATTTAATTTTTAATTTTTAATTTTTAATTTTTAATTTTTAATTTTTAATTTTTAATTTTTAATTTTTAATTTATTTAATTTTTAATTTTTAATTTTTAATTTTTAATTTTTAATTTTAATTTTTAATTTTTAATTTTTAATTTTTAATTTTTAATTTTTAATTTTTAATTTTTAATTTTTAATTTTTAATTTTTAATTTTTAATTTTTAATTTTTAATTTTTAATTTTTAATTTTTAATTTTTAATTTTTAATTTTTAATTTTTAATTTTTAATTTTTATTTTTAATTTTTAATTTTTATTTTTAATTTTTAATTTTTTAACCCTCTCCTCCGTGGGCTTACAGTTTAGCCATCTACGTTTTCACCTCCTAGCCGATTCCTATCGTGCCTATGCTTGAGTTTTTGTATATCCCGCTGACTATCACGTATTCTGCAAACGTTTTCCAGCCTCCTTCGCCAAGCAGCTCGTGTAGAGCTGGTGCTCTCCGGCGTCCGCTGATGATGCGCCAATTGGCCAGGGCCCTCCGGCACTCGACTAAATGTCCTACTGATGTTTCCCTCCCGGATGGGCAGACGAGTGTTGCGGATTCGTGGTTCCAGCGGCGGTGATATGCCGCGAAATCTCCATGGCCCGTTCGGGCGGCTAGCAGGCGGGCGTAGAGTGATCTGGGCAGAGCGAGTTCTGGGGGCTTTTCCGTCTCATTCGTAGCTCTGATTCGGCGTATCTGATCGTTTGGGCTGATGTCCACAACTCCGTTGTCAGTTGGTCTGAGCTATCGTGTGCCATCCGCTTGATTGAAGCTAGCGTCACCAGCCCCGAGTTGGTCGCAGGAGCCGTGTCGGCCTCGAGGGCTGCCTTGGCGAGTCGGTCTGCTGCTTCGTTGCCTCGAATGCCTTGGTGCCGGGGAACCCATCGGACTTGTACTTGTCACGGTCTAGACAGGAGCGCCCGCGCAGCTAAGTGAGTAGAGGTAGTGAATATTCAATTCTATAAGGAAGTAAACTATATCGCTACTCAACAAGTCTATATACAACCCTCACTGCAGTCTAATGACTCGCCCCAACCCTGATATCAATAAAGTCTCCTGAAAGTCCTCGTGTATCAGAAGGTCCCTGTGACAACAAGCCTACGCATATTAAGGGTACATCTCGTTTCAGCTAGTCGCCATCTCATATCTGATCATGCTCTGTGCACCGTACCCCATTTACCTTGCCCCACGCACATTGCCCCATGCACCACGTCCTTATCCCTGTAAGGTCTATGCACGCCTATGCGCCACATAGGCTACAGGAACAATTCAGCTCACCAGCTGTTACAGTACTGACGTCGTGATTTGTCGAGTCATGTGTTGGAAGCTTTGTACACGCCACGCTGACAAGGTGGTGATCCCCGTCTGTAGAGCGTGAACAGCTTCTAGGTTATCCAACAGAACATATATCGTCTGTCAGGCGCTATTCTTGGGAGCGCGGGGCGAAGTCTAACAATAACGACGCGGGGTATAGGAACACGATGAGGAACGCGACGGGCGTTCGGGACTGAAGGCGAATAGGGGATATGGAGGAGAACGAGGGGCACTCAGAGGATACAAATAGCAAGAGGTGACGGAAAGTCACTAGAGAGACAGGAGGACGAAAGTCGGGTTTGTCAAGATTACAACTAATCCTAAAGACAGAAAACAAAGCGTGAAGCTTCCAGAGCTAAGGGGGCGAATTACTTAAATACATACTTGAGAATCCGAAGCGAAATGAGGTGACACTAATATCTACGTCTGAGCGTGAGCCTGAGGCATCCAGTCTAGTCAGGAGAATCCTGACATTACCCCTCCCTATTTTTAGAATGTGAGCTCCCGCGAACGTGGCGCATCTGGATAAGCCTCATGGAATTCTTTGACTAGTTCTAGGCAACCGTCTAGGTGTTCAGGTGGTTCCCATGTATTGTCGTTGTCATTTGTCCAGCGCACCAAGTACTGGACTTTTTTGCGACGGACTCGAGTATCTAAAATAGCTTCCACTTCGTGTACTTAATGTCCAGAAGGAGCTATTTCAATCGGTGGAGGTGGGTGTCGGTGTTGTGAGGGATAGCCGACATGGGCGGGGCGGAGTAGGCTGACGTGGAAATTGTTGTCGATTCGAAGTTGGAAGGGTAGGTCTAATTTAGCAACCAACGGTGTTTTCATAGCGGTTATACGCCATGGACCAGCACGGATATGATCAAGTTTTTTAGATGGTCTTGTGAGAGCTAGATTTTTTAGTGAAAGGTATACCGAGTCTCCAACTTGATATCTTGGGGCGGGGAGACGCCTTTCGTTTGCGTAAACGGACTGGAAAGCTTGCGCAAGAGTCATGTTCTCGTTACATAGTCTTGTTATATCTTTCATGTGTTTAACAAATTCCGGAAGGTCTCGTGGTTGTGGAAGATCTGACTCAGGCCTAAAATCTAACCTGGGGTGGTGGCCAAAAGAAGCAAAAAAGGGGGAAATTCCGGTGGACGCGTTTACATGGTTATTAAAGCAATACTCTGCTAGAGGAAGATGTTTCACCCAATCGTCTTGACGGTGGTTTACGTAGTGGCGCAGATAAACTTCTAGCGTTTTATTCGCCCGTTCGGTTTGCCCGTCAGTCTCGGGATGGTAGGATGTTGAAAGCCGATGGGTGATGTTTAATCGCAAGCAAATTTCTTTCCAGGTTTTATCAATGAATGCACGACCTTGATCAGAGACTAGTGAATCCGGTAATCCCGCAAAACGTACGACATTAGACAGGAACGCGTCAGCAGTCTCCTGTGCAGACGGTCTTTCGATTGGTATAATCCACACTCGCTTGGTCAGACGATCAACCACCTGTAAAATGAACCTATAGTTGAAGTCTCTAATTTTGCAAGTTGGGAGAGGACCAATGAAGTCGAGGGTAAGATGGCGGAATGAATTCTCTGGGGGAGATAATGGTTGGAGTGTCACAATCAGAGGTCTGGGATGTCACCAGGGAGTCTGGGGTTGTATATTTAATATTCTTACTATTTTACAAAATTGAAGATGTAGAAAATCGGAGTTTGTGGGCGTCTATTTATACATTATTTGAGGACAGTGGGTCCAACAAGCGAGAGAGGTTGAAAGTGCAAATAATACAAACATTCCCACGTGACCCGGTGTGAAAGGCTGTCTCGATTAACTCAGAGATTGAAGTTCAGAATTATAAAATAAGAAGTGCGTGGAGTTCAAGCCATGCTGTGAGCTATTGTTATATACATGAGTGAGTCTTTTCCCCTGAACACCATCTCCACGCCAAAGAATCAATTTTCCCAACCAACGCCTTAGCCATCGTAGATACACATATTCCGAATTATGATCGCCGACATCCAACGTCCCGAAATGATGATTTGCGACAGGGGTCCTCGTCCGATAATTTATCCCGAAGTGTTGTAGCGCCGATATGCCAGGCTACCCCTCACTTAGGCGAGATGCATAGACAAGGGCCACAAGCCCGAGTTTGGCACCAGGGTTCTAACCCTCACACCCGGGATCTATGTAGGCGCAAGTCGGCTAGGTTGGCTAATCTAGTCTACAGACGAAACACCGGTCTACCGACCATTACAATCCCCCCTCTTAGGATCTTTTTTTCTTACGCTGTCGACGTTTAGCTTTCGTGTGTTCTTCTGCAGGCCCCACAAAGGCACCTGATTCGTCAATTGAGGGTCCGTCGTTGGATTCGATGGGACCGTAGTCGTGTTCGAACACGTCAAGTGCTTTGGTGTCCTTGATATATTCGATTGGTTCCCAGGATGGCTCGGCCCAATTGGAATATTTCACTAGGGCTTGCCGCATGAGACCCCTCCCGCGTCGTACTGTCCTTGCTCGAATAATTTTATCGATTTCATACTCCAGTTTGTTACCTTCGTCTATTAACGCTGGATTTTGCGTGTCGTCACATAGTTGGGATGGTAGGGGATCATTGCTAGCTCTTTTGACCAGCTCGACATGGAATTGTTTGTGTAATTTCCCCGGGACGATTAATTCCACTGTCAATGGATCCGGGACCGCTGTTACTTCGTATTTTGCGTGCAGCCAAGAGAGTTTCTTGGACAATTGAGGAGTGCTGATATTTTGGAGGTTGAGCCAAACCTTGTCCCCAACCTTGAATTTCTCCGGTTGCCTCCGCAGCCGATTTGCATTTTCCTCATAGCGTTGTTGAGCGGTGGCGATAGCCGCCTGTGCGAAATCTTGAGCTTCTCTAAGACGATAAATCAGGGTTTCGGCGGAGGTCTGTCCTGGGTGACGACGTCCAACTTCTCTTACTGGTTCTTGAATAGGATTTATATTATACCCGTGTCTCAAAAAAAAAGGACTCATACCTCCAATTGCTGAGTTTGGACGCAAGTTTATGGCCAGCTGAGCCATTGGGAGCAATTCGGCCCAGTCGTTTTGGGCATAACACGTAAATGTACGTAGATACTTATACATTTCCTGGTTGGCTCTTTCGCTCGCGTTCGACTGTGGATGGTAGGCTGTCGTAAGGCGTTGGGAGATACCCACCGATTTACAAAAATATTGCCAAAAGTTGCTTAGCCAGTCGCTACCCCGGTCACTCGTAAGGTTATAGGGGAACCCGTGGTACCGATAGTATCTGTCGATGAAAATCCGAGCGCACGACGCCGCGTCCATACTTTTTGCAGCGAAGAGGAAAACGTCTTTTCCCAGGCGGTCCGTAATAACCATTACGTTGGTGCAACCGTCAGATTCGGGAAGATCAGTTACAAAATCGATGGTTAAATCGCTACCCAGCCGTTCGGGGATTGGGAGTGATTTCAAGAATCCAGCTTTGGCCTCCCTCCAGACCGATGTTCGGCCACACGTGTCACAATTCCTTACGAATTGGCGTACCGATGATCGCATTTTTGGCCAAAACCAACGCTGCAAGAGGATGCTTAACATGGTGTCTCTCCCCGGGTGCCCTGAGAGGTGACTGTCATGAGTACGTTGCATAATAGCTGTTCTTAGTGGCTCGTAATTTGGGACCCAGACACGGTCCTCCCTTCCACGTAATACACTGTCCCACGCTACTGTACATTCTGAAATATTTGCTGTCATAATCTGGGCTATGTCGGCCGGGAAGCTTCTTTCACCCGACTTGACTGCATCACGAGCTCGTCTCCACGTCGCGTCTTCCTCCACCCCAATACTCCACAATGTTTGGAGTATTTCGTCCTCGAAGAGTTTTGCATTTGAAGCATCGTCCTTGAACTTTTTTTTGAAATTGACAGATTTTTTGACACCACCCGGATTCAAAGAATTTAGCTTTGGACCACAAATTAACTGCTTTATCCGTCCCATATTCCGTTCGTCGTCTAATCCCGCTGGCTTATCTTGATCTCGTCGGGAGAGTGCGTCCGGTCGGTCACACGCGCGTCCTGGTCGCCATTCTAGATTGAAATTAAACTGCTGAAGTGTCTCGCTATATCTGATTTGTCTTTCGTTTAGAAGTTGCTTTGTTGTAAAGTAACTCAAGTTTTTGTGGTCAGTTAATATAGTAAAAGGTTTTGAAACTGAGGTGAGTTCCGCCTTCCATTCCTTTAGGCACGCAACGATAGCGTGCATTTCCTTATCATGGATGGGATAGTTAACCTCCGAACTATTCAGCCGCTTAGAAAAATAGGCTACAGGGCGGAGCCTGCCTTCGTCGTCTTTTTGAGATAGGCACCCTCCCATGGCGTACCCAGAACAGTCCGCCTCGAGAATAGTGTCCTTATCTGGATCCCATTGGGCTAGTGCTGGTTCTGAGGCGAAGGCGTTCTTTAGCCGCTTGAAAGCATCGTTTTCTTCTGGGCCCCATCTCCATTGTGTATCTTTTTTTGTTAGGTTAATTAATGGGCTAGCTACTTCGGAAAACTTGTCGATGAAGCACCGGTAAAAATTTGCGAACCCAAGAAATGATCTAACTCCTTTGACTGATGTTGGCGCCTGCCAGTTCTGAATGGCCTTTACCTTTGATGGATCGACAGTTATTCCCCTTCCGGCACGTATGATAAATCCCAAATATTTCACCTCTTGGCATAGAAATTCGCATTTATCAATATCCAGGTACAGTCCTGCGTTGCTTAGTTTGGATAAGATACTTCGGACCGTTTTCCAATGTTCCTCTTTGGTCCCACTTGTATAGGCTAGTACGTCATCCATATACGCGGTTGCGTCGCAGTCCAGATGTTCTTTCAGATGCTCGTTTATGTACCGCTGGAACGTAGCTGGCGCGTTTGACAAGCCAAAGGGGGTGACCAGCCACTCGAAGAGGCCGAGTCGGCATCTAAAGGCAGTCATCCATTCGTCGCCTTCCCGGATTCGTATTCGATGAAACGCCGATTTGACATCTAGCTTGCTGAACCACTTCGCCTTAGACAACTGTCTAAGGGTTTCGTTAAATAGTGGAAGGGGATACCGGTCCGGGATTGTGATCGCGTTTAGGCCTCGATAGTCTACACAAAATCGCAGCCCTCCGTTCGGTTTCTTTGCAAATAGGACGGGTGCGGCGGCCGGAGAACTGCTCGGACGTATCCACCCCTTCGCTGTGAGGTTTGTCAACGTTTTGCGTAGCACCAACAACTCTTCTCGAGACATGCTATAAAGAGGGCCCCAGGGCGGTTGTGAGGGCTTACCATTGTCGAGACTGAGGTTGATGGCGTGGTCCAGCCTTCCTCGATGTGGGGGGAGATCATCCGCTCCGACGTCGTCTGCGAAAATGTGCGCGAAGTCTTTAATCTCATTTGGGAGTTGGAGACGAGCTCCTTCTTCAGTGAGCCGTGGCTTGGTTCTCAATGCTTCGCTAATGTCCTCAACCGAAGCCTTGAAAATAGGTACTGAGGTTAACAATTTCTTTAGATCTCCAATCGATGTAGCTATAGGCTTCCGTACTTGTCTGAGATTGTGACGCCACCGTTTGGTGCTATAAATGGACCCGCCTAACTTGCGTAAGTGAAGGCGTTGGTCCTTGGAGATGATAACCGCGTCTTGGTCTTCGAGCCATTTTTTCCCTAGGATAAGAGGGTGTGTGCTACCTGGTACTACGTATAACGATAAGTCGTAAATTACATATCCGTCTAAATCAAGATTAATCTGTGTCAAATATTCCACCATTGGTTTATTAAGAGTCGCTTTTTCAGCTGTCTCTAATGGACGTGGGGGAATTGGAATGCGCGTTAGTTTTAGTCTAGAGGCCAATTCATCGCTGATGATGCCTGTACATAAGCAACCGTTGTCAACGAGTCCTTGGACCATTATCTCGTCATTTATAAGAGCATTTACGAGAAAGGGAGAAGATTGCATTTGTATTTCTAGACTAGTACTAACATTACACTCTTGTAGGCGACTGTCCACAAGAGTATCTAGTTTTCCGCCAGCGTTTCGTCTATTTCTTCATACATGCTTGGATCAATAGCCGGTAATGCCGTCGCATTGGCCCGTACACTGCCCGTGACTGGATTAATGGCAGGAAGCAATGGGCAAATTCTCGTATTACATCCTCGTCTTTCGCAACGGTAACACTTCTTCTCTCGTTTTAAGCGAGCAATTTGCTCAGGTGACTTCCATCGTGATTGTCGACCTGCTGGGTGATGATGAATGTTATTAGGTTCGTTGAAATGCCCACGTTGTACCAGAGCCGTGTTCACGCCACCCATAATAACATCGCCAGCCCCGTCAACGTTGCCTTCGTTATTCCTTATATCAAAGTAATCATTTCTCCTACCTCCGTGAAGTCTGAGGTTGACATCACCACCCCGCCTTTCCTCCGGTCGCTGCTCATTCCTTTGCTGCCTGGAATCGTCATCTTCCACTTGCTGGGCTACTTGACCTACTATGCGGACCCACTCAGAGAAATTAGATCGAGGCAGTAAGTGGTTTCCTCGGAGAGCGTGTCGTAACCTGCTGTTCATTGCATTTTTAAGCATCGTGGTCTTCGTTCGATCATTCCAGAGATCACCTTCAGACTCGGTCAGCTTGGATGCCCACGTAGGATAAAAGGAGGCCCATATCTGAGTCTCCCCCATCTTAAGGCCGTATAGCTGGTCACAGGCTTTGTCGGTTCTTGTAGTGTCGAGGTTAGAACGATCGAGGAATTCAAGAAAATCTTCGGGCCGCCGAGTCCCGTCGATGCCGCCAGCTTCGAAAAACGCTCCGGCTTTCGTTTGGGCGTCGCCTTTGAGAGCCGTATAGATAGACAAGAAGGCTCTGGTGTCAGTATAGTTAAACGCGTGCCAATCCATCCGAAAGATCAACAGCACTGCGCTTCTCCAAGCTGGGTAATTGTCACGCCTACCATTAAATTCGGGTAGCTCCGTAGGCCGAAATCTCAGTCCCTCAGCTGGAGCTGGGTCTTTCTCTATCACGACACCCGTAGTGGTGTCATCGTTCAGAGTAAGGCGCCTGCGTAGCTCGTCTATCTGTGTCTGGAGACTCGTTAGCCTCTCCTCGTCAGAATCAGAGTCCTCTATCGGGTTTTGGTACGACATAATGTAGAGTTCTCTCTCTCAAAGAAGGAGGTTCAGAAAAAGATATTTGAAGGGCAATTTTGTAAAATAGTAAGAATATTGTCACAATCAGAGGTCTGGGATGTCACCAGGGAGTCTGGGGTTGTATATTTAATATTCTTACTATTTTACAAAATTGAAGATGTAGAAAATCGGAGTTTGTGGGCGTCTATTTATACATTATTTGAGGACAGTGGGTCCAACAAGCGAGAGAGGTTGAAAGTGCAAATAATACAAACATTCCCACGTGACCCGGGATCTATGTAGGCGCAAGTCGGCTAGGTTGGCTAATCTAGTCTACAGGCGAAACACCGGTCTAACGACCGTTACATGGAGGAATCCATAAGGCTTCTGAGTCGATGGGTTGTTCCTTTGGCATGCTTCGCATCCTCGGGTATATTTGGAAACGTTCTTGTGGGATTCAGGCCACCAGTATCGACGCGATAATAAGCTGTAGAGAGCGGCGGCTCCGCGATGCCCGTAGAGTGGGGAATCATGAAGATGTTTAAGGAGGGTTTCGCGGAGAGTACTTGGGACATATTCTTTATTATTTAATGTAAAAGAGTGAGTACTTAACGCGCAGCTGGCTAACTGAATATCTGATCTCGTGATCGTATTATCTTGGAGAGCTGTCCGGATTTCTTGACAGAATTTATCTTCGAGGCAATGCCTTTCCCAATCGTTTAAATCGAGTATAGGGGCTAGGGATGGTTCAGCTGGATCGTTGTCACTGGGGGAGGTGATTTCGATTGGGCGGAGAATATGTGAAGGTTTAAGCAGGGTTTGGAATTGGTGTTCGTTGCGACTGTCAGTGCTTTCTGAGGGCTTGTCGGCGCTGATTCTGGTTAGTGCATCAGGCTTAGAACCTTTAATTCCAGGTCTAAAGACGATTTTGAAGTCAAAATCCGCGAGTAGCTCATTCCAACGCACTTGTCTACGGTTTAGTTTTTTTGTTGTCGTGAATCGTTCAAGATTTTTGTGGTCGGTGAGGACGAGCGTAGAGGCCTCTACAGAACCGAGCTCGGAAGTCCATGTTTCAAACGCGTTAACTATAGCAAGTAGTTCTTTATCGAAGATCTCGTAATTACATTCGGCTGGTAGCATTTTTTTTGACATGAAAGCTACTGGCCGGAGCGTGCCGGATTGATCATACTGCGAGAGGATAGCTGCAGTCACGTAATCGGAAGCGTCAGTTTCTAAGACTGTTTGACAATGGGGGTCAAAGTGAGCTAGCATGGTTTTGTCTTTAAAGGCTCGTTTGATCTGTTGAAATGATGATTCGCAAGTGGAGTCCCAGGCGAATTGAGCGCCCTTTTTGGTCAAACTGGTTAAGGGGGCAGCGAGGCGAGAGAATTCTGGGATAAAGCGACGATAGAAGTTTGCAAAGCCCAGGAATCTTTGGATATCACGGACCGAGCGAGGAGTGGGCCATTCTTGGACGCATGCGACCTTGTTCGGGTCCATGCTTATTCCTTGTGTGGATACGACGAGACCCAGATAGGTTACCGACGTCGTTTCAAAACTACATTTTGAGATGTCGACCTGGAGGCCGTGCTCACGCAAACGGTCAAGTACTGTTCTCACGTGTTGGCGATGGCCCGTTAGATTACTAGAATAAATCAAAATGTCGTCCATATAAGCCGTGCAGTACTGGTCTAGGAGACCGCGGAGGGCGTGGTTTATGTAGGCCTGGAATGACGCTGGTCCGTTACAAAGGCCGAAAGGAAGTACGCATTTTCCCTAAGGCCGAGGGTCCAAGGCATCGATAAGCGTGACGAACCTTAGAGCCTTCGTCAGGAAAGCACTCTGGCTGGTCTAGGAACTGATTGTGGAGCTGTGAGACGAATGCCCTTAAATTTGAAGATCTTCCATCGAAGAGTGTCGGCGGCGGGGCGGAAGGGCGGTGGGGCGGGTATGGCGGAGGTGGAGGAGGAACCGGAGGCTGCGGAGCCGTGTAGGCTGGTGGAGCAGTCAATGAGACAGACGCGGTTGCATATATTTCCGCGACGCGATTGGGATGAAGTTGTATGGCGGGCCCGAGGACTCCTGGAGCGTTGAGATAGGCTATGCTCCATAGTTCAGGGGGGAGCATAGGCATTTCAGAATCTTCGGTATCCATAAATTGCTCGGGAGTGGAGAAGGTGTTTGACATCGTGGACCGTGGAAGTAGGGTAAAAAATAATTTACTACAGACGCTTTGTAATGTCAGGCGTTATTCTTGGGAGCGCGGGGCGAAGTCTAACAATAACGACGCGGGGTATAGGAACACGATGAGGAACGCGACGGGCGTTCGGGACTGAAGGCGAATAGGGGATATGGAGGAGAACGAGGGGCACTCAGAGGATACAAATAGCAAGAGGTGACGGAAAGTCACTAGAGAGACAGGAGGACGAAAGTCGGGTTTGTCAAGATTACAACTAATCCTAAAGACAGAAAACAAAGCGTGAAGCTTCCAGAGCTAAGGGGGCGAATTACTTAAATACATACTTGAGAATCCGAAGCGAAATGAGGTGACACTAATATCTACGTCTGAGCGTGAGCCTGAGGCATCCAGTCTAGTCAGGAGAATCCTGACATCGTCGTTCTATCGAGGTGTCCTTTGGAGGCTATGATAGCCTTTAGGGCTGCCATGGCTCCGTGGATTTCGGCGTCGTATACTTGTGCGCCGCTGAGCGTGCCTGAGTCGTGTGACTTGGGGGATTCTGACGTTCCGCTTGGGTAGGTAACGAAGCCCCACCCGGCTTTTGCGCTGGAAGAGAGCGATCCGTCGCTATAGGCGCACAAAGTGTCTGCGGCTAGGCCGGCCAGCCACTCTGTGGTTTCTCTTGCTGCCCTTTTTTTATCCAAGTGTGGTAGTCTAGGAGGGCTGGGTCCTGGCCCTTGGAGGGGGGGTGGATCTTCAGACTCGGGGAGCAGCCGGTATGATCGCTGGTTGCGCGAGTCGTGAATGTGATCCGTTGTGCGCCGGCCTCTATTTGAAGTGCGTAGTCCGAGTCTGCGACGTGCATCCTCAGTACTCTCCCTGGCTCGGAGGCGGAGAGGGTGGTTGATATCGAGGCGTCGGATTCTGGCGCTGTTAGCGAGACGTTTTTCTTCTAGGAGAACATGCGCCGGGGGTATTCCGGTCTCTCTTCGTAAGGCCACTGTTGGCATAGTCCTCCATGTGGGAATGGCTGCTCGAATGCCTGTCATGATAGCATTGTCTATGGCAGCGAGTTGCTTCCCGCAGGAGTTTCTGGTTTCACCTGTATTTGTAGCGCGGGTGCGGCCAGGCCACCAAACTTCCGCGCCGTGGAGAACGGTTGGTAGTATTACCGTGCGAACGATTGTTGTCATTGGGCCTGGGGGCGATCCTATAGTGCACGACGCGATGCGTCGAAGGTACTGGGCGAGTCTGACTCATTTGGATGCCCACTAAGCGGCGTGGCGGCGAAAGTTGAGACTTTTGTCAAAGAAGATGCCCAGCCAGCGTATCTCCTCGCTTGCTTGGATCGTGTGGTTACTCATTCTAATTTTGGGAAGTGTTGTGTGTCTGGAGCGCTTGCCGAGGAAGTATACGGCTTCGGCCTTCGTGGGGTCAAAAGTGACTGCATTTTCGTTAGCCCATCCTAATACTCTGTCCACCTCTTCTTGAGCCCTCGCCGCTGCGTCTGCCGGGGTGGGGCCTATTCCGAGGATTGCCACATCGTCTGCATAGCCGAATCTCCAGTTGCTGCCCGCTACTAGTTCTGCCATATAGAAGATGAAGAGGATTGGTGACAGTGGTGATCCTTGTGGTAGGCCACACTCTAGTTGTCTTGGCTCTGTGATGCCCGAGTCGAAACGTACCCGGGGGGATCGGCCTCGAAGGAAGGATCTTGTCCGTTCAATTGTGTACTCGGGCCATCCCATCTTCCTCATCCTCTTGAGGAGTCCCTCGAAAAGTACTGCGTCGAAGGCGCCTTGGACGTCTAATGTTACCAACACTGCCTTTTGCCGCATGGTGAGGGTGTGTTCGATATCGTGGATGACGCATGCTGCCAGGTCGTTGGCGGATCTTTTGAGAAGCGCACCAAACAGCTGTCTAGGTGTGACTTGTCTATCTAGTGCCGTGTGGGCCAATCTCTTAGATACTAATCTCTCTAAACCCGTTCCCAAGCAGGAGAGCAGGGCTATAGGCCGCCAGCCTTTTGCTGTGCTCTGGTCTCGGCCGGACTTCGGAAGCAGGATGACGTCTGCTAACTTGAATAAATCTGGGAAGTATTTACTTTGAAGCGACCCTTCGTACAGAGCTCTAACCGAGAGGCCTATCAATAGCCATACAGCTCGGAGTAGTCGCGTTGTGATTCCGTCAGCGCCTGGTGCTTTATCTTTGCACGCAGTTGCGGCCCATCTTGCTTCTGATTCCGTGACCCCGGTGTTCCATGGAAGGTGTTCCATCGGCGGGAAGTTTTCGGGGGCTCCTTCGTCGTCGATGTCATTCTCGTTCGTGAAACGACCCAGTAACATGTCCCTAAGGAGGTAAGCCCGGCGTTCTGGGTCGGTCTCTTCGCCGTTGGCTGTTCTGAGGGGGGTGTTTCTAATCTGTTGTCCTCCTTTGGCCCCTCGAGCTAGCCTATACATGTCTGTATCGGATTCAGCCTCGGCAAATTTGCGTCGCCAGAATTGTCGTTTTGCTGAGGCGACTGCTCTCCGGAAAGCCTTCATGCTCTCCGGGTCCCTGTGTGTTCGAAAATTATTTCGTTCTTCGCAGCATTCCTGTGTCCACCATGGTGCGCTGCTCCCTGGTCTGGGAGAAGCCCTCCTTCCTGTTGCCCTGATGGCATCCCCAATTATACGTACCAGATTGTCTGCCAGTTCGTCCACTACCTGTGTCGACTGTGGGCTCTGTTGTGTTAGTCCTCTGCTCCACTCAGCCATGGTGGTTTGGAATTCTTCGAATGCCTCATCGTGGACACAGATCGGTCTAGAGATTCGAATTGCGGCTGATGCACGCGGGTTTGTCTTTGGAACATCCCCTACTAGAGTTCGGTGGTCTGACGTAGTTTCCATCCACGGTGCCACGTCGGAAAGAGCTCCCGTGTTTGACCATACCAAGTCCAGAGTGTTGCCCTGGTCGTGTGTGGGCACGCCGGGGCGTGATGCGAGTGACATGCTATTTTCTTGCATCCACTCTACGATGGTCTGCCCATCGCCATGTAGTCGATCCGCGAGGGGTTGCAATTCGGGGTGGATCGCGTTGAAATCCCCCGCAACTATAGAAGGTCCAGAGGGTGTCCAACTGTGAAGAGGTGTGATATCTGATCCCGGGGCCCGGTATATTGAGGCGAAGGTTATGACCTCGACCGTTACTGCGACAGCGTCGGGCGAGATCCTGCAGATAAAGTTTTGTCGGCCGTTTCTGCCTTTGCGGGTGTAAACTAGGGACCTTGGTCGTGCTGATTCCTGGCCTGTGGAAGCTGGCACAAATTTGTCAAGACCCGGGTGAGATTTTGTGAGCCATGTGCCGTCTTTCTGGGAAGCCCATGGCTCTTGTAGTAGCAGTACCTCTGTGCCTTCTTCCCAAGCAGCCTGTAGAATGATGTCCGTAGCAGGACCGCCTTTGCGCAGGTTTGCGCAGAGAAAGGAGATTGTCGAGGAGTATGTCTGTATGGAGCTCTCTATTGGGGGCCTTACTGACATGTGGGAGTCGTAGTTGGTGGGTTCATTGCAGTAGCTGCTTCGGCTGACTTTTCCGCTTCTTTTCTCTGTATCAAGGCTTTCCGGTCTCGTTGCCCATGCTGTCGGATTACCTCGAGTTGCTCGCGTGTCTTCTGGGTGGTCTGTCCGTTGCGGCGTGATGGGCGTGTCATGCAGCGTAGCTCATCCGCTGCATGGGGGCCGTGGCAGTTGGAGCATCGCATAATGGCCACGGGGCAATTTTCGCCTTTGTGCTCTAGAGAACCACACTTCCTGCATCTTTCGCCTCTTGAGCAGACACGGGTTGGGTGGTAGCCCCAGCATCGGTTGCATTGGGTTATTTTTGGTTGGCGCTGAAATTCCGACAAACGGCCACTTGTCTCAAAAAGCCGCTCGCCCAGTTTAGGTTTGCCCGTCGCAAAGTGTATGATCCAATCCGTTACTGGTCGTTCTTTGCTAGTTGCGAGAGCCCGTGCTGAAATCGGGGCCATGCCAGTCTTGAGTGTGGCTTCTTCGATAATCATTTCCGTCGTCACTGGAACTGTTACTAGCTGGACCCTTGTCCTTGTGCCTGATTCCCCTAGCTCAGGAAGGTCCTCGAGCGTTTGTAGGTAGTCGGGGACATTTGGGGCAAGTACTGATGTCCACTTTGATGCGGCTTCCAGCTTGAGGTCTTCCTTGGGTGCCCCTTCCACCTCGTTTTCTTCTCTTTGCAGGCGATGAACCTCCTCAAGAAGGCGGTTTCTGGCTGCTTCGTTAGCAGCTGTGATTGCAAAACCTGAATTAACCACCGTCACCTGTTGGATGGCTGAGTTGGCGACTCTGAGTTTGGCAGCCAGGCTGGGTTTCACGAAGTAGGGTTACATTGATCGCCACGGATGTCCTTTCTTAATTCTAAGGAATAGCCTTTCATCGGGCCGTGGCGTAGGAAGCTTCTTTGCCTTGGGGGCAGGCTGGGGTTGGGGTAGTTCGGTCCTGGCTGGCTGAGCTGCCTGTGCCGATGGAGCCTTGGAGGACTTTCTTCGTGATACCTTGCTAGACTCTGAGGGTCTTAGAAAATTTAATGTAAAATCAGTATATTTTTTTGAACTATCTTGATCGAAGAAAGTAACTTGTACATATAGAAATCCTCCTCCAGCCAGTATCCAGATGACATCAGGATCAAGCCCATGTAAACCATTCCGTGCTGCTCTTGATACAAAACTCTTTTGCAAACGTGTTTTCTAATCCAAAACGCCTAATCAAACATTGACCCGCACACAAAACACTCCTTGTAAGCAAACACAACTAATCAGACGATATTAGCTCGACTACAGCTGAAACATCCAAACAATCCAGAGTTTGACATACCTTTGTCCAGGGGCCTTCTATCGGTGGAGGTCCAGACATGGTGGGTGGCGCAGTTTTCTGGGCTGTGCTTGGGTGTAGTTGGGCATTAGCCTGTCTTTCGGCTGGTGGTTGAGAAGGTGGTTGTGTGCCCGTTGGCCTTCGCTGGGCGTGAGCTCCGGAGACCTGGAGTACGGCAGGCGCTGTTTTCTGGACCTTGTTGCGATCAGCCCTTTGTGAGATTGGTGGTCGGCTGTCTAGGGCCTGGTTGGTAGCCCGGCCTGACAGGATGTTTGTGATCTGGTCTCTGAGGCCAGCGGCTGTGATTTCCGTGTATCTACGGATTTCGACATCGTCAATATCGTCCAGCAGGATGCAGAACCTGCTTAGGACTAGTTTGGCTTGGGCCACACGCTTGTGGAAATTCTGAACTTCCGCGTCTATGTGATCGGTTAGGCTCTTTTCGAAAGAGCTCTACGGTCGGCTGGTACCGAACGCGTCGTTTGGGTTGGTTTGAATTGGATGGCTTGGTCGAGCGTCGACCATCATGACATCCGGGGATGCCACTCTTTCGTGGGGAGATGGGGGTGGCTGCTGGGCAGTCCCGTTGGAGAACTGCGGGGCCATTGTCGTTTGATTGGGTGGATGATTATTTTGTAGGCGTTTTGGGTTCGAGAAGATAGATATATCGATGTGGTTCGAGTTCTTGGAGTTGGGGAGCGGGTAACTGACCCACATAAACATGTTTCACAGTCATAGAGAAAATAGACAAATTTCGGGCACTACCATTTTTTACAATATGTTCTAGTGATTCGCCTTGATCAGCAATATGTATCCACCATGGGAGAAAAAATATTTTAAGTCATCCATGTAGACTAGCTATCACAGGAAGAGGAAGCATTGGTCTATTTTGAAAACGCTAGGCAGGCATGGAGAAAATCAATAGAACGATACCACACTCATACCTTTTATTATACTGAAGCTACCGACATTGCCATTACGGCCGATGACCCATTTAGCCATCAGACAGAGACAGAAGCCCACAACCCCGAAAATGTCACATTGAACGAAGAATTGGTATATTAACAAGGACACTAGCGCATGCGGACCCTGGACAAGATGAAAGAGAAGAGGCAGTCGACGATTCAGATCGACAAGCAGCACTTCTCCGGCGGGGATCAGCCGATGCAAAGCTAGGTCCACGTTGGATCAAGAGACCTTCGCTCGATAGCAAATTGGGAGAGACGACGGGAAATGTGCGACGAGAATGGGTCCCAGGGTATGCCGAGGCGAGCGAAAATGAAGAAGCTGATCAATTAGCTGACGAAGCCACACTTGAGCTACCTGGTCTTTCCGACCCGACGAGCCTGGCATGTTGACAACAGATCCGGTATTTGTTGCGAATAGGCTGTTACATGGCGATGGTTCATGACGAGATAGGGCTGTTTAGTCGCTAGACGGTGACACATAGATCAGGAGTGATATTGCGGAGTCATGGATTGTGGTTGGAGAAAATGGCCCTAGGGATACCCTGTAACGTGAGGCTGTCATTGTGTAGGGACTTTTACGTTTCGAACCACTCGCTAGAGATAAAGTCTGCGGCTTGTGCGAGTGGGAGACTCACTTACGAGTTCAGCTGAATATGCAGAAGTTGACCTCCTGCGCTGGATTGAAACTCTATCAAGTCATCATTTCACTAGATAGGAGTCTAAATCCAATCGTATTTGATAAAAAGACGAATGGGATATCAAGCTAGAAGAAATTCTGGCTACTCGAGTTCATATCCAAATATGTATCCCAAGCAGATATGGAGGAGATGAGGGATACCACGAGGAACCAAGACAGAGATTTGTTCTGCCTATGACAAATTCCAACCTGGCCCTGGACACTTCACATCAGTATTGAAAGGAATCGGAAAATTCAATCATGATGATTGCTACTGTGGGGCAAAGCGGACACCAAAACACTTACTTGGATGTAGGAGGTATAGGAAGGGGAGAAGGGAGATGGAGGACAAGCTATGTCGCACTAGGTTCATATTACCACTACTTCTCCATACATACAAGGGAGTTGAAGTGACCTTGGAATATATCAAAGAGACAAAAATAGCAACAAGAGAATGGTATCTTGGAGAAACAGAGGAGCCGTATTTTTGGAATGAATAATAAGACAAAAATATTTAACTAGTTCAGATGTTTTTTTCATCAAATCAAGGCATATATTTTATAGCTACGATCTTACGGAGATCATGTTTATGTCGTTCTAATCTGAATGTTTCAATTCTTGAACTTTCGCGATCAAGTGGATACTGGAGTTAAACTATGTATTATACACAGGAAGTGTCTGTGCACAATCCCCTGTCGGCAACCATATTCCATCGAACATTCTAGTGTGTTCTCATGATCTAATCCACCAACGGAACCATTAACAGTCTACTATGATAGTCATCCACATTTGCAACCTCTGCGGAGCACTAGGATAACAAAATAGGGGTGTAGGGTGTGCTTTGTGGGTTGGGGATTTTCTTTCGTTAGGTAACAAGAGTCCCGGGCACTCCAAATTTTTACAGACAGAAGACAGGGTGTACAAGAGGGATTGCATATGTGGAATAAGTACTCATGAATGCACTGCATGAGGTGTGCACATCCTACAATATTCTTCGATGTACACAGGATGTAAATAAAATTTGAAAAAAGGGGTGAGTCGTCGTTCTGTTACAGCTATGAGTGGCGACGTAGTTTTATAGTACTAATGTGCGAGTAAAATGGATGATTCGATGAACATGAAGGTAATGATGAATGAGTATGAAGATGAAGAGATGTATTATTTTTTAACTTGTCTACCTTTCCGTGCAGGTAATGCACTCTCCTTATATACACAAGTCGTTGTTACCCTACTACCCAAATCCTATACTTGCGCCTAGTATCTACCAGGCACCGAGTCGAGTCTACTAATATCTATTTACAGAGTTGGAGACTACTTCTCGTATTATTTCCATACAGCGTCTCCTTTTGTCTTACGACTCATATCACCTGACTCGGCCCATCTGACTCGGTATCCTCGGCACATACGACACAGGGTATCCGCACATGCAAGTGCCTATTCTTGTTGCTTTATACCTACACTGCACAAATCCAATGTCGCTATACACAACATGGCGATGTGAATGTGACATGACCACCAAGCCATGTGCGAAGTTGCTCGCCGACAAGATCTTCCAAGTCGTTGTGCTTAGATTGTTGTGCCGGCTCAGCTGGGTTGTTCGGATTGACAGTGATGGGTGTCGTACCGGCAAGGAATAGAACACTGTAGGGCTTCACGAGAAGCGGCGGTACTGCTGATGGTGAAGTATGCACGAGCAGCGCGCGATATAACTCGGCCAGAGTTCGTGTAGCCGTGTGAGGACACAGCGTCGCAACCTGACGACCCAACCTCTTCTTGAGATGACAAATAAATCGGTAGTCAGCATGCACCATGCGTGTCCCCGGACGGTCGCTTTGCTGACATGCGGTAGAGAATACGCGGCGATTCGAGGATGTTCTGTGATCTATCATGTAGAATCGGGGACCGATAGAAAGCGACTCGCGTCGTGTCCACAAGATATCTCCATCTCCGACCATATCTGTTGATGGCCCATTTGCAACGACACTCGTGACGTTCAGACTTAGTCATTTTCATCGGAACCACCCCATCTCTGATGGCGTGGAAGAATAATCACATCCATCCAACTTCACGTCCTTTGCTTGCTCATCACCGTGACATAGACCTGTAACTCCGGTCATCCACGTCGAAAGCAGCCCCGATCATCATTGTCCTCCATTAAGCAACCCCACAGAAGGAATACGACTTCACAATCTATTTCGGCACTTGATTGAGCGTGGCTATTTCGGCTCTAGCTTTCTCACTCTTGCCATCACCAATAGAAAAAAGCCGACGATAGAGCTTCTATGAGATCTAAGGTTTGCCATAGGAATTTTGATCTTCATTCATCTGTGGTGGGGAAGCTGCCATTTCTGGAACATCAGGGATCGAGGGAAGACCGTAATCATGATTCGTGTCCAGACCCCGCGCGAAAAGATTCTGTTTCTCGGCCACAGTGGGTGTTGGCTAGTTTTTCTGGCCATTGTAGTTGTTCGATGTCCCGAATCTCGGGCCACGGAGTGCGGCGAAGATACCCTATTTAGCATGGCTCGTCATCTCAAATTAAGAGAATCACTCGATTTGCGTCTAGATATTGGAGCGTGTACGGCGCTTTCGTCGACGTCCCTAATGGGCCGGTGTAGTGATGAGACGTACGAATCACAGAGATCGGAATTTTTTAATAGCACGCTTCGGAAACTGGGTCACTGAACGTACGTAACCCACCCTTTGAGCGAGTAGCTTGGCCATATCCTGACCTACATATATCCAGACGACTTGTGGTACTCTTCATCCGGCAATCGTGACGGGTTTAACGTGGGAAATCTACGCGAGACCATCTTCCCCACTCGATCATCCCCGGTCAGGATTTCTGAAACTCAACTGGCCAGATGCTGTTAAGGGCTGCGCCCTGGATTGTGTTGACTGGTCTAGCGAGCCCAGTTCTGACTAATCAAAGGGATAATTATGCACGGGCACGTGTGTATAGTTATGCAGAGATGAGTTTGACGAAACACAACGCACAGACAACATTGGTATACATATATACTATATGTAGTAGATAGTCCGTGTAGAGGGAAGGGGATCCGCTTAGCCCTTCGCGTACTTGTTAGTACAAGCTTAAACGTCCGATAAGTCAAAGGGACCGTGTAAGGGGCAAACGATTAGAATAGTTACATGTAGAGGCGTGATCAAGAGCCTAGTAACAGTGGAGGCATAAGAGAGCTGATTCCCTTGCACAGTTGTATCTACATAGATAGAATATACACAGTTTGTGGCACTCGCTTGTCGTGCAGTGACCGACGCCAGCTAGCCCCTCACAGATGCTACGTCCAAATAAGCACAATCAAGGCGCAGGCTTGTGTCTGCGCAACATATGCGCTGTAGTTTGCGATACTACATAGACGATATCATGGTTGAGGAGGATAAAGAGGCGGGCTGCTACGATTAGAGCACACGTCTTGGTGCGATTGATAGCGGTCTGACGGATGTACCGTCAATAATCGCAACGTTCGTCATCAGTGCTCGGTCCACTTTGTCACTCCCACGCAGGAAGAAGTTGAAATACACAGTCTATCCAACCATCATCCTGATGGATGTAGAACCACCAAGCAGAGTAGTTCTTCCTCCATCAATCACCCAACGATGCCGATTTTTTCAGTGTTTCCGCCCTTGTTCTCACCCCTTTTACTTCGCCCTCCGCCGGCGCGCATGTCACGGTTTTTACTACCATAGAAGCCGCCAGCTTCTCTACCTTTACCTGGGACAATCACTTTTTGGTCTCTTCGCGAATGATTGTCTATAAATTTCTCCTATGCTGAAGAACGGTAATACTTGCTGAGTGGAGTCACTCGAAACAAGTGCGCCGAGCAGCGTTGCTGGTCGGTAAGATCATAGCCCTAGCTCGTTCTCTACCAGGAACATAGAAGCTACGATTCATCTATATTGAACGGAAACCGTCAATACAAGTTAATGTGATCTTAAACCCTTCACACTGGCGCCCATTAGAAATCTCCATACAAACCATAAAGCATCGTCTCTTACGATAGCACGAAAGACGCAACAAAGACCTCCCCACATTGGCAAGCCTTCTTCAGTTCAAAACCGAGTTCCGCGGGCACCGCCCTCGGTGAGGGCACACTCTGACATGGTGCACTCCATTCAGAGACGCACACCTGAAATCGGCTCCAACTTCAATCCTCTCATCGCAGATTGGGATTCTCCAGAAAATAGCCAGCAGCCCGGCATGGACATCGATACTCTCGAGTACGATGACAGGTCGGAAGACGATCCTTTCACTGAACCTGCCCCCGCCGGTCCGATTAAAGAAGCCCTAACAAAGAGTGTCGACTTAATGACAGCCCGCGCGAAGGAAGCCGAAGCACTTTTCGGAGGTATCTCAATGCTACTCGACAAACAATGCAGCGCTGCCAGCCGCGGCTCTCTGCCCGAACAACAATACGCAGCCCTTAAAAACTTCTGCCAGGATCTGGCGAAAGTCGCAGGCCGCCATTTTGACGCCTACATCTGTGACAAACCTGCACCTACATTCAATCTTGCTCCTACGTCAAGCCGGGAAACATGCGGCACAGCCCCAAAAACTTATGCAAGCGTAACTAAACGCGGCCCCGTCAACCAACACTCCCAAAATAAACCCCCTTCGCAACCCATTACTAAAGCTCATCTTCAACCAAAATCCAACCGCCCGGATGATCGATTGTTTGTGCGCATTCCGGAAGGAGATAAAATCCGAGAGCTTTCTGCCTATTCCATTCAAGCTCATCTCAAAGCCAAGCTCGGGTCTGACAGCCAACTGCTCACAAATGTACAGCCAACAAAAACTGGGTTTGCTCTGTGCCCAAAAGGTGGAGAAACAAACACGCTCAAAGAAAAAATTGCTTCCGTCAGCTTCTTTGGTGATGCTCCAATTGAAAACTCGGCACCATGGACATCATATAGAATCAAGCATGTTCCCCGGTCTTATGGCGCACTAAAACAAATCAACGAGGAGTGGAAATACTGTCTCCAGCCCGTTACGGCCGCAGTAATGCAGGAGGCTCTTACCGCCGCAGCTGGAATGGCTCCAATGGCCATCGTAGCATCGCGAGACAACGAGGCGAATCCTTTATCCTCTGAAACAACCTGGATCGTCCGCTTTCCTGAAGAACACCAGCGTCTGCCTCGTACCCTTTTCTTGTTTGGCTACCGCACGCAGACCAGGATCCTTCCCCGCCGCCGTATAACAGTACAATGTACCCGATGCTGGCTCTGGCACAATGCCCGCACCTGCGCATCTAACCCAAGATGTCGCCTCTGTGGATCATCTTACCACTCGGAGGACAAACATGAAAATCTCTGTGCGGCCACCGGAGCGCACTCCTGTCCTAACCGCTGCATCCATTGCCATGGGCCACATCCTGCAGATGACAACAACTGTGAGCTCAGGCCCAAGACCTCAGGCCTGCCAAAGACTAAGACCCAAGTTGGCGAAATCCGCCGAATTAATGCAGAGGCTCGTATGAGGAAACAAGCAGAAGCAGGATGCGTTAAGCGCACTACCTCTTCCTCACAATCAGCAGACGGCCGCAGTGCGCCAAACATGCAACCAGCACAAGAATCAACTGGTTCTCACAATCCCTACGGAGCTCTCGCCGTAGTGGAGCCGAGCAACGACCACATCCATTCCTCATGACCAACACAAGCCAAAGAAGCCCAAAAAAGCCATTAAAAATCTTATCAGCAAACGTTGACAGAGGTGCTGTAGCACACGAGATTGCCCTAAACGAAGCCCATTCAATCTCTGCAGATGTCATCTTGATCCAGGAGCCTTACATTTTCAGAGATCTTACCAGGCGGATCACTAAAAACCACCCCTCTTATATCACCTACTCGCCCATCAACGACTGGGCTGATAACCGTCCACGGGTGATGTCATACATCCGGAAAGGCGCCTGCCTCCATTCAGAACAGGGCCACACCGCCAATTCCAGCGATCTACTATTACTCAAGATCACCTCACACTGTAGAAAATCGCTCCATATCCTAAACATGTACAACGCTCCTCCAGGTTCAAGTGGTGGCTGCGCTCTACAAACCCTTTATTCTCTTTCGCTCCCCCTACATGGGAACTTTTTGTTACAGGGCGATCTGAATCTACATCACAAAAGATGGCAACCATCTTGGCCCCGTGGCCCTTCCCAGGGCGCAGAAAATTTTGTGGACTGGGCGGAGGGAAATGATCTCTCTCTTCTTTCTCCTATAGACGAGGCTACACATGCACGTGGCAATGTTCTTGACTTAGCCTTTGGGTCCCCCGCTCTAATCACCAAGTCGCAATGCGTCATAGCACACCACTTAGACACTACGTCAGACCATGCCACACTGCTCACCACAATAGATTGGATAGAGGACACCATACCTCACCAAAGGCTCAGATTAGACACCTTGGACCCTGCTCTATTCAACCGCTTGCTAACGACCATGGTTAAAAACGTCGCCACCATTCCTCAGTCTCCAAACCTAGACGATCTTGACAGACTAGCACTAGATCTTACAGACGCAATTCGGTCGGCGTACTCTGGATCGGCTCGCCGCTCTCTCGGCCACGGGAAAGGCAACCCATGGTGGGATAACTCCTGCAAGCTCGCTCGTCAGAGATACAGGACACTCAAAAGGAATCCGCTAACCGATGAAGAATTTGCAGAGGCAAGGAAAGTTTACCGGAAGGCCATCAAGAAAGCGAAGAACGAATTCTTTTTGAACAAGGTTGGGAATGCTAGTACAGCCAAGGAAATCTTTGGCATGACCAAATGGCATAAAACTATGGGCTCCTTTCGCTCACCGCCGCTCAAAGACCCTAGATTTCCAGGAAAGTCCCCTGCAACCGGCGCGGCCGAGAAGAGAGCAGTACTTGCAGACAATCTACTGGCTAACCTCGCTCAAGTAGCTGATATACCATTTGATGCTCCCACAGCTCCCTCACGCGCGATATCCTTTCCTCCGCTAACCCGTCAAGAAGTCAAAGACTCAGTACTCAGAGTCGGCAATAGTACCCCTGGAATTGACGAGATCCCGACCGCCATCCTCCGACATGCTTGGCCTCTAGTCGCTGACCATGTTTACTCCCTCTTCAGCGGCTGTGTTTCTCTAGGCTACCACCCAAAGTGTTTCCGCCAGGCTATTGTGCTCATGTGTCAAAAGCCAAACAAATCTAACCTATCATGCCCCCGCTCATACCGCCCAATCGCTCTACTCTCTGTTTTAGGGAAGGGCTTAGAACGAGCTCTAGCAAAACGCATGGCGTGGATTGCAGTCCAACACAAGGTTCTTGCCAGCCAACAATTCGGGGCTCTACCAGGCAGATCCGCGGTGGACCTAACCACTTGCCTCACACATGACGTGGAAAGGGCTCTGAATGAAGGGTATACTGCTAGCATGCTCACACTAGACGTAAAAGGAGCTTTTGACGCTGTACTCCCAGGTAGACTGATCAGACGAATGAGAGAACAAGGCTGACCTGATGACATAGTCAAATGGGTAGGCTCCTTTGCTTCTGGTAGATCCGTGCAAATTAAGATGGATGGCGAAACCGGTCCTCCACAACAGATAAACTGTGGCCTCCCCCAAGGCTCACCTATTTCTCCAATACTGTTCATGCTCTACATCGCTCCGCTGTTTAAGATGGGCAGTATATCTCGCAGATTCGGATACGCCGACGACGTAGCAATACTAGAGATCCGAAAGTCGCTTCAAGAGAATTGTATCTCACTAACGGAAGCGCTAAAGGAAGCCTTAACTTGGGGTCAGGAGGAGGGAATCACTTTCGACCCCAACAAAACCGAACTCCAACACTTCTCGCGCCGTCGCGCAGACAAAGATCCTGCCTCCACACCACGTATCTCTTACAAGGAATTCACTATCGCCGAAGATACCACACGCCCGTACACAAGATGGCTTGGTGTCTATTTCGACAAAAAACTAACCTTCAAATGGCATGCCAATATTCTCGCAAGTAAGGCTATGAAGGTAGCGAACGCCCTCCGAAGTCTAGGTAATACAACCCGCGGGGCTACACCGAGTCTGCTCCGCCAAGCGGTAACCGCCTGCGTAATGCCTATCGCATATTACGGCGCCGAAACCTGGTGGCCTGGACGACATAGATCAACACCACAAAAAGCCATAGTCTCAAACCGAGTGGAAGGACATATATCCTTACTGCGCCGAGTAGCTCTTACCAGCGCTAGAGCAATCCTGCCGGTCTACCGAACGACGCCAACTCCTGCCCTATTTCGCGAGTCCGGACTCCTCCCCCCCGAAATTCAGCTGGACGCAAGACTACGTCAGGCTGCTCTTCGTATCCATCGCCTAGACCGCCGACATCCTCTTCGCCGACGTGCGGAATGGACCCTGCAACATAGAAGGCGTATATCTCGCTTTTCTGTTGGAATCCTCAGCCTCCCTGACGTAGAGTTCATAGATCCTCTTATTCTTCCCCCATGGCACAACCAAGAAGGTTGGCGCGCTAGCATTAAGCGAGTTACCAGGTCTCCCTTTCGAGGCTCCGGCGAAATTCCATTCCAAGATCTGGTTGCTTATGCAGACGGCAGCCGATCAGATTCAGACTCTGGTCCTCAAGTAGGAGCCGGAGTAGTTGTGATGCAAGCGGACCGGGTCATTCTCAGAAGACTTATCCCTCTCAGCCCTTCACTAGAAATTTTTGACGCCGAAGCCACCGCCGTACTACATGCACTGGAACTAACCTTGTCACTACCATCAACAAGATTTGCTAATAATCTCTGGATTCTTACAGACAACCTAGAAGTAGCCCGTCGTCTCCTGTCATCCCCTGTCTGCTCCTCGCAGAAGCTCTTTCTAGACTTCACTAACAAGACCGCTGCCTGGCCTCAACGGGCACGCCTTCCTCACACTATTCCGGGCAAAATCGAAGTTCGATGGATTCCCAGTCATGCCGGCATCCGTGGAAATAATCTAGCAGATCAGGCCGCGAAAGAGGCGATGATAATGCCATCTCCTCCCCCTGTCCCTCTATCTTTAGCCGCTGCGAAGCGCTGGGCTAAAAAGAAAATATCTACTGCTGTAAATAACTACTGGGAACAAAACGCACCCCAGTCATATCGGGATCTCGGCATTGGGATCTCTGAAAGCTGCCCCGGAGAGTTGCACCTACCTAGGACATTCGTCTCTCATATTTATGCCGCTCGCTCAGGGCACGGAGATTTTGCCTTGTATCATGAGCGGTTTAATCACGAAAATGCGCACAACTATTGCAGTTGTGGTGACCAAAAATCTACAAGCCACGTACTACAATGCAGACTGTCGCCCCAGAGGCTCCCAAAGATCCCGGGGATGTATGCGAATAAAACTTCCTACTTCTTCGGCTCATTAAAAGGCGCTAAAAAATTGGCCAAATGGCTGGAAGCCACAAAATTTTTCACTGAAATCTGCCCCAGATTCCCCCTCTCAGAGGACAGCCAAACACTTTTCTAATTAGGTTAAAAAAAAAAAAAAAAAAAAAACACACACCGGCGTTTTGGAGGTCAATTATTCAGTTCTCTAGTCTTTGCGTAGCAGATGACCATCATTACCTTTATTAAATCATGTAATTTATCATTAGACTTTGTTTTTAGCCTTCTTGTTTAAACATAGGGCAAATCTCGCCAGTAAACCGGGCTCCACTTCTTTTGTTTGGGAAGCGGGGCGCCTCAGCCACTAGGGCAGTAAGCCCTAGCGTCCTTTACCTTCGGGTGAATGTAGCGCGGCAAAGGCTTACGCCTTTGCTTGATAGACGTAAAATAATACAAACAAACAAACAAACAAACTAGCTCGTTCTCTCCAGCACAGCGATTCTCGATCTCTAACAGCGTCGAAAGCACTCAGCAAATACCAGCGTACTCAAAAATAGATACAATTCAGAGGTCATTAGTTCTTTTGGCGACTAGCAATTACAACATGTTGACTATCTCAGGGATAAGTAGAGACGTCAGCAGTTCCTCTTGTTATGGGTGATACCCACAATTTAGTGCTAGGATCCTAGAGGGTCTTAGCTTGACACGTGACTGGTGTATAAAATGCTTGGCATTATCGGCAGAGACTGGCTGCGCTTCCTTTTTGGAGGCGAGACATGCGGTTTCGATCGTGACGACGGTACTCGGCGCGAGCTGGGGTACGATTGGGAAATCTCTTTTGTTGCGTGGACGTTCGCGGCGGAGAGGAAAGGGGAGATATAGGGCATTAACACCAACGTACGAGGCTGGCTCATGGATAACATATCACCAGCGGGTTAATTACAGTTGACAACTTTGGGAGCTGGCCACTTACAGATGACCACGAAGGTCAGGATCACTGAGGTATTAGTTTTTAAGTATATATAATAGTTGTCCCACCTGTATAGATGGACAAAGAAAAACATAACTTATTTTATGGTATTACCCGCGTGCAGTGACTGTTTGCTCTAACCGTTCACACCTCTGGTAACTGAAAATCGTGACGTGCGCACCGACGGAGGGCGAACTAAAAGGTGTAAAGACAACGGCGGAAAGACTGCAAAAATCGGCATCGTAGAAGATCGAGTGAGAAATAGCTAGTCTGTATAGTTGCTCTGTATCCACTTGGATGATGGTTGAATTAGCTATGCAATTATATTATTTACCTGCCTCGACGTTCAAAAACTGCGCTTGGCATGAACGAAAGATGCTGACGCTGGCCACGAAGTGATTAGCCGATCCGTGCTCAGTGCACCGGCCACACCACTTCTCGCCGTGCGGAGACGATATCGATGTTGTCGCAACCACAAGATATTGGGATGGAAGGTTCGTGCTCAATTTAAGCTTTCATCAGCTTCTAGACAAGGTGGATCTTTGTTTGGAATGATCGGATGGACTTGTCATGTTCCATCGTAGCTCTAGGGGTCGCGCGAAGTTCTGAGATGATGCAAAATTGTGTCACGTGAGTTGGCGAAGCCACCACGGCGGTAAAGAGTGTACGTGTAAGCCCGATCATGGGCGGATGGTGCAGTGGTACACTGTCCAGGCCGTTCTCCCGAGTACAGTTTGGGTAGCTTGGACACATGCCCCACTTGAGACAGGAGAAAGCTGGTTCAAATCCAGTACGGCCCTTGCCACATCTCTCGTGGTGATGCTGTATTCTTAGAGTGACGAAAGCTGATTCAGAAACCCATGAGTCTTTCTCGCTTTTTCCCTGTGTTGAGTCTCCACGGAAGAGGGTACCTCTCGTCAGGCGTTCTCGCAGTGGTATCTGCAAATGAAATCTGAGCATGAGAGTTCCAGATGTCAAACGGAGTTATTCTGCGAACAGTGCATATCTTCCGTGATCATGCGTGTCATACGTAAGACTGATTCAAAAAAGCTTCACTGCGTGCTGTCGGAACAAGAACAGGATCATCAAGAAGTAGACCAAGATATGTGTCGACCAAGGAACTTTCACTCGCTATATCTATTAGTCGCAATGACATGGAATTGATCGAGTGTTGGCAATCATGGCCAATTGGCACGCACTACAGCGCGTGTTTTTCACAGTCACTGGTCTGCCCTTCGACACGTACTGGATGGACGCGACTTTGGACCGATGGAAACTAAAGGACCCGTCTTCAGGAGGAACCTAGGGGGATGGGGAGAATCAGATATTATTGAGTGCGATTGATACGGACACGAGCATACCTCCCAAGAATACTCATCAGGGAAACAATGAACATCGCCGGCTCAACGGGCACCTCTCATCCGACCATTTTGCAAGAGTATACCTTAGACTATTAAAACGAGAGCCCTACTATGTATGTAAGAATAAGTTACAACAGAGGGAACGGAAGCTATGTATTGCAAACTGAATCAGAGGATTGAATTAATTGACTTAATCTCTGCTGTGCGCGTCCGCGAGTCCTTTTATAGTACACGCGTTAGTTTGGCGCTTACTCGTTCATCACCATTCCTTCCGTGTACCGCGTCACCCGACTAGCACGTGATATGCTCTGTACCTTTATCCTTTAACATAGACCATTATATGTGTTCATCCATACCTAGAAATGACGGTGGGCGGCTCACGCCGTCGACGACCCACGGTGGTGGATTTCTAACGATGCGAGATAAGGGATGCGTTACCACCGACTTCATAATCTTCAGCTCTGCCGCGACGCTATCGCTTTTTACGAGATGAACCAGATGAGACAGTCAGACAGAAAAACTTTTGATGCAACCTGGTATGACCACGATGCTGTGCTGGATCTTACCTGTGTATTCATGGAATTTAGTGTTGATGATGCATGTCCTCACGGTGATGGTAAGGGTGAAAGCTTCCGGAGGAATCATTCTGCAGCCCTGTCATCCTGGCTAGTTGTTGAGGATAAGTCTGAAGTGTTTGGGAGGTGATGTGATCAAAGTGGTTCCTGTCCTGAAGGTACGTGAAAAAATAGTTTGAGGGAAAAGAATGTGGAAATCATTGGCCAGGACCAAGTACTTTACGTGATACTCTTCGACAACTCGTTGCCCGGCCGAAACAGCGCTCTCACTCGGGATCCCGCACAATTTCGTACTTCACTCATGCATTGTTAGGTCAGAAAAGATGCTGAAACCCCTCCACTCTCCAAATAGTTGAGACTAAGTAGATCTAGACTGCGAAATAGTAAGCCATGGGTGTAAAAACCGATGATAACTTGAGTTGTGAGTAAAATCAACTCAGAACAGCCTCTTATTAGTTAAATTAAAGATTATGAATACTAATTTATGTATCCATCCGAAGGACTCCACAATAGTTCCCTGCTCGCCAGACTCCTATCCCTAAAACAACGCTTTTTTCATTCGTGTCGCTTTTTCAGTTATCCTGTTCCCGATTTTCATTTAAAAATTGTGAAATGACCAAGAAAATTGTGTACAGCAAAGTGTTTGAACAAAAGAGCCCGAGACATAAATAACCGTCATACTTTGTGCGTCAGATATTTCCTTTGGCATCACGATCTGCTAGTTTTGCTGGGATATCCGATTCGTAGAGGTCATTAAAGCTAGAATTGGAAGAATTTGTGAGCAAAAGCTTCGTCCCGATGAATCTTTCCTTGACAAGTCCGAGATTTAGAATTAGACCGGAGTTTTCATGAGAAAAAGCTGAGTTTCCACTCAAAATATTTATCCATTGACAAGGATAAATAATGTGAAGGAATATTCAATATTAGTAAAGGGAAGAAAGATTTATCCTTACATCGAAGGGAGCGTAATTATGTCTTCCATCATATTTAAATTCATCCATTCATGTGAATATTATTAATAAGGGGAAAGTTCAAAGAGGAGCATCATTGCAGGGTGATTCGGATATAATGTGTGCGCTGAGTCGTTCGTGCATCCGCTTGACAAGACTTGTGACACGAAAAGGCTTGACCATCACAGAATCCTACAAGATCTAGTCAGAAGCAGCTCACCAATCACAAGGGCAAGAAAGAGGAAGGATTAAAATAGGGAACTTACGATGCCACTTTCAAGCGCCGTCGCAATTTGCTCAGGTCTCGCGTTAGCGGTCGTGGCCATGATTTCTATGTGTCTCACCACCTTGCCCTCAGCCTGAAATCGACGAATTTCACGACTACAGGTCAGACCGTCCATGACTGGCATTTCCCAATCCATTAAGATTATATCTAATTTCTTGCCATTAGGGTTATCGTGCCAGAAACTTGTTTCCCGGAGCAGATCTAATGCTTCAACACCATGATTGGCTAAATAAACAATGTGACCCGCCCTAGTCAGTTGTCGCTCCACGACATGTTGATTGACGACGTTATCTTCGACAAGGAGGACATGCATTTTGTTGGGATCCACCCGCCAGGGATCCAAAATCTCTTGGCTTGAATTCTCTATGATACTGGATACCATCGGTGAGCCAGGGGGGGTCGGTTGACAGTATTTCGTCACTCTCAGATCGCTGGGATCCAAGTAATTTCCAGACCGTCTTGATTTTACATAGAAGCCGAACGTACTTCCACGGCCGGGTATTGAGCGAACGCCGATCTCGCCACCCTGAGTTTCGGCCAGCTTTTGCGAAACAAAGAGACCAAGTCCAGAGCCTCCGTAGCGAATTGATGTTCGTTCATTTGCCTGTTCAAAGCGCGTAAATAACTTTTGGATTTCTTCGACCGACATTCCAACTCCGCTATCATGAACCATTATCGTCAGGTAGAGCGGCTGGCCAGTGCCCCATTCAGCGTTTAACGTCAGATCTGAGGCTTCTGTCTGTTGCTGTGGTGCCCAAAACATGTCGGGGAAGTGGCTGCGTGGATCATTCAAACAAGCGCCGAAATTTACTTCAATTTCACGCTTCGTCTCCATTTTTGTGAACTTAATGGCGTTGGTGAGTAGATTGATCAAAATCTGCTGCATGCGTGAGCTGTCACACATCACCCATTCAATGCCATGAGTCTTGAGCGAAGTATCAGCAACTGTTTTGAAGTTGATGTTGCGCGAAATCAATTCCTGCTCAAAGATCTTGACCGTTTGTTGTGTGAGAGTGGAGAGCTGAGTTGGGCGTGGGGATATTGATAACATTGTATATTTCAGCTTAGATAATGTTAACACATCATCTACAATTCTTTTCTGATGTTTGGCACACATGATAATCGTGTTGGCACTTTCAACATTACACCTTAAAGCATGCTCAAGCTCGTGCTTCGGTACCGTGTCGCCCTCCGGAAACGAGTGAATAATTGTATCCGCCAGCTGGAAGATGGCCGAGAGAGGGTTGCGGAGTTCGTGTGACAATAAATCAATAAACTCCTCTTGCTTTATTTTAGCTGCACTGGCCTCGGCTGCTTTCCGAGCCTCCGATGCTTGAGCCCACTTGAACGTCGATATGTCAGTTGTGAACGTAATGATCGAGCTAAGTTTGTTGTTCTCCGTCACGCGGAAGGACTGTGTTAATACGCAGGACGGTTCGGGATTTCCCGATGGCGGAATGTACTCATGCTTGAGGTGAAACTCCGATGAGATTTTGTATTCCCCTTGCAATAGGCGGGTCCATACATCGTAAGCTTTCTCACGGTCTTCAGGAACATAGGTGTCCAGGAACGAGAGGGGATAGTGCTTCGATTCCTCACGTGGATGGCCCGTCAGCCGGTAGTATTCGTCATTCGCCCAAATTGTTTTCCCGTCTATTGACAGATATTGCATACCAATCGATGCGTGTTGAGCCATGTAGCGGATTCTTTTTGTGCTTTCCGCCAACTCTCTTTGGAGCCGCTCTTCTCGCTTTCGGGTTTCCTCCGAAGTCAATACCGAGGCCCCGATCGCTGATAGCTTTGATGAAATGTCATGCATAAATTGATCGTGCTGTGCATCGATCGGACGTCTCGGGTTCGTCCCTATCACCGCAAACCCATATAGTCCTGACGGTGCAATAATAGGAAGAACGCTCACAACTTTACTGGGTTCTCCAAAGCCCTGCCACGTTACCCCATCCCATGTTTCATCGACGTCGACCGTAATTATTTTCGTGCGTGCTTGACGGAGCAGCGGGGCCAAGCCGAGATCACTGTCCAGATCGAGAGTTTTCACGGCTATTGGGTGGTCGTGAGGCACACCTATCAGTCCTTGCAGGTTACATTTAATTTTGCCCGGTGCGTCCTCTTCATCCGTCGTATACAGGAGCGCCATCGGGATATCACGAGGATTTCCTTGAAAGACGGGAATGACACCGACGTCAAGACCATTGGAGCTGGTCACTTCCATCCGGTTGAGCATATCTCGCCTCCTTTCACTAATCGTGGTCCCCGTAATTTCGCGGGCTTGCACATAAAAGCCTTCAACTTTTCCCGAATTTCCTCGCATCGGGATGATATTGCCGCTAAAGTAGGTTTCTTCTTCGAATCCGCTCCGATGCACATACATTTCCATTTCTTGAATTCTCGAGGCCATTCCTGACGACTCGGCCATGGCAAATCCAGCTTCCACCTTCCCCCACAGCCCTGGAAAGCTGCTTGGGAACATCATCCCCATCAAGAGCGAATGATCTTTGCCCGTCAGGCTCATGAAATGTTCATTGTATATTTTCACTTTTTCTGGGCCCCTTTATCACATTAATCTTTGTCACAGGTCACACGGTAAGAAGACACGAACCAAACTAGCACGGATGCTTTCGAATCGGCAAACAGCGTGAAGATGTGAAGCCGCAGCGACACGCTCCATGATGATAGCGGTCCAAGGGGTGTTGCTGCCCAATTTGTTGAGATGAAGAATTGAATGTGCTTCGTGGGTGGCAGATTGTCTGTCCATTGATCGCATGTCAGTGTTGCTGCTGGTTCATAACACGGATTGAGCGCGGACGCTGCAGCACTCGTGGCACTCGTTGGACTCTCCCCCCTCCTGTCGATCGTACGATTTTCCTCACTGATGTCGGTTTTTTCCATCATTCGACTGGCACGATGCCAGAGCCAGATGCCTGGCGCGTCTCACACGCACAAAAGTCCCACGCCGAAAGGTGAAGTGAGATCTGGGTCGCCACACGTACACACACACGTCGGCCGGAAATTCACCCAGTATAAAAAGAGTGTCTCCAGGAATGGTCTAGAGGCCGAGTCGACCGTCTTAACGTGATTGCCGATCATCATGAAAATCTACTAGTCCTAGTCTATGTACTAGACGTCGTGCCGAAGAAGCAAGTACACACTCGGTACGTTTCGACATCTCGATATAGGCAATAATTCACCATACGCGGATGACAAACACTCCCCTGTCCCACGCTAGCACCGGTACCGGTCATTCATTGGTGGGATCGAGCGACGAGTTCAGGGTAAATTTAGTCACTCCCCTCAGCCCCCTCCGTCTCGATAAAATGACTCTGAAATTATTTGGTACATGTATTACCAGTTATCCACCAGTCATGTACCCGTCAAATGCGTCTGTCATAACTACAAGTCTAAGTACGAATCTTCGTACATGTACCAGCGTTCATACATTCAGACCTGGTCTTCCGCATCGTGACCAAAACAAGTTTCCCACGTCCGGGGCGCAGATCAGCGACGATCTCCTCATCCGTTCTCGTCCTAGAGCTCGTCCTCGTGCGTGGGTCAGGGACAGCTGCTTCATCAACATCGCTATTTGCATTCCATCCCTACCGCCCTACAGGAGTCGACTTTACGACTTCGTGATCTTATTTTTGTACCTTCATTAGCGACTATAACGGGACACGACGCACAGAATTAATATTCATTTCCCATCACCTTTACCACTGCTCCCTGGTCAATGATCCGAGCTAAAAGTGGCGTGCAGGGTATTTTTATGAACTGCAAAGCGCGATGTGGATGTTTGATTTGATTTGATTTCATTAACCTGATAGAGTGCCTTTAATGGCCCATGCAGGAATCTATAAACTATAATATTTACATAGGAGGAAACCTTTCGGTGAAAACCCCCTTATACTGCCCGTTGTATTCCTTTGTTTGTTTTGTCAGAGACTTACCTTTAGGAAGTGCAATCATCGCTACTTAGCCATTCGTGGAACCCATTTCTACCCAATCAACCTTCTTTGTTCTCGCTGCTATGGATGTGGATGTTATTTTATTATTATGCTTTATGCTTTATTATACCATGTTACACATGTACTCTCATGATAGGGTATTGTTCGTTGATCCGCTTCTTATAGGGTACAGGGGTTAAAGCGGGGATAAAGTGGAGATAAAGTGGTGATATTCCAGGTTACCTCACGATAGATCCACAGTATCCCTGTTAGCTTCAAATTTTAAAATCTTATGGCCTAAGGCATAAGAGATATGCATCTGTATATGAAGTCCAACGCCCACCTTCATGCCTGCACCTTTCTTCACTCGCGCACACCTGAGGTCGTTTCGTTTAAATCATTGTCAGCTATTTACTATTATTTTGCTCAACGGCATACTTTTATTTCATTCATCTATCTAATTTTTACTTCATGTGAGTGCATCTGAACCTTAAGTCAACTACTTTAGAAGATTTTAATTTACTGTACTAGATTGCCGCAAAGATGGATTCACCTCAACAACCTTCTCCATCATCAGCATCTCCTACTTATGCAAAACGCCTAACACAAACTCAACGTATTCAAGTAAGTCTGAAATCTACAAATTGATAAGGTTAAGAGAGTAACATGTGCAGGTTAGAACCTTGGCCAGTGAGGGACACAGTTACGTCAAAATCTCTCAACGCCTTGGGATTACATGGCGACAGGTACAATACACCATGAGCGTTGAAAATACCGAGCCTCAGTACTCCAGTGGTAGGCCACCTATTCTAAGTAGTTCCCAGGTCGATGAAATAGAATTTTTCGTCTGTTTATCATCGGAAAATCGTCGGATGTCATTTTTCCAACTTGCACATTTTATATTTCGGCACTTTGGTGTGAGCGAGAATGTGATCCGACGTGAACTGGCAAAGAGGGGATATGCACGCAGGATTGCACGATTAAAACCTCCTATCTCTTCAGTCAACAAACTGAAGAGATATGAGTTTGCCAGAATACATCTCCACTGGCGGAAGGAACATTGGATGAGAGTCCTCTGGTCCGACGAGACTTGGGCTATGAATGATCGGCAAAGTGATCGTTGGGTCACAAGAAAGGTCAGTAGTCCCTCAAAGGCTCCTAAGATTTAGAGTTCCCTTGAGCTAAGTTTAAGTCAAAGATTGGGGAAGAGTACGAAGATACCTGTGTCCTAGCCAAGACGCGGAGGAGAGTTGGGTGGATGTTCTGGGGATCTTTCTTTGGACGACAGAAGGGGCCTTGCCTGATTTGGGAGAAGGAGTGGGGCCATATCACTGCGGCCAGTTACTGCGAGAGGATAGTGCCTCTCATAGAGAGTGCGGTCTTTCGGGAACCAGGACTAGATGTGATGCAGGACAACGCCCCTCCTCACAAGTCGAGGCAAACTATGCGTGAGTTTGAAAGGAGGAATATTTCTCTAATGGAGTGGCCGCCATATTCTCCTGATTTAAATCCGATAGAAACTTTGTGGAGTTATATGAAAGCGTACATGGAGCGTCTTTATCCAGCGTTGGATCAAGGGGGCAGCGGAGTCAAGGGCATCTTCGTCAAATAGTGAACGAGGCGTGGGATCTGGGGTTTAATGGGGATGACTTGGAGAAACTGATAGATTCGATGCCCCGAAGAATCAGAGCCGTTTACGAAGCTGAAGGCGGATATGTAAATTATTAGCTAGATAGAAGTATAATTTATTTATGAAATGTATTAATGAATTAAAAAGTGAATAGAGGGCTATAATGGACCAAAAAAGCAAAACCAACGAATATTTCGTTGTGAAATTTTTGCCATACAAATTTAAAGTTTAGGTGGGGAGATCTACTTATCGTCATGCTAATTCAAGTTAGTAAAAGCCTATATACCCTGTAAAAGTCGAATTTTAGCGCCTATACACGATTAATACCGTAGTATCAGAGTACTATGTCACTACGATAAAATTCGTCTCCCTGACAATTAAAAGTGGATCTTCTATAGAGTATCAGGGTCACTTCGTTTTACTTGCATATTGTATTGCATCCGTAGATATTGCTAACTAGCGCTAATTGTGTCTGATTAGTAACAATACTTAGGGCTGCAATACTACATGCAAGTGAACCTAATTGACCCTGATACTCTGTAGAAGATCCACTTTTAATTGTCAGGGAGACGAATTTAATGGTACAGTAAAACTTCTCTAACACGATAGTGGGTCCCGGCATAAGTGTTGAAAATATTCATTGAAATTCATCCATTTATATTTGCAATACTTACCCCTGCACGCAAAATGACCTGTAAGGGTAAATGTTGCAAATATAAATGGATGAATTTCAATGAATATTTTCAACACTTATGCCGGGACCCACTATCGTGTTAGAGAAGTTTTACTGTAATACGTGTTTTACTACGAGATATCGTTCAAATATATCTCGGTGAACTTTAGTCATCGGTTACGCCTGTCAAGTCAATTGATATTAGCAGGATGATTCTACTCATGCGCGGTATAAGTATAGAGTCTCGTCTTGCTGAACTGATTATTATTTTCGTCAACAGTATGATCTGAAAGTAAATTGTACGTATAGCTGTCGACCGTATTGACACATACGGTGTCGTAATCTAATATATTGTTCGTGGCTGAAATTAATTTGAGACGTCGTTGGCTGTGAAGCGAGATACAAATTATATTTCAGTCACTAGCGATGAAATTTCTGCAGTATCGTATACAGGATATGCATTGACATGTTTGTTCGCCGATAATAATATCTAGAGACCTCAGTCATCATGATGATGACCTTGGAGGAAGCCGCCGAGATGAGTAATCCCAGAAAAAGATATGATCGTGCCGAGCACGTTAGCGTTGGCATGGGTACTGTCGCGTGTTCGTTTATTCGCCGTTGGAGTACTCAGACTCCGGACCCAAACACCGCTTTCTTGTTGTTCATCTCGGCCCATCATGTGTAGGTCGATTGATCGAGCGAAACATGGTCCGGGACGTTAACCCAGGTCGAGTCGATGCACTCTGAGCACCCATGACACGCGAAACAAGAGGTCGCTGAATGAGACGCACGTAAACGCGTCACAGCACCATTCAATCTGTTCCATCGACGATTCATTGCGGATGAGAAAGCGATGCAAGTTTTCGGCCTTACCGATAATTGTTTCACCGGTAATGATGTCGACTGATTCAAATTCACCATGATTTCACGTTTGGATCGAGACTTCACTCATGATCATGTCGTGTTACGTGTAAATAGACGATGAACGTAATATATCTTCGTAACCTCTCACCCACAACTTCCGACATCAAGGACTAGCATGGAGTTTTGCCTAACCAGAGATCTTGAGACGGCACGAGAGAGTTAGAGAGAGAGGATAAATTTCCAACCCAGATGTGTAAAAGAGAGAGTTAACAGGAAAAAAAGGTATGACGCTCTACGGGTGACTTGGCTATTTCCAAGAATTGAATTCGTATTGGATGGTCCGACATGAAGTTGTGATCTTATCGTCCAGTGCCAAGGAAAACGGTGGAAGTGGAATTCAAGGAGAAAATAATATACATCGGCGGCAAATACTGTACCACCACGGCAAGTTATTATAGGTGGGTCTGTGCAGGGTATATCTCGCTTCAGGGGTTAAAAGTGGGTGTCGATGGGGCCGATGACAACGTCTAAAATATGTGAGCCTTATCTGTCAGGATTGTCATTTTTATACTGGTGATCTTCGCTCTAACCGAGTCTTCGCCCGAAGGTCTGCCCCTCAACAAATATTCAGCAATACCATTACAGACCTCAATAGGACACCAGTACTTCAGTATGTTGTCTTAAATCTACCGATAGCAAGTTTTAAAAATTCTGAAGTGAAATAATTAATTCAGGACGCTAAAGAATGGATCAGTTAAATCATTGCAACGATGAATCGTCCACAGATGCCTCCGCCATCATCAACCTCACCTCAATCTCAGGCTCGCTGCAGAGCAAAAAAAATTGACAAAAGAACAACGTATTGAAGTAAGTTTCATGTCAAAAGAGAGCTATATTTTACGTCGTCTCCAAAAATTGACGGCGTAGAACTCTACCCGAGAAGGCTACAGCTACCAAAAGATCGCGCGACAACTCCAAGTGACCTATCACCAGGCTCACTATGCAGCAAAAGCTGTCCATCTCTCTCCTAAAAAGAGTAGTGGTCGTCCCCTTGCCTTGAGCAGTGAACAGGTCGACGAGATTGAAGCCTTTGTGATATCATCTTCAGAACGCTGTCAATTGACCTATTTCGAGCTCGGCTACGCACATTTTAGTCATTTTGGAGTGAGTGAGAAGGTAATCCAATGGGAAATGTCTAGAAGGGGATACGCCTGTCGTATTGCTGCTTCGAAACCACCTCTTTCTGCAGAAAACAAGAGAAAGACACTTGAGTTCGCTACAGAACACCTTCACTGGAATAAAGAAGATTGGATGAGAGTTCTCTGGACAAATGAGACCTGGAAGATTGATGGAAAACATCGTAGTATTTGAATCACCAGGAAAGTGAGAAGCGCCTACTTTGTCTGAAACTTGAGATTCCTAACCTTAATCTATCATCTAGATAGATGAAAACTTGTACGCATCATGTGTCACAAGTTACATTCGGAAGAAAATTGGATGGATGTTTTCAGGCTCTTTTTTTGGGAGTGACAAAGGTCCTTCCTTGCTTTGGGAGAAGGAGTGGGATGGTATAACGGCCGATAGATATTGTCAGAGGATAGTACCTCTTATCCACGGCATGATTTCGAGTCATCCACACATAGAACTAATGCAGGACAACGCCCCAGATCATAAGGCAAGGCAAACTATAGATAAGCTGATGGAGAGAAACATCTCTCCGATTACATAGCCACCCTGCTCCCCTGACCTGAACCCCATAGAGCATGTCTGGAAGCTGATGAAGGACTACATCGCATATTTCTATCCTGATTTAGCTCCGGAAAATAATAGGTTGCAGGATGAGCTTCAAAGGATTGTGGCAGAAGCTTGGGACAGGGCTGTGGATCAGAATGAGGTGGAAAAACTAGTTGAGACGATGCCATGCAGGATCAGGGGCGTTTATGAAGCTCAAGGTGACCCGACAAAGTACAAGCCTCTATCACTTATTATGAACTGGATAATTATAATAATAAATTCATAACTTAATTTGAACCAAAATTAGAAGCTGCGATATATTTTGCGTGAGGAATTTCTAATACAAATTTTCAAGGTGTTTTCATAAATTTTCATAGATCAACTGCCACACTTCCCGGGTCAGGCTAGCGAAAGCATCTATAGTCGTCCCTCCCTAACTCGATAGTGGATCCCGGTATAAGTGTTGAAAATATTCATGGTAACTTGGACTTTTATATTTGCAACACATACCCTTACAGGTCATTTTTGGTACAGGGGTAAGTATTGCAAATGTAAACGGTTGAATTTCAATGAATAATTTCAACATTTTTACCAGGACCCTTTATCTAGTTAGAGAGGGACGACTGGATACCCTGCCGAGACCCACATTTTGAGTGGAGCTGGGAAAACTTCCCGTAGTAGCACATTATGGTCATAGCTTTTAGTCTAAGTAGAATATGATTTAAAAAGAACAAATAAATATAAATAAATAAATAAATAAAAGTCGTAGCGTGTCACGTACATGACAGAGTGGGAAGGGGGTCAAAACATGCATGATTTACACCAACAGTGGAGTTCTTGTGTGGATATAAATAGTTGTTGGAATATTTTTATGTCGGCTTGTTGGAGACGATAAGGGTCTGACCACGTTGAAACAAATCTTTTTTTATCGCAAACATGCCGTTTGTAGGTTCGCTTAACCATGCAGCCAACCTACTGATACGTGTACACTCGTCCTTCCCAAATAATCGCGTACGTCGGTACACGCCTGACAAATATATCTCGCCAGATATGAATTTGTGTAAGACGACTGGTAAAGATTATGCTTGTGCCGGAGTAGATTCGGTGAACGGACTTTTATGCATTCGGGGAGGTACAGGGGCTCAGGGGTAAGTCAAGGCAGCTGGAAATCTTATATACAGGGGCTAAATATGGATATATCCTAGCCATGCTATACAATTTTCTAGGTTAGACGAGATCAAATGATCTAATCTTTAACACCGATTTCATTTCATCGGAAAAGCCACCTTTGATATTTGTTCGTAAAAATCTACGGCTGCATCACTGTTAATAAAACTATCTTACAGATATTAGAAAAAGATAAAGTTATCGAACGCCATTCGCAATCTAGCACAAGCCTCCCGAGAATCTACTCTATTAGAATTACTATCCTCTAATCATGAATACTCAAGCTACTTTACAAGGTCAAACTCGTGCTTCATATCTCAGTCGAGATCGAAGACTTGAGGTATGAGTAGAATTCTGGTTTTGAACCAGGTACTTATACGAACTGATGTCCCTAGACACTTGCACTGTATCGAACGAGATTCACGTACAAACAAATTGCGACACAGTCAAGAGTAATATATTCACAAGTCAAGAACACTGTTCAATCTGATCGTGCATCTCCTAAATTAAGGACTGGACGCCCCCCTAAACTCTCTCTTAACCAAATCGATCAGTTGGAAGAATTCATCTGCAGTCCTCGCGAGGCACGACAATGTTCTTATCTAGAACTGTCAGTCCATTTCTCCTCATGGGCTCCCGGAGAAAGTGCAATCCGTAGTGCACTCAAGGGAAGAGGGTACACTCGATGCCTTCCTAGAAGGTCTCCGCCGTTATCAGAAAATCACATGATGGCACGGTACGTATGGGCAGAACAACGTCTTGAATGGCAAGAACAAGAGTGGTCGCAAGTACTTTAGAGCGCCGAAACTTGGATTAATAACGGACCTATTATGCCGAGCTTTGTGACTAGAAAGGTAAGCAATTCCTATATAAATCCAAAAGATTTTTGATTACTTACAGTCTAAGAAGAAAGGAGAGGCTTTTGATAATAAGTGTGTCGTTGATCGATACCGTAAGAATAATTCTTGATGTTTTGGGTTAGTTTTGCCAGAATCGAGAGAGATCCTTGTGTTTTCTGGGAAGCCGACTGGGGCAAGATGACCTCAGAAGGCTATCGCCAACACATCCTTCCCCTTATTGTGAACTGGCACAGAAACAGACGGCAAGAGACAGGTCTTGCATATTTATTTATGCACGACAATGCGCCAGTACACAAAACACTTCCGCAAGAGATTATCTCATGGCACAAGGAATTCAACCTATTTCATGGCCAGCATACTTCCCAGATCTAAATCCAAATGAGAATGTGTGGGGTATGATGAAACTATACATTCAAAATGTATATCCAGAGTTTGAGCGGGGGAGGCAGCGGAGTAAAGCAGAGAATCGCCGAATTATACTAGAGGCCTGGTACAACTGTACAACAGAGGATAAGCTTCGATTACCCATTCTAAGCATGTCCAAGAGATGTGAAGAGGTAGTTAGAGTTCAAGGGTGTCTAACTTCATATGAGGAACACTTTGTATGTTAGGATCTTGAGCTAGATCTATCGAAATCCTTGATATTATCCTTGATGTGGATTTCTTAAAACACCATTCAATATTTAGCCAAGATTGACGTACTGCCTTCACTTTCGTCGCCAAGAAATCTCTCATCTTAAATTGATATTCAGGTTTTGAACTCATCCTAATATGGCCTCGCTCAGAAAAGATCAACAAAGGAAACAACCATATTGGTATAATAATGGGCACCTAAAAACCCTGCAAAGACATACTGCCTTCACTTACCCCTGAGCCCCTGTATTCTGAATGGAAAACAGCCCTATTTTACGCATCCCTATATCTTCAATGCATTTATCGTCTCATGTCCGTTGCCATAAGCGATGCACGAGCCATCATATTTTTATGTGTAAATGTGTTCGTTGATACATTTTCTTCTACCACTCGACTCCGCGGTTGTTTGAAGACGACACCTCGCGGACATACAGACAGATTCGAGGAAATCACTACTCCCATGGAAGAAAATAGGTCGGGTTGTCCGGGACTGATGGATCAGGAGACTGTGGCTATCGTCAGCAGAAGAGAGGGAGAATTCAGAGATGAATAGTGATTTTTCTCGGTTGAAAAGTTGCTAATCATTACGAGGATGATCACGGTCCGTGCTGTGGGAGAAGAGCAAATGCGTGGTTGGCTTCAGCAGCGGTAGAATAGCATTCACATGGAAGGGTTATATTCAACGAGGAGAGAGTCTGATTCAGACGAGTTTGAGATTCGGGAAGAACGTCGACCAAAACAACGAGATTTTCCCTCCCAGACTGCATGATTACTCATCTCGTGTGCGTTGAGTCGGTATGCAAGGTTATCATGGAAAAATCGGCTGTTCCCTGAAATTTGCCAACTGTGGGATCTTGTGTCGTTTGGGAGGGAAGACCGTACCTGTAAAACTTTGTATGACTAACAAAAGTACGGCCAATCATTAATATTATCGTTGCGGCGGCACGTCCAGCATCAAGGCTTCTCTACATGTCCACGCGATTGTACTATTGTGGGATATTACTGATGGGAAGGGACCGCGGGGGAGGCATAGGATAACGCATACTACTCGAGGAATAGGCGTCTTGGACATGGAGACAGAAAGGGTCTAAATGTCAATTAATAGTTGTAGACACATACAGACAAGAATTTAAAAAAATAAAAAATAAATCACATTCAGCGCGTGGGCAATTCTAGATTACATTAGAACCACTCAAAACCGATAGTGGGTCCCGGTATAAGTGTTGAAAATATTCATTGTAACTTGGACTTTTATATTTGCAACACATACCCTTACGGTCAGTTTGCGTGCAGGGATAAGTATTGCAAATGTAAATGGCTAAATTTCGATAAATATTTTCAACATTTATACCGGGACCCACTATCAGTTTTGAGTGGCTCTACTGTACAGTGTCTCAACCCTAACGATTGTTAAACCTAAAATCATGATATTACAGGCCTTATCCTGCATTTTTCCGCTCATCATTCCAAAAAGGGCTAGCAGATTCAGTCTAAATCACACACTCAAACCATCTCCTGAGCTTACAATCATTATCACGAAATCAATTTACATTTTACCTTGCTATCTTTGCAGCTACGATCACCTGACCACTACACTTCCTACTTCTTACTCCAAATGAGATCCTCTCACTGAAAAATCAAAATGAATTCTCACACCCCTCAGTCTTTGAAGAGATCTCATCGCTAGAATCTTAAGCGGGATAAGCGGGTCGCAATCCAGACACTTCTGTGACGGCGTCCACACCGCCACAATTCGCCAACGACCTAGACCCCAATTTGTGATTAGTAATTTAGTTCAATCGTAGTAGCCGTAGCGCTACGCACAGACCAACTTGAGATTGACTTGTATTTAGTAGACTCAACTCACAGTTCCTAGAGGATTGTACAACCTCGTCCTAATTGAATCATATCCCATACTTTTGCATCCGCCCCTGTGACTTTTCTGCCCCAGATTAGCGGCCGCTGCCTGTGCCGTCCGACCACCCGTGACAGTAGGTTGTACCATCACTTCAGGAGAATTGCTCTGCTCTTCAGCGGGCGCTCTTGGAGCTCTCAATCGAATCAACTTCACGCCATTCGAAGTCTGATTTTTATTTATTTTTTTTTCTCGTATCGACACCTACATCAATTCTGCCCATCAAGCGGGTAGCTCTAGATGTCCGAAGAACTATCACGAGAATCTGGCCATCAAAATATGGCACGTCTAAACGAAGGGGATACTATCACCGACCAACTTGATAATCTCCAGAAAGATGAACTCTGCGCTAAAAAAAAGATTCTTGAGTTAGCAGATAATGTCAGGTACTTATACCAGCATTGGAAAAATCACCCTGAAGAATTCAAGCACGATCACGAACGACGCAACAGGAGACGCGATACCTTATTGTCAATACCCTTTCATGAAATCAAGTGCGAAGATCCTCAAGATCAAATTCATACTAATCTTGCTCTCGATCTGCAGGAGTTCACGGATTGGTTCGTCAATAACAGGGCGGATATCGCTCTACGATTCACATCCGCTACTGAACTATCTGAATCTGTAAACGAGAACCCAGAGCTCTGGTCTAAATTCATCAGATACCTCTCCAACTCCCTACATTATGCTGATTTACATATAACCTCCCAAGAATCAGAAATACAACGCCTATTAGCTTCTAACGAAGACCTGACTGCAGGCGTCCAGGCCCAATTTCCTCCGCACAAGAAGCAACAATATTGTGATGAAATTACAAAACTTAGGAGTCAAATTTCTGACCTAACGCGGGAGCGAGACGATCTCAAAAGAGCTCTAACAGAACATTCAACAAGCAAAGATTTTGATAGTGACGATGAGTTTCTTGAAAAAAAAAACGAAAAACAAGTCCGTTTTGCCCCAAGCAGGATTGTCCACGGTCGCCCAGATCACTTGCCACGATCAGGTTATACTTGGAGCGAGTCTAATGATCACAGTTCCGCTAGACCTCCTAACCACACGGACACGTTCGATGGAAAGAATCGGGAAAAGTACGATGAATGGTTGGACAAGCTCCTAGGCCAGATTAAGACCCACGACAACTGGTTCACGACTGAGGACCGAAAGCTCACGTACTTAATGCGTCACCTTACCGGCACCCCGTATGATCTTCTAAAGGACAAATATGACGAACGAACCCGGTCTAACCCTAAGCACAATCGTACCTTATCGGATGCAATCGCTGATCTTGATCGTGCCTTCCGTTCCCGACACATCCGCCGTAACGCAAAAGCAAAGCTAGAGTCGTTATGGATGGGTAGTAATGAAACTTTCGCTGAGTTCTACGCAGTTTTTCAAGCCCAAATTAATAAGCTTGACTATCACGATGATGATAAAATTGACGAGTTGAAATTTCGTCTTAACAGCCGCTTCGCAAGCAAAATCCTGGGTCGTAATGATACGTACGAACAACTAGTTGAATACTGCTACGCTCTTGATTCGGAATTGAAAATGTACGACGCTCGTCGACCGGCTTCTGCATTCTCTAAGGGAAATAACGACCCATTAAATCCAGCTAAATCAAAACCTCGTCTAGATCATGCCACCATAGAGCTAGGTAAATCTATCAAACCCCTCTCAGAACTCTCCCTGGACGAACTCAAAAATTACCGAAACAATCTCCCGCGATCGGCTGTCATTAGGCAACGACTAATTGACGAAAACCGCTGTCATTGGTGTATGCAACAAGGACACACCGGGCTCGACAAAGTATGTCCATTCAATCGCCTTCCCCCGTCCGTGAAATTCAAAACAAATAACGGTGCCTTCCTCAATCAAACCTCTATCTACGAAGAGGGAAAAGACACTGCCTGAGCGATAGTCGCCGCTCAGGCCAATATATCACTGAATCAAAATCATGTAATCTACTGTTAGTCATAGCCTCTGCAGCAGTTGATAGCAATAAAGTATTAGATGGGTCTCATTTAACAGCCCAATGCCAATTAAACAATGAACCTTCCACTTTCACATGCTTGCTTGACTCCGGCGCATCTGCCTATGGTTTCATAAGTCGTTCAGTAGCGCAAACACTCCATCTTCCTCTACTCCCTCTTGCAAAAGCAAAGTCACTTAACCTTGCTGATGGCACTTCGACTCGGCAGAAAATTTCTCATACTACACTCGTACGCGTTTCGTTGGGAAACCACTCCGAACAAGCGAACTGCTATGTGATAGATACACATCTTGATCTAATACTAGGTATGCCTTGGTGGGCGCGGCATAACCCGAAAGTAGACTGGCCCACCAGACATATTACTTTTGACTCTCAATATTGCCGCAAAAATTGTCTTGATGGGACCATTTCTTTTACCGCTAACCTCAACTCATCAGATAAGTCTTGCGCGCCGTCGGAAGACACGACGCTCCCACAATATGATGAAGTATGTGCAATCGATTCCCAGTCATTTGAGCAACTACTTGAAACGCCAGGCGTTGTGGCTTACGCTCTTGTCCCGGACCCCTATAAAAAACACGAGCCCGTCAATGCCTGTAAAATCTCTACTGATGACTTTGCCAAATTTATGCAGTCCGGCCCGCTGATGTCCATCGACCAAATCCGAGATCAACTACCCGATGAATTCAAAGACTTCGCAGATGTATTTCTTCGCAAAGATGCCAACAACTTACCGCCGCATCGCCCCGGCAAAGACCATGAGATCCGGTTAAAAGACGGCGCGGATCCCCCGTTCAAACGAGGATATGCGATGTCAAGAGACGAACTTGATGCAGTAAAAAAATATATCGATGATAACCTCTCCAAAGGCTTTATACGACCGAGCTCATCGCCTTACGCCGCTCCCGTCTTATTGGCAAAAAAACCTAATGGAGGTCTCCGCATATGCGTAGACTACCGAGCGCTAAACAATATTACCATTAAAAATAGATACCCGATCCCGCTCATTAACGAAACTTTGGATAGGTTAAGCCAAGCAAAATTTTTCACCACGCTGGATGTCATCTCGGCGTTTAACCGTATACGCATCAAACCCGGAGACGAAGAGAAAACTGCCTTCACCACCCGCTACGGGCAATTTGAGTACCTAGTGATGCCCTTTGGACTCTGTAACGCTCCAGGCTCGTTTCAAAGCCTCATTAATGATTCTATTAGAGAATATCTAGATGAATTTGCATCGGCGTACGTAGACGACATCCTAGTATTTAGTGATACCTATGAAAACCATGTGAGCCACGTATGCAAAATACTCCATCGAATGCGTCAAAACGGATTGCAATTGGACATAAAAAAATGCCATTTCATGGCCAAAGAGGTCAAATATTTGGGGCTATTTATTTCAGTTGACGGTATAAGAATGGATGAGTCCAAAGTGAAAACAATCGTTGATTGGAAAACTCCTATCTCGGTCAAAGATGTTCGAGCCTTTCTAGGCTTTGCTAACTTTTATCGAAGGTTTATTAAGGGCTTCTCGCAAATTTCTGCTCCTCTTACGAACCTAACAAAGACTAAATTGCAATCTATAGCCAAACGTCCATGCCTAAATTGGACCCAGGAATGCCAAATCGCGTTCGAAAAATTGAAAACTGCATTTACAACAGCCCCGGTGCTCTCACACTTCATACATGGCCTCGATATCTGGGTAGAAACAGACGCATCTAATTATGTCGTCGCAGCCACGCTTTCTCAGTCAATCCGTGGAACGCTAAGACCGATTGCTTTCCTTTCCATGAAAATGTCTCCACAAGAATGTAACTATGATATTTACGACAAGGAATTGCTCGCCATTATACGAGCCTTCGAAGCTTGGCGTCCCGAACTTTATTCCACTGAAAACCCGATCAACGTACTTTCTGACCACAAGAACCTTCAGTACTTCATGTCATCTAAACAGCTTAATCGGCGACAAGCGCGATGGGCTGAGTTCCTTTCTCAGTTCAATTTCGTCATCACTTATCGACCTGGAGTAGACGGAACTAAGCCAGATAGTCTTACACGCCGCTCACAAGATCTGCCTACGGAAATGCACGACGAAAGAACAAGGCATCAAACCCAAATCGTACTTCAAAACCATAATCTTGCACCAAGCATAAGAATCGCCTCACTCACTAGTCCACGTGCCCCTCGCAAGTTTGATGATACGAAGTCCGAATCTCTATGGTCTACTGACGTAATTGACCATGTTGACATCAATTTGCGAATCTCACAAGCATATTCTCGTGACCCTGTCATCAGGCAACTAATTGAACTCAAAATTAATAACGCCGTTCGCTTGCCACCCCACCTTTCCAAAATGCGTATTTCGCTAGTAGATCTTGAAATAAGAAACAACCGGCTCTACCACCTCGGACGACTTTACATCCCGCCAAATAATGATCTCCGTACCACGATTATCAAGAACCACCACGATATGCCGGCCGCAGGCCATGGTGGTCGCCGCGCAACTTACGCCCTACTTAGTAGAAAGTTTTTCTGGCCCGAAATTTTAAAAGATGTCGAAAACTACGTCAAAGGCTGCCACTCCTGTAAACGCGCAAAACCATTTCACAATAAATATCAAGGTTTTCTTCGGCCCTTGGATCCACCTTTTCATAAATGGAAACATCTATCAGTTGATTTTGCCGAGGACCTACCGCCTTGCAAACACGACGGAAAAACTTATCGCCATATTATGATTGTAGTCGATCGCTGCTCAAAAGGTCGGCGATTCATACCGCTCACTAGTCTCACCGTCAACGAAATCGTCCACGCCTTTCGCCGGTTTGTGGTAGCATATGACGGTTACCCGGACTCTATAGTGTCCGACAGGGGCCCTCAATGGACCTCACATTTTTGGAAACGGTTTCTTGCAAGGATGGGTACTAAGATCAAACTAACCTCATCGTATCACCCTGAGTCGGACGGACAAACCGAAAACGCTGTTCAATTTTTAAAACAATATTTACGCCTGTTCGTCAATTACGATGAGGATGATTGGGTTGATCTATTGCCTGAAGCCCAGCTTGCAGCGCTCAACCATCCCAATGAATCAACGGGCCTTACCCCATTCTTCATTGATCGAGGTCATCACCCCAACTTTAGTGTCAACCCCCCTGATGAATTAGCGCCACAAGACCCCGTTAAATTGCAGCAACAATCTGCAGATCAAATCGTTAATCGAATACAGGCTGTTCAAACTCATCTGCAGCAATCTTTGCTCTGGGCGCAAGCTAAACAAGCCTATTTCGCTAACAAACACCGGCAACAAACTCCATCTTATAAAGTCGGTGACAAAGTATGGCTAGATGCACGAAATCTGAGGACAAATCGTTCTAACAGATTGGGACATAAAAATTTGGGTCCATTCACGATTTCTAGAGTTGTACATGAAGGATCCGCTTACGAGCTCGAACTACCATCGACATTAAAAATACACAATGTCTTTCACCCTTGGCTCCTACAACTGGATGACTCTACACCTTTGTTGGGGCAACGAAATGCCCCACCACCACCGATAAAAATTGCAAGTGATGGAGAAGAATTTGACGAATTCGAGCTTGATCAAATTGTTAATTCACGCATGTTTGGAAGCCAACTCAAATACCAGGCTACATTTGTCGGAGATAATGACTGGAATATAAGGCCCAAATGGCAACCCTGGCATCACTTTAAAAATTCTCCGCTTGCAATCGCAGACTTCCGCCACAAGAACCCAGGAAAACCTGGCCCACACAAAACATTTGTCCGCCCGTTGGAATGGCAACCCCCCGATATTATATAAAAAAAAAAAAAAAAAAAAAGAAACCACCCGTTTCTTTACTTATGGTCCTTGTACCATAATTTCGTTTTTCTTTTCTCCTCTCTTTATAATTATTCCTTTTGAGGGGGGGTAGTGTGACGGCGTCCACACCGCCACAATTCGCTAACGACCTAGACCCCAATTTGTGATTAGTAATTTAGTTCAATCGTAGTAGCCGTAGCGCTACGCACAGACCAACTTGAGATTGACTTGTATTTAGTAGACTCAACTCACAGTTCCTAGAGGATTGTACAACCTCGTCCTAATTGAATCATATCCCATACTTTTGCATCCGCCCCTGTGACTTTTCTGCCCCAGATTAGCGGCCGCTGCCTGTGCCGTCCGACCACCCGTGACACTTCGAAGGCACGGGCTATAATATCTTGACATCACTCATGAACTGGGGCGAAGTCAGAGACAAGTTCGGTACGCATGCGAACGTGGCCACCTTGCAGAAGCCAGGAGTCTTAGTCGACCTCCAGTCCTGAGTGAGGTTCAAGCTGATGAGCTAGAATATTTTGTTTGCAGTTCACGAGTCGGTCGGTTTATGACCTACTTTGAACTTGCCACAGTGCAGTTATCTCACTGGAATATCGGTGAGAGAGCCATTCGAAATACTCTTGAAAGAAGGGGATATAAGCGTTGTGTCTCCCAGAATAAGCTTCCGCTCAGCGAACAAAATAAAAGGCGACGTTTACTTTTCGCTCGGTCTCTGTCACGTTGGTGGGTGGATATTGTGACTTTCAGATACCCGTGCTGTTGGGAATGTTATGGGAGATAGAGGAGTAGAGAATAAAGAAAGTGACAAGGCAAAGTGAGAAGAAATGTGGACTGAGATAAGTGGTATCTAAGGTGGTAGACTTCTAAGGTAGTTGATTTCTAAGGTGGTGGATTTCTAAGGTAGTGATAGGATGACAGAAAAGACAAAGCGTGAAGAGAGAAGAAGGGAAGGCTACAACTCCTTATGTACAGTAGAATCCAAATTCCTAGAACCATTATCCTGAAGATTTGCCATAAATTATTCAACCCAAGCAAGTTAAAAATAACGAAACGAAAATAGAATATCTAAATAAAGCTTGTTGCGAAGATTACTATTAATGCGTCGGTCCTAAAATAGATCGGCATAACAGATCTTCAGGGTCCAGCAAGGAGATATTCAATTTGAAAGTACCGGGGCCTGACAAGTTCTGACAGTCTCACTCAAGTTGGACCATAAAGCAGTGGAATCAAGTCCTATGGACCGACGAATCTTGGATTACTGGCGGTCAGCACACACTTTTGTGGGTCACCAGAAAGGTCAGTTCGCTTATTGATAATTTGGGTATTCCACAAACGAAGTCTGGACTGGTGAGGAGTTTGACGAGATATGCTTATCTCCTAGGTTTGTCCGAAAAAAGTACTGATGTATTGGGGATCTTTCCATGGAAAGCTAAAAATAGTGATCGAGAGTGAGAAAAGGTCGAGGGAAATGAACTTGGAGACCTACTGCCAGTGGATTCTATCAAGGATAATAACGGCACGAGAAGCTAATCCATCACTTTGACTGATGCAAGATTGTGCTTCCGTCCATCCTGCACGAAATGCCATGAATGCTTGTTGTGCTTAGCATCGGTGGGCATGGAGGAACAGATCAGCAGACCATGGAAGGGATGATGCTGCCACAGTCGGGCTAGAGTGCCGGGACGTGTTAGGCGAGATCCGGAAGCTCACGGGTGTGTATGCTCGCTCTGTTTGCACTATTGACGCACGGACATTATTTGGGTATAAATAGGCAGCAGGCCACCCCCATGAAGAGTATTATACTAAACCTCTCCAGATACACATTTCTAAAGTATCACTACCTCACACATCTATACCCATAAACTATCCTTAGCTGCCTTCACATACGTATGTTCCCAAATCATACACCTCGTAGAACAATGCTTTCATCCAAGCTGAGGTAGAACCCATCGTGTGGTCTCCCTCTTCTCCCGGCTTAAACCCAATCGAGCTTATATGGACATCGATGAAGGATTACGTTCAAGCCCAATATCCAGAGTCTGATAATGGAAGGCAAACAGCTCATCAAACGTTTAAAAGAGTCATAAGAGAAGCTTTGGGCTCAATCTCATCTGGCAAACTCGTTCGACTTGTCGCCAGCATGCCTACAAGGTGTTAGGCTGTTATGGAAGTCGAAGGAGGTTCTGCTTTGTATTGATGTATTTTTAATGATTAACTCTGTCTTAATTATTAATGTATGGTAACTCTATTTAGTTGTAGACAAGAAATAAAGAGAACGTCTCCAAGTAACATTGTGTTTAGCAAAATTTGGGCGCCAAGAATGAATTCCTATCTATAGGGCTTCTGCAAGGTATATTGACTCGAATGCGATACAGTCCAACCTCATCTAAAGCGATACATTGGTGAGGCTCAATCCTATCGTTATAGATGAGATATCGCTAGATAAGAGTATCACGTGCTAGAATTAGAAGAAGTCAGAAATCCTCCTCTGCTGCAGGCTGTGCCGCTGTCTACTATACACAATCCTCTTACAACTATTAAGGCTTTGAAGCCAGTCTTGATTGCAGTCTTCTGATTGCAATTCATCGAGTTGGAGTTGTTGTAGTAGTTGAAGAGGAGAAGAAGCGATAATTTGGTTAGGTTTTGACGGTAGCGGGGAGATATATGGCTATAAAGGAGATATCGTTACTCGGGGGATCGCTATAGATGAGGTTGGTCTATAAAGTGTTTCCAGAATGTCTCGGCAAAGAGGTATGATCATTTCCGAATAAGCCAAAGATTTTCGAGAAAAACCACTTTAATGCCTGTCGTTTATGCAAACTAACAATCTTTAGGGTGGTATGTAACACTGTACTTGAGTTTAGATACTGTTGGGGATAAAATCTGCAACCTGGAAGAGAAGGGGGGTTATTTTGGGTCCACTAAACTTTATGCAGTAGGAATCTGCCTTGGATCAAAGTTCAAGTGAAGACATTTGTAATTTAATATCCAAGCGACCATATTAATCTGCTGCGTCTATTCTCGTCTACTGTTACTCCTTTTCCCCTACAATAGAACTTCATCGATTTCTCCAAAATCTAAACTGGCAGAGACGAACTCTTCACCTTCACGCGGTGCCAGCTGTAATTGTCTAGGATGTTCGCATATCTGGGACTGCAAAGAAGGGTCGTGGTCCGTCCCTTCAGGATCGCCATGTATCTACGCTGGTCTCGGTCGACTCCGTTTCATCATCACCATCCCTATCACCCTTTCTACGAAGTACTCCCACGAATGGCCCAGAGAGGTACGGCGAAGGGCTCTACGGATCATAATTATCCAAGTTGTGGAAACATCACACAGAATAGGCTGTTGGCACAAGCGGTGGGGTGTTTGGCTATCCAGAGATGGTATGTTCAATTCCTACATGGCTTGTTTTGGAAATGACTGCGGCTGCTCGTTGAAGATAAGTACGGGAGAAATGGCATAGGGTTTCTTAAAGGGAAATTTCCTACCGGGTTTACCTCTGCCTGTAGCCTTGGAGTCATGATGAATATGTTCATACCCGTTCGACCCGATGTACCTGGCTGGTTCAAAAGTAGGTCTCGGAAAAAATTGGGCACCGAATAGACACTGCTGTAGCTTGAATGATCATGCATTCTACAAATCTTTCATACGTCTTTTGTTCCTCGAGAACGGTGAACTGGCCTCTTATTAACGCCAGTGCGTTCCCGGGTAAGGCAGACGACGGATGTGTAGTCTCGAGTTGTGTTCATCCGTGTCTGAGCTCCCGTTCTAAGTCCGTCTACGACAAGCGTGTCTATGATCCCCTGCTCCGAGTCTACAACCTGACAGTACACCAAGGTTTCGCGAGATAGATGATAGTTTGTAGTTAACACGTAGCCTGTTGATAGCCGAAGAAGCCAGGTGGTAGCAAGAGGGCAACCTTCAAGAATCAGATCGGAGTATGTAGATAGTTCCTTAGTTTTGCAATTTTATATCCTCCATACCTGCTTGTCCTCCCTTGTTCTCGTTTATTAGGTATCTCGTTTGAACCTTTTATCCAGCGTCCTCGTCCCCCTTCTTTCAGCCTTCGAAGACGGCATCCTATCCTACAGATAGATTCGCGCCGTCACACCTATATCAAACAATAAATAGCACACACTTGTTTCCTACAGCTATGTGAGTCCAAGGATGGAGTGGTACACCGTGCGGGCCCCTCTCCAAAGAAGAATCTGGTTGGCTGAGGTCGATGTAGCAGAACTGGTACGGTAGCTACTTGTCGTGACTCCTTGTCGTGACTCCTTGTCGTGACTCCTTGTCGTGACTCCTTGTCGTGACTCCTTGTCGTGACTCCTTGTCGTGACTCCTTGTCGTGACTCCTTGTCGTGACTCCTTGTCGTGACTCCTTGTCGTGACTCCTTGTCGTGACTCCTTGTCGTGACTCCTTGTCGTGACTCCTTGTCGTGACTCCTTGTCGTGACTCCTTGTCGTGACTCCTTGTCGTGACTCCTTGTCGTGACTCCTTGTCGTGACTCCTTGTCGTGACTCCTTGTCGTGACTCCTTGTCGTGACTCCTTGTCGTGACTCCTTGTCGTGACTCCTTGTCGTGACTCCTTGTCGTGACTCCTTGTTGTGACTCCTTATACTTTGATTTTGGTTACTTAGCTTGGGCTTGATCTTGGTGAACAATCTCTTGAAATACTGAATGCCTGGAACTCTGGGACACTGATGATAGCAGATAATGTCACGTGGGCTTTTGTGACAAATGACAAGTGTAGATGTGAATAACCTGACTTCTTCATCGTAAACAATTTATTTCTCCAAACGTAACACCTCGCTGTCACGTGCCTTAACATATTGTCTACCCGTTATCAGGGAGTCTATTTCTATTACCATCGCCGAAACTAGTCATCAAAATTCGATTTCGTGATAATTTGTGTGGCTTAATGACCGTCGACCCCTCTGATCCAGTACATTCAACAACCCTCACACCATTCTCATTGAAGCTTCTGACATTCCCTACAATTCGATCCCACTAAGTTTATATCCATTAAGTGCACTTTAGTTTGGTCATCGCGCTCGTGATGGCCAAATCACAACAACCACCTCCCCTTGCCCAGCGCGTCGCTGAAGAGCTCGAGCTTGTACAGCGCGTGGCAAAGGGTCGAGCTACCTGGGTTCAAAACTTCCACAACAAGTTTTGGACATCTGTCGAAGAAGCTGACCCTCTTATCAAGTCCTTCGTGCGCGAGCAGATGGACGCGTTCCTCTTCGCAGTTGCTTCTGGGCAACCTATGCGGCATGACACACCGAGACAGCCCAAGCCGGCGAGCTCCTTACCCAAACCCAGCCATAACCTTCCTTCCCGACCTCCCGTTCCAATCACAAATCAACCTCGAAATTGGGCAGCGACCGCCGCAAGCCCACCCGCCTCATTACCCTCGGCTCCAGCTCAACCTAGTACCAAAAATCAACCCACTCGCACAGCTGTCCAAAAACCTGCTGTGAAGTCCAAGGGCCCTAAAGCAAATTTCCGCCTGACTGAAGATGCCCCTCTCCTTAGAGCAGACGTAACATCAGTCAAAGCTGCCTTCATAAAAATCGTCCCTGGCCTTAAAGACGGTATCGCTTCCGTTTCCCGAAACTCTAGCGGATTCAGCATGACCTTTTCATCCGAGGAATCGCTGAATCTTGCGATGAAACATGCCGATTCCATCAAGGCCTCTCTTTCAGGAGTCTTACATCAGGTAGGGGACCGGTATGGATATGTCGTCAAACGCATTCCCCGCACCATCTGGAATCCCGTGTCCAATCTGGTTTCCTCAACCCTTGATGACGTCAAGACCATTGCCCAGGCACAGACGGGCGTCGCCCTATCCAGTGCTCACTGGTCGCAGCAGGAAAATAGCCACGATCCTTTTCATACGGCGGTCATCTTCTTCCCAAAGGAGGTTCCTACATTCCGAATAGTTGACAGCGCGCCATCCCGGCGATATGTTCCCAACCCCAAGGTAGTTCAGTGCGAAGCTTGTTTCGGGTTTCATCAATCCTCTCGCTGCCGGATCCAGGCTTTGTGTGCCTTCTGCGGCACTCCCCACCACCAAGGAGAATGCTCTCACCATCGCCGATGCATTAACTGTTTAGGACCACATCCTGCAGATGATCACACCTGCCCCATTCGCCCTCGTCCTTACAAGGGCAAACTTATTCAGCTTTCCGATAAAGAGGTTACTGAACTTCGCACAAACAACCGCAACAAGCTCCGTAAGACACGGCGGGCTGAAGCTGCTACTGCTGCTGCCACAGCTGCCACAGCTGCCTCAACTGCCTCCGACCCCGGCAACACCACCCCTTCTGCTAGTCAGAAAAGATTTACCTCCCTCGAAAATTCCTCCTCTGGATCTATGGATGTAGATTCGGAAGAGCAAGCTCCCATTAATACTCTTAGTCCTACTCTCCATGAACAATAGAGCATACTTTAGGAGTACCCCCCCGCCTTGTCTTCGCTTCCTTCAAGCAAACGTTGGACGTGGTGGATCTGCGCACCTTATTCTCTTACAAGCCGCTTTTCAGGGTAAGTACGACGTCATCTTTGTCCAGGAGCCTTGGACTAAAGTTATAAACTTCAAAAATGTTACCAAGTCTCACCCGGCATATGTTATCTTTACTCCTCCTGATCGGGACTGGAAGCTTGCGCGTCCACGCGTACTAACCTACGTCCGGAAAAAATCTAACCTGCGTCCTATCCAGCTGGACAGCGGACCCTCACCAGACACTGTAGCCCTCCTTCTTCAATGTTCTCCCCATATAGAGGTTATCAATGTCTATCGGCAGCCTCAAGCCCATATGCCTGAGAGTCTGGACCCACTCCTAAGGTGGCCGGTCAAGCCGAACTCCATAATCGTGGGAGATTTTAATCTTCATCATGAGTTATGGGAGCCAAATGTATCTCGCTCGTCCGGAGTTGGCAGCTTTGTCGACTGGATTGATAATCATTCCTTAAGGTCGGCTTTACCATATGGGGCTCCTACCCATCGCGCTGGCCACGTCCTTGACCTAGTTCTAACAAACATGGATGGACTCTTGGCCCGCGTGGACCCCGGGTCTCATTCGACTTCCGATCACGAGACAATATCTGGCCTAGTTCATCTCTCTTCAGCTCAAAGGCGCTACCCGTCAACGAGGCTGCCTAAACTTACCCCCGAAAAAACAGAAGTGTTCCGACAAGCACTCATAGCCACTACTCCTCCTGTTCTTCCCTTCGAGGAACCTACCCCCCAGCTCTTAGATTCGGCAGCTTCCTCGGGCATCGCTGCCCTATCAGCTATTCTACTTTCAGTTAACCCACCGAGGCCCGCGTGTGTGCCATGTAAGGATTATTGGAACCAAGAATGCTCTGACCAACGCCGCCGGTATGTTAATGCCCGTTACAGTGGTGATCCAGACCTTATCAGCGAGGCACACCGTAACTTCCGCAAAACCGTTAAGCGAACCAAACGAGAGTACCAGCGCTCTAAGCTAGATAGTGTGTCTTCAATTTTGGAGGCCCATAAAGCGGTTGGATGGCGAAGATTCTCCAGTCGCTTCGGTCCTCCTCCAATTCTATTTCAAGGAGTCACGTACAGTACCCCGACTGAGCGTGCTGACATCTTTTTCCGCACGAAGCTTGCCCGCTTAATCAGACAGCCGGATGTCTCCGTGTACACCCCTACCTGCGCATTGCGAGAGATTCCTGCGCCACCCTCCCTGGACGAAGATGAAGTGCGACACTGTCTTCTTGATACATCTTCCACAACCCCAGGTCACGATCATCTCTCGGTTGTTGCTCTTCGCCACGTCTGGGAAGTCGATACATGGCGCACGTGGATTGTAAACTTGTACAGTCTCTGCTTGACATTCGGACATCATCCAAGCGTTTTTCGCCGCGCTGAAGTTGTGGTTATACCGAAACTTTACAAGGATGATCTGACTAACCCCGCCAATTGGCGACCAATCTCTCTCCTCCCTGTCCATGGGAAAGGGCTGGAACGCCTCTTTGCGCGTCGTTTCGCCTTCTGGGCGTTGTCGAGCTGCGTTATCTCTCCAACGCAATTTGAAGCTCTCCCTGGAAGATCGGCTATGGACCTCGTTGAGTGCCTTGTTCACGATGTCGAGAAGGCATGGGATATGAAACAGGTGTGTACTTTGGCTACTCTTGACGTCGAAAGCGCTTTCGATAGCATTCAGCCTGGCCGCCTGTCTTTACGGTTGCGCGAACAGGGATGGCCAGTACCGTACGTTAACTGGGCTGCATCTTTTGCTTCAGACAGGAAAGCTCGCCTCCGAGTGGACGATTTTGTGGGCGAATTTTTGGACATTCCGCACGGGTTGCCTCAGGGATCCCCTGCTTCACCCATACTGTTCCTTCTCTTCCTTGAGCCTTTATTCAAACTCGGCTTCCCCACTTATGGATATGTAGATGATGTAGCGATCCTGTCGGTCGCTAAGAATCTAGTCGAATCTTCGCGCCTCACTGTTGCTAGGGTTGATGCAGTCACCCAGTGGTGTAACAGGAATGGACTCTCGTTAGCTGAAAATAAGATGGAGATTCTGCATCTTCATAGGACCTGTCAGCCCTCTCCTTCTTTAACCATCAACGGCATCGTGAGGGATGCAAACCCAACGGTAAAGTGGCTAGGCGTTCTCCTTGACACCAAGCTTTCCTTCAAAGCGCATGTACAAGTATGGAGTGCTAAGACGCAACGGATCAGCGCGCACATACGTCAGCTCGGCAACACCAATCGTGGTATACCCACCGCCTTTCTTCGCACCGCAGCCCTGGCTGCGGCGCTACCTGTACTTTTGTACGGTGCGGAGGTCTGATGGCGCGGTCATACTTATAGCCGCCGCGGTCGCCAAACTTCAACTCGGTCTCAACACCTCGTAGATTTGGTCTCTAGAGCCCTCGTCACCCTAGCCCGAGCAATACTCCCTGTATACAGAACCACCCCCACTGCAGCTCTTCTGAGAGAAGTTTGGCTCAAGCCTGCTCCTATATTACTTGAGGAAATGCGCCTCCGCTCTGCCCTTAGGCTAGCTGCCGCGGACATCTTTCACCCCACGGTTAGAAGAGCAATCGACTCCCGGGCACACACTCGCCTCACCGAAAAGCTGAAGCTCGTTCCGCCCTTCCCTCGCCCCCAACTCTTAGCACCTGTTGCGGGATCAATTGGTGGTGGTAAACACCAGAGCAAGTCCAAATATAAAATCAGTTAATTATTCTAATCTACTGAAAGAACTTGGGAAGAATTTCCCTTCTCATATATATACACATTTGCGCTCCCTGCATAGAGCCTGCTTGTAACTATTATTACTGCGATCTCCAACCTCGTGATTAGTGGTGTTGTTAAATACGGATTCCAACCATTTTAATATAAGGGCCAGCCTTGCGAGTATCGACATATCCGCCTCGCCAATAATGGTCTTGGCGATACCAGCCTCGCTAGCGGTCAGCCTCGCGAATAATGACGTTCTGGCGCAGCCAGAATAAGCCTCGGGGATCTATCCCGTAACATCACCCCCCCCTTTTTGGTTGTCGTCGCCTGCCAGTTTGCATCCCAAGATCTTTTTCTCCAACATTGTCTCCTGTCCCATATTTCTGTTCGAAGGTATCGAGTGCGGATGTATCTTCAAATTCGCAACGTGGCTCCCAGGTCGGCTCTGCTTGTTTGAGCCATTTCACGAGTAGCATCCGTCGGAAACCTCTACCACGAGGATGTTTCTCGGCCCTTAGAACGCGTTCAACTTTAAACTCTTGTTCTGCCCGCGGTAGGCTAGTGTTTATGGGTGGGGGTTGAGAATCATCCTGTTTTTGTGAAGGAAGCGGATTATTAGCTGCTCGTTTGAGTAAGTCAACGTGAAATCTTGGATGAATGCCAACAGGAACATCAAGCTCGACTACATGAGGGGGTAGATAATTTTCACCACTCTATATTTGGCATGTAGCCATGCAAACTTTTTTGATGGTCGAGGAGTCGGAATGTTTCTAAGGTTTAGCCAGGCAAAATCACCTACTTGGAATAATACTGCTTGTTGCCGGGCACGATTTGCTGTATCTTCCATCATTTGTTGTCTCCATGCCATTGCTGCTTGCGCTAGAGCTTGTCCCTCTTCAATTTTATTCACAAAGGCATCCGCTTGTCGTGATTTCGTGGATGTAAGCCTTGGCTCTATGTTATCGGTGGCACTTGTGGCTGCTGAAATGGGAGATACATGATAGCCATGATTAAGGAAAAAGGGGCTATATCCCAGAGATGAGTCTCTATTATTAAGAGCTAATTGGGCTGCGGGAAGTAATTCGGACCAATTTGTCTGTGAGTAGGTGACAAAAGCACGGATGTACGCTTGTACCTCTTGGTTAGCCCGCTCTGTTGCTCCATCGGTTTCGGGGTGAAAAGCTGTCGAGAGCCTTTGTTGCATCCCTGTCCGCTCACAAAGTCGTCTCCAAAAGTCCCCTACCCAATTGCTTCCACGATCTGATGTTATCGCCCGTGGAAATCCGTGAAATCGGTAAAAGCATTGGAGGAACCGTTCCGCACAAGCTTCTGCTGACATTGTTTTCATGGCTTCCAATATTATTTCCTTACTTAACCTATCAGTGATTACCATTAAGTATCGTGGTTGGTCTTTATCAGCCGGGAGATCTGTCATAAAGTCGATCGATATTTCTTGGTGGAAACGTTCCGGAATCGGCAAGGGTTTTAAAAATCCTCGCTTCTTATCCCGCCAAATGTGAGTTCGCCCGCACATGTCGCAATTTCTCACGAATTGGCGAATCATGTTGCTCATTCTAGGCCAATAGAAGTCTCTACTTAAGATGCTCAATGTTGCTTCTCGCCCAGGGTGTCCAGTGACAGGAGAATCGTGAGCATGATGAATGAGAGCAGTCTGTAGGGGCTCGTAAATTGGAATAAGAAGTCGATCTCTCCACCTAATATAACCCTTTTCGTCAATTTGACACTCTGCAATTGATATTTTGGCTGTCACAGAAGGGGGAAAGCAACGCTCCTCACGAAGAAGTGCATTTTTGATATCACGATATTGTCCATCAGACTTAATACCTACTTTCCACAGCATGTTGAGTTCTTCATCATCAAATGGTGATTTGATTTCGCTTTCTTCATTATCATTTCCTGAGGCGTTGGAATGCTCGGTTAACGCTATCCAGCCCGGGTTTAAGAGTTGTTGGTCTCGATGTCGAAGGCGAGGGTCACTAGGATCTTTTGGAGCATCTTGTTCTAACCTTGACAAAGCATCAGGCCGGCTTGCTTCCTTTCCAGGTCGATAGCGCAATTTAATATTCGGCAAATTATCGAGGATAGACTTCCAGCGAATTTGTCTTTCGGATAACGTTCTTTTCGTAGAAAAGTACTGCAAGTTCTTGTGGTCTGTTAATATATCAAGTTGATGTTTAAGAGACATGATTTCCGATCGCCAAAACTCCACTGAACGGATTATTGCCAGCAACTCCTTGTCGTGTATATCGTAGTTGCACTCGCAGGGTGAAAGCTTCTTAGAGAAATATCCGACAGGTCGTAGCTTACCTGCTGAGTCCCACTGCGATAGACAGCCTCCCATTGCCCAGCCTGAGCAATCAGTTTCGAGTACCGTTTTTAGGTCAGGGTCAAAAAGTGCGAGAATGGGTGCTGTGATAAAGAGTTTCTTGAGTTTCTCGAATGCTTGGCGTGCTTCGGTATCTAGCTGGAGCTTCCCTTTTCCTGAGAAGTCTTTCTTGGTGTATCGCTGAAGGGGTGCGCTTAGACTTGCAAAATCTTCAATAAAGTCCCGGTAAAAATTAGCAAACCCTAAGAAACTGCGCACTGCTGTCTGAGTCTGGGGGAGCTCCCACTTTTCTACAGCTTCAATTTTTTCTGGATCCACTGAGATGCCTTTTTCTGCTGTAACAATAAACCCTAGATATTTAACCGTCTTAACGGCAAAGTCGCACTTTTTAAGGTCAAGTTTTAACCCTGCCTCCCTCAATTTTTGGAGAATCTTGTTAACTTTTTCTAGATGGTCATTTTTACTACCATCGCTCCATATAAGTACGTCGTCTAGGTATGCAGTGCAAAAATCATCGAGGAAATCACGGAGAAGATCATTTATCCACCGCTGCCACGCTGCTGGGGCGCCCGTCAGACCGAAAGGCATTACTAACCATTCGAACTTCCCAAGTCGTGTTTGGAATGCAGTTTTCCACTCATCTCCCTCTTTGACTCGGATCCTATGAAAAGCTGCGCTAACGTCGATTTTCGTGAACCAACGAGCTTGAGAGATATTTCGGAGGGTTTCCTTAAGTAAGGGAAGAGGGTAACGGTCTTTTCTTGTAATGGCGTTCAAGGCCCGATAATCAACGCAAAAACAAAGTCCTCCACCTGGTTTTTTTACAAAAAGAACCGGGGCTCCTCCCGGTGAGCTGCTAGCTCGGATCCAATTTCGATCAAGAAGCTCAGTGATTTCTTTCCGCAAGCAGAGTAATTCGTCACGTGACATACCGTATAAGGGCCCCTTAGGAATGTCCTTGACACGACCTTGATCGTCTTTTTCGAGCTCGATTGCTAGATCTACCCCGGGTCGATTCGGCGGCAAATCACTTTTATCATTTTTATCTGCTTCAAACGCGACATAATGGTGTCGCAATTGTTCTGGCAATTTATGAAGTATCTCTTCTCTTGTCATTTTTTTCTTTGGCGCTAACATTTTGTTAATATCGTGGATTGACGCTGCGTATACTGAGAGTATGCTTTCTTCTTCGCCCTGTGACTGACTCTTTCGACATGTTCGTTTCAGATAAGCTGTCATTTCCGTATGTCGGATCATTTCAATGTCGATTTTCGGTTGGTGCGAGCTGTGAGTGCGAATAATATGATTTTCCCTTTCTAGGAACAGGAATCTTTCTCGGGCTTTATAAATAACGTCATTGTATCTCATCCAAGGCTCACCAAGGATCAGGTCATGTGCCAGGCCTTCGATAATATATCCGCAGATAGTTTCTGACCTTCCATCCAGATCAATCTCCGCACAACATATCTCGTCCACCATAATTTTTGATGTCGTATCGGAATCTTTGGCTAATCTTAGCTCCTTTGGCGGAACTTTTATACGCGGGAGATTGAGTCGAGTCACAAGTTTATTACTGAAAACAGAGTAAATTGTACAGCCTAGATCTACCAATGCAGGGACAGCAGTGGAATTTATAAAAGTATCTATGAACACTGGCGTTCCATGCAATTGGTCAATCAATTTTTGTACCTTATTTTCAGACAAACAAGCCTTCCCTCCTAAACTCCCTTTCCTCCAGACGCGACTGTGCCTGAAGGTTAGTCTTTTCCCGAATCGCTCGCAGAATCATCCACAATGGCGGAGAATGCATTTTGCAGGTTGTTTACTTGCGTGGGGCGACGAGGAGGGCCATAAAGCTGGCAAAATCGCGACTGATGCCCAGGTTTTTTGCAACGTAGGCATAATTTCTTTTCGCGCAATTCTGCGACTTCAGATACGGTGCGCCATGGTGCGGCTATCTTTGGCCCTTTTCCTGGCTTACCCGCAGAGCTAGCATTTGCCTTCGCAACTAAGGTAGCCAAGGCATTCAAGTCGAGTTTCATACCTCCCATTGATATGTCGCCTTCAAAGTCGGTGGTGGAAGGGGGTGATGAGGCTTGATAATTTGAGCTAGTCGCGACCGCCATGTATTCAGATGTCATCAGACCGCCATGTATTCAGATGTCATCAGACCGCGACGATTGACATATTGTGTGACAGTTGCTTCGCCGCGCTGTCTAAATTTTTCGCTATTTTCCATAATGGCTGCCGTTACCGTCACAGAGTCTACCCACGCCCGATAGTCGTCGACTGGTAGTCTTAGGACCGAATATTTATCCTGGATTTTGTCGCTTAGTGCGATCTGTAAGAAATTTATTTTGATGGAGTCTAGCCATTCGCTTCCACTGGCGTACTCCAGTTGCATTTCCCATTCTTGCAAGAATTCCCTAAATATCTGGCTTTCTCCTTGTCTCATGGAGAGAAGTTTCTTTTTCGCCTTCTGGGCTCCAATCTTATCGAAGTATTCTTTATTGCATTCCATTAGAAATTCCTTCGTATTGAATTTCTCCTTATCGCCACATCTAATCCAATATCCGCGAATCCTTTGTCTTTGAGGCTCAGGAATGCTACTGTATATTTTCATACATAGAGCCTCCTCTGATCCCAATGAAGGCCCATAAACTCTGCATTGGACTTTTAGGAAGTGAAAATGAGGTGTCCAGGATGTAGGCTTTCCGTCCCATTTGTCGAATGTAGGATCTCGCTTCATTTCTCTTTGAGGCATCGTATTATCGGAAATTGAAGTACATGAGGAATTATTACCGGAAGAAGTGGATTGGCCCGTCAGAATTTGATTGAGGTATTCTTTCACATCCACTGGAAGTGTTGCGAGCGCCTCGTTGACTCTGGAAGATATAGTCTGCGCTGGGCTTGTGTCTGGTGAGCTGGAAGATGACGATGATGATGTTAACCCGTCTAATGTCATAGGTTCCGTCATTTCTGGGTAGTTAGATATTTTCTGATGAAGATATGTCTCTTCCAATATACTGTTTGTGTGACTCCGGGTTTCGGTGCTTCTGTGCACTACTAACTGCTCTGCCGAGTCGTGTGGTGATGTGTTATCGAAAGACTTGATTGCTGAAAGGTACTCGTCTTCGGATGATTCTGCTGTTGATGATTCCGTGTCGTATGGGACTGATATTCTCATACAAAAAAAAAGGAGATTAGAATAATTTGTTGCGGGATCAATTGGTGGTGGTAAACACCAGAGCAAGTCCAAATATAAAATCAGTTAATTATTCTAATCTACTGAAAGAACTTGGGAAGAATTTCCCTTCTCATATATATACACATTTGCGCTCCCTGCATAGAGCCTGCTTGTAACTATTATTACTGCGATCTCCAACCTCGTGATTAGTGGTGTTGTTAAATACGGATTCCAACCATTTTAATATAAGGGCCAGCCTTGCGAGTATCGACATATCCGCCTCGCCAATAATGGTCTTGGCGATACCAGCCTCGCTAGCGGTCAGCCTCGCGAATAATGACGTTCTGGCGCAGCCAGAATAAGCCTCGGGGATCTATCCCGTAACAGCACCCTCCTACAAAGCCCCTTTTAACCGCTCTCGAGCAGACTTATCTGCCGAAGAATTTCTCGAGCGTATCAGAGCACTGCCATCATGGGACATTCTTGTCTTCTCAGACGGCTCAAAGCAAAAAGATGGGTCTGCAGGGGCAGGTGCCGCTGTTTTCCACAGGGACATCACTCTAGCTGAAGTGAGAGTGCCTCTCGGGCCTGATTTCGAGGTCTATGATTCCGAAATTATCGGCGCCCTAGCTGGGCTTAAGGCCGCTGTAGCGGCTCCTTCAACGCACCTTGCAACCAATATCCACGTAATCTTGGACAACCAAGAAGCAGCACAACGCCTTCTGGACGTCTCACCTTTGAAGTCCTCCCAAAGAGAAATTTTGGAGTTTCGAGATCTCGCGTCACGCTGGCCTACGAGGAGGATTCTTCCATTGGCGGCTCCTGGCAAAGTCAACGTAATGTGGTCTCCTGGCCATATGGGAATCCCAGGCAATGAGCTGGCTGATAAGTTGGCCGGTGAGGCTGCCCGTCAATCGGCCCCCTCTGCTGCATCTCTTGCCGGAGCTCGCGCTAAGATCCAAAGGCAAATATGGGATTTGACCACAGCATGGTGGCAATCTTATGCTCCCTCTACCTATTGCGAGTTGGGGATGCCTTTTCCCAAGAAGCCTCCTGAGGAACTACGACTCCCTCGCCGTTATCTCGGATATTTAATCCAATGCCGCACTGGACACGGTGACTTTCGTGCTTATCACGAAAGATTTCATCATACTGATGCTCTTCTGACTTGTTCCTGCGGGGCTGACAAGTCAATCACCCACTTGGTTTTTTGCCCCCTCGTGCGAGAGAGACTGGCTTCGGCTGGTCACCGACGAAGCCTGGGCCCACTCGATTTTCTTCTCGGCACATCTCATGGAGCCAAGCGTTTCGCCACCATATTGGAGAAGGTTAATTTCCTCTCAGAAATCTGCCCAATCCGTTCCGAATGAGCTAGTCATGTGAGGAATCCGCTGCATAGGGCTCACAGTTTCTACATGTATTCTAATGGCCTCTCTGTCACAGCACCTTGTTCGTACTACATATAGAAGTCATCATGTCCCCCCAGGGATGGGGCTTTAGTTGTAACTAGCGCCCGGTAGACACAAAAAATAAATAAATAAATAAATAAATAAATAAATAAATAAATAAATAAATAAATAAATAAATAAATAAATAAATAAATAAATAAATAAATAAATAAATAAATAAATAAATAAATAAATAAATAAATAAATAAATAAATAAATAAATAAATAAATAAATAAATAAATAAATAAATAAATAAATAAATAAATAAATAAATAAATAAATAAATAAATAAATAAATAAATAAATAAATAAATAAATAAATAAATAAATAAATAAATAAATAAATAGATAAATAAATAAATAGATAGATAAATAGATAAATAAATAAATAGATAAATAGATAAATAAATAAATAAATAAATAGATAAATAAATAAATAGATAAATAAATAAATAAATAGATAAATAGATAAATAAATAAATAAATAAATAAATAAATAAATAAATAAATAAATAAATAAATAAATAAATAAATAAATAAATAAATAAATAAATAAATAAATAAATAAATAAATAAATAAATAAATAAATAAATAAATAAATAAATAAATAAATAAATAAATAAATAAATAAATAAATAAATAAATAAATAAATAAATAAATAAATAAATAAATAAATAAATAAATAAATAAATAAATAAATAAATAAATAAATAAATAAATAAATAAATAAATAAATAAATAAATAAATAACCTGACTTCTTGGATCCTGACATTTACTCTACGGATAACAGAGAGCCCGGAACAGGCACAAGCTTTGAAGAAGAAGTGTGCCATTTACGGAATTCTAAAGTTCACTGGCAGTACCTCCACCCTACTTGCTACAGGAAAGCAAACAGGATTCTGGCAAAATGCCCGAGTTCTATCTCTCTCATCACCCACCACCCGGGGGGTCGAGGTCTCTGACCGAAACTCTTCTGCTCACGACAACCTCTGCCACAACCCGCACCCAAGAGGCAACTCTGATGTTTGGAAATGTCGCGTCCGCTATCGATGAAGCAGCGCGTGGTACTAATTACCATACCCTCCCTCACCACCTTAAAGGAACCTATGAAAAATTCTTGTACTGTCTGCAAGAAGTCGCACAGGGCTTCTTCGAGAGTCACGTCCGGGGAGTACCCCAAGATGAGCGCACTCCGCTCAAACCAACTCAACCAACAACTTCAACCGCCCATCGTTCCACAAAACCGCCTCTGATCCCTAAAACCACCCGGCCTACGTACGCACATGCTGTGGCGCAAATGAAGAGCCAGAATATCACTCGAAAACCAATTCACCCTAATCGAAGTCAAAAACCGAATTTTTCCCCCTCTGAAGACGAACGCCTATTTCTGCGCCTCGAACAAGACGCAACTGAACGTCTTATATCGCCCTATCCATTACTGCTCCAGCTACGCAAATTTCTAGGCGAGAATGCTGCCTTACTTAAGGAGGTTCAACATGTACCTTCCGGACTAGCTCTTCGTCCGTCCTCTGATACAGCCTCACCTAGGCTCGAATCCCTTTTCTCTGAAGGTATCAAAGAAGGAAGACTCCGTGGAGCCCTCGGAATCGAAAAAGCACAAAATCTAGTCACATTTCTTCTTTCTTCTATACCACGATCCTACACCGCGCTCAACGACGCCAATGAGCTAACAAACTTCCCAATCACTGCCGAAAATGTCTGCTCTGAGCTTAAAGAAGAGAAAGGACTCACTCCTGTCGCAGCGTTTGAAACGAGAACAAGCCTCGACTCGCCGCACAACTACACAGCCAGATATATCGTTCGCTTCCCATTAGATACCATTCTCCCACAGAAATTCCAACTATTTGGAGTAGAAGTGAACTCTCGTCGTCTCTCAAATAAGGTGTCTATTGTTCAATGTGGACGATGTTTTCAATGGCACAATGAGCGCATATGCTCTCGCGCCCTCCGCTGCCGACTCTGCGGCTCCACTGAGCACATTGAAGAGAATCATAGCCCTTGTAGCCCTCATCCGCATCCTTGCCCTGCGCGCTGTATCCACTGTCATGGACTCCATGCAGCAGATGCCACAGAGTGCCCACTTCGCCCACGTCGTAACGGTAACAGACTTACCAAAGAACAAGTGGCACATATCCGCCAGTCTTCCGCAGCAGCTAGAATGAGTCTTTGTACTACAGTTGGCTGCACCCGCCGCTCTCCTCGCACTCCTCCAGTAGACCATGAAATGCCTGACGCCACGTCAATGCCCGATTTCGGATCAGCAAATCTGCCATCTGAAACTTCTGCATGCACAGACGTTGTGCCCTCTGGCTCAAGTCAACTTACTGTAATCCCTGCCACGTATTCTCCTGTTCACACAGGAAATCCATACTCCCCCCTCGACGAAACCAATGAGTTGTAGACGCTCTAAAATTGCAAAACCACTGCGTATATTACAGATGAATGTGCGCAGGGGAGCGACCTCCCATGAACTTGCTCTTAACTTTGCAAACGAGGAAAAATTTGACTTAATCCTTGTACAAGAACCCTATATCTTTAGAGATCCGCTACGTCGGATTACCAAGAAAATACCATCGTACGAGTGCTTCTCGCCCATAAACGATTGGACATTCCGTCCAAGAGTACTCACCTATCTCCGAAAAGGGGCTGGGCTCCGCACTTGCCAACGCATGCTATTCCCAGCAAACCACACTGTGACCTGTGACCTACTTGTGCTTAATGTATTCGGGCCGGGGGGGGGGAAACTTTCTGTCTTGAATGTATACAACGCTCCAACTGGCTCTGCAAACGAAGGTCAGGCGGCAAAAGATCTCATCAATTACGCCCGCATTAGACCGCGTGACCGTGTTTTCATCGCCGGGGACTTTAATCTTTGTCATTCAAGATGGCAACCTTCAGCCTCTTACCACAGCACAAATGCTGATAGCTTTGTCGAATGGACAGACAAAAACTCCCTCCTGCTAACTTCGGAGCCGGATTGCCCGACACATACTCTAGGAAATGTGTTGGACCTCACTTTCATGTCAAACCCACTCGTATCTGCTGGTGCAGAATCTGCAATTATGCCAGAGCTAGATGTAACATCTGACCATTACCCAATCGCTTCTTCCGTGCCTTGGGATGATAGATTCCACGAAACAGTTGCTAGACTCAGACCTGGAACTCTGGACAAGGATTTATGCCTTCATCTCCTGGAAAGGGGCCTTTCAGAAGTGTCAGAGCTTCCGGACACATGTTCTGGGGATGAATTAGATAAACACGCGAGAGAGCTTTGTTCATCAATCAGGAACGCCTACTGCGGCTCAGCACGTAGAGCCCTAGGAAAAGGCACTGGGCACCCATGGTGGAACGACGAGTGCAAAGCCGCAGCCCAGACATACCGCAGCATTAGGAGGGAAACGAGCGACCAAGATGCCCTAAAAGCTGGAAGAAAATCTTTGCGATGCGTAACTCGAAGGGCAAAACGACTTTTTTATCGCGAAAAGATAGAACAAGCCTCGTCAGTCAAAGACATTTATGGGATAGTAAACTGGCATCGATCTATCGGCTCGTTTCGTACACCGCCCCTAAAGGACCCACAGCACCCTGAGGCCCCCCTTGCTGTCTTGCTAGAAGCTAAACGGGATGTTTTAGCCAGAAACCTTTTGTTCTCTACTCCGTCATCTGGCGACATCGCTTTCGACGTACCTTCAGTTGGTCGCTCGGATTTGCCGTTCCCAGAAATCACCGACTTCGAGCTGAAGGATTGCTTCTTCCGAGCCGGCAACACTGCGCCTGGCGAGGACAAAATCCCGACAGCAATACTTAAAATTGGCTGGCACATCGTTCAACACAAAGTCTTCAGACTTTTCCGCAGTTGCCTCAGGGTAGGCCACCATCCAGCATGCTTCAAAACCGCAGTCCTTGTCATGCTCAGCAAACCGAACAAGCCAGATAAAGCGAGCCCTCGGTCTTATCGCCCGATCGCTCTTCTTTCTGTAATGGGTAAGGCACTTGAACGCCTAATCGCAAAACGGCTTTCCTGTATCTCCATCAACCATAGGGTCCTCACCCATCAGCAATTTGGGGCTCTACCTCTACGCTCTGCTACTGACCTAACTACATGCTTAGTACACGATGTTGAAACGGCCATGAATGCCAAGCAAACAGCATCTCTCCTGACTCTTGACGTGAAAGGAGCATTCGATGGAGTCCTGCCTGGTCGACTAACGCGCCGTCTCAGGGAACAAGGATGGCCCAATAACCTTGTAAATTGGGTTAAATCTTTTACTACAGGACGCCGCGCAATGCTCCGGCTGGATGGTACAACTGGAGCCGAATTTAACGTACCGCACGGACTTCCTCAAGGATCGCCAGTGTCTCCCATTCTATTCATGCTGTACCTTGCCCCGCTCTTTCACCTCGGATCACCAAGCAAGAGGTTTGGCTATGCTGATGACGTCGCCTTTCTCCAAATATCTAAATCCTTGCAAGAAAATGCAAATCTTCTCGCTACTGACCTCAGGCAGGCTATAAATTGGGCCAGCGAAGAAGGAATAACTTTCGATCCTGATAAATATGGACTCCTTCATTTTTCGCGTCGCCGCACCGATCAAGATCCTAGGACTACACCAAACGTCGTAGTAGACCCCCTTAATATCTCCGAGGATGCCGACAGGCCGTACATCCGATGGCTAGGAGTCCTATTGGACAAAAAGCTTACTTTCAAGTGGCATGCACGCTCGCTTGCTGCTAAGTCACTCAAAGTCAGTCAAGCTCTTTCCTCTCTCGGTAACACGGCTCGTGGAGTTCCACCCCACCTATTGCGTCAAGCTGTTGTATCGTGTGTACTCCCAGTAATGTACTATGCTGCCGAAACTTGGTGGCCAGGTAGGACAAGAGAAGGTCCACGTGCACGAATTTCTAACCGCGTCGACACCTCGCTACAGCTATTTACTAAGGTAGTACTTACTGCCGCCCGAGCCATTCTCCCAGTCTACCATACCACACCATCTGCAGCATTACATCGGGAATCTGGCTTGGCCCCACCGGAAGTAGCACTTGAACAACGTACACTAGCCGCAACAGTCCGCCTTCGGCGCCTTGATCCTCGACATCCGTTATTACGCCGCTCAATCCGTGTACTCGCTTTAGGACGGCCCACCTCTCGCTTTGCTCGCCGAATTCTGGCACTCCCAGCCTCGGAGCAAATAAACCTGATCGCTACTCCGCCATGGGCTCCACGCGAAGGCCAGGCAGCAGCGCAAGCTCGGGTAGGAGGACCAAACGGACAAACAAGAGACCAGGCTAAAGAAAAGTTCCTTTCCTTCTTGCGCACCGTCTCACTGCAAGACATAGTACTATTTTCGGATGGGTCGAAACAACCTGATGGCTCCGCCGGGGCCGGTTTCGTTGCATACCAAGGTGGAGTGCAAGTTTTAAAACAGAGTTTTGTCTTAGGTAAAGGGGACGAAGTCTTTGACGCCGAAGCAAAAGATGCACTGGCGGGCGCCAAGGCCGCCCTGGCACTTCGAACAACCAAATTTGCAACGAACCTCTGGATCTGCCTCGACAATCTTGAGGTCGCGACCCGCCTGCTCTCGCCATTTCCAGGCTCATCGCAAGCTACATTCGACGAGTTCCTAGAATTGAACCCCCGCTGGCAAGCAAGATCTCGTCTCACACATGCAGGACAGGGAGAACTCAGAATACGTTGGGTGCCAGGCCATGCCTCCATTCCTGGGAATGACGCCGCCGATAAAGCCGCGAAACTAGGAGCATCACTTCCTCACCCACTGACTCCCATCCTATCACACGCTGGACTCAGACGCTGGGCTAAACACTCTTCAGAACAATCCTTACATAACCTTTGGAAGCTAATGTCTCCCAGCACTGGAATCTACGAGAGACTCTCAGTCGACACTGCGCCTCTGCGGCCTAAAGAACTTGAACTTCCCCGGGCTACTCTAGGCCGAATTCTGGCGGCCCGCACAGGTCATGGTGACCTCGCGAATACCATGAACGCTTCAATCATCGGGACGCCTCAATTTATTGCCGATGCAGACGCTATAAATTACCCCTTCACTTCTTTTTCTGCCACATAGCTAAAAGACGCGCTAGACTACCCACGGGTCAAAACCCAGAAGTTCTCTCCTTTCTCCTCGGCACTTATAAAGGCGGAGAAGTGCTTCACAAGTGGTTTCAGGAAACCCAATTTTACACTGACATATGTCCTTAAAAAAAAAAAAAAAAAAGATAACACTATTATTAACCAAAACAACAGTAATTTTAATGCTAATAACGGAGAAGTTAAGGAGGAGTTGTTGCACAGTCGAGGGGTTATGAGGTCGGACTGTTTATCTCCCTGTTACACTTCCACAAATGTGGAGAGTCCTATCCCTACCATATAATTAGCAGCAGCCACGTTATCGCGCCCTAGTCTTGTAAATATTTATTTCTCTTAGATGCCCGAGGCTTACCCCTCGGCGTCATATGTCCCGTCAGGGAATTAGTAGGGCACGTGCTTCGCACATGCTCCGTTAGACGAAAAATAAATACTACTCTTACTTCTTGAATCCTGACTAGACTAGATGCGTAGAATATACAGTCGTCCCTCTCTAACTCGATAGTGGGTCCCGGTATAAGTGTTGAAAATATTCATTGAAATTCAACCATTTACATTTGCAATACTTACCCCTGCACGGAAAATGACCAGTAAGGGTATGTGTTGCAAATATAAAACTCCAAGTTATAATGAATATTTTCAACACTTATACCGGGACCCACTATTGAGTTAGAGAGGGACGGCTGTACTTACGGAGGTACAGCCCATAAGTATTATTCCATGTCGACCAGGGGGGGCTTGGCCACCACAACGCTTTCCTTAATTAGGCAACATCGCGAGAATGCACCTCGCACCCATTCCTACTGTGTTTTCTCGCGATGTTGCCTAATTAAGGAAAGCGTTGTGGTAGCCAAGCCCCCCCTGGTCGACATGGAATAATACTTATGGGCTGTACCTCCGTACATTTCATCAGTATCTTAACTTCCACATTTAGTCTTTCTGACAGAGGCACTCAAACCCAAACATTACATGAAAACATCACTCCAAGTCAGGCGCCTTACAGCCCTTTGGACTCTCAACCGTTTAAATCTTAAGCATTGTAAATGTTTATAATGCTCCACCAGGGTCTCACAATGAAGGCGAAGGAGTTAAAGCTCTACTAGGACTCTCGTTGAGAAGGGCGCGCAAAAGGCCTCTTGTGGCAGGAGACTTTAATTTAAGACATCCTAGCTGGCAACCATCTTCCAGCACCACCAGCCCCAGGGCGGAGAATTTACTTGAATGGAAAGAGAAAAATTCACTAATTTTAACCTCAGAATTGAACGCGCCGACGCATATTTGCGGCAATATGCTTGACCTTACTTTTGTGTCGAGCTCCCTTACTGTCTTAGGTATAGAGACGGTCATATCCCAGGAACTAGACACAACATCGGACCATTTCCCAATCGTCACTGTGATTCCCTGGGATTCCTGATTCCAGGAGCCTATAGCCCGTCGAAAACCAGAGACACTGGACGAGAAACTATTCCTCGCTCTCTTGAGCCCAGGGGTACAGGAGATCGCCGACCCTACCCAAATACCCACGACTGAGACATTAGATAAATATGCACAATATTAAACTGGATTTATTGTTGGTTGAGTTGTGCCAAGTTACAAAGCTTGGGTTAGGCAAACGGAGATAGGCACATAAACTGGGACAAGCAGGACTGAGCGAATAGAACAAGATAGTAGGTTGAATTAGACAAACGAAGTTTGCGTTATGCTCGGTCATTGCGCTAGGCTAGTTTTGGGGTAATTAGAATTGGTTAAAATGTATCGATAGCTCTAGCAGAGAGTGTTACTCGATCCAACATTTTATAATCTAATACTTTACCATTTCTCTCTTCCAGATAAGACGCCTGAAAGATTCATAATCTAATACACAAAAAATCTCTCATACGATTAAGCAAGCATATAATGGATCAGCGCGCCGAGCAATGGGGAAAGGCACAGGCCAACCTTGGTGGAATGCTGAGTGTAAGGCTGCTGCCCAAGACCACCGTCAAAGTCGCCGAAGCGCTGACAATCAGGACGCAATCTTGGCGGCTAAGAAAGCGCTCCGGACTGTAACTCGTTGTGCCAAGCGAACCTTCTTCCAAGAAAAGCTAAATCAAGCCAGCACCGCGAAAGATGTCTACGGGATGATAAATTGGCATCGATCAGCTGGTTCCTTTCGTACCCCACCTCTGAAAGATCCACTATATCCTAGCGCCCCGTTAGCAGTTTCAGTAGAAAGCAAAAGACAGGTACTAACCCGGAATCTCCTTCAAAGGATGCCAGAATAAGGTGACATTCCAATGAATACTCCGGCTGTTGGCCGCAGGGATCTTCCATTTCCCGAAATCACTGATCAGGAGATCAAAGAGACTAATTTCCGCCCGGGAAATATAGCTCTTGGTGAGGACGAGATACCCAAATCTATTCTTAAAATCGGATGGCATCTCATGAAGGACAAAATATCGACTCTTTTTCGGAGCTGCCTGGAAGTCGGTCATCACCCAGCCTGTTTTAAAACTGCAGTGGTAGTAATACTAAGCAAGCCCAACAAACCGGACAAGTCAAACCCCCGCTTTTACAGATCAATATCGCTGCTTTCTGTTGTGGGGAAAAACTCAGAGCGCATTATTACCCGCCGCCTGTCGTGGATTTCCATCGTTCACAAGGTTATAGCTACACAGCAATTCGGGGGTCTCCCTCTTCGATCAGCCACTGACCTTACAACGTGCCTAACACACGACGTCGAAACTGCCTTGAACAGAAGGCTCACCACCTCCCTCCTTACCCTCGATGTAAAAAGGGCATTTGACGGAGTTCTTCAAAAACGGCTGATGCATAGACTCAGGGAGCAAGGATGACCAACCCAATTAGTCGACTGGGTAGCCTCATTCGCTACTGGAAGTCAGGCAAAGGTTCGATTAGATGGGACAACAGGCACGGCTGCAAGCATTTCATGTGGTCTTCCTCAGGGATCACCGGCCTCTCCTATCCTCTTCACTCTTTACATGTCTCCTCTTTTTCGTCTCGGAAGTCCGTATACTAGATTTGGGTATGCCGACGACGTAGCTCTTCTGAGGACTTGTTCCTCTCTCTAAACCAAGGCTCAGCTACTTTCTCAGCACCTATAGGACGCACTTCGCTGGGGGAGGAATGAGGGAATCTCTTTTGACCTCAACAAAACGGAGCTTATCCACTTTTCTAGCAAGCGCGCTGATCAAGATCCGGCAAGCACCCCTGCAGTCAATATCAATACCTTCACAGTGACCGAGAACGTGGACAGACCTTACTTCCGATGGCTCGGAGTATTATTCGACAAGAAAATCACGTTTAAATAGCACATACGTACACTATCTGCAAGAGCTCGGAAGATAAGTCACGCTCTTCTGTCATTGGGAAATATAGTGCGTGGAGTATCCCCGCACTTGATACGACAAGCTGTCATCTCATGCATCCTTCCAGTAACTTACTACGGCGCTGAGACCTGGTGGCCCGGAAGATCTCGTGACGGGCCGCGCGGGCGTATCTCAAATCGGGTTGATGGGCTTTTACAGCAGCTCTCCAAGGTTGTTCTGACTTCCACGCGGGCTATCCTTCCTTTAAACAGGACCACCCAAATTGCAGCCTTACACCGTGAATCAGGCTTAGTTCCTCCGGAGATTACTCTGGATAAACGCGCATCAGCGGGATCGATCCGTCTGCGTCGATTGGACCCACGTCATCCTCTACTGCGGCGAGCTAATCGGATATTGTCCCTGCAACAAGCATCCTCTCGCTTTGCTCGTCGAGTACTGGCCCTTCCTAATTCAGAGCAAACAAATCCTATCGCATACCCAGCTTGGACACTGTATGAGAGCCGAGAAACAGCACTTGCTCGTATTGGAGGTCCCACTGGAGAAAAGAGAGAGCAGGCTAAGGAGAAGTTTCTAGCATTTCTTCATACCATCCCTACTCAAGATATCATTCTGTACTCAGACGGATCTAAACAACCGACTGGCTCTACAGGGGCAGGATTTGTGGCGTATCAGGGTGGGGTCCAAATTATAAGCCAAAACCTTTCACTGGGGTTTGGTGATGAAATTTTTGATGCCGAAGCCAAAGGAGCTCGTGCGGGGGTCAAGGCTGTCTTAGAATTTCTAACCACTATGCTCGCCACGAACCTCTGGATCTGCCTGGATAACTTGGAAGTTGCAGTTCGGCTTTTGAATCCATTTACTGGCTCATCACAATCTATTTTTGATGAGTTCTTAAACACAAACGCAAGGTGGCAAGCAAGGTATCGCCTTGCACACACCTTCCAGGGAGAGGTTAAAGTCCGGTGGGTCCCAGGTGTCGCGGGATTCATTTATGGTGGTGAACACCAGAACAAGTCCCAATATAAAATCAATTAATTATTAAAATCTACAGAAAGAATTTACAACGTCTACCTCCCTTCTCTTAGATACATGTTCTTTACTGCAATGGCAGGAGGAGGCTTAACATCCATCATCCATCCCAACTATCCGCCACAAAATTATCAGCCACATAATAATAAGCCACATTATTACTAGCCACACGAGCTTATGTATCAGCCACATTTCAGAGACTCCAGCCTCATACTAGTAAATACCCAGCCTCGTATGAGCCTATAACAATTGAGAAGTTAATGGCGCAGCCAGTACCAGCCTGGCGGGGTCATCCCGTAACACTAGGACACGCTTCAATTCCAGGAAACGAAGCCGCTGATAGAGCTGCACATCAAGGCGCGCTTCTCCCAGCATTAACAGACGTTACTCTTTCACTTGCGGGTTTAAATAAATGGGGAAAGCGCTCTGCGATACAAGCGTCGGAAAATCTGTGGAGTCTACTGATGCCCTGTACAGGAATCTACTAGAGGCTCTCAATCAGCTCCTGCCCTCCTTGACCCAAAGAATTGGAACTCCCTCGGGCGACCCTAGGTCGCATCCTAGCTTCCCGCACAGGCCATGGGGACTTCGCGAAACACCATGAAGATTTCAACCACGCCGACGCGAGACTTTACTGTCGATGCGGACGGCGCAAAGACTCAGTCCATTTCTATTTCTGTCACATTGCGAAAAGACGGACTAGACTTCCAGGAGGTCCAGCCTCGGAAGTACTTTCCTTTCTCCTAGGAACGGCAAAAGGGGGCGAAGTGTTCCTTGAGTGGCTACTTAAAACGTAATTCTACACTGAAATCTGTCCTTGAAGGGGAAAAAAAAACAAAAAAAAAAGTTGAAATACTGGTTGCTGTAGGAATGGCCGGAGAGAAATGCAAAGATATGAAGGGGTTAGGCACGGGATGAGTTGGTCGAGTTTGAATGGAAAAATCAGCGTATTTGATGGTTACAAGGCTGAGCCCTTTCTTACCCTTTCTTACCCTTTTCACCTCTATATATTTTTAGAGTCATCAGCCAGATCACCTAGTGGCAGCAATGACGAAGCGCCCTAGTCTCGTACATAATTCTTTATTTTTCAGAAACCCGGGACTTACCCTCCGGCGTCCTATGTCCCGACAGGGTACAATCGGGTCACGTGGGTAACACGTTGCCCGTGTAACGGCTGATAAGCCGATGTATCCCTGTAGCTTATGATAGTAATCATACGCTCTTGATACAACCCCTGCAGCCCAGTTCGCTTATGTTAGCTTCCGTCTAGCGATCGGTTGGGGTGGATGCTAAGATTTGGCCTGGTAGGACACCCAGCAACTAATCTCTATTATTAATGTTTTAGAAGAAATTGAAACAGGATTCAAAGGTTAGGGGTCAAGTATCTAGCAGTAGGCAAAACATATATATAGGCGATATCAGTAACACACATAGCTTCTCTCTATATAGATAATTATAAACTACTTTACCACAGTTCGGGATATCGAGGCAGAAACACTGCATGTGACAGCTCGCGGACATTAAATAATAATAATAATAATAATAATAATAATAATAATAATAATAATAATAATAATAATAATAATAATAATAATAATAATAATAATAATAATAATAATAATAATAATAATAATAATAATAATAATAATAATAATAATAATAATAATAATAATAATAATAATAATAATAATAATAATAATAATAATAATAATAATAATAATAATAATAATAATAATAATAATAATAATAATAATAATAATAATAATAATAATAATAATAATAATAATAATAATAATAATAATAATAATAATAATAATAATAATAATAATAATAATAATAATAATAATAATAATAATAATAATAATAATAATAATAATAATAATAATAATAATAATAATAATAATAATAATAATAATAATAATAATAATAATAATAATAATAATAATAATAATAATAATAATAATAATAATAATAATAATAATAATAATAATAATAATAATAATAATAATAATAATAATAATAATAATAATGGGGAGCAACTTTTCATAAAGCCAAACTAATCTATAGTGCGATTGTAAGACCGGCCCTTATGTATGGGTCCCCTATTTGGGCCGAGTATGGGACAACGGGAAACCTCCCTGAAAGGATAGTCAAACCTCTGAAGTCGATACAGAGGAAATGCTTACTCAGTATCACAGGAGCATACAAGTCCACCAGCACGAGAGTGCTGGAACATGAGACCTCCATCTTACCGATGGAAATTTATTTAAAGCATAGAAGAGTGCAGCACGCCGGGCTCACTCTCAACTCACCGGTCCAAAAGACCATAGAAAAGACCTGCCGGATAATCAGGCAACAAGCTAAGGGAATTAACAACCGCAGATCTCTATTCAAGGAAAAAGATAGAGAAGAGTGGTCTAGGATATGCAGCGGAGAAGAGTCCATAAAGGGACAGAAAGAGATGGGAAAGACGGCTGCGTTCCAAGAGTGGGCGAACTCTTGGCCACACCAAACCCGGAACGTCACCCTAAGACACAGGACTAAAGCCGACCCAGAAGTCTGGAGAGCAGCCAACTTTTACACTGACAATATAACCGGCAGAAAAAAGATGAGCCTTAGGGGGACTCCATCAAACTTACACCGAAACCTTAAAAGGGCCCAAAGTAGCATCGCCATACAGATAAGAAGCGAGCACATCGGGCTCAAATCTTATCTGTACCGAAGAAAAGTTCCTGGAGTTGACAATCCAAGATGCCCGTGTGGATACCCTTCGGAAAACGTCAAACATGCGGTAATGGCCTGCCCTTTACGAGTCAAGGGTAGGGCTGAGGTGTGGAGGAAAGCCAAAATTCGATCATTTGAAGCCATGATGAACGACCCAAAAGATCTGGCAAGAATCACGCAGTGGATCCTAGACCAAGGATGGTTTGAACAATTTCGACTGGTCGGGGAAGTGGAGAGGTTGATGTTGGAGAGAGGGGAAGAGAAAAGGAAGCGAGGGCTGTTTGACGAGAAGGTATCTACACTGGACACAACAGTGTGATTGCACTTCCTAAAGGTAAACTTTTATATAACAGAACTTTATCAGGCAGGTTAGGGTTTTCACCGAAAGGTTTCCTCCTATGTACATATGAAAGTTGGTAGTCACCTGCATGGACCCAATGGGTGCCTAATCGGGTTAAATGAATTCAAATCAAATCAAATCAAATAATAATAATAATAATAATAATAATAATAATAATAATAATAATAATAATAATAATAATAATAATAATAATAATAATAATAATAATAATAATAATAATAATAATAATAATAATAATAATAATAATAATAATAATAATAATAATAATAATAATAATAATAATAATAATAATAATAATAATAATAATAATAATAATAATAATAATAATAATAATAATAATAATAATAATAATAATAATAATAATAATAATAATAATAATAATAATAATAATAATAATAATAATAATAATAATAATAATAATAATAATAATAATAATAATAATAATAATAATAATAATAATAATAATAATAATAATAATAATAATAATAATAATAATAATAATAATAATAATAATAATAATAATAATAATAATAATAATAATAATAATAATAATAATAATAATAATAATAATAATAATAATAATAATAATAATAATAATAATAATAATAATAATAATAATAATAATAATAATAATAATAATAATAATAATAATAATAATAATAATAATAATAATAATAATAATAATAATAATAATAATAATAATAATAATAATAATAATAATAATAATAATAATAATAATAATAATAATAATAATAATAATAATAATAATAATAATAATAATAATAATAATAATAATAATAATAATAATAATAATAATAATAATAATAATAATAATAATAATAATAATAATAATAATAATAATAATAATAATAATAATAATAATAATAATAATAATAATAATAATAATAATAATAATAATAATAATAATAATAATAATAATAATAATAATAATAATAATAATAATAATAATAATAATAATAATAATAATAATAATAATAATAATAATAATAATAATAATAATAATAATAATAATAATAATAATAATAATAATAATAATAATAATAATAATAATAATAATAATAATAATAATAATAATAATAATAATAATAATAATAATAATAATAATAATAATAATAATAATAATAATAATAATAATAATAATAATAATAATAATAATAATAATAATAATAATAATAATAATAATAATAATAATAATAATAATAATAATAATAATAATAATAATAATAATAATAATAATAATAATAATAATAATAATAATAATAATAATAATAATAATAATTATAATTATAATAATAATAGTAAACCTTCTAGATCTACGGCAGAAACGAATTACAGGCACCCACATCGTTCCGGTGAGCCTTCATCATAGTCACATACGTGATCGGGATAAAAATGTGATGTGCGGGTCTTGCGGGATTCGACCCAGTTTTCTCCTGTCACGGGTGGGTCATATGCCACGGCTACCCAGACTCTAATCGGGAGAACAGCCCAAACCGTATACCACACCACCATCCGACCCGTAGCCTCGACATTAGATAGTACATGAGGCGCGTATCTTCATCTGCAAATCCCTCATTTATCGTGATCTCAAAATCTTCTTTATACCAATATCCTCAGCTTTCAGGTAAGGACACTCTTTCCTCGGAAGATGTTATAATATCACGATAGATTTCGAAATGGAAGCAGTATGACTGACTGTAGTTGGGGACGTAGCTGTAATGATGGAAAGAGTTACTTAGCTGAGTCAGCAATCTACCGAGAAACAAATCCAGCTCACGGGATTATGTTTATCCGGCTTGGATCTATCTGACTACAAAAGGTAATGATCTGCTGGACTCCAGAACAATGTGTACAGAAACTGTCGAGTGTTCATCACATGAAGCGGGGCCAAACAGGTCTGATCAAACATCACCGTCAAGAGAGCTGGATGAGCTCCAGTAAACTCTCGTGGGCGATCACTCCTCTGTGACGAGCTAGTGAGCGGCGCTTTGTATCTGAACAAGCTTCTCCCTCTCCGATGAAAACCTGTTATTAGGTCTCCCTAATTACCCTAGTATCCGATCCTTCCTTTTCCATACTCAACCTGTAAATTTGTCTTGAGTTGCAGATGCCGAACGTAAGTGGTCCTGGTCGCGATCGAGTACGGTTGAGAGAAAAGTTGATGAGGTAAGAAGTTGACGACTGAGATAATGCCACATGGATAACCAACTATTCTCCCTGTGCGACTCATCTTGACTATCTCAGATATGAAGGCCTACTAGGTGTTTACACCCGGCATCGCGTGCATGCGAAGCATTCGGGTCGGATTGTGCAGTGGTACACCGTCCAGGCATTCTCCAACGTAGAGTCTGGGTAGCCGTGGCACATGACCCACTCGTGACAGGAGAAAGCTGGTTCGAGTCCCGCAAGACCCGCACACCACATTCCTATCCCGATCACGTATGTGACGATGATGAAGGCACACTGGAAAGACACGGGTGTCTGAAATGCTTTCATGCGGCAAACATAAACAGTTGAGGGTTTTTGTTGTTTTTGTTACTTATTACGTCGTGCCGGCGCACAGCACACTACCCCAAGGATCATGTACCGGTTATCTCAGCCTATCTATGGCTACCCGACGCGTCAGTCTCCCGAAAGATACCAACAAAGCAGATGTTTCTTCCTTACTCGCACCCCATGAGATCCTCCCGAACCAATTCCATCTGGCCACCATCTGTCCCGGATCACTGATCCCGTGCTTTCTCAATTATCAACTGCCCTCCCCGACAGCCAATCCAGATGTGACTTCCCGACCGGAAAACCCTGAAACGAAAAACCGATCGACTGGGGTGGTGCCGTTTCACGAATGTACTTTGCCAGCTGAGGGAGCGCCAGCTGTCGAGAGCATATGACGGCTTGGAAACATCTGATTTATGCCGGTCTTCAGAGTCTCAGCGGCACTTTTCCAAATGTTGCTCTAGCACACGCACAACGCATATCAGTCAAAATTCCTCATGATTAACCGTCCACACTCCTTTCCTTCTACCCCCGCATCTCCAAACCCCTCCATCTTTTTCTAGTAGATATTCCTCCAGATCTCTTCTCGACAGTGAACTGTATGTTATGTCTGCCCTCCCAAATTTGTGCTTCCCAACTTAAATCCTCTCTCGGACGTTCACAACATCGGGAGCGTGTCTGTGGATAATTTTTCAGGTTGACGATGATACTGTTTTTTCCGGGTAATTACCAGAGGCAGGAAGCTCCAGTTGATAAGAAATTTGAGCGCGAGAGACTTAGAGTTGATTGGGTCCGGGTCTTGTCAAAGAGAATGGTTAACTAGCCGAGGAGCCATCGACCGAGAGTACCTTGCGGGCCTCCAACTTCGAATGAATTGTGACTTTTCGTGGCGATTCCAGATCTGTGAACGTACTTGGTGATTACAGCCGGCACCGCGTGAAGGTGAAGAGTTCGTTTTTGCCAGCCAAACGGTCGGGAGATGAAAGAGGTGTAAGGTGCCCGACTTCGAGTTGTATCTTCACATGATATTTGGGTGTGAGTGCCCCTTATATCATGTTGAACCACCGCTCCATGTACTGTACCAGTGTCATTTATGTCGTAGCCTAAAGGCTACATACACAAGAACGATTTTTAAAGAAAAACGGAAGCATTCGATTTGGCCAGCTTCGGTGTATGTAAATAAATGCGTCCAAATTACATCCAAAGAAAAGGAGAAACCTAAAGAATTGCGATATTCAACGTTTCTTATTCCCCACCCAACAGACACACAATTTGTCTACTGTTGCATGTATATATAGTACTCCTACATATCGATACTGAAACATGTACCCATCATGTACACATCGTCTTCTCGTACCTACCCGGGAAGCTTCAATTGATGTCGTACGAAACGCAAAATGCCCCTTCTGATTATTAAATGACCCAGATATATGACTCTGCGTACAATGAGACTGAATTTAAAGTTGTATCTGAACTACGTAAAGGAGTGGTAAATGCGGCCCAGTACGTATCACTGAGGAAAAGATCCAGACCCCCCGAAATTAGTAGATACAATGCGTTGCTCGGTTAGCAATATTATCTTCTTGAGACTTTCAGCTGCGAGTGAAAATGTGCGGATTTACTCAGACATATCAGTCATCGATACAGTTATCGATTTGTCTGAATAGTAGGTTTGGTGTAGGATGTTGGCACGGATTACAGCTATCAACCAAACATGTAAAGCGTCAGAAGAAAAATGAAAAACACCAGTAATATTAGCTGTAGCAATCCATAGAGAAGAATTCTTGTCAGTATCAGGAGCAACGGATTTTAACGTTTGAGAGGAAAATTCTTCAACTCTGTTTAACTGGTGACGGTAGAAGGCCTTAATTGTTAGAAGGGGCAAAATTTTATAAATAATGCGGGAAGCATCGGTGTCAGGACTCATCAAGGAGACAAAGCATAGTTCATCACAGTTTGATCCATGCATTACGCTCGAGAAAAGAGTCCATCATCATGACTTGTGATCTGATATATAGACTCTAGTTTGTACCCGTGACACATGAAATTCGCCATGCTCCTAACTGATGAAGTTCAAAACAAGCTATGTGAAAAAATGTAACTCTCAGCCATCAAATATTTTGGATTAAATCTGCGGAATCTTGGCATCTGGTGCCGGTGGTTACACATAGGTGCATGTCACAGATTTTTGGGTAAATGTACTATGAGACTCGTATATGTAATTTTTATAATCCTAAATGGAGAAATTATGGTAAAAACGAGATTCAGGGGCGATAATTCTTTGAGACTTGAGCCATAGCTTCATCAAGCGACTGTCAAAACTCGAGAGGGCGAAGAAAATGACACGGATAGTATTCTGAAGTTTTTTAAATGTCCGTGTGGAATAGAAGAGTGTTTTTATAAGAAGTACAAAATAAAGTTGAAGCTTAAATTGAAAACGTACAGTGTTTTGAACTTCCGATAGAAAACTGAAGAGCCAGAGACCTAAATTGTAAAGATGGAGAGGCTTTTCAAGGTAATAGTTTCTCTTTCATGTTAATAATAAAATCATGGTCACCTGCATGGACCCATCGGGCGCCTGATTGAGTTAAATAATTCAAATTGAAAAGTTCAAGTGCAAGAAATACAGAATATTGCGATACATATCCGTCTGTGTGGTATCTCGAACTTCGGGTAATAATGGAAGGTCAGAATTGAAGAAATTAAGTCCTTTCTAGGCAACACTTGTGCGGTAGTCTGCTTGATGAGTTGAAAGGCGTAGGTACTATAGGTGCCTTGATGTGGCTCGCACTCGCGTCAAGGAGATCGGCTTGTTTCATATCACACAAATTCCTGGAATACGTTTTCATGTGCGGTAAGAGAGGATTTCGGAGAGTTGATAAGGTGTGAAAGTTCGCGAAGCAACAAGGCGATCATGCTCGTCGCTTGCACTTCCAGAGATGTGCGTGTGGGCGTTGGGGGGAGGCTTGGAAACCGGCAGAATGTTGTTCAATCCGAGCTACAACTCGTCAATGACATCTCAAAGAATCATTGGAGAATTGGAGCTCAACTGCGGCAAGGGCGAGATGGAGAGGAATTATGGACAGAGCGTGTGGGTATCGTCATAAGCGAAGAGAACAACGTCGTTGCAAGGCCTAACTCGTGCATGTGTGACGCCTAGCCGTTTCGAATGAACCATGGTCGCATCAGCTTCTCATTAGGCCACAAAGCTCATCCCCAAGGCTCTTTCGGGAGAGCGCAAACTTTGCCATTTAGATATCCTCAATACAAAAAAGCTCTAAATTTAATGGTGTTATGTGATCTCCATTGATTGTATCCGCTGTGGTTGATATGGCGCCACCTCAGATGAAGGTTCGGACGCCAGGAGAAGCTGGTATGTGATAAAATTCAGCTGGTCCACTGTGGAGCGCAGAATTGATATATGGAATAGTGGCAAGAATAGCTTACCTCTCAAGTGATATAATTATCTCGGTTCAACCGGAAATAGGAACCGACTCAGAATTCTCGTCGCATTTAAAAAGATATGCGGGACGTCAAGATAAAAGTTATGTCGCTGATACGGTGCCAGAAGTACTGGAACCCTACCTAATAGATTACATAGAATATCTACTAATATACCATCTTCAAGATCGTGTCGATCAGGCACAATGGGGATCCGCTTCGTGCAGTCTTTTCCCACCTCCAAAATAGAAAGCTGGTTTCCGTAACGACAACATCGTCGATTCTTGTTCCTTCAATTCTTCATCTACAGAGGCTCGCTCATGTTCCAGTGGTACTTCATGTCTCACTATTTCCCCCTGGTTTTCCTGATTACTCCGCGATAACGTCAATAAAAAATACGGGACTGATAATCCTTCAATCGGAGTCCCTTCAAGAGGTCCAAGATACTGCTTTGACAGCTCATGCCCTAGCACTAAGATCTGGGAAAGGAGTATTGCACTTCTTCGACGCGGACTCATCGACACAAGACAGCCATATTGCATTTGAAAACATGAATTTGGTTGAGGCTGCCCTAGATATGGATATGGTAAATGCTTTCCACGATACCAAAATAGAAGGTGAAACGGTTTCAGTAGATGATAAAAGATATTTGAGCGTAGTCGAACCCTTCAAAGCTAAACCTATAGATACGCATACGAGCTTAGAGGATAGCCTCGATAAGTTTAGCTTAGATATTGTGCCCAACACCTTTTCTGACCACTCCAATGAGAGTTTTCATGAGATGAGTGGAAGCAGGAAGCCTAGAATTTCGTCGGGTAACTCGACAGGGCCGGAGATAAAAAGATCTGTCACATCTAATGATATCTACGCCTTTCTTATGGTCATATGGAAATTGGTTTACGATATTGTAGGGCGCGAGTACTCACCATTTCAGTTCTATGGCCCTTCTAATGCTGAAAGTGCAATTTTTGTCTCTGGGGCGAATGTAAGGATGCTGGCTAAGGTATTGGACTCGGATAAAACAAAAGACGTCTTTCTGAAAGCAGGTATTGTCACTACACGACTATATAGGCCTTGGCTCGGCTCAACAATGAAAGCGACAATTCCAAACTCGGTCAGAAGAATTGCAGTCCTTGAGCAGATCCGGCGAAAGACAACTAAATGGGGCCCTTTTTTACTGGATATTATCGCCACCCTCAAGTCTGGATCGGGGAGTAGTGTTGAGACGATCGTAGGACACCATCTAGGTTATATTACACCAGAAACGGCGCGACAGGCTCTACTCGGCGTCTTTCAAAATTTAAGGTTACCGAGTCCAATTCAGAACCTTGAGGTTGGTAGTAATTCAGGACCTCCGTCGTCTCAAGATGCGTATCAACTGCGTCAGCCTAAAATTGAATCCGCGTACATGAAAGTTCTTCATCAAGTCTTTGGAGAGAGACTTTTTATTGCGAATCCCATTAATACTCAACATGGCGAGATTTTATCTATGATAGCCTCAAGCCCAGAATTTGGCTTGGGCACGCTTCTCGCAAGGAATGAACAGCGGCAACATTTCATTGACGAGATAAGGCAGGCTTCTACCTCCAAAGAATTTGCCACTGAAGTGCCGAATTTTTGGTTGACCAAATGGCATCCGGGAAGCTCAGAGGAAGTTGTCGAGGGAATAATTGCGCGGCTCGAAACTGATGGATCCTCGCTTTCTCGTAACTTGCTCTCTAAAAAGAAACTTTTTAGAAAGGAATCGCATTGGTTGATCGGATCAGATGCATGGGCTTACGATTTAGGAAACTCAGGGCTCAAACAAGTGATTGCATCTGAAGAAGATATTAATATGCTAATTATTGAGTCAACGCCTTACTCTGATCGAGTAGCTGCGGACGTAGAGCAAAGAAAGAAAGATATCGGTCTCTATGCTATGAACTGTGGGAATGTTTATGTTGCTTCTGTTGCTATCTATAGCTCATATACACAAGTATTAAAAGCGATAACGGAAGCAGATCGCTTCTATGGGCCATCGATTATACTCGCCTATCTTCCGTACACCGAAGAAGATGACTCTCCACTAACAGCACTTCAAGAGACAAAGAAAGCCGTGTCACAGGGTTATTGGCCTTTATACAGATGGAACCCTAATAACATGGGGAGAAATGGAGCCAAATTTACTCTCGACTCTGAGTATATTAATCAGGAGTTGAAAATTTTCTTAGCACCTGAAAATAAGCTCATGCTATTAATGAAAAGACACCCTGAAATTTCATCAACCTTATCAAGGGAGCACACCAGAGAGACACAAGATCTCCGGGTGAAGAATATTGAGGAAACAAACCAAAAATTACCCGAGGGAATTTTCGGCCTACCATTAACGATCCTTTATAGCTCAGATAACAAGAGTGCCGAGATTCTTGCTAAACAATTCGGAAGTAGAGGGAGGAATAGAGGGCTGAAGCCTGTAGTAATGACTACAGAAGATTACCCGATTGAAGACCTTCCAGATGAAGAAAATATTGTAATCTTCACAAGCACCGGAGCTCAAGGGGAACTTTCAGAAAGTGGCCATCTTTTCTGGAATTCCATCAAACAACATACCGAGCTTGATCTATCATCAGTAAATTATTCTGTTTTTGCTCTCGGGGATAGTCAGCACTGGCCCCGTATGGAAGATCGAGAGTTGTATTATGAATCAGCGAATGACCTTGATCAAATTCTTGCCAAGCTTTGTGGGAAGCGTCTGGCGCGAATTGGACTTGCAGTTGATCAGGATTCTGACGGATACCAGTCAGGTTATTTGGCTTGGGAGCCACTAATTTGGCGGGCTTTAGGCGTCGACAATGTTGGTGGTCACTTGGAAGAGACAAAATCTTTCAAAGATGAAGGCATCGAGTTAGCTTCCAACTTTCTCGACGAGGAAATTGAAGAGTCTCAATAACTAAAGTGATAGAGCGAGCTCTATTATAGAACAATTATTAGTCAAACGCCACAAGGCATTCTTCTTAGTCAATCTTGATCTCTACGGGAAGTGCGACAGACGAGGTCTTGAATTGGCACGATTTTTTATGATTTGGTAAAAGCTACTTTATGGAGAGCTAACTCCAAGTCGACAGACTCAAATTGTTGAAGTAATAGCAACTACTGAGACGGGAGCAGTAAATTAACCATTTGCAACAAATAGACTCATTACAGTTGAATAAAGCAAATTGAAGCATAATCTGCACGGCTATAATAGAGATATCCCCATCACTATCGCTGGTAATGGTGATGGTGATGCAAAGACCCACATCCGGCAAATTTCCAAAACCTACCAGGTAACATTGAAAAGTGTACTCTATTACAACCAAGACATCCGGCCACTCCTTTTCCCTGACAGACTCCTATCATGAAATAAAGTCAATGGACGGGGATGAAAAACACAATCGTGGCTAGAGATATAGGACGAGGTTTTGGATCTCACCATATGTCACTTCTCTCCGACGCAAATTGACGATCGATTTCGCAGTCCTTTGGAATCATGTGGATATCTCCACACAAATCATTAATCCCCTTCCCTATAATCGTAGAAGCAATTCAAAATCCTAATTCGATTCAACTTACTTTCTAGTAGTGGTACAGAAATTATAATCAGAAAACTTTTGCCGGTACTAGATCAATCCTTGGATTTGATCCAACAGGAAACGTGTACATTTTCCGCGAAAGTTTGGGCCTAGCTTAGCACGAGTAGGGGAGTCTTACAGATCCACAAGGAGCATTTCGCAACTCTACACTTAATAACCTAGAAATCAACGTGTTCAGGTGAGGAAATGGATGAAATTGGGGTAGATGGCTCGAAAAATTCAGTCCATTTGTTTCCGGGTATTTCAATGCGATATCAGTTGACTGGACACGATGCCTGACTAGCCCATGCAGATGTCTACCCCTTTAAACATACACGAGGGTAAATCCGCTTCTGCCCAGTCTGTTCTGACCATTTCTCCTACTTTCCTAGACCATCTTCAGGTAGGGCATAAACACCGCGATACCCAGTATGGCTGTAATGTCGCCAGTCACCCGTCTGTAGATCTCCGCTGTGATCCTTCCCTCTGCCCTCGCGCCTCCGCTTGCCCCGCCAGTCGACATTGTTCGATCCGCGCCTAGTCGAAGCTCCACCGCGTGATTCTCCCTCTATCTTCCGGCTGCTCCGCATCCCTCTGAACGACCGATTCTTGGCTTCACGCGCGTCGTTCCTTCTCCCCCGCTCTCGACGGTCTAGGTCTTGGTGTGTGGCGTTTGGAGAGAGAGATCCACACGGGCAGCGGGGGTTGGCATCGTCGCGCACTTGTCTGCGGCGCAGATCGGTTCGGAATCCTATTTGCTGGCTTCGTATCTGCGTGGCTATACTACTTTGAACTGTTCCCGTGTAAGAGTGAGAAAACAAGTATAGGACGCGTTCGGCTTGATCCCCCCCCTAGCGGAATTACCAAGATTTACTGGATTGAGTTTCGGTTCAATGCTCACTTGGGGTTAATTTTTCGTAATATAGCTAATGCAGAGCTGATCGTAAGGATAGATCTGTTGACAAAACATCTCAGGAATATCCTTTTTCCGACACAGATCCTCTACGAAGTTGGACTGTATTTCTGCTGTCCAACTTGTCATAGTAGGAGAGCGTCGCTTCATTTTTCACCTGATCAAATGAATTCGGGAAGTCACGGGATTGTAGTAGGACAAGCCAATGGGGATAAATTGCTGTCGGAATGACTTACTGAACTGGCGCTAATTCATCTCGTAATAGATGTAGTTATATCTCAGATCCCGAGGCAGCATTAAGCCAAGGAGTAAATCAAGCGGTCGCAAAACTTTAAACCCCCGAACTCATTAGAAAAGGGATGAAGTACTTGTAAGGCACTGTTTTTGCCAAAACACCTACATAGAGAGTAAAGGAAACGGCTTTCGATGACGGAAGTCCATTCACATTTAATCTAGCTTACTTCGTGTTGGCCCCTACCTCACAACATAATACCTAGCAAACACCGATGAAATGAGGAACTTGAAATGATTACATGTATCTCCCATCCCATAATTGACTAAGTCTACTCATCTCTCTGTCGATATTTCGTGCGAGGTATCGTGCTTCGGATGAGTTGGTTCATACATGGAGAATGTATTTACTGATGTGAAAACCGACTTGTGGATTCGTAGTGATCAGTGCCTGCACGATTGTCGGGGCCAGATTAAATACATGTAAGTAGGTTGGCGCGTATGCGTTACCTTTGTATCGACGAGGATCAAGTGATTGTTGTCATAGAAGATAATTCGAGATCTACCGGTATCTGCCAAAAAAATTATGTCTTTGTATTGCTTCATCGCCGTTGGGCTCATGCCCTACATGTATCTTTGAGGTTATTCAGGTCGGTCTACATCGCTCCAGACGTCTCACTCATGATAAATAAGTCGAATCCTGCACATTGTAGCTTAAGCGCCTCGCAGTGAGGCGGAAGATGATGCATATGAAGTTGGGCTTAAATTTTACGAGTGGTCTTGGGTGATGGTAACGAATACATGGGTAAGGCCTAGTGAAAACCGGGGAACGACAGAATGCTTTATTGAGGCTTAGAAGTACGTTTCATACTGTAGTCGAACGAAATCATTCAGTGCTTGAGATTGATCCGTGGATGTTGGGATCGCGCTTTTTTCTCGTGATTAGGCGTGGACGTTAAAGAGGGTTATAAAAGTGGTATTTAGTGTAATCATGGCCGATCCACTTTCTCAGTCATCAAATATGCTAACGATCCAAATTTCAAGCGCCCCCCTCAGTATCTCATTCGTTGGATTTTCAACGTCCGGCTCGACAGGCGGTGTTTAAATTTTGCGCTGATGGGCTTATTCGGAGCGAGAGCACGTCGAAAATATCTTTTGCGACATGGAGTAGACGCTAATATGTTTCTCTCATCTTGGAGATACAGGTGATCCCTATTTCTTCCAGTACGATGAGAGAGAACATTATTTTATATGAGTAAGATCGATTCATAGTTATCCGGAATGAGTTTCCGACTAGTCCTGAATCGATTAATCATCTTGGTGTCATAAGTAATAAAGCCAGGTTTCTTGAGCTGGAATGAATAATTCAACATACTATGAAGTATCTGCGCCGTAGATACACCACTGGAATTCATAATTTGTAGATGAAAAATCTTACAGGCCGGGAAGAGTGTGAATCAGAAGCTGGAAAGTTTAAATGCTGGCCCTAAGAAAAGGTAGTTTTTCTATTTTTCTATTTTTTGCACTTTTGTACATGTGTATGCAGCCTAAATCCTTATACAGTATGATTCCAGAAGAAACGTATTTTAGGTCGACTGACCCAGCTTGATGTTTGAAATCCTCATACCTACGGGTAGATTGTATATTTAAATCCTTACAGGGATGCCGTGCGACGGCGTGACCTATATCGAGAATACCCACAAAGGAGAAAATGTAGAAACCCCCTGTTTATCGCAGTGTACTTTCATCATTCTACAAATAAGTATGATGTCACAGCGATAAGTAGTTCCGAAGATCTGTTGAGAACGGCTAAACTCGAGCGGCACCTCGCACTAGATTTTTGTCGACGTACGCATCAATATTTCCCCACTTGGTTTCCTCGAAGAGAGATCTACCTCGGTAGTGGCCTGGCGTTGTTGTTGTTGATCTTTGAGTATATGTTCATTAATTTTAGGTCCACTCACTTTCAGCGCTAAGTCAAAGTTGAATGCAGACTACTGAAATGCTTAGGTTGTGAGAAACATGGACTGGTAAAGCGTAGGCCATATTAAATATGTTATAGAAGAAAAGAGCCAGAAGACCAAGAATCCATGAAATTTTTAGATAGTTAGAGTCTTGCCTAAAAGCTGCACCAAGGGCAACTTCCGATAGATTTTTCTTATTCCTTAGGACACATGAAAATAGCTGGGTAATTCCACAGTCATCGGTGTGCCTAAAGAGAGCTTTTAAGAGGATAATTGGAGGACAAAGGCAATCCAGAAAAATAATCAGTGCGACTGTTGTAGATTCCACGATATACTTTTCGGCATACCCATCATTTGCTACATTCTGTTCACGAGAGAATGTCAATTAGATCACAGACTCAATTAGAATTAATTTTTGGCGAGCACCAGCTTTGATCAATGATTTCTCCTCCTACTTCTCTCTGCATCGTGCCTTTTATCTCTCGAATTGCGAGAATGGTGTCTGTGAGATTTCTTTGCTTTCTTTTTGTCAATCTTCGCAAGCTTAGAAGCTATCTCTTGTTTCTTCTCCTGGATAATATATTCCTTCATAGGGTCTTCGTTATCATGTTCTTGTATTAATTTTAACAGCTCTCGTTCTTCTTTCAACACTGGACGCCCCTCCTCGCTCTCACTCGCGGATCGAATTCCCCTTAGAAAATTGTTCTTTTCAGTTTCAGTTTCATCTACATTTCCAGCATTGGTTTCAAGTTCAAGAAGATTGTGACCATCATCTTTCTCTTTCTTTTCATATCTAGCATGGTCCACCTTGAGTGTCCTCCCCATGATAATGGCGCCTCCTAGATTGTCAACGGCAAGATCGGTACTGCGTTGATCTTCATATTTTAGAAATGCAAACCCCCGCGACTTTCCAGTCTCTTTATCTCGAAGGAGATTAATATAAGTTGGCTCGCCGTACTGTGAGAATATTGTGATAACATCACCTTCGGATAGCTCATGTGGGATTCCACCGATGTAAATGTATGCTGTGTCTCGATAGTCTGCATGCCACGATGCCTCTGGTGAGCTGAGAATCGTTAGCATGACTCAGGCCACAATAGTCTACGTGACCTACACCCCATTGTCCAGCTCTTTTTGATTCAGCTCTTTAATCTGACGAATAGTATTCATGATGAACGAACGTTCTGTGAAGATTTCAGACAATAATCTCAGCGAAGATTGTACTGAATTTTGTGATAATAGATCTTCTACGCCTACGTGGATGGATAATTCAATTTTCGCACTGTGCGATCTTAAGTAGAAAAATTCAGCTATCTGATACTCGATCTTCGAATGTCGGAGTTTCCATCACAAAATATATTTAGTTCACATCAAGATGTGGATTCTTTTTTTTTAAATCATTTTTTGCGTATGCAGCCTGAGGCTATGACGCGAATGATTACAGAAGATATGTGTGTTTCGCAGAATAACTCAGTTTGATGTTTGGAACACTCATACTCAGATTTCATTTGCAGATACCACTACGAGAATAACGCCTTACGACATGTACTCTCTTCCATGAATACCCACCACAGAGAAAAGTGAGAAAAACCTGTGGTTGTCTGAGTATGCTTTCGTCACCCTACGAATACAAGATGACCGCGAGAGAAGTGATGTGAGGGTTTTACCGGATTCGAACCAGCTTTCTCCTGTCTGGAGTGGGGCATGTGTCCAAGCTACCCAGACTCTACTTTGGACAACAGCCCGGACAATGTACCACTGCACCATCCGACCTTGAGATGTGGATTCGTTCCGCGTTACATCAAGCTGCACGTCTCATCCACACACGGATCCGATGGACTAATACCTCATCTTACCCCTTGTATAAGGCCAATTTTTTCCACTTCCAGCCGACCTTTTGTGTAGACTTACGTAAAATATCTTTTAAAAGTGTACAAAATTCTATCCCATCAACGCTTTAGACAAACCTTGTTATAGGATCGGATGGTGGTGTGATACACCGTTCAGGTCGTCCTCCCAAGTAGAGTCGGGATAGCCGAGATAGATGTCCCACGCGAGACAGAAGAAAGTTGCTTTGAAGCCAGCAGGACCCTCACACCATGTTTCCCGCCTGGTCATGCATGTGACGATAACGAAGATGCACTGGATATTTGTGGGTGGCTAGAATACGTTCCTGCGGCCAACATAACCGGTTGAGGGTTGAAAGGGCTATAAGAAGCCTGACCTCGAGCTGTGTTCTAAAAAGATATTAGGATGTGAGTCCCCCTTTCATCGAGGTTGGGTCATTACTCCATGTATCGCACCAGTGTCATTCGTGTCATAGCCTTAATGCCACATACACAAAAATGATTTAAATAAATAAATAAAAAAACCGGTAGGCGGGAAAAAGTCTCAAAAACCCCGCAACCGCAGCCAGGCGAAGCCTAGACACTAGAGTCGCGCCAGGTGCATATCCCCATCTGTATCTCTCAAATATTTCATCGTCCAGATATCCTCCTTATACCGAAATCTTCAGCGCTCAGATAGTGGCGCTCTCTCCGCGGTAGACAGTATGATATCATAATATCTGTAAACAGTGAGAACGTATCTTTGTAAAAGGGGTCATCTTAGTCTGATGTATCACCGCCATATCGGGAGCTAGATGCGCTCTGGATGCTCATCTGGGTGACTTTTCCTCCGTCACGAGGTAATGCGTGTTTCTATTGGCTCTGAAGAAAAACTCCAGGTTCGTAGGGGACACCACGTACAGGTAGAAACGCCGTCTTCGTCCCCCTCCTGTCGTGGCGGGAGAGCACGCCCTCCCGAGCGCCCTACACGCAGGGCTGAGTCTTACATTCAGCTGAATAGTCGTCACAACGCGAAATTAATTACAACCCCCATCGCACGAATTCTAACGAAAGCGCACAACCATGTTGTTGGTTTATCTACGTCGAGGTCCTGAGCCGAAGTCCCATGTTCAATGAGAGTACAGAATCGGTGGAGCCGGCAGGGAACCTGTCTTAAGGAACGTCCGACTCGTTCGCACCAATTTTACCCGATCATACTACAACTTCTAACAATACAACCCCCCCAAAAACAGGCGTATACAGAATGAACTACAGGGAAGCACCAGCTCGAATCCACCAAAACCTTAGCAGGGCCCAAAGTAGTATCGCCATACAGATAAGAAGCGAGCATATCGGGCTCAATTCTTATCTGTACAGAAGAAAAGTACCTGGAGTCAATAGCCCAAAGTGCCAGTGTGGGTATCCGTCACAGAACGTCAGGCATATGGTCATGACGTGTCCGCAGTGGGCGAGGGGACGAGGGGATTTCCTGCAAAAAGCAAAAGATAGGTCCTATCAGGCCATGATTCAAAGCCCGGAAGATGTGGCAAGAATCACGAAGTGGATATTAGACGAAGGATACCTAGAACAGTTTCGACTTGTCAGTCAAGTTGAGGCGACGATGCGGGAAATGATGCACAGAGCAGGGAAGGGGTGAGACGGATTACACACTGGTTGTACAGTGTAAGGCACTTCTTGAAGGTAAACTGAATACACGATAAACATAAGACTGCAGATTAGGGGGTTTTTACCGCGAGGTTTCCTCCTGTATATATATACAGTTATAGCTACCTGCATGGGCCCATTGGGTACCTGAACGGGTTAATTGAAATCAAATTCAAAAATTCAAACATTACAACCCCCGAAAAAATAAGTTTTGCGACTCAGACGAGCATTTCTCGCACAAATATCCACCCCGCCAATCAAAATTTTGGCAATCTGTTAAGTTATTTCTCCGCGTTCAGCAGAGGAAGACTTTGCAGGAAGGCCACACATAAACAGCCTATTTTTTGTGCGAATTCTGTAAACTTCTCCACACAATTAGGAACAAGTGGTTGCTTGATAAAATTATAAATGGTTACCTCCTCTCCGAACTTTCCTGCCTGGTCGGCATTTTTCCGACAGCGGATAAAGTGGATAGATGTTGTTTCCAGCCCGAAATCGCATTTCAAATTCACATTTTCATAGTGAAAGCGACAGTGATATGGAGTACTCGTGGTATGGCGCGAAATCTCCGTGGCCTATTCTTGTCGCCATGGGTCTATATAGTAACCACCAAGGGAGAGCAAGCCCTGGTGGCTTACGACGACGTACCTGAAGATCTAGTCCTTTGTATCTAACCGGGACGGCTTTTAACCACCTCTCACCGATAAAACTTTGTTAATGGTTACCGTCGTGCCAGCGCATAACACGTTCCTTGTGGTGACGTGTCGGTCAGTTCAGTCTAGAAAAAACTACCCGACGTACCGATAAACCTCCGTCGACACTGAAACATAAGTCGATGGAGGTAGGTCAAATGATGAATCCTGGTGTACTTTGAAGCACAGCTCAAGCTTGCTCATCTGCCTGCGCATGACCAAGCATCTTCAAGTGCCCCGGTACCAATTTCTCTTTGGATTTATTTTGCTGGTGACGTGATGGAAAACTCTTGCCTATTGGAGTCGTGATACAGGGGGTTCAAGTGTAACTAAAGTTTTCGCTTAATCGACAGGGGTTATCGTGCAGGGGTTTTGTCAGCCTCAAATAGCAGGGGTTGAAGGCGCGGTGAAGTCCCTAAAAAAGAGTATCCCAGTACTATTACATAATATTCTGTGCCAAGTTTCATTTCTTCCAAAGTATCTTTTCCCCCTCGTTTCTACCAGATTCGGTTCTGTTCATATTCGCTGACCTCAATTTTCACTAGACCTGTAGAACAATATTTTCCTTCGTTACACAAATTTTACCGAATCTTTAGCGCAATAGAAAATACAATACTATGCCGCTACGGTAAGTTATTACAGGCGGGTCTATGCAGAGTATATTTCGCTCCAGGGGTTAAAAGTGGGTGTCTATGAGGCCTATGTATAAAAAATCAAGTAGCAGATTCAAGATTTAATTAGATATGGTGGAAGCGTATACATTTACTGGGAGAAATAACTTTTGTTTAAAAGTGTATAATTTTCTAACCAAGAAATATTGTGGTTGAATAATTTTGTAGATTGTGTATGGTGTATATTTGGACTGTTCTTCGTTGTATTCTTTTTGTCAGGGGAAAACTTCCTCTATTTATGCATGAAGCCATTAACTAGTCCCAAAATAACTTAGTTTCTAATCCCTCTAAAATCTTCTAAGATATTTTGACTAAGAGAGAAAACTCTTTGACATAGGTGTTGAGATGGTCTGTGCTGTATTAATTTAGAACCCATGCACAGACTAGTGCTAGTACTTCTTGTACTATTAATTTTAATTTTATTGATCTGCATTATAAGTTTGCCGATCCTAGTCTTGTTAACCTTTGTGGTAGTAATTTATTTATTTATACCCAATTTATTTAATTGTATAATTTGTGTATAAAGATAATTAATGTATAATTTATATTAATGTAGAATTTATGTATATATTCTATATTTGTCTTATTTGTGTATATTCATAATTTAAGTATTATTTGTGTATATGTATACTTTATAGTACAACAGTGATTATTTATATATCTTCTATAATGTATTTCTTTTCTTTCGGCAGTAATGATTGGCTCGCAGAGTGTCGAATGTCTGACTCAGCTCAGAAGGCTAAATGTGGATCCCACGAGAAAATGCGCGCGCTAGATAGAATGAAGCTGTTCCATTGGCCCACGGAGCGTCGTTTCTGCTGACTAAAGCCCATCAGACTAAATGTGGATACCATTTAAAAATTCGCGAGTGCTCATTCGTCGCCGCTAGCGTCTGGACCACGCTAAGAAAATTTTTCATCACCTCCCACAATCCGTCGCTTCCTCTTTCTCTTCCACATTCATCATCGTCGTCGTCGAATTTTCCGCCACCACCAGGTACGTCGTCCTATCCGCATCGCTGACCATTTCATAGGAATATAGAATTACACATGGCTTCAGGTGAGTTAACGGCTTCTTTCTGATACGCTAACAAACCCACAGGTCGTCGTCGCAGCAGTAATAATTTCGATTTCAGGTACGTCGTCCTCTTTTCATCGCTGACAATCTTACAGGAAGCGTCAGGTAAGTGACAGCGGCCCCATTCTTGAATTCTAACAATTTAACAGGCCGCTGCGTCAAAATTACATTGCTTTTGAATCAGGTACGTCGTCTACAACGCTGATTGCTGACAATTTCACAGGAAACAGTATTACACATGGCTTCAGGTGAGTCAATGACTCCATTCTAATACGCTGATAAACTCACAGGTCGTTGTCTCAGCATTAACAATTCCGAAATCAGGTACGTCGTCCATTTTTCATCGCTGACAATCTACAGGCAGCCTTAGACCATTGATAGCCACTCTATTCTTCATCTCTGACAATTAACTAGGTCGCTGCGACATCATTTCATCGTTTAAGATCAGGTACGTCATCAAATCAAGCTGATAATTCTTCACAGGCTCCGAAATCGATATCAACAGCGAAAGCTTCTAACGAAAGAAACATCCTCACACAAATTGCCTCACTGACAATCTTAGGCCTTCACTGCCCTCACACTGCGATAAATTTCAGGTACGTCTCCGAATAGCTTCCAGAAGTCATATTAACCGTTTCAGAATTATCACTCACGAATCTGTCAAATAATTGACACCAGCATCTTCGCAATCCAATAAATTACGCCAACGAACAGTTTATCAAATATGCCCAGGTACGAATTCAAAAATTATTTTACACTCTACTAACAAGCTTTAGAATCGAATCCACCGCTGCTTAAAATATCAAACATCATCTAATTCGACCCAATGTCATACATCAGTTGTTTGTTCTTTGAACAGATCGCAATATTACCAGGTACATTTCAATTCGAGTTCCAAAACAGCCTTCAACAAGCGTTACAAGGAGTTTATTCGCAATGCTGACGAGTCTTAACAAAGTTTCAAGACGGAAATAACCCAATAACCCGTTAAAATAAAAGTAAAATGATAATTGGCATCAGACGATGCATTAACTAAAGAACGACAGAAAAACGACATGCTTGATAAGTACAGAGAAAAGATCTAATTCAATCCATCCTGTTTAGAAAGCGATTGCTAACACTTTCCTAGGACACATTCGTCACTTGAAAATTACATCCAACTTCGACAGCTTAAGATCACGTTTTAAACCGTTACCAAAAGATCTCCTCAGAGACAACAGTTGCATTTCCATCGAAAAGGAAACTTCTCAGTCAGGAATTATGACAGATATCATGGTCATCGTGATTGAGAAGTCATTAGCTACATGCATCTGAAAACTTACAGAGAAACGTATCACTAACAGCTTATGTGTAGGAAATTAGAAATAATTCCTTAACGGACCCGACTGGATACCATTGGCGCCTCAACTATACCCAGAACCACCTCCAGGAGGACACACAATCCAACTTCACCAAGTCTCGGACTCTATAAGGACATTCGTAATGATTTCTCCCAATGACTTTTAAATTTGCCAAACCGACGTAAAAGCGAAGCTTTCCAAAACGTATAACCAATTATCTGAATATTGTGAAACAAACAAGTAAATGAGTCTTGAGTAATTGAATTGTGGCTAAAAATATTAACGTGATTTGTAATCGAAAAAACGGCGTAATGTAAGCTAAAATAAGAACGTTTTTACAATGTATAAATAAAAATAAATATAAATTTCTGCTATTTTTAATTTATTCATAATTATTTATGGAAATAGTGAAAAAAACAAACTCATGTACTATTAATATACACAATTATTCCAGTATAATATTTATGAAATATATTGTGCATTCATAAAATATATGAAATGCATAGTTTTGTGCTATTGTAACCATGGCAACCTCATCCTTCGGCTAAATTTGTCTCCATGGTAACATATTTATTCGGTTAAATTTGTCTCCATGGCAACATATTTTATTCGGTTAATATAATAACAAGGGTACCCCAGACACATTATGATATTTTATATAAATTCATTTTCGAATTATGCCAACATTATTTTAATCAACTTACAAATATAACCATGGATACCCTTGATTCTGTAATCTTTTATGTCAATCATGTCTCAGGGATACCCATGATTGAAAGTTAAGAATATCATAACTTACATGTAGGGATATCCCTGATAGAAAGTTGTATTCAAATAATTCATAATTTGGGATAACGTTCGTAAGCTCGGACTTTTTGCCTTGGTTTATCCATGAGTTACCCTGTAATATAAATATTTATAACCTAACACGTGTAGGGATACGCCTAGCATGGAAATTTTTGAACAAAGAATCAGAGTAGGGGTATCCCTATTTCGATACATACTTATGCAAAGGAGCCATCATGGATAGCCCTGACAATAATTTATTTCCAAAATTAATACCTCAAGGGATATCCCAGTCTGTTAGATGATTTATGCAAAATCGTATTAGGGGTATCCTTGAAAATAAATCCAAATATGCAGAAATGCTAATTACATCATCCCTGACTTAAGTAAAACCCATTCTCAGTTGTTAGCATGGATATACCTGACAAGTTTTTTTTTCAAGGTATTATTCTTGAAGGTATCCCTGATCGGATTATGAATTATGCATCCTGTTATATTGATGGATTTCTAACAACCAATTGCCCCATGTATACACGCCAGCAATGCTATCCCAGATATATTATTGAGCTTTTATAACAGATATGACAGCATTTCGTACCTGAATCGAATTTTACTTCATGCATTTTTACAATCATGGGTATGCCACTGGGAACTTTTATACTGTATAAAATTGTTTTACTTCACTCAAATATCATCTTTCGAGATAATCGACCACTGATACAGTTATCCCTCTGATTAATTATATGATTGAACGCTGTGAATTAGTTAATTTATCAGAGGCATGACTATACCCTTCGACACCCTAAAAATTAATTCGCATTACTGCTGCAATTCAGAAAGCAATCGACCATCGTACATTTGAAACTCAAAATAGTTTTAACATAGTTGCGGGAATGGTTTGTCGCGACGACCTGTCGTTATCATCAGTGCAGATGCAGGAGACAACTGGCGGGATAAATTAATGCGAATTCACAATGCGGAAGGTCGATTAGTAGAGAATAAGGCGAAGGGGATGAAATATGCTCAACAAGGATATTTGAGCGAAGTTCCGCCCCTTGCGAATAGTAAGCAGGGCTTTTATTAGCAGAATACAATCACAGGGATAAATGGTTAAGGATCCACCAACGTGGCAGTTCGTCAATAACGATATCACACGACGCTGCATAATTAAGCGCGATGCATCAAGTTCAATCTGAGTTCCACCCCTTGCTGATAGTAATCAGGGCTTGCATGATCAGAATTCATCCACAGGGATACTATACTTTGGAGCCATTCACGTAAATCAACTTCTTATATAACATGTATTATCGCTGAAAAGGACCTGGGAAATCAAGGATAGTTTACTCCCATGCTACAATAAGCTTGAGGGTTATAAAGGTGATATGAACATGGTTCCTTCATTATTTATCCGTCATCGCAACAGAATGACTTACAAGGATGCATCTTTCTGGATCCATCTACGCGTCCATTAGATTCACACCTGTAGATTTGGGAATATCCATTGCGACGTCATTACGCCACACCTACTAAAATTGGCAGTTTGTGGATCGAGTGTTTTAAGAATGGTTTTTTATTCTCACCTTCGACACGTAACATGAATGCATGCCGTGATAATTATTTAAGGTATTGGATAATCGGATACTAAGATATTAGATGCGATAATTAGTAGTCGTATTGCAATCATACTCAATTTTGCCCGCCGTTCGAAACACGTAGTTTGTGGTAATTTTATTTATGGGTGCTACACATTGAATACTTAATAAAACGCGAGTGAGGAACCCAATATTTGGATATCTTTGAAAAACAAATCAAATCTTTATCATACAATTAGATGGCAAGGTCAAAGTTGCTCTATTCTGCCGGCGCAATCATAAGGGTCAGTTTGTGGTTCAGAGTCTTTAAATGGCGTACTTATTAGTTGCCACTTAGCAAGTAATATTCTACACATGATACTACTGAAAATGTACCATGTTTTATTTTTTAAAAAAAAATATGATATTCAGCAAAACGGTCACGCGACTTTCTTAATATCTTTTTTTTTTTGAACTTTTTGATCATTCTTATGTAATGATTGCGTATCGCTTATTTTTGACGCTAGCAAGTCCCCACCCGCACAAACTATAAATATTTCTCATCATCCCGTTCTGCTCGCCAGTCTAACTTCAACTTTGCACAAACACTTTTGATCTCAAAGGATTTCACCACAAATCTTCATCCATTGACAGGTAAGTCTATACTTCGATTAAAATACTTAACTAACAAGTTTATTGATAGTACACCACACAACTTTTATATTGGTCAAACCTGTATTGACGACCTCAAGTCGACAATTTTCTGTCTACGCACATAGCACATGCTCCGCTGTCTACGTTTATGAGACAAATTAAGACCTATTGTTGATTTGTAAAGATAGAAAGTCAAGGCCAAAAAGATAGCCTTCAAACGCTGCAAAAAATCGATGCTCCTAAAGAAGAAGGTTAATCTATCAATAACTATAAAACACAACGAGAATTATACCATCCTACATGCGGTAGCTGTGCATGCAACTGGAATCAAGACCTCAGACATAATACAAGAGACGTCATCGGACTCTATTAAAATTATATATGATCGAAAAATGTTCTAAAACAAAATAGTATCGTCTGGGCTTTCTTCAAAAAGAAACATCCTACATCCACGATAATCTACTATTCACCTAACGTGTACCACCATTGTCTTGAAGAAGGCTATTTCACTACCCTCCTACTGGAGACATATGATACAAAAGTCCGGCTACTATTGCTAAATCGTCGTGAATCTCACAGACTCTACACGATCTGAACATGTCTGTGGAATCCCACTTCATCAGTTCAAGGTTTATCTACTGCATATACATGCTGTGTAGTCGATCCTACCGGTCAACATTTTCCATCAACATCGAGCACCTTAATTTACGCTCCTCTTACACTTAATCCTACAGATTACCGCTCTGTTTCACTCGCCAATCACTATGGGTCTACATTTTACGCAGAAGACCTTGACACGTCCTTTATAATGCCCGCTTATAATACCTGTTTTAGAAGGACATAGGCCTTTAACATCGTGCAACCTGACATGTCGTGCGCAATCCACTTGACATCTCACGTTCTGAGGAATAGACTAACCATTCCCTGATACACAAATTACCTTGGTTCAGGCTAAAAATGCGTAACTGCCGTTAAATTGAAAACATTCCAATTTCCACCTAAGGTTGGCCCAAACAATTATACGCCTCTTTTCAAGGTACAGATAGAAGGTAGCACTTCACGCTTCTCATCTGGCTCTGATAAAGGCAAAATCATCATTTCCAATTTATGTGAATCAAGTAAACCGTAATCTGGAATGATTAACTTCGTTCTGCTTCACGTAAACTGATTATAATTCATCATTATCATGATGAATTACTTCACGCTTTTATCGAGAATAACTAACTGCTCTCACAAAGAGAGTGAAACATTTACTGAAGTCATGCTCTTCGGTCGACATCTTTGAGAGATTAGATCAACTAACTCATTTCTCATTTACACGTCCTCGAATGGGGCCATAAGATTAACCTATGCCACTCTCCATCTTAAGTATAAACCAACTTTTGTTCAGGTCTGACTCTGGATATTTACGCGCCTTTCCATAGTACCAGATGGAAGTTGCATACTCCACGCTTCTCATCTGACTTTATATAAGGCAAAATCTCCTATTCATTGCATGTGAACAATGCCAACTAACGCAGACTAACGTAACTAAGATCGCCAATCCACTATATGTGAATCATACTATCAACCGTAACTAAAAACAATCCAAATGTCCCCAACATGTGGAGCAAAGTTACCGTACTACCAAATACCAACTACCTGCCTCCGCTTCATGTGACATAGACATGTAAGCCTCCACAGACTAATTCCAACTAGCAACATCACAACACTACAAAACCCGTCACCCATTCCGAAGCAACGCGAGGAACCCTGCCCCGGAGCGAAGCGAAGGGCCGCAGGGCCAGGACCTAGTCTCTATAATGTATTGGAGCATTTGTGGATCCCAATTTTTAGTTTTGCGAAACGGTGATTGGCTGGCGGAGGGGGAGGTGGCCGGTGGTTGGTCGGGCAAGCGAGGGGCGACGTCATTTCGGCTGACCGCCCGAAAACGGCAGTAATGATAGGCTCGCAGAGCGTCGGATGGCTGATTCAGCTCAGAGGGCTAAATGTGGATACCACGAGAAAGTGCGAGCACGCTGATTGGGCGGCGGGGGAGAGGTGCGCGCGCTAGATAGAATGAAGCGGTTCCATTGGCCCACGGAGCGTCCTTCCGGCTGACTAAAGCCCATCAGACTAAATGTGGATACCATTTAAAAATTCGCGAGTGCTCATTCGTCGCCGCTAGCGTCTGGACCACGCTAAGAAAATTTTTCATCGCCTCCCACAATCCAATCTTCTATCTCTTTTACATTCATCATCGTCGTCGCCGAATTTTCCACCACCACCAGGTACGTCGTCCTTTAACCATCGCTGACCATTTCACAGGATTGGAGAATTACACATGGCTTCAGGTGAGTAAATGGCTCCATTTTGCTACGCTGACAAGCTCACAGGGCGTCTTCGCAGCAGTATTTTTCACGAACCAGGTACGTCGTCCACTTTCATCGCTGACAATCTACAGGAAACCGAAGGAAGCGTCAGGTATGTAAATGGCTTCATTCTCGATCACTGACAAATTCACAGGTCGTCGTCGAAGCAGTATTCATCTTGAAACCAGGTATGTCGTCCACTTTTCATCGCTGACAATTTACAGGTAGTTTCAGGTCAGTAAAAGACTCAGTTCTGAAATACTGACAATCATACAGGTCGTTGCGTCTGAATTCCATCGCTTTTGAATCAGGTACGTCGTCTACAACGTTCATTGCAAGCAATTCCACAGAAAACAGCATTACACATGGCTTCAGGTCAGTAAAAGACTCAGTTTTCTGAAATACTGACAAATCTACAGGTCGTCATTGCAGCAGTAACAATTTGAAAAACAGGTACGTCATCCATTTTTCATCGCTGACAACGTACAGGAAGCCTCAGATGAGTGACAGTCACTCCATTCTTGAACTCTGACAACAAAATAGGTCGCTGCGACAAAAATCACATGGTTTTTGAATCAGGTACGTCTTCAAATCAAGCTGACATCCCCGCAGGATCTGAAATCGAAATAGCCAGCGAAAGCTTCAAATGTAAGAAAAATCCTCACACAAAATGCTTCACTGACAGTTTTAGGTCGTTCCTGCCCTTCATACTGCGATAACTTTCAGGTGCGTTTCCGAACAACTTACAGAAGTCATACTAATTGCCTCAGAACTATCACTCACGAATCCGTCAAATATTTGACACCAGCATCTTCGCAATCCAATACATTACGGCAACAAACAAAAACCACATTTGCTCAGGTACGAATCCAAAAAATCACAATACACTCTACTTACCAGCTTTAGAATCGAATTCACCGCTGCTTAAAATATCAAACATCGTCATATTCGATCAAATGACATTCATCAGTTGTTTGTTCTTTGAACAGTCCGCAATATTACCAGGTACGTTTTAAGTCGAGTTCTAAATTAGCCATTAACGAACTTTAGACAAAGTTTATTCGCGATGCCGACGATTCTCACTAGAGCTTAAAGAAGAATCAATCCCAATTACCCATATAAATAAGTAAAACGATAACTGCCAACAGCCGATGCATCAACTAAAGAACGACAGAAAAACGACATGCTTGATAAGTACAGAGCAAAGATCGAATTCAAACCATCTTGATTTGAAAGCGATTGCTGACACTTATCTAGGACACATTCGTTACTTGAAAATTACATTCAACTTCGATAGCTTAAGATCACGTTTTAAACCGTTACCTAAAGATCTCTTTAGAGACAACAGTTGCATTTCTATCGAAAAGGAAACTTCTAAGTCAGGAATCTTAACAAATATCATGGTCAACGTGATTGAGAAGTCATTAAGAACATCCGAGACATATCACTGACAGTTTATGAGTAGGAAATTGGCACATATTCCTTAACGGACTTGACTGGATACCATTGGCGCCTAAACTATACCCATAACCACCTCCAGGAGGACACACTTTCCAACTTCACCAAGTTTCGGACTCTGTAAGGACATTCGTAATGATTTCTCGCAATGACTTTTAAATTTGCCATACTGACATGAAAGCGAAGCTTTTCACAACGTAAAACCAATTATCTGAAAATTCTGAAACTAACAAGTAAAGTTGTAGAGATTAATTGCATTGTGGCTTAAAATAACATCGTGATTTGTAATCGAAAAAACGGCACAATGGTAAGCTAAAATTAAAAATATTATGTAATTCACAATAAATATAACGAAAGGAACACAAAATTTATGCTATTTATAACAAGTCATAAATTATTTATGCAAATGAGGAAATGAACAAATTAATACAAATTTATTTTACACAATTATTCAAGGATAATATTTATGAATTAGATTGTGCAGACATAATATATATGAAATGCATAGTTTTGTGCTGTTGTAACCATGGCAACTATAGTCTTCGGTTAAATTGGTATCCATGGCAACCTATTTATTTTGTAAAATTTGTCTCCATGGCAACATATTTAATTCGGTTAACATAATAACATGGGTACCCCAGACACATTATGATATTTTATATAAATTCATTTTCGAATTATGCCAACATTATTTTAATCATCTCATAAATATAACCATGGATACCCTTGATTCTATAATTCTTTCTAACATTTGAGACCCAGGGGTATCCATGATTGAAATTAAAGAATATCAAATCTTACATGTAGGGGTATCCCTAATCTAAAGTTGTATTCAAATAATTCATAAATTGGGATAACGTTCATAAAATCAAACTTTTTGCCTGGGTTTATCCATGGGCTACCCTGAAATATTAATTTTTATAACCCTACATGTGTAAGGATACGCCTAGCATGGCAAATTTTGAACTCCAAATCAGAGTAGGGGTATCCCTATTCCGAAATATTCTTATGCAGAGAAGCCATCATGGATAGCCCTACCAATGATTTATTTCAGAAAATTAATGCCCCAAGGGATATCCCAGTTTGAAAGATGTTTTATGCAAATTAGTGATAGGGATTTCTTGAAATTTTTACTAAATATGCAGAAATGCTGATTATATCACCCCTAAAGTAGTTATAACCCATTCTCAGTTGTTAGCATGGATAAACCTGACAAGTATCTTTTCAAGGTATTATGCTTGAGGATATCCCTGATCGTACTATGAATTATGCATTATGTTATGTTGATGTATCCCCTACAAGTATTTGCTTCATGTACACACCCCAGCATGGCTATCCCAGGCAAGATTTTAAGGTTATATAACACATATGACAGCAATTCGTACCCTGACTCGGATTTTCATGCAATGCTACAAGCATGGGTATGCCACTAGGAACTTTTACATAGTATAAAATTATTTTATCTCATTTAATTAACATCCGTATAAACCAACAACCACTGATATAGTCATCCTTCTGATTACTTAAATAATCGGTCGCAGTGAATTAGTTAATCTATCAGAGGCATGACTGTACCTTTCTACACTTAAAAAATTTTTAATTGCATTACTGATGCAACGCAGAATGCAATCGCCCATCGTACTTTTGAAATTCACAGTTGTTTCAATACGGTTGCGGGAATGGTTTGCCGCGACGTGCTGTCGTTACCATAAGTGTCAAGTGTAGGAAACAACTCTAGGGATAATTTTATGTGAATTTGTTAATGCGGAAGTCGACCAGCAGAGTATTATGCGAATAGGATGAAATATGCGCAACAAGGGAGTTTGAGCGATGTTCCGCCCCTTGCTAATAGTAAGCAGGGCCTTTATTAGCAGAATACTATCACAGGAATACATGGTTAAGGATCCACCATCGCGGCAGTTCGTCAATAACGATATCACACGATGCTGCATAATTAAGCGCGATGCATCAAGTTCAAGCTGATTTCCGCCCCTTGCTGATAGTAATCAGGGCTTGCATGGTCGGAAATCATTCGCACAGATATTACGCTGTGGAGCCTTTCACGTAAATCTACTTCTTATATAACATGCATTATCGCTGAAAAGGACCTGGGAAATCAAGGGTGGTTTACTCCTATGCTACAATAAGCTTGAGGGTTATAAAAGTGATATGAACATGGTTCCTTCATTATTTATCCGTCATCGCAACAGAATGACTTACAAGGATGCACATTTTGGATCCATCTACGCGTCCATTAGATCCACACCTGTAGATTTCGGCATACCCATTGCGGCGTCATTACGCCACACCTACTAAAATTGGCAGTTTGTGGATCGAGTCTTTTAAAAGTGATATACTAATTCTCACCTTCGACACGCAACATAGACGCATGCCGTGATAATGGTTTAAGGTATTGGGTAATCGGATACAATGAAATAAGATGCGATAATTAGTTGTCGTATTGCAATCATACTCAATTTTGCCCGCCGTTCGAAACACGTAGTTTGTGGTAATTTTATTTATGGGTGCTACACATTGAATACTTAATAAAACGCGAGTGAGGAACCCAATATTTGGATATCTTTGAAAAACAAATCAAATCTTCATTATACGATTAGATGGCAAGGTCAAAGTTGCGCGATGTTGCCAACGTGATCACAAAGAACAGTTTGTGGTTCAGAGTCATTAAAATGCGATGTATTGAATTGTTGTCACTTAGTGAGGCATATTCCACACATGTTACTGCTGAACATGTTACATTTTTTATTTTTTTAAAAAAAAATATGTTATTCAGCAAAAAGGTCACGCGACTTTCTTAACATCTTTTTTTTTGAACTTCTTGATGATTCTTATGTAATGATTGCGTATCGCTTATTTTTGACGCTAGCAAGTCCCCACCCACACAAACTATAAATATTTCTCATCATCCGGTCCCTCCCACCAGTTGACCATCAACTTTCACATTTACTTTTTGATCTAAAACGGTTTTACCATAGATCTTCACCCATCATTAGGTTTGTCTTTACTCCAAATAAAATACTTAACTAACAAGTTTATTGACAGTACACTACACACCTATTAGGTTGGTTGAACCTGTATCGACGACCTCAAGTCGACTAATTTCTGTCTACGCACACAACATATGTGCCACTGGCTACGTGTATGAAACAAAATAAGATATATCATTGACATGTAAAGAGAAGAAAGTCAATGCTCTAAAGACAGCCCACAGACGCTGCAAAAAAACGTTACTCCTAGAGAAAAGAAATAATCTACTAAAAACTAAAAACACAACGAGTATTCTATCATCCTACATGCGGTAGCTGTGTACGCATCTGGAATCAATACCTCAGACACATAACACAAGAGACGTTATCGGTCTCAAATAAAATTATACATGAACGAAAAATGTCAACAAAATCGGAATAGTATCATCAGGGGTTAAAAAAAATTTCATCCACCACATCTACTACTCACCTAACATGTGCCACCATCATCTTAAAGAAGGCTATGTCATTGGACTCCTACTGGAGGCATACGATGCACAAACTCAGCTACTGTTACTATATCGTAGTGAACCCCACAGACTCTTCACGATTTGAACATGTCTGTGGAATCACGCACCTCCAGTGCAAGGTCCCTATATTACATATGCATATTGTGTACTTGACCCTACCTATCATCATTCTCCATCAACATCGAGGATCTAAAGCTATGGCCCTCTTCAGTTAATCCTACAGATTAACGCACTGTCCTAACTCGACAGGCACTATGGGTCTGCATTCTACAAGCAGAACCTAAACACATTATTCCAATGCCCGATTATAATACCTTTAGGGGAAAGGGCTAACAGCCTTCAACATCATACTACATGAACTGTAGTCATGTCCTGAACTTGAAATTTCACGTTCAGGGAATAGACTAACCATTCAATGGCGAATAAATCACCTTGGTTCAGGCCGAACATGCGTACTGCCATTATACCGTAATGCCAACAACTCCTACTTGATTGTGGCCCAAACAATTATACGCCTCTTTCAAGGTACAGATAGAAGTTAGTATTTCCACGCTTCTCATCTGGCTCTGATAAAGGCAAAATCATGATCTCCAATTCATGTGAATCAAGTAGACCGTAATCCGACATAATTATCTTCCCATTCGTGCACTGATTTGTACTAACCCTAAACTTTGTGAATTTCTTCAAACTTTTCATGGAAAAGAACTAACGGCCCTCATGAAGATAGTATAGCATCTGTTGTAGCCATGCTTTTCGATCGACATCTTCAAGTGATGTGGTCAACTAACTCACTTCTCATCTACACGTTCTCGAATGGATTTCAAAGATTTTTCTATGTCATTCGTCATGATGGCAAATAAACTCTTGCTCAGTTGTGACTCAAAATTTACACGCCTTTCTATGGTACCAGATGGAAGCCACATACTCCACGCTTCTTATCTTACCTTACTGAGGGCATAATCTTCCCATACATTGCATGTTAACAATGTCGACTAACGCAGTCTAACGTAACAAATAATGCCTATCCAAATAATGTGAGCCATACTAACAACCGCATTTAAAAACAATCCACATGTCCCCTTACATGTGAAGCAAGGTTACCGTAATATCTAACACCAAACTACCTGCCTCCGCTTCATGAGACCAAGACCTGTAAACCTCTACAGACTCGCTCCAACCAACTACATCACATGCTAACAAAACCAGCCACCCCTTCCGAAGCAACGCGAGGAACCCTGCCCCGGAGCGAAGCGAAGGGCCGCAGGGCCAGGACCTAGTCTATAATGTATTGGAGCATTTGTGGATCCCAATTTTTAGTTTTGCGAAACGGTGATTGGCTGGGGGAGGGGGGGGAGGACGGTGGTTGGTCGGGCGGGCAAACGGCGACGTCATTTCGGCTGACCGCCCGCAATCGGCAGTAATGATTGGCTCGCAGAGTGTCGAATGTCTGACTCAGCTCAGAGGGCTAAATGTGGATCCCACGAGAAAGTGCGAGCACGCTCATTGGGTGGTGGGGGAGAGGTGCGCGCGCTAGATAGAATAAAGCGGTTCCATTGGCCCACGGAGCGTCGTTCCGGCTGACTAAAGCCCATCAGACTAAATGTGGATACCGTGTGAGAATTCGCAAATGCTCATTCGTCGCCGCTAGCGTCTGGACCACGCTAAGAAAATTTTTCATCACCTCCCACAATCCGTCGCTTCTTCTTTCTCTTTTGCATCCATCATCGTCGTCGTCGAATTTCCGCCACCACCATCAGGTACGTCGTCCTATCCGCATCGCTGACCATTTCACAGGAATATAGAACTACACATGGCTTCAGGTGAGTAAATGACTCCTTTTTGATACGCTGACAAACCCACAGGTCGTCGTCGCAGCAGGAATAAATTCGATTTTAGGTACGTCGTCCACTTTTTATCGCTGACAATTAACAGGAAGCTTCAGGTAAGTGTCAGCAACTATATTCTTGAATTCTAACAATTTAACAGGCCGCTGCGACAAAATTTCATCGCTTTTGAACCAGGTACGTCGTCTACAACGCTCATTGCTGACAATTTCACAGTAATAGAGATTTGAATATGGCTTCAGGTGAGTAAATGGCTCCATTCTCAATCACTGACAAATCTACAGGTCGTCGTCGCAGCAGTATTAGCTCTGAAATCAGGTACGTCGTCCATTTTTCATCGCTGACAATCTACAGGAAGCCTCAGATGAGTGACAGCCACTCCATTCTTGAACTCTGACAATAAAATCAGGTCGCTGCGACAGAAATCACATCGTTTTTGAATCAGGTACGTCTTCAAATCAAGCTGACGATTCTCCACAGGATCCGAAATCGAAATCAACAGCGAAAGCTTCAAATGTAAGAAATATCCTCACACAAAATGCTTCACTGACAGAATTAGGTCGTACCTGCCCATCATACTGTCATAACGCTCAGGTACGTCTCAGAATAGCTTCCAGAAGTCATTTTAACCATCTCAGAATTACCAGTTACGAAGCCGTTAAATATTGGCACCAGCATTTTCGCAAACCAATAAATTACGCCAACGAACAATTTTTCACATTTGCCCAGATACGAATCCAAAAATTAGATTACACTCTATTAACAAGCTTTAGAATCGAATACACCGCTGCTTAAAATATCAGACATCATTTTTATCGATCCAATGACATTCATCAGTCTATAGTTTTTTGAACAGACTATAATAATATCACCAGGTACGTTTCAAGTCGAGCACCAAAACAGCCATTAACGAGCGTCAGAAGAATTTTATTCGAAATGCCGACGAGTCTGAACAGATTTCCAAGATGATTTTACCCAACTGCTCAAAAAAAATTAAGAAAGACGACAACTGGCAACAGCCGATGCATCAATTAAAAAGCGACAGAAAATTGATAAGTTTGAGAAGTATAGAGAAAAGATCTAATTCAATCCATCCTGTTTAGAAAGCGATTGCTATCACTTTCCTAGGACACATTCGTCACTTAAAAATTACATCCAACTTCGACAGCTTAAGATCACGTTTTAACCCGTTACCAAAAGATCTCCTCAGAGACAACAGTTGCATTTCCATCGAAAAGGAAACTTCTCAGTCAGGAATTATGACAGATATCATGGTCAACGTGATTGAGAAGTCATTAGCTACATGCATTTGAAAACTTACAGAGAAACGTATCACTAACAGCTTATGTGTAGGAACTTAGAACAAATTCCTTAACGGACCTGACTGGATACCATTGGCGCCTCAACTATACCCAGAACCACCTCCAGGAGGACACACAATCCAACTTCACCAAGTCTCGGACTCTATAAGGACATTCGTAATGATTTCTCCCAATGACTTTTAAGTTTGCCATACTGACGTAAAAGCGAAGCTTTTCAAAACGTAAAACCAATTATCTGAACATTGTGAAACTAACAAGTAAAAGTGTAGAGAGTAATTGAATTGTGGATAAAAATAACAACGTGATTTGTAATCGAATAAAACGGCGAACTGTAAGCTAAAATTATAATATTTAAACGTTTTCAAAATGTATAAATAGAAATAAATACAAATTATCTACTATTTAAAATTTTACCGAAAAATATTTATGCAAATATGAAATTGGATATATTAAAATTCGTTTAGCATTCACAATTATTCCTGCATAATATTAATGATAATAATTGTGCAGACATAATTTATATGAAATGCATAGTTTTGTGCTATTGTAACCATGGCAACTTCAGCCTTCGGTTAAATTGGTATCCATGGCAACCTTTATATTCGGTTAAATTTGTCTCCATGGCAACATATTTTATTCGGTTAATATAATAACATGGGTACCCCAGACACATTATGAAATTTTATATAAATTCATTTTCGAATTATGCCAACATTAGTGTAATCAACTCATAAATATAACCATGGATACCCTTGATTCTGTAATTTTTTCTAAAATTTAAGACCCAGGGTTATCCATGATTGAAATTTAAGTATATCATAATTTCAAGTAGGGATATCCCTGATCTAAAGTTGTATTCAAATAATTCATAAATTGTGATAACGTTCATAAGTTCAAACTTATTGCCTGGGTTTATCCATGAGCTACCCTGTAATATTAATATTGATGACCCTACACGTGTAGGGATACGCCTAGCATGGCAATTTTTGAACAATGAATCAAAGTAGGGGTATCCCTAATTCGACACACTTATATGCAGAAAAGCCATCATGGATAGCCCTGACAATAATTTATTTCCAAAATTAATACCTCAAGGGATATCCCAGTCTATTAGATGATTTATGCAAAGTCGTATTAGGGGTATCCTTGAAAATAAATCTTAATATGCAGAAATGCTAATTACATCATCCCTGACTTAAGTAAAACCCATTCTCAGTTGTTAGCATGGATATACCTGACAAGTTTTTTTTTCAAGGTATTATGCTTGATGGTGTCCCTGATCGGATTATGAATTATGAAACCTGTTATTTTAAATGATCCCTGACAACCAATTGCCCCATGTATACACGCCAGCAATGCTATCCCAGATATATTATTGAGCTTTTATAACAGATATGACAGCATTTCGTACCTGAATCGAATTTTACTTCATGCAATTTTACAATCATGGGTATGCCACTGGGAACTTTTATACTGTATAAAATTATTTTATCTCATTTAATTAACATCAGTATAAACCAACGACCACTGATATTAACATCCTTCTGATTACTTAAATAATCGGTCGCAGTGAATTAGATAATCTATCAGAGGCATGACTGTACCTTTCTACACCTGAAAAATTTATTTGCATTACTGCTGCAACTCAGAATGTAATCCCCCATCGTACATTTGAAATTCACAGTTGTTACAACATGGTTACGGGTAACGTTTGTCGCGACGTGCTATCGTTCTTATGATTGTCAAGTGTAGGAGACAACTCTAGGGATAATTTTATGTGAATTTGTCAACGAGGCAGTTCGTCAATAACGATATCACACGACGCTGCATAATTAAGCGCGATCCATTAAGTTCAATCTGAGTTCCGCCCCTTGCTGGTAGTAAGCAGGGCTTTTATTAGCAGAATACTATCACAGAAATACATGGTTAAGGATCCACCAACGCGGCAGTTCGTCAATAACGATATCACACGACACAGCATAATTAAGCGCGAGGCATCAAGTTCAGGCTGAGTTCCGCCCCATGCTGATAGTAATCAGGGCTTGCATGGTCGGGATTCATCCACAGGGATACTATACTGTGGAGGCATTCACGTAAATCAACTTCTTATGTAACATGCATTATCGCTGAAAATGACCTGAGGAATCAAGGGTGGTTTACTCCCATGCTACAATAAGCTTGAGGGTTATAAAAGTGATATGAACATGGTTCCTTCATTATTTATCCGTCATCGCAACAGATTGACTTACAAGGATGCACATTTTTCTGGATCCATCTACGCGTCCATTAGATTCACACCTGTAGATTTTGGCATACCCATTGCGACGTCATTACGCCACACCTACTAAAATTGGCAGTTTGTGGATCGAGTGTTTTAAAAGTGGTTTATTAATTCTCACTTTCGACACGCAACATGAATGCATGCCGTGATAATGATTTAAGGTATTGGATAATCGGATACAAAGATATAAGATGCGATAATTAGTTGTCGTATTGCAAAGATACTCAATTTTGCCCGCCGTTCGAAACACGTAGTTTGTGGTCATTGTACTTACGAGGACCACACTTTGAATGCTCAATACAACGCGAGTCAATGACCCAATATATGGATATCTTTGAAAAACAAATCAAATCTTCATTATACAATAAGATGGCAAGTTCAAAGTTGCGCGACGTTGCCAACGTGATCACAAAGAACAGTTTGTGGTTCGGAGTCATTAAATTGCGATGTATTGAATTGTTGTCACTTAGTGAGGCATATTCCACACATGTTACTGCTGAACATGTTACATTTTTTATTTTTTTAAAAAAAATATGTTATTTGGCAAAAAGGTCACGCGACTTTCTTAATTTCTTTTTTTTTTTGAACTTCTTGATGATTCTTACGTAATGATTGCGTATCGCTTATTTTTGACGCTAGCAAGTCCCCACCCGCACAAACTATAAATATTTCTCATTGTCCCATCCTGCTCACCAGTCCACCTTCAACTCTTCACATACTCTTTTGATCTCAAATGTTTAGCCATAAATCTTCAACCATCATCAGGTTGCTTTACTCCGATTACAATACTTAACTAACAAGTTTATTGATAGTACACCACACACCCTTTATATTGGTCGAACCTGTATTGACGACCTCAAGTCGACAACTTTCTGACTACGCATATAGCATATGTTCCGCTGGCTTCGTGTATGAGAAAAAATCAAGAACTATTATTGAGATGTAAAGAAAAGAAAGTCAAGTCTACAAAGAAAGCCCTCAGACGCTGCAAAAAAACGTTGCTCCCAAAGAAAAGAGATAATCTATCAAAGAGTATAAAACACAACAAGTATCCTATCATCCTACATGCGGTAGCTGTGTACGCAACTGAGATCAATACCTCAGACATACAATACAAGAAACGTTATGGGACACGGTTAAAATTATACACGAACGAGAAATATCAACAAAAACAGAACAGTATCGTCTTGGTTATCTTCAAAAAGAAACGATGTTCATCCACGATCATCATTCACTCAACGTGTGCCAACAATGTCAAAGAAAGCTATGTCACTACACTCCTACTGGAGACATGTGATGCAAAAGCTCAGCTATTAATGCTAAATCGTCGTGAACCTCACAGATCCTTCACCATCTGAACATGTCTGGAATTCCACTCCACCAGTGCAATGTCCTTAGACTACATGTGCATGTTGTGTACTCGACCCTACCGCTCATCATTCTCTATCAACATCGAGGATCTTTATTTACACACCTCTTACATCTTTAAAACTACAGATTACCTCTCTATTTCATCTCGACCGTCATTATGGGTCAACATTCTACACAGAAGTCCTTGAAATATCCTTTCCAACGCCCGTCTAAACTACCTTTACAGAAAGGACACATAGCGCTCATGCCCATACTACATGGACTGTATTCACGACCTCCACTTGACATTTCACGTTCAGGAAAAGACCAACCACTTCCTTGCGAATAAATTATCTTGGTTCAGGTCGAATATGCGTAACTGCCATAATATTGAAATGCCACCAACTCATACATGAGTTTGGCCCAAACAAATACATGCCTCTTTTCAAGTAACAGATAGAAGTCAGTATTTCTACGCTTCTCATCTGGCTCTGATAAAGGCAAAATGATCATTTCCAATTCATGTGAATCAAGTAAACTGTAATCTGAAATAACTAACTTCTTCTTCGCGTAAACTGATTGGTACTAAACCTAACTTTGTGAAATGTTTCATATCATTGATTTATGCACTAACGGCCTCCAGATAGTAAAACATAGATTGTAGCCATGCCCTTCGACTGACACATAAACGACGACATTACATAACCTAATTTCCATACACACGTACTCGGTGGGATCCCAAATATTCATCTATGTCATTATTCTTGAAAGTTATCCAATTTATACTTAAGTTTGGCTCATTAAATTTACACGCCTATCCAAGTACCAGATGGAAGCTACAAACTACACGCTTCTCATCTGACTTTACAAAAGGCAAAATCTTCCCATTCATTGCATGGGAACAATGCCAACTAACGCAGAAAAACGTAACTAAGATCGCCAATCCACTTTATGTGAATCATACTATCAACCGTAACTAAAAACAATCCAAATGTCCCCTTACATGTGAAGCAAGGTTACCGTAGTATTTAACACCTAACAACCTGCCTCCGCTTCATGTGACCAAGACCTGTAAACCTCAACAGACTAATTCCAACTAGCAACATCACAACACTACAAAACCCGTCACCCATTCCGAAGCAACGCGAGGAACCCTGCCCCGGAGCGAAGCGCAGGGCCGCAGGGCCAGGACCTAGTCTTTAAATATATCAGAGCATTTGTGGATACCTTTTCAGTTTTGCGAAAGAGCTGATTGGCTGGGGGAGGGGGGGAGAACGGTGGTTGGTCGGGCGGGCAAACGGCGACGTCATTTCGGCTGACCGCCCGCAATCGGCAGTAATGATTGGCTCGCAGAGTGTCGAATGTCTGACTCAGCTCAGAAGGCTAAATGTGGATCCCACGAGAAAATGCGCGCGCTAGATAGAATGAAGCTGTTCCATTGGCCCACGGAGCGTCGTTCCGGCTGACTAAAGCCCATCAGACTAAATGTGGATACCGTGTGAGAATTCGCAAATGCTCATTCGTCGCCGCTAGCGTCTGGACCACGCTAAGAAAATTTTTCATCACCTCCCACAATCCGTCGCTTCTTCTTTCTCTTTTACATCCATCATCGTCGTCGTCGAATTTCCGCCACCACCATCAGGTACGTCGTCCTATCATCATCGCTGACAATTTCGCAGGAATAAAGGATTACACATGGCTTCAGGTGAGTAAATGGCCCCATTCTGAAATACTGACAAACATACAGGTCGTCGTCGCAGCAGTAGTCTTCCCCAAATCAGGTACGTCGACCACTTTTCATCGCTGACAATCTACAGGAAACCGCAGGAAGCGTCAGGTATGTAAATGGCTCCATTCTCAATCACTGACAAATTCACAGGTCGTCGTCGAAGCAGTATTCATCTTGAAACCAGGTATGTCGTCCACTTTTCATCGCTGACAATCTACAGGAAGCGTCAGGTAAGTAACAGCAACTATATTCATGAATTCTGACAATTTTACAGGTCGCTGCGACAAAATTCCATCGCTTTTGTATCAGGTACGTCGTCTACAACGCTGATTGCTGACAATTTCGCAGGAAATTGTATTACACATGGCTTCAGGTGAGTAAATGGCTCCATTAATATTACTGACAAATCCACAGGTCGTTGTCGCAACAGTAATAATTCGAAATCAGGTACGTCGTCCATTTTTCATCGCTGACAATCTACAGAAAGCCTCAGATGAGTGACCCCACTCTAATCGTGAACTCTGACAATTAAACAGGTCGCCGCGACATCATTTCATCGTTACTAGATCAGGTACGTCTTCAAATCAAGCTGATAATTCTTCACAGGCTCCTAAATCGAAATCATTAGCTAAAGCCACAAATGTAAGAAACATCCTCACACAAAGTGCTTCATTGACAGCTTTAGGTCATTCCTGCTCTTCATACTGCGATAACTTTCAGGTACGTCTCTGAATAGCTTCCAGAAGTCAAATTAACTGTCTCAGAACTATCACTCACGAAACCAATAAATGTTTGACACCAGGATCTTCGCAATTCAATAAATTACGGCAACGAACAATATACCGCATTTGCTCAGGTACGAATCCAAAAACCATAGTACACTCAACTAACAAGCTTTAGAATCGAATTCACCACTGCTTAAAACATCAGACATGATCTTATTCGATCTAATGACATTCATCAGTTGATAGTTCTTTGAACAGATCGCAATATTACCAGTCACGTTTCAAATCGAGTTCTAAAACAGTCATTAACGAGCTTTAGACAAAGTTTATTCGCGATGCCAACGATTCTCATCAAAGCTTAATGCAGAACAAACCCAATTACCCATTAAAATAAGTAAAACAAAAATTGGACACAGCCGATGCATCAACTAAAGAGCGATAGAAAATCGATAAGTTTGAGAAGTATATAGAATCTGAAGATCAAATTCAACCCTTCCTGTTAAGAAAACGACTGCTAATACATACTTAAGACACATTTGTCACTTAAAAATTACATTCAACTTCGAAAGCTTCAGATATTGTATTTAAACCGCTATCAAAAGATCTCCACAGAGACACCAGTCGCATCCTTCCAGAGGAACTTCTTATCTCAGGTATCTGACAAATATCATGGTCGAAATTATCGAAAGGACATTTAGAATATGCTTCATTTGAAAAACTTCATCCGAGACGTATCACTGACAATTAATGAGTAGGAAATTAGAACAAATTCCTTATAGGACTCGACTGGATACCATTGGCGCCTCAACTATACCCAGAACTACCTCCTGGAGGACACACTTTCCAACTTCACCAAGTCTCGGACTCTGTAAGGACATTCGTAATGATTTTTCACAATGACTTTTAAATTTGCCATTCTGACGTAAAAGCGAAGCTTAAATAACGTAAAACCAATTATCTGAACATTGTGAAACTAACAAGTAAAGGTGTAGAGATTAATTGAATTGTGGCTAAAAATAACAACGTGATTAGTAATTGTAGTAACGGCACAATTGTAAGCAAAGATTATGAAAGTAATCTAATTTTACAATGTATAAATAGAAAGGAACATAAAATTTATGCTACCAATAATAAATCACAAATTATTTATGTAAATATGAAAATGAACAAATTAATACAAATAAATTCTGCACAAATATTCAAGCATAATATTTATGAAATGATCGTGCAGACATAATTTCCATGAAATGCATAGTTTTGTGCTATTGTAACCATAGCAACTTTAGCCTTCGGTTAAATTGGTATCCATGGCAACCTATTTATTCGGTTAAATTTGTCTCCATGGCAACATATTTTATTCGGTTAGTGTAATAACATGGGTACCCCAGACACATTATGATAATTTATATAAATTTATTTTCGAATTATGCCAACATTATTTTAATCAACTCATAAATATAACCATGGATACCCTTGATTCTGTAATTTTTTCTAACATATGAGACCCAAGGGTATCCATGATTGAAATTTAAGAATATCATAATTTCATGTAGGGATATCCCTGATCTAAAGTTGTATTCAAATAATTCATAAATTGGGATAACGTTCGTAAGTTCAAACTTGATGCCTGGGTTTATCCATGGGCTACCCTGAAATATTAATATTTATAACCCTACACATGTAGGGATATGGCTAGCATGGCCAATTTGAACTCCGAATCAGTGTAGGGATATCCCTATTTCGATTCATTCTTATGCAGACGAGCCATCATGGATATCCCTGACAATGATATTTTTCAAAAAATTGATAACTCAAGGGATATCCCAGTCTGTTAGATGATTTATGCAAAACAATGTTAGGGATGTCCTTGAATATTTAACTTCATATGCTAAAATGCTAATTATATCACCCCTGACGTAAGTACAACCTATTCTCGGTTGTTTGCATGGATAAACCTAATAAATTATTTTTAAGGTATTATGCCCGAGGGTATCCTTGATGGGATTATGAATTATGCATCCTGTTATATTGATGGATCCCTGACAACTAATTGCCCCATGTATGCACGCCAGCATGGCAATCCCAGATATATTATTGAGCTTTTATAACAAATATGACAGCATTTCGTACCTGAATCGAATTTTACTTTATGCATTTTCACAAGTATGGGTATGCAATTAGGATCTTTTAAATAGTATAGAATTATTTATTTCATTCAATTATCATCTGCATAGACAATCGACCACTGAAACAGTCATCCCTCTAATTACTTGAATGATCGGTCGTAGTGAATTAATTAATTATCAGAGGCATGACTATACCCTTCTACACCCGAAAAAGTAATTCGCATAACTGCCGCAACTCAGAATGTATTCCCCAATCGTATATTTGAAATTCACAGTTGTTTCAACATGGTTATGGGAATTGTTTGTCGCGACGTGCTGTCGTTATCACGAGTGTCAAGTGTAGGAAACAACTCTAGGGATAATTTTATGTGAATTTGTCAATGCGGAAGTCGACCAGCAGACTATAAGGCGAAGGGGATGTAATAAGCGCAACAAGGATATTTGAGCGAAGTTCCGCCCCTTGCGTATAGTAAGCAGGGCTTTTATTAGCAGAATACTATCACAGGAATACATGGACAAGGATCTACCAACGCGGCAGTTCGTTAGTAACGATATCATACGATGCTGCATAATTAAGCGCGATGCATCAAGTTCAATCCGAGTTCCGCCCCTTGCTGATAGTAATCAGGGCTTGCATGGTCGGAATTCATTCACAGGGATATTATGCTATGGAGCCATTCACGTAAGTCAACTTCTTATATGACATGCATTATCGCTGAAAAGGACCTGGGAAATCAAGGGTAGCTTACTCCCATGCTACAATAAGCTTGAGGGTTATAGTGGCGATATGAACATGGCTTCTTAATTATTAATCCGTCATCGCAATAGATGGTCTTACAGGGATGCACTACTTTGGATCCATCAACGCGTCCGATAGAATCACACCCTGAGATTTTGGAAAAAGCATCGCTTCGTTAATTCGACATCTATCAATTTGGGCAGTTTGTAGATTAAATTTTTAGAAGATGACGTATTGGTTATTAGCCATATAACGGGGTAGGCACCGCACGCTAAGCTAATAATTATGTTTGATTTGTGAAAATCTTATCGAAAGTGGCCCGTGGTTATTTGTCGCTGCTAGCGTGGCTGCTTCTGCTTTCTGTGCAAGAATTTTCAAGTAAAACTCCAAGCAACCGTACCACCATCATCAAACATCAATTGACGTCTCTCGAAAATTTTTGCCTCATTCGCAAATATTACACCTTCGACTCATTTAAAAATTAGACCATCAACTTAAGAAAAAACGAATACAGGTAGGTTTGTGAATTTTCTGAACAGAAATGACACTGACATTTATAAAAGGAATATACTTGAAGTCGACCCTCAAAATAATCTTCTGTATTATCGAATACTGCTTCAGACGCATACCTCAGTTCATCGTTTCGTGTATATAACTGAATCTAAGTTCGTTTGTAAATTGCCATATATGGCCTTTTTCTAACTTGATTGAAGATACCTAGCACCGTACTTTAAAATGGATTCTCCAGAAGTATATTGCTCCAGTTGCCATAGGCACCTACCCGTCGCGGAATTTTCAATAAAAAAAAATGGAGTTAGGTACAAGACGTGTAATAAGCATCGAGTAGGTCTATTCGTCACGTTGAGAAATCCGTTACTAACTTGATACTGATAGAAGACCCCAGCCTTGCCCCGGACGATGGGAGATGTCAACGCATTAGCGCCTCTACAGACACGCAACGCTGAGGCTGCTGGTCTTATGGACGATACACGTCCTGCCAGGCGTCCTCGAGTAACAAACACTCAAACGCAAGCTGCTCCAGTTGTCGCTGTCGGTGATAATCCTCCATCTGGCAACAGTCTCCCTCAACCACCTGTTGCCATCGTCCCTCTCTTGCCTTTGACCCTGCCTTTACCTCTTGCATCTGTCATGGGTCCTTCAACGCCACAAGCCGAAACCGAACCTCTTCCACCTCTGATTCTGCCTTCTCTGTCTCCGTCGCCAGAACCCGCACCTCCTGCACCAGCAGTGCGAGTTCCCAAGGCTTTCAGGTCCGTCTTTCGAGCGGTACCTTCACATGACGTTGGTCGGATGGAAATTGTCTGTAGGCATTGCCAAGCTCTCCACTTTGCTCAAGAAAAAGTTGCAAGTGGCGAGTTTGAACTTTGCTGCAAGAAAGGGGATGTTTCGCTTCCGCTGCTACAGAATCCTCCCCAGGTGCTGTTGGATCTCTTTGTCGAACAGAATCCGCGCGCGACAAGCTTCCGGAGAAAAATTCGCAGCTACAATTCTGCGTTAGCGTTTACATCAGTAAGCACCGGGAGAGATGATCGGGTGGACTTGAGCCGTGGGCTGACCACTTTCACCGCTCACGGAGAGTTGTATCACTTCCAGGGGCCATTGATTCCCGGCACGCAGGAAACTCCGGCATTCGCGCAGCTGTTCTTTTTCGATCCTGAATACGCGGCTGACTTACGTCGAGAACGCAATCCACAACTCGATTCGGCCATTCTTCGTGACCTTCACGCCATGATGATGGAGGTAAACCCGCTTATCAGAGTCTACAGAACAGCTCGCGAGCGCCTGCAAATGCAAGAAGGCGACTTCCGTCTGGTTATAAGCCCACAGATGGCTTTAGTCATCCAAACCGGAGCCGATCGTCGACGCGAAAATCTTCCTCTTACGGGCGAGGTAGCTGCCATCATTCCGGATGAATACGACAAGGCCAGCTGCCGTGATGTGATTTTAGCGGTTCGCGAACCTGGACGGGACGGACGGCAACTACATCGAGTACCAGTGACGAATCCGGCTTACATGCCGTTACATTACGTCCTTCTCTTTCCATACGGGGAGCCTGGATGGCACTGTAGACTTTCGCTGTTGAACGTTCGTCGCAATCGGCAACAGTTACGGCTCTCTCAACAGCCATTCTACCGGTTTCGGCTTCACCAACGGGTCGGCGAAGTCTCTCTTCTGTTTCTTGCGGGTCGGCTGTTTCAACAGTATGTCGTCGACTGTTACGTCGCCTGTGAAACAACTCGGCTTGACTGGTTCCGGCAAAATCAGTCCAACATTCGTGCGGCACTTTATAATGGCCTAGCGGATTCATTGGTTCGGGAGGATCAAACTGACGTCAACGGACGTGATGTTGGCCGGCGCTGTGTTCTTCCTTCTTCTTTCGTTGGGGGCGATCGCTTCATGCAGCAATTATTTCAGGATTCGATGGCCATCGTGCGTTTTTTTGGACGACCGACCCTGTTTATAACATTTACGGCTAACCCAAATTGGTCGGAAATCAGGGCAGAGTTGAGTGAGGGTCAGCACTCCTCTGATCGTCCGGACATTATCGCTCGCGTGTTTTTCCTGAAGGTCAAGGAATTATTGCAGGACGTTCGCAAAGGGGTATTTGGCGATCACCAGGGGCATGTATATACGATAGAGTATCAGAAGCGGGGCTTGCCCCATCTCCATCTTTTGTTGTTCTTAAAAGATGCGAGAAACTATCTTACTGCCGCCAAGGTCAACGAGGTCGTCTGCGCAGAAGTTCCGGATGAGACAACGGATCCGTCTGGCAAGTTGCGTGAGTTAGTTCTAACTCACATGCTTCATGGGCCCTGTGGAAGGGACTATCCGAACAACCCGTGCATGGCTCGGAAAAACCCAAGTAGCCCTCTGACATGTCAAAAGCGTTTTCCCAAGGCGTTTGCTGCCGAAACGAGTACTACCGAAGATGGATACCCCGTCTATATGCGTCGGGACACAGGTACGTTTTTATTCAAATATTTCATTCTGAATTCAGGCTAACCACTCACTAAGGGACGTTCACTGTGCAGAAGAATGGCCGGCCGGTAACTATGGATAACCGCTGGGTGGTACCATACAATCCGTATTTGCTTAACAAATACCAATCGCACATCAATGTCGAGGTTTGCGGGTCAGTCCACGCCGTAAAGTACATTCACAAGTACGTTTACAAAGGCGCTGATCGGACAACCTTAGCGATTTCAAATACGGATGACGAAATCACCCGGTATCTCCAAGCCCGGTACGTGAGTCCGCCAGAGGCTATCTGGCGACTGTTTGAGTTCACAACGCATCAAGAATTTCCGCCGGTACAGCATCTCCAGGTGCACCTTCAGGGACAACAGACCGTCTACTTCCCGGAAAATTTGACTGCTGACCAACTGGCCGAAAGGATGGCATCAACCCGAACCACGCTGATGGGTTATTTTAAGTTCAACACAGACCATCCTACAGCTGGAGACTGGCTCTACTCAGAGATGCCGGCACACTGTGTTTGGAATGAAAGGTTGAAGGAATGGACCTTCCGGAAGCGCGGTGATAACCGAATTGGACGAATGTACCATTGCAGTCCAGTTGCGGGTGAAAGGTTTTACCTACGGCTTCTACTCACGGTCGTTCGAAAGGTCAAGTCCTTCGCGGAACTCTACGACTTCGAGGGTGTTACCTACGAGTCGTACCAAGCGGCTTGCATTGCGCGTGGATTAGCCCAGAACGATCAGGAGTGGTTCGGGTGTTTCGACGAGGCTGTCGTATTCGCGACTGGCAATGGACTTCGGACACTCTTCTTGACTGGACTCCGTCAACGGGAAATTGCAGATCCGCTGGCTATCTGGGAAAGATATAAGCACCACCTTTGTGACGACCTCGCCCACAAGCTCCGTGGAGTTTCAGGGTATCCGCTGGACTTGGTAGACCCGCATTATGATTACGGTCTTTTTCTGATTGCGGCGGGGCTCGCCGATCAACAGCAGTCTCTGGCAGACCATGGGTTGCCGTTGAACGTTTGGGATTGGAGCCGGAGCCATGTCGAGTGGTCTGCCACAGTGCAGAGGGAAGATTTGTGTGCTCGCGCGGAGGCTATGCGTGGTCAATTTAATGACGACCAGCAAGCTGCATTCCTGGAGATCACCACAGCGATCAACACGGAACCTCAAACAGCACATTTCTACCTGCAAGGTCAGGGGGGAACCGGGAAGACGTTTGTGTACCAGACCATCTGCTATCATTATCGTGGCCTTGGGAAGACGGTGCTCTGTGTGGCGTCGACAGGAATTGCGGCCCTGCTCCTACCGGATGGGCGGACCTCCCACTCTCAGTTTAAGATACCGATCAAATTGAACGAGGGGTCTGTAAGCGGCATTGAGAAGCAGAGCATGCTGGCTTCGCAACTCCGGAAGGTTGATTTGATCATCTGGGATGAGGTGCCAATGCAGCACAAGTACTGCTTCGAGGTAGTACATCGGCTGTTGGTAGATTTGCGGGGTTCTTCGGAGGATGTTTTGTTTGGGGGGGTCCCTGTCATTCTCGGTGGGGACTTTGCTCAGATACTTCCTGTGGTGACGGGTGGGGATAGCACTGCCATCGTTTCGGCGTGCTTGCAGAAGTCGTTTGTTTGGGGACGGTTGAAGCGGCTCTCACTCAGGATAAATATGAGAGTCCGGGAGGGGGTTCATGGCGCGGACTTTGTGGATTGGGTTGGGAACATCCCGTACTCCGAATCTCAACGTTACGAAGTTGAGATTCCAAGGTACATTCATCAGCCAACTGATGTTCTCAACCTCATCAATCGTATCTACCCGCAGGAGCTGATGATGCGAGCTGGGACGGATCCGGCTGTGTTTAGCGGTCGATGTTTACTGTCCACTCTAAACACGACCGTAACGGAATTGAACGGGATGATTCTGGGACGACTACCAGGACAAATACGGGTGTATCAGTCAACCGACACCCACGTCACGGACGCCGACGTCGCCGAAACGGGTCTCGACGAGTTTCCTGCGGAAGTTCTGCGGAATATTGACCTCCCTTCGCTACCGCCGTCGCAGTTGTCTCTAAAGATTGGCGCCCCTATTATGGTCCTTCGGAACCTTGCACCAGCTGAAGGGCTGTGCAATGGAACCCGCCTGGTGGTGACAAATCTCAAGAGGCACTGCATCGAGGCACGAATTCTTGGTGGCGATAGGGATGGTCAAAAATGCGTACTGCCACGTATTGAGTTAATTTCCGACGACCATAGTTTGGGAATAAAACTAAAGCGGAAGCAATTCCCGGTCCGGTTGTGCTTTGCGATGACCATCAACAAGTCACAAGGTCAATCGTTCCACACCGTAGGGCTGGATTTGCGGACGCCGGTTTTTACCCACGGTCAACTCTACGTTGGTGTTTCCCGTACTTCCCGCGTCGAAGGCCTGAGTGTTCTCTTACCTGCCGAGAACAGAGGTCGAACTCAGAACGTCGTGTACGATCAAGTCTTGACGGAAATCCGGTAGCATAAGATATGTTCAATCCGTTACCAGTGAGTTTGCCAATTCTAAAAAGTTGTATTTGAAGAACTATTACTAACGTGGTTTAATAGGTCTTCCCAGATTCGTCCCATCCGTCGAGCGCCATCCCGTAGTCCCCCGCCCAGATTGATTTAGGTTATAAGACAATTTACAACCGAGATCAGGTATGTCCATAAACTGTACTTTGCGAATTTAACTAACATTGTATAAGCCGCATACTCAGACCCCGTCCCCCGAAGAGAACCGGCCCTAAAGACTAATCCTCAAAATGTATGGTTTACATTCCTTTTAGGCTCAATATGTAATCTACATGTGGTATGTCGATAAATCATGATTTGATAACTGGTACTAACAAGTTTTAGAGGTAGTCTTCCGGTCCCGCACCACAGCATACGCCCTAAGGAGCAGTTGTCCTCTCGCCGCGTCAGTCCGTAGGTGTCTCCCGGTCGTCGCATTAGCAGTTGGAGTGGTTGGATTTCTGTAGTTATCAGAGGTTAAGTCCGAGCTAAAATAGATGCAGCCTCTTAAATTTCAGTTGGCGTTACGGTCTTTAATTTAAATTACATTGAACTCGCGATCACCCGTATTCTGCAATTTGATTCCGTAATTCTTTGACATTGAGAAAATATCTCAAGTGAAGTCAATACGAAAACCCGATTGTAGAATGAAATATGTGTAAGACTTCTACAGAGTGATGGTACTAATCAAACGCCACCTGGTAGAGTAGGAACCGCACCGTACTCATTATTTTAATAAAAGTAGAACCCCTCTTTGCTATAGTGGGTCCCGGTATAAATGTTGAAAAGATTCATTGTAACCTGGGTTTTTACATTTGCAACCCTTACCCTTAAAGATAATTTTGCGTACAGGGAGTAATTATTGCAAATATAAACTGTAAAATTTCTATGAATCTCTTCAGTAATTATGCCGGGACCCACTATTAGCTATGAGGGCTTCTACCGTTTAAAGGTATACAAAGCTAGGATTCGATAATTAATTTTCGTGATGCAATGTTGCTCCGTTACGCCTGCCATTCTGAACATGTAGTTTGTGGTTTTTGTACCTACAAGGGCCACACTTTGAATGCTCAATACAACGAGATTCAATGACCCAATAGATGGATATCTTTGGAAAACAAAGTAAATCTTTTCTATACAATTAGATGGCAAGGTCAAAGTTGCTCTATTCTGCCAGCGCAATCGTAAGGATCAGTTTGTGGTTCATAGTCTTTAAATTGCGATGTATTGAATTATTGTCACTTAGTGAGGCATATTTCACACATGTTACAGATGAAAATGTAACGTTTTTATTTTTAAACAAAAATATGTTATTCAGCAAAACTGTCACGCGACTTTCTTCATATCTTTTTTTGAACTTTTGATAATTCTTATGTAAGGATTGCAAATCGCTTATTTTTGACGCTAGCAAATCCCCACCCGCACAAACTATAAATATTTCTCATCGTCCAGTTCTGCTCGCAACTTCAACTTCATCAATCACAAACACTTTTGATCTTAACTTATTGTATCATAAATCTTCAACCATCGAATGGTAAGTCTAAACTTCGATTTAAATACTCATCTAACAAGTCATTTATAGTACATAAAACACATTTACATTATTCTAATCTGTATCAACGACCTCGACATACCTACCCTCCGTCTACGCAAAAAAATATTTATGCACGGCTAGCTACGTGTTTGAGATTAAGATTGAGATCTATCATAGACATGCCGAGAGAAGAAACTCCAAGCTATACAGACAGCGCACAAACGCTCTGAAAAAAACGTCGATTCTACAGAAAAAACAAGCTTTGGAAAAAGACTAAAAATCATACCAATCATTCTTCTACCCCACTCGAGGCAGATTTGCGTGCAGTCACGTCCAACAATAGAGACGTACATTACAAGAGACACAATTGGGCGTAAAGAAAACCGTACATTGAAAGAAAAATATTCTACAAAAAACAATAACGTTAAGATGTTCACCAATTAAAACGTTCTACGAACATTTATATTCAGATAACTTCTGCCACAAATTATTTAAAGTTGTTTACTTCACAACATCGGCATTGGAGACACTTTAGCATAAGCTCAGCTACTACCGTTACACCGACGTGAAATCACAGACTATTCTCGATTTGAATATGTCTGGGATTTCACGTCATCAGTACGAGATTCGAGTAGTGCGGATTCATGCTAAGCGCCGGACCTTACCGGTCACCATACTCCATCAACATCGAGAAGGTAAATAATGTTCCTTAGGGATTAATTTATCCTTCAGTTCACCTATTTCCATCTCGACAGGCACTCTTGGTCTAAATTCCACACAGAGGGCCTGAACTAAGTCCTCACAACGCTAGCTTATAATACCTGTTCGGAAAGGACACATGGCCCTCAGCATCATGCAAAATGATCTGTAGTCACTAACTCCACATGATATCTCTATCCAGGAAATAGAGCAACCATTCCCAACGAATAATTCACCTGGATTCAGGCCTAACATACGTCTTGCCGTCATATTTAAAAACACCAACTCTCACTTTAGCTTGGCCCAAATAAATATACGCCTCTTTTCAAGTAACAGATAGAAGTTGAAAACTCCACGCTTCTCATCTGACTATAATAGAGGCAAAATTATCATTTCCTGTTCATGTGAATCAAGTAAACTGTCGTCTGAATAAGTTATCTTTTGCTTCGCGCAAACTGATTTATACTAACCTTTAATAACTTTGTGAAATGCTTTTCATCATTGATTGATAGGAACTAACGCCTTCTAGAGAGTAAACATGTATTGAAGCCATGCCTTCGACTGTCATAGTCAACGACGAGATTTACTAACCGATATTCCTTTTACACGTTTTCGGTTGGATCATAAAGATTCATCTATGTCATATTTATGAGTGCAAACCAACCTCTACTTAAATTTGGCTCATTAAATTTACACGCCTACCTAAGTACCAGATGGATGCCACATACTTCACGCTCTTCATCTGACTTTACACGAGGCAAAATCTTCCCTTTCATTGCATGTGAATAATGCCGACTTACACAGTCTAACAAAGCAAATTGTTGTTTCCACTTTATGTGAACAATACTAACAAAACCTCAATTATAAACAATCTACATGTCCTCTATATGTGAGGAAAAGTTACTGTAATATCTAACACCTAACTGTCTGCCTCCGCTTCATGTGATAAAGACCTGTAAACCTCAACAGACTAACTCGAACTAACTGCATCACAAGTCAACGAATCAGCCACCCACTTCCGAAGCAACGCGAGGAACCCTGCCCCGGAGCGTAGCGCAGGGCCGCAGGGCCAGGACCTAGTCTATAATGTATTGGAGCATTTGTGGATCCCAATTTTTAGTTTTGCGAAACGGTGATTGGCTGGGGGAGGGGGGGGAGGACGGTGGTTGGTCGGGCGGGCAAACGGCGACGTCATTTCGGCTGACCGCCCGCAATCGGCAGTAATGATTGGCTCGCAGAGTGTCGAATGTCTGACTCAGCTCAGAAGGCTAAATGTGGATCCCACGAGAAAATGCGCGCGCTAGATAGAATGAAGCTGTTCCATTGGCCCACGGAGCGTCGTTCCGGCTGACTAAAGCCCATCAGACTAAATGTGGATACCGTGTGAGAATTCGCAAATGCTCATTCGTCGCCGCTAGCGTCTGGACCACGCTAAGAAAATTTTTCATCACCTCCCACAATCCGTCGCTTCTTCTTTCTCTTTTGCATCCATCATCGTCGTCGTCGAATTTCCGCCACCACCATCAGGTACGTCGTCCTATCCGCATCGCTGACCATTTCACAGGAATATAGAATTACACATGGCTTCAGGTGAGTAAATGACTCCTTTTTAATACGCTGTCAAACATACAGGTCGTCATCGTAGCAGTAATAATTACGATCTCAGGTACGTCGTTCACTTTTCATTGCTGACAATCTACAGACAGCTTCAGGTATGTGACAGCGGCCCCATTCTTGAATTCTAACAATTTAACAGGCCGCTGCGTCAAAATTTCATCGCTTTTGAATCAGGTACGTCGTCTACAACGCTCATTGCTGAAAATTTCACAGTAATAGAGATTTGAATATGGCTTCAGGTGAGTAAATGGCTCCATTCTGATACGCTGACAAACATACAGGTCATCGTCGCAGCAGTAAAAGTTTTGATTGCAGGTACGTCGTCCATTTTTCATTGCTGACAATGTACAGAAAGCCTCAGACCATTGATAGCCACTCTATTCTCCAACTCTGACAATAAAATAGGTCGCTGCGACAGAAATCACATCGTTTTTGAATCAGGTACGTCTTCAAATCAAGCTGACGAAACTCCACAGGATCCGAAACCGAAATCACCAGCGAAAGCTTCAAATGTAAGAAATATCCTCACACAAAATGCTTCACTGACAGAATTAGGTCGTACCTGCCCATCATACTGTCATAACGCTCAGGTACGTCTCAGAATAGCTTCCAGAAGTCATTTTAACCATCTCAGAATTACCAGTTACGATGCCGTTAAATATTGGCACCAGCATTTTCGCAAACCAATAAATTACGCCAACGAACAATTTTTCACATTTGCCCAGATACGAATCCAAAAATTAGATTACACTCTATTAACAAGCTTTAGAATCGAATACACCGCTGCTTAAAATATCAGACATCATTTTAATCGATCCAATGACATTCATCAGTCTATAGTTTTTTGAACAGACTATAATAATATCACCAGGTACGTTTCAAGTCGAGCACCAAAACAGCCATTAACGAGCGTCAGAAGAATTTTATTCGAAATGCCGACGAGTCTGAACAGATTTCCAAGATGATTTTACCCAACTGCTCAAAAAAAAAATTAAGAAAGACGACAACTGGCAACAGCCGATGCATCAATTAAAAAGCGACAGAAAATTGATAAGTTTGAGAAGTATAGAGAAAAGATCTAATTCAATCCATCCTGTTTAGAAAGCGATTGCTATCACTTTCCTAGGACACATTCGTCACTTAAAAATTACATCCAACTTCGACAGCTTAAGATCACGTTTTAACCCGTTACCAAAAGATCTCCTCAGAGACAACAGTTGCATTTCCATCGAAAAGGAAACTTCTCAGTCAGGAATTATGACAGATATCATGGTCAACGTGATTGAGAAGTCATTAGCTACATGCATTTGAAAACTTACAGAGAAACGTATCACTAACAGCTTATGTGTAGGAGCTTAGAACAAATTCCTTAACGGACCTGACTGGATACCATTGGCGCCTCAACTATACCCAGAACCACCTCCAGGAGGACACACAATCCAACTTCACCAAGTCTCGGACTCTATAAGGACATTCGTAATGATTTCTCCCAATGACTTTTAAGTTTGCCATACAGACGTAAAAGCGAAGCTTTTCAAAACGTAAAACCAATTATCTGAACATTGTGAAACTAACAAGTAAAAGTGTAGAGAGTAATTGAATTGTGGATAAAAATAACAACGTGATTTGTAATCGAATAAAACGGCGAACTGTAAGCTAAAATTATAATATTTAAACGTTTTTAAAATGTATAAATAGAAATAAATACAAATTATCTACTATTTAAAATTTTACCGAAAAATATTTATGCAAATATGAAATTGGATATATTAAAATTCGTTTAGCATTCATAATTATTCCTGCATAATATTAATGATATCAATTGTGCAGACATAATTTATATGAAATGCATAGTTTTGTGCTATTGTAACCATGGCAACTTCAGCCTTCGGTTTAATTGGTATCCATGGCAACATATTTTATTCGGTTAATATAATAACATGGGTACCCCAGACACATTATGAAATTTTATATAAATTCATTTTCGAATTATGCAAACATTAGTGTAATCAACTCATAAATATAACCATGGATACCCTTGATTCTGTAATTTTTTCTAAAATTTAAGACCCAGGGTTATCCATGATTGAAATTTAAGTATATCATAATTTCAAGTAGGGATATCCCTGATCTAAAGTTATATTCAAATAATTCATAAATTGGGATAACGTTCATAAGTTCAAACTTATTGCCTGGGTTTATCCATGAGCTACCCTGTAATATTAATATTGATGACCCTACACGTGTAGGGATACGCCTAGCATGGCAATTTTTGAACAATGAATCAAAGTAGGGGTATCCCTGATTCGACACACTTATATGCAGAAAAGCCATCATGGATAGCCCTGACAATAATTTATTTCCAAAATTAATACCTCAAGGGATATCCCAGTCTATTAGATGATTTATGCAAAGTCATATTAGGGGTATCCTTGAAAATAAATCCAAATATGCAGAAATGCTAATTACATCATCCCTGACTTAAGTAAAACCCATTCTCAGTTGTTAGCATGGATATACCTGACAAGTTTTTTTTTCAAGGTATTATGCTTGATGGTGTCCCTGATCGGATTATGAATTATGAAACCTGTTATTTTAAATGATCCCTGACAACCAATTGCCCCATGTATACACGCCAGCAATGCTATCCCAGATATATTATTGAGCTTTTATAACAGATATGACAGCATTTCGTACCTGAATCGAATTTTACTTCATGCATTTTTACAATCATGGGTATGCCACTGGGAACTTTTATACTGTATAAAATTATTTTATCTCATTTAATTAACATCAGTTATAAACCAACGACCACTGATATTAACATCCTTCTGATTACTTAAATAATCGGTCGCAGTGAATTAGATAATCTATCAGAGGCATGACTGTACCTTTCTACACCTGAAAAATTTATTTGCATTACTGCTGCAACTCAGAATGTAATCCCCCATCGTACATTTGAAATTCACAGTTGTTACAACATGGTTACGGGTAACGTTTGTCGCGACGTGCTATCGTTCTTATGATTGTCAAGTGTAGGAGACAACTCTAGGGATAATTTTATGTGAATTTGTCAACGAGGCAGTTCGTCAATAACGATATCACACGACGCTGCATAATTAAGCGCGATCCATTAAGTTCAATCTGAGTTCCGCCCCTTGCTGGTAGTAAGCAGGGCTTTTATTAGCAGAATACTATCACAGAAATACATGGTTAAGGATCCACCAACGCGGCAGTTCGTCAATAACGATATCACACGACACAGCATAATTAAGCGCGAGGCATCAAGTTCAGGCTAAGTTCCGCCCCATGCTGATAGTAATCAAGGCTTGCATGGTCGGGATTCATCCACAGGGATACTATACTGTGGAGGCATTCACGTAAATCAACTTCTTATGTAACATGCATTATCGCTGAAAATGACCTGAGGAATCAAGGGTGGTTTACTCCCATGCTACAATAAGCTTGAGGGTTATAGCGGCGATGTGAACATGGATCCTTTATTATAAATCCGTCATCTAAACAGATTGACTTCCAATGATACATTTTTCTGGATCTATCTACGCGTCCTATAGATTCACACCTCTAAATTTTGGCATACCCATTGCGACGTCATTACGCCACAACTACTAAAATTGGCAGTTTGTGGATCGAGTGTTTTAAGAATGGTTTTTTATTCTCACTTTCGACACCTATCATGAATGCATGCCGTGATAATGATTTAAGGTATTGGATAATCGGATACTAAGATTTTAGATGCGATAATTAGTTGTCGTATTGCAAACATAATCCATTTTGCCTGCCGTTCAAAATATGTAGTTTGTGGTCATTATACTTACGAGGACCACACTTTGGATGCTCAACAAACGCGAATCAATGACCCAATATATGGATATCTTTGAAAAACAAAACAAATCTTCATTATACAATAAGATGGCAAGTTCAAAGTTGCGCGACGTTGCCAACGTGATCACAAAGAACAGTTTGTGGTTCGGAGTCATTAAATTGCGATGTATTGAATTGTTGTCACTTAGTGAGGCATATTCCACACATGTTACTGCTGAACATGTTACATTTTTTATTTTTAAAAAAAATATGTTATTTGGCAAAAAGGTCACGCGACTTTCTTAATTTCTTTTTTTTTTTTGAACTTCTTGATGATTCTTACGTAATGATTGCGTATCGCTTATTTTTGACGCTAGCAAGTCCCCACCCGCACAAACTATAAATATTTCTCATTGTCCCTTCCTGCTCATCAGTCCACCTTCAACTCTTCACATACTCTTTTGATCTCAAATGTTTAGCCATAAATCTTCAACCATCATCAGGTTGCTTTACTCCGATTACAATACTTAACTAACAAGTTTATTGATAGTACACCACACACCCTTTATATTGGTCGAACCTGTATTGACGACCTCAAGTCGACAACTTTCTGACTACGCATATAGCATATGTTCCGCTGGCTACGTGTATGAGAAAAAATCAAGAACTATTATTGAGATGTAAAGAAAAGAAAGTCAAGTCTACAAAGAAAGCCCTCAGACGCTGCAAAAAAACGTTGCTCCCAAAGAAAAGAGATAATCTATCAAAGAGTATAAAACACAACAAGTATCCTATCATCCTACATGCGGTAGCTGTGTACGCAACTGAGATCAATACCTCAGACATACAATACAAGAAACGTTATGGGACACGGTTAAAATTATACACGAACGAGAAATGTCAACAAAAACAGAACAGTATCGTCTTGGTTATCTTCAAAAAGAAACGATGTTCATCCACGATCATCATTCACTCAACGTGTGCCAACAATGTCAAAGAAAGCTATGTCACTACACTCCTACTGGAGACATGTGATGCAAAAGCTCAGCTATTAATGCTAAATCGTCGTGAACCTCACAGATCCTTCACCATCTGAACATGTCTGGAATTCCACTCCACCAGTGCAATGTCCTTAGACTACATGTGCATGTTGTGTACTCGACCCTACCGCTCATCATTCTCTATCAACATCGAGGATCTTTATTTACACACCTCTTACATCTTTAAAACTACAGATTACCTCTCTATTTCATCTCGACCGTCATTATGGGTCAACATTCTACACAGAAGTCCTTGAAATATCCTTTCCAACGCCCGTCTAAACTACCTTTACAGAAAGGACACATAGCGCTCATGCCCATACTACATGGACTGTATTCACGACCTCCACTTGACATTTCACGTTCAGGAAAAGACCAACCACTCCTTGCGAATAAATTATCTTGGTTCAGGTCGAATATGCGTAACTGCCATAATATTGAAATGCCACCAACTCATACATGAGTTTGGCCCAAACAAATACATGCCTCTTTTCAAGTAACAGATAGAAGTCAGTATTTCTACGCTTCTCATCTGGCTCTGATAAAGGCAAAATGATCATTTCCAATTCATGTGAATCAAGTAAACTGTAATCTGAAATAACTAACTTCTTCTTCGCGTAAACTGATTGGTACTAAACCTAACTTTGTGAAATGTTTCATATCATTGATTTATGCACTAACGGCCTCCAGATAGTAAAACATAGATTGTAGCCATGCCCTTCGACTGACACATAAACGAGGACATTACATAACCTAATTTCCATACACACGTACTCGGTGGGATCCCAAACATTCATCTATGTCATTAATCTTGAAAGTTATCCAATTTATACTTAAGTTTGGCTCATTAAATTTACTCGCCTATCCAAGTACCAGATGGAAGCTACAAACTACACGCTTCTCATCTGACTTTACAAAAGGCAAAATCTTCCCATTCATTGCATGGGAACAATGCCAACTAACGCAGAAAAACGTAACTAAGATCGCCAATCCACTTTATGTGAATCATACTATCAACCGTAACTAAAAACAATCCAAATGTCCCCTTACATGTGAAGCAAGGTTACCGTAGTATTTAACACCAAACAACCTGCCTCCGCTTCATGTGACCAAGACCTGTAAACCTCAACAGACTAATTCCAACTAGCAACATCACAACACTACAAAACCCGTCACCCATTCCGAAGCAACGCGAGGAACCCTGCCCCGGAGCGAAGCGCAGGGCCGCAGGGCCAGGACCTAGTCTATAATGTATTGGAGCATTTGTGGATCCCAATTTTTAGTTTTGCGAAAGAGCTGATTGGCTGGGGGAGGGGGGAGAGGACGGTGGTTGGTCGGGCGGGCAAACGGCGACGTCATTTCGCCTGACCGCCCGCAATCGGCAGTAATGATTGGCTCGCAGAGTGTCGAATGTCTGACTCAGCTCAGAAGGCTAAATGTGAATCCCACGAGAAAGTGCGCGCGCTAGATAGAATGAAGCTGTTCCATTGGCCCACGGAGCGTTGTTCCGGCTGACTAAAGCTCATCAGACTAAATGTGGATACCAAATGAGAATTCGCAAATGCTCATTCGTCGCCGCTAGCGTCTGGACCACGCTAAGAAAACTTTTCATCACCTCCCACAATCCGTCGCTTCTTCTTTCTCTTTTGCATCCATCATTGTCGTCGTCGAATTTCCGCCACCACCATCAGGTACGTCGTCCTATCCGCAACGCTGACTATTTCACAGGAATATAGAACTATACAAGGCTTCAGGTGAATAAACGACTCCTTTTTAATACGCTGTCAAACATACAGGTCGTCATCGTAGCAGTAATAATTACGATCTCAGGTACGTCGTTCACTTTTCATTGCTGACAATACACAGGAAGCGTCAGGTAAGTAACAGCAACTATATTCTTGAATTCTAACAATTCAACAGGCCGCTGCGACAAAATTTCATCGCTTTTAAATCAGGTACATCGTCTACAACGCTCATTGCTGACAATTTCACAGTAATAGAGATTTGAATATGGCTTCAGGTGAGTAAATGGCTCCATTCTCAATCACTGACAAACATACAGGTCATCGTCGCAGCAGTAAAAGTTTCGAAATCAGGTACGTCGTCCATTTTTCATCGCTGACAATCTACAGAAAGCCTCAGACCATTGATAGCCACTCTATTCTTCAACTCTGACAATTAAATAGGTCGCTGCGACAGAAATCACATCGTTTTTGAATCAGGTACGTCTTCAAATCAAGCTGACGAAACTCCACAGGATCCGAAATCGAAATCACCAGCGAAAGCTTCAAATGTAAGAAACATCCTCACACAAAATGCTTCACTGACAGAATTAGGTCGTACCTGCCCATCATACTGTCATAACGCTCAGGTACGTCTCAGAATAGCTTCCAGAAGTCATATTAACCATCTCAGAATTATCAGTTACGATGCCGTCAAATAATTGACACCAGCATTTTCGCAATCCAATAAATTACGCCAACGAACAATTTATCACATTTGCCCAGGTACGAATCCAAAAATTAGATTACACTCTATTAACAAGCTTTAGAATCGAATACACCGCTGCTTAAAATATCAGACATCATTTTAATCGATCCAATGACATTCATCAGTCTATAGTTTTTTGAACAGACTATAATAATATCACCAGGTACGTTTCAAGTCGAGTTCCAAAACAGCCATTAACGAGCGTCAGAAGAATTTTATTCGAAATGCCGACGAGTCTGAACAGATTTTCAAGATGATTTTACCCAACTAATCCGTTAAAATAATTAAGAAAGACGACAACTGGCAACAGCCGATGCATCAACTAAAAAGCGACAGAAAATTGATAAGTTTGAGAAGTATAGAGAAAAGATCTAATTCAATCCATCCTTTTTAGAAAGCGATTGCTATCACTTTCCTAGGACACATTCGTCACTTAAAAATTACATCCAACTACGACAGCTTAAGATCACGTTTTAAACCGTTACCAAAAGATCTCCTCAGAGACAACAGTTGCATTTCCATCGAAAAGGAAACTTCTCAGTCAGGAATTATGACAGATATCATGGTCAACGTGATTGAGAAGTCATTAGCTACATGCATTTGAAAACTTACAGAGAAACGTATCACTAACAGCTTATGTGTAGGAACTTAGAACAAATTCCTTAACGGACCTGACTGGATACCATTGGCGCCTCAACTATACCCAGAACCACCTCCAGGAGGACACACAATCCAACTTCACCAAGTCTCGGACTCTATAAGGACATTCGTAATGATTTCTCCCAATGACTTTTAAATTTGCCATACTGACGTAAAAGCGAAGCTTTTCAAAACGTAAAACCAATTATCTGAACATTGTGAAACTAACAAGTAAAAGTGTAGAGAGTAATTGAATTGTGGATAAAAATAACAACGTGATTTGTAATCGAATAAAACGGCGAACTGTAAGCTAAAATTATAATATTTAAACGTTTTTAAAATGTATAAATAGAAATAAATACAAATTATCTACTATTTAAAATTTTACCGAAAAATATTTATGCAAATATGAAATTGGATATATTAAAATTCGTTTAGCATTCATAATTATTCCTGCATAATATTAATGATATCAATTGTGCAGACATAATTTATATGAAATGCATAGTTTTGTGCTATTGTAACCATGGCAACTTCAGCCTTCGGTTTAATTGGTATCCATGGCAACATATTTTATTCGGTTAATATAATAACATGGGTACCCCAGACACATTATGAAATTTTATATAAATTCATTTTCGAATTATGCCAACATTAGTGTAATCAACTCATAAATATAACCATGGATACCCTTGATTCTGTAATTTTTTCTAAAATTTAAGACCCAGGGTTATCCATGATTGAAATTTAAGTATATCATAATTTCAAGTAGGGATATCCCTGATCTAAAGTTATATTCAAATAATTCATAAATTGGGATAACGTTCATAAGTTCAAACTTATTGCCTGGGTTTATCCATGAGCTACCCTGTAATATTAATATTGATGACCCTACACGTGTAGGGATACGCCTAGCATGGCAATTTTTGAACAATGAATCAAAGTAGGGGTATCCCTGATACGACACACTTATATGCAGAAAAGCCATCATGGATAGCCCTGACAATAATTTATTTCCAAAATTAATACCTCAAGGGATATCCCAGTCTGTTAGATGATTTATGCAAAATCGTATTAGGGGTATCCTTGAAAATAAATCCAAATATGCAGAAATGCTAATTACATCATCCCTGACTTAAGTAAAACCCATTCTCAGTTGTTAGCATGGATATACCTGACAAGTTTTTTTTGCAAGGTATTATGCTTGATGGTGTCCCTGATCGGATTATGAATTATGAAACCTGTTATTTTAAATGATCCCTGACAACCAATTGCCCCATGTATACACGCCAGCAATGCTATCCCAGATATATTATTGAGCTTTTATAACAGATATGACAGCATTTCGTACCTGAATCGAATTTTACTTCATGCATTTTTACAATCATGGGTATGCCACTGGGAACTTTTATACTGTATAAAATTATTTTATCTCATTTAATTAACATCCGTATAAACCAACGACCACTGATATTAACATCCTTCTGATTACTTAAATAATCGGTCGCAGTGAATTAGTTAATCTATCAGAGGCATGACTGTACCTTTCTACACCTGAAAAATTTATTTGCATTACTGCTGCAACTCAGAATGTAATCCCCCATCGTACATTTGAAATTCACAGTTGTTACAACATGGTTACGGGAAACGTTTGTCGCGACGTGCTATCGTTATTATGATTGTCAAGTGTAGGAGACAACTCTAGGGATAATTTTATGTGAATTTGTCAACGAGGCAGTTCGTCAATAACGATATCACACGACGCTGCATAATTAAGCGCGATCCATTAAGTTCAATCTGAGTTCCGCCCCTTGCTGGTAATAAGCAGGGCTTTTATTAGAAGAATACTATCACAGAAATACATGGTTAAGGATCCACCAACGCGGCAGTTCGTCAATAACGATATCACACGACACAGCATAATTAAGCGCGAGGCATCAAGTTCAGGCTGAGTTCCGCCCCATGCTGATAGTAATCAGGGCTTGCATGGTCGGAATTCATTTACAGGGATATTATGCTGTGGAGGCATTCACGTAAATCAACTTCTTATGTAACATGCATTATCGCTGAAAATGACCTGAAGAATCAAGGGTGGTTTACTCCCATGCTACAATAAGCTTGAGGGTTATAGCGGCTATGTGAACATGGATCCTTCATTATTAATCCGTCATCTCAACAGATTGACTTACAAGGATACATTTTTCTGGATCTATCTACGCGTCCTATAGATTCACACCTGTAGATTTTGGCATACCCATTGCGACGTCATTACGCCACACCTACTAAAATTGGCAGTTTGTGGATCGAGTGTTTTAAATGTGGTTTATTAATTCTCACCTTCGACACGCAACATGAACGCATGCCGTGATAATGATTTAAGGTATTGGATAATCGGATACAAAGAAATAAGATGCGATAATTAGTTGTCGTTTTGCAATCATACTCAATTTTGCCCGCCGTTCGAAACACGTAGTTTGTGGTCATTTTACTTACGAGGACCACACTTTGTTTGCTCAATATAACGCGAGTCAATGACCCAATATATGGATATCTTTGAAAAACAAAACAAATCTTTACCATACAATAAGATGGCAAGGTCAAAGTTGCTCTATTCTGCCAACGCAATCATAAGGGTCAGTTTGTGGTTCAGAGTCTTTAAATGGCGTACTTATTAGTTGCCACTTAGCAAGTAATATTCTACACATGACACTACTGAAAACGTACCATATTTTATTTTTTAAAAAAATATGTTATTCAGCAAAACGGTCACGCGACTTTCTTAATATCTTTTTTTGAACTTTTGATAATTCTTATGTAATGATTGCGTATCGCTTATTTTTGACGCTAGCAAGTCCCCACCCGCACAAACTATAAATATTCTCATCATCCAAGCCAGCCTAAAGTTCAGCTTCACCTCTTCACAAACACTTTTGATCTCAAATGATTTTAGCCACAAATCTTCAACCATCTACAGGTAAGTTTGTACTCCGATTAAAATAGTTGACTAACAAGTTTATTGACAGTACACCACACACCCTTGATATTGGTCGAACCTGTATCGACGACCTCAAGTCGACAAATTTTTTGTCTACGCATGAAACATATGCTCCGCTGGCTACGCGTACGACACAAAAATTTAGACCTATGATTGACATGTAAACACAAGAAAGCTAAGGCTACAAAGACAGTCCACAGACGCTGCAAAAAATCGTTGCTCCTAGAGAAAAGAGATAATCTATCAAATACTATAAACACAACAAGTACTCTATCATCCTACATATGGTAGCTGTATACGCAACTGGAATCAATACCTCAGACATACAACACAACAGACGTTATCGGATGCAAACAAAATTATATATGAACGAAAAATGTCAACAAAAACAGGATAGTATCATCAGGATTCAAAAAAAAATTCATCCACCACATCTACCAGTCACTTAACGTCTGCCACCATTGTTTTAAAGAAGGCTATGTCATTACACTCCTACTGGAGGCATACGATGCACAAACTCAGCTACTGTTGCTATATCGTCGTGAGCCTCACAGACTCTTCATGATTTGAACATGTCTCTGGAATCACACACCTCCATTGCAAGGTCCTTATACAATATATGCAAGTCATGTACTCGATCCTACCGATCATCATTTTCCATCATCATCGAGCATCTTAATTTACACACCTCTTACATCTTTAATCCTACATATTAACGCTCTGCTTCAACTCGACAGACACTATGGGTCTACTTTCTACTTGAAAGATCTTAACATATCAATCAAATGCCCGATTATAATACCTCTACGGGAACGAGCAGAGCTTCAACGTCAATTACATCAACTGTAATCATGACCTCCACTTGACATTTCACGTTCAGGAATAAACTAACCATCCCCTCGCGAATAAATCACCTTGGTTCAGGCCGAACATGCGTAACTGCCATTATATCGAAATGCCACCAACTACTACTTGAGTTTGGCCTAAACAATACGTGCCTCTTTTCAAGTAACAGATAGAAGTTAGTATTTCCACGCTTCTTATCTGGCTTTGATAAAGGCAAAATCATCATCTCCAATTCATGTGAATCAAGTAGGCTGTAATCTGACATAATTATCTTCTGATTCGTGAAACTGATTTGTACTAACCCTAAACTTTGTGAATTGCTTCATACTTTTCATGGAAAAGAACTAACGGCTCTCATGGAGATAGTATAGCATCTGTTGAAGCCATGCTTTTCGATCGACTTCTTCAAGTGATGAAGTCAACTAACTCAATCCTCATCTACACGTTCTCGAACGTATCTCTAAGATTTTTCTATGTCATTCCTCATGATGGCTAATCAACTCTTGCTCAGTTGTGACTCAAAATATTTACACGCCTTTCCCAAGTGCCAGATGGAAGCTACTAACTACACGGTTCTCATCTGACTTTACAAAAGGCAAAATCTCCTATTCATTGCATGTGAACAATGCTAACTAACGCAGACTAACGTAACTAAGTTCGTATTCCACTTTATGTGAACCATACTAACAACCTTAAATAAAAACAATCCACATGTCCCCAACATGTGGAGCAAGGTTACCGTACTACCCAATACCAACTATCTGCCTCCGCTTCATGTGACCAAGACCTGTAAACCTCCACAGACTAACTCCAGCCAACTACATTACATGTCAATAAAACCAGCCACCCCTTCCGAAGCAACGCGAGGAACCCTGCCCCGGAGCGAAGCGAAGGGCCGCAGGGCCAGGACCTAGTCTTTTCTTTAAATATATCAGAGCATTTGTGGATCCCAATTTTTAGTTTTGCGAAACGGTGATTGGCTGGCGGAGGGGGAGGTGGCCGGTGGTTGGTCGGGCAAGCGAGGGGCGACGTCATTTCGGCTGACCGCCCGAAAACGGCAGTAATGATTGGCTCGCAGAGCGTCGGATGGCTGACTCAGCTCAGAGGGCTAAATGTGGATACCACGAGAAAGTGCGAGCACGCTGATTGGGCGGCGGGGGAGAGGTGCGCGCGCTAGATAGAATAAAGCTGTGCTATTGGCCCACGGAGCGTCGTTTCTGCTGACTAAAGCCCATCAGACTAAATGTGGATACCATTTTAAAATTCGCAAATGCTCATTCGTCGCCACTAGCGTCTGCACCACGCTAAGAAAACTTTTCATCACCTCCCACAATCCATTCCTCTTTCTCTTTTATTCATCATCGTCGTCGCCGAATTTTCTACCACCACCAGGTACGTCGTCCTTTAACCATCGCTGACCATTTCACAGGATTGGAGAATTACACATAGCTTCAGGTGAGTAAATGGCTCCACTCTGAAATACTGACAAACCCACAGGTCGTCGTCGCAGCAGGAATAAATTCGATTTTAGGTACGTCGTCCACTTTTTATCGCTGACAATTAACAGGAAGCTTCAGGTAAGTGACAGCAACTATATTAACAGGAAGCTTCAGGTAAGTGACAGCAACTATATATTCTTGAATTCTAACAATTTAACAGGCCGCTGCGACAAAATTTCATCGCTTTTGAATCAGGTACGTCGTCTACAACGCTGATAGCTGACAATCTCACAGGAAACAGTATTACACATGGCTTCAGGTGAGTAAATGGCACCATTCTCAATCACTGACAAATCCACAGGATGTCGTCGCAGCAGTATTTGTCCCGAAATCAGGTATGTCGTGCAATTTTCATCGCTGACAATCTACAGGCAGCCTCAGACCATTGATAGCCACTCTATTCTTCAACTCTGACAATTAACTAGGTCGCTGCGACATAATTTCATCGTTTTTAGATCAGGTACGTCTTCAAATCAAGCTGATAATTCTTCACAGGCTCCGAAATCATCAGTGAAAGTTTCAAATGTAAGAAACATCCCCACACTAATTGCTTCACTGACGATTTAAGGTCGTTACTGCCCTCATACTTCGACAACTCTCAGGTAAGTCTCAGAATAGCCTTCAGAATTCATATTAACCAGCTCAGAATTATCAGTCGCTAAGCCGTTAAATACTTCACACCAGCATCTTCGCAATCCAATAAATTACGCCAACGAACAATTTATCAAATTTGCCCAGGTACGAAGCCAAAAATTATATTTCACTCTACTAACAAGCATTAGAATCGAATGTACCGCTGCTTGAAATATAAGACATCATTTTAATCGATCCAATGACATTCATCAGTCTATAGGTTTTTGAACAGACTATACTATCACCAGGTACGTTTCAAGTCGAGCTCCAAAACAGTCATTAACGAGTTTTAGAAGAATTTTATTCGAAATGCCGACGAGTCTGAACAAATTTTCAAGATGACCTTACCACATTACTCCAAAAAAAAATAAGATAGACGACAACTGGCAACAGCCAATTCATCAACTAAAGAGCAATTGAAAACCGATAAGTTTGAGAAGTTTAGAGAATCTGAAGATTTAATCCAAACCATCCTGTTCAGAAAACGATTGCTAACACATACTCAGGACACATTCCTTAAGAAATTACATTCAACTTCGAAAGCTACAGATATCGTATTTAAACCGTTACTAAAAGATCTCCACAGAGACACCAGTCATATCCTTCCGGAGGAACTTCTTATCTCAGGTATCTGACAAAAACCATGGTCGAAGTTATTAAAAAGACGTATTGAAAATACTTCATTCGAAATACTTCATCTGAGACGTATCACTGACAACTTATGAGAAGGAAATTAGCTCACATTCCAAAACGGATTTGACTGGATACCATTTGCGCCTCAACCATACCCAGAACCGCCTCCAGGAGGACACACTTTCCAACTTCACCAAGTTTCGGACTCTGTAAGGACATTCGTAGTGATTTTTCGCAATGACTTTCAAATTTGCCATACTGACGTAAATGCGAAGCTTCCCTAACGTAAAACCATTATCTGAAAATTCTGAATCTAACAAGTAAAAGTGTAGAGAGTAACTGCATTGTGTCCTAAAAATAACATTGACATTTGTAAATGATGAAACGGTACGATTGGAAGATAAGATTTTAATAGTAATGAAATTTTACAACGTATAAATAGAAATTAACACAAAATATCTGCTAATTTTAGTTTAGTCAAAATATTTATGCAAATTGTGAAAAGAACAAATTTATACATAAATACGATACAAATTTATACTAGCATAATAATTTTGAAATAAATATGTGCAGACATAAATAATATGAATTACATAATTTTGTGCTGTTGTATCCATGGCAACGTTCATCTTCGGTTAAATCTGTATCCATAGCAACATATTTATTCGGTTAAACTGATCTCCATGGCAACAAATTTTATTCGGTTAATATGTTAACAAGGGTACCCCAGACATATTATGATATTTTATATAAATTTATTTTCGATTTATGCCGACATTTTTTTAATCAACGAAAAAATATAACCATGGATACCCCTGACTCTGTAATCCTTCATGTCAATTAAGTATCAGGGGTGTCCATGATTGAAATTAATAAATATCAAATCTTACATGTAGGGATATCCCTGACTCTGTAATCCTTCATGTCAATTAAGTATCAGGGGTGTCCATGATTGAAATTAATAAATATCAAATCTTACATGTAGGGATATCCCTGATAGAAAGTTATATTCAAATATTTCATTATTTGGGATAACGTTCGTAATCTCGGACTTTTTACCAGGATTTATCCATGAGCTACCCTGTAATATTAATATTTATGACCCTACACGTGTAGGGATACGCCTAGCATGGCAATTTTTGAACTCCGAATCAGAGTAGGGGTATCCCTATTTCGAAATATTCTTATGCAGAGAAGCCATCATGGATAGCCCTGCCAATGATTTATTTCAGAAAATTAATGACCCAAGGGATATCCCAGTTTGAAAGATGTTTTATGCAAATTAGTGATAGGGATTTCCTTGAAATTTTTACTAAATATGCAGAAATGCTGATTATATCACCCCTGAAGTAGTTATAACCCATTCTCAGTTGTTAGCATGGATAAACCTGACAAGTATCTTTTCAAGGTATTATGCTTGAGGGTATCCCTGATCGTACTATGAATTATGCATTATGTTATGTTGATGTATCCCCTACAAGTATTTGCTTCATGTACACACCCCAGCATGGCTATCCCAGGCAAGATTTTAAGGTTATATAACACATATGACAGCATTTCGTACCCGGACTCGGATTTTCATGCAATGCTACAAGCATGGGTATGCCACTAGGAACTTTTACATAGTATAAAATTATTTTATCTCATTTAATTAACATCCGTATAAACCAACGATCACTGATATAGTCATCCTTCTGATTACTTAAATAATCGGTCGCAGTGAATTAATTAATCTATCAGAGGCATGACTGTACCTTTCTACACTTAAAAAATTTTTAATTGCATTACTGATGCAACGCAGAATGCAATCGCCCATCGTACATTTGAAACTCATAGTTGTTTCATCATGGTTGTGGAAATGATTTGTCGCGACGTGCTGTCGTTATCATGAGTGTCAAGTTTAGCAGACAACTCTAGGGATAATTTTATGTGAATTTTTCATTGCGGAAGTCGACCAGCAGAGTATAAGGCGAATGGGATGAAATGTGCGTAACAAGGGAGTTTGAGCGATGTTCCGCCCCTTGCGAATAGTAAGAAGGGCTTTTATTAGCAGAATACTATAACTGGAATACAAGGTTAAGGATCCACCAACGCGGCAGTTCGTCAATAACGATATCACACGACAATGCATAATTAAGCGCGCTGCATCAAGTTCAAGCTAAGTTCCGCCCCTTGCTGATAGTAATCGGGGCTTGCATGGTGGGAATTCATTCACAAGGATATTATGCTGTGGAGCCATTCACGTGAATTTTCTTTTATAACATGCTTTATCGCTGAAGAGGCCCTGGGAAATCAAGGGTGGTTTACTTCCATGCTAAAATGACCTAAGGGTTATAAAGGCGATATGAACATGGATCCTTCATTGTAATATCGTCATCTCAACAGATTGACATACAAGGATGCATCTTTCTATATCCATCTACGCGTCCTATAGAATCACACCTGTAGATTTGGGAATATCCATTGCGATGTCATTACACCACACCTACTAAATTTGGCAGTTTGTGGATCAAGTCTTTTAAAAGTGGTTTGTTAATTTTCACCTTCGACACGCAACATGAACGCATGCCGTGACAATGATTTAAGGTATTAGATAATCGGATACAGAGATATAACATGCGATAATTAGTTGTCGTATTGCAAACAAACTCAATTTTGCCCGCCATTCGAAACACGTAGTTTGTGGTCATTGTACTTACGAGGGCCACACTTTGAATGCTCAATACAACGCGAGTCAATGACCCAGTATATGGATATCTTTGAAAATCAAATCAAATCTTTACTATACAATTAGATGGCAAGGTCAAAGTTGCGCGATGTTGCCAACGTGATCACAAAGGACAGTTTGTGGTTCATTGTCATTAAATTGCCATGTATTGAATTGTTGTCACTTATTGAGGCATATTCCACACATGTTACTGCTGAACATGTTACATTTTTTATTTTTTTTAAAAAAATATGTTATTCAGCAAAAAGGTCACGCGACTTTCTTAATATCTTTTTTTTTTTTTGAACTTCTTGATGATTCTTATGTAATGATTGCGTATCGCTTATTTTTGACGCTAGCAAGTTCCCACCCGCACAAACTATAAATATTTCTCATCACACCATCCTTCTCACCAGTCCACCTTCAACTTTTCACATACTCTGTTGATCTCAAATGGTTTAGCCATAAATATTCAACTATCATCAGGTTGCTTTACTCCGATTAAAATACTTGACTAACAAGTTTATTGATAGTACACCACAGACACCCTTTATATTGGTCGAACCTGTATCGACGACCTAAGTCGACAATTTTCTGACTACGCAAATAGCATATGCTCCGCTGGCTACACGTATGAGACAAAAATTAAGACCTATGATTGATATGTAAAGATAAGAAAGTCAAGGCTACATATATATCCCTCAGACGCTGCAAAAAAATGTTGCTCCCAAAGAAAAGAGATAATCTATCAAAAATTATGAAACAACGAGTATTCTACCATACTACATGCGGTAGCTGTATATGCAACTGAAATCAATACTTCAGACATACAATACAAGAGACGTTATGGGACACGGTAAAAATTATACATGAACGAAAAATGTTCTTCGAAAACAGAAAATTATCGTCAGGGTTATGTTCAAAAAGCAACATTCTTCATCCAGGATCATCTATCATTCTCTTAACGTGTGCCACCAATGTTTAAGAAGGCTATGTCACTACTCTCCCACTGGAGGCATACGATGCACAAGCCCAACTACTATTGCTATATCGTCGTGAACCTCACAGACTCTTCACGATCTGAACAAGTCTGGAATCCCACTCCACCAGTGCAAGGTCCTTATACTACATGTGCATGTTGCGTACTCGACCCTACCGCTCATCATTCTCTATCAACGCCGAGGATCTTTCTTTATAAACCTCTTACATCATTTAATCCTACAGATTACTGCTCTGTTTCATCTAGACAGACCTTATGGGCCTATATTTTAAACAGAAGACCTTGACACATCCCTTCCAACGTCCGCTTATAATATCTGTTTAGAAAGGATATAGGCCTTCAACATCATGCAACATGACCTGTTACGCAATCCACTTGACATCTTACGTTCATGGAATAGACTAACCATTCACTGGTACACAAATTACCTTTGTTAAGGCTGAACATGCGTAACTTCCGTTATATTGAAAATCATCAAATTCTCACCTGAGTTTGGTCCAAACAATAAAACGCCTCCCAAGAAACAGATAGAAGTTAGAAACTCCACACTTCTCATCTGACTATGATAGAGGCAAAATCATCATTTCCCATTCATGTGAATCAAGTAAACCGCAATCTGGAATGATTATCTTCGTTCTGCTTCACGTAAACTGATTATAATTCGACCTTATGATGAATTGATTCATGCCTTATTGAGAATAACTAACTGTTCTTAAGAAGGAAGTGAAACATGTACTGAAGACATGCTCTTCGATCGACATATATAAGTGATGAGATCAACTAACTCATTTCTCATCTACACGTTCTCGAATGGGTCCACAAGATAAACCTTTGCCATCCTCCATCTTGAGTATAAACCAACTTTTGTTCGGGTTAGACTCAAAATATTTACACGCCTTTCCCAAGTGCCAGATGGAAGCTACTAACTACACGGTTCTCATCTGACTTTACAAAAGACAAAATCTCCTATTCATTGCATGTGAACAACGCCAACTAACGCAGACTAACGTAACTAAGTTCGCATTTCCACTTTATGTGAACCATACTAACAACCGTAAATAAAAACAATCCACATGTCCCCAACATGTGGAGCAAGGTTACCAAACTACCAAATACCAACTACCTGCCTCCGCTTCATGTGACATAGACGTGTAAGCCTCCACAGACTAATTCCAACTAGCAACATCACAAAACTATAAAACCCGTCACCCATTCCGAAGCAACGCGAGGAACCCTGCCCCGGAGCGAAGCGAAGGGCCGCAGGGCCAGGACCTAGTCTATAATGTATTGGAATATTTGTGGATACCTTTTCAGTTTTGCGTTGGCCCTGATTGGGTGGGAGAGGGGGGAGGGACGGTGGTTGGTCGGGCAAGCGAGGGGCGACGTCATTTCGTCTGACCGCCCGAAATCGGCAGTAATGATTGGCTCGCAGAGCGTCGGTTGGCTGACTCAGTTCAGAGGGCTAAATGTGGATACCACGAGAAAGTGCGCGCGCCAGACAGAATGAAGCTGTTCCATTGGCCCACGGAGTGTTTTTCCGGCTGACTAAAGCTCATCAGACTAAATGTGGATACCAAGGGAGAATCCGTGAATGCTCATTCGTCGCCGCTAGCGTCCGGACCACGCTAAGAAAATTTTCATCACCTACCACAATCCGTCGCTTCTTCTTTCTCTTATACATTCATCATCGTCGTCGTCGAAATTCCGCCACCACATTCAGGTACGTCGTCCTATCCTCATCGCTGACCATTTCACAGGAATAAAGAATTACACATGGCTTCAGGTGAGCAAACGGCACCTTTTTGATAAGCTGACAAGCCCACAGGTCGTCGTCGCAGCAGTAATAATTTCGATTTCAGGTACGTCGTCCACTTTTTATCGCTAACAATTAACAGGAAGCTTAAGGTAAGTGACAGCAATTACATTCCCGAATTCTAACAATTTAACAGGCCGCTGCGACAAAATTTCATCGCTTTTGAACCAGGTACGTCGTCTCAAACGCTTATTGCTGACAATTTCACAGGAAATAGTATTACACATCGCTTCAGGTGAGTAAATGGCTCCATTATCAATCACTGACAAAACTACAGGTCGTTGTCGCAGCATTAAACATTTCAAATTCAGGTAAGTCGTCCAATTATCATCGCTGACAACGTACAGAAAGCCTCAGACGAGTGTAACCCACCTAATCGTTAACTCTAACAATTAAACAGGTCGCTGCGACATCATTTCATCGTTTTTTAAATCAGGTACGTCTTCAAATTAAGCTGATAATTCTTCACAGGCTCCGAAATCATCAGTGAAAGTTTCAAATGTAAGAAACATCCCCACACTAATTGCTTCACTGACGATTTAAGGTCGTTACTGCCCTCATACTTCGACAACTCTCAGGTACGTCTCAGAATAGCCTTCAGAAGTCATATTAACCAGCTCAGAATTATCAGTCGCTAAGCCGTTAAATACTTCACACCAGCATCTTCGCAATCCAATAAATTACGCCAACGAACAATTTATCAAATTTGCCCAGGTACGAAGCCAAAAATTATATTTCACTCTATTAACAAGCATTAGAATCGAATGTACCGCTGCTTGAAATATAAGACATCATTTTAATCGATCCAATGACATTCATCAGTCTATAGGTTTTTGAACAGACTATACTATCACCAGGTACGTTTCAAGTCGAGCTCCAAAACAGTCATTAACGAGTTTTAGAAGAATTTTATTCGAAATGCCGACGAGTTTGAACAAATTTTCAAGATGACCTTACCACATTACTCCAAAAAAAATAAGAAAGACGACAACAGGCAACAGCCAATGCATCAACTAAAGAGCAATAGAAAACCGATAAGTTTGAGAAGTGTAGAGAATCTGAAGATTTAATCCAAACCATCCTGTTCAGAAAACGATTGCTAATACATACTCAGGACACATTCCTTAAGAAATTACATTCAACTGCGAAAGCTACAGATATCGTATTTAAACCGTTACTAAAAGATCTCCACAGAGACACCAGTCATATCCTTCCAGAGGAACTTCTTATCTCAGGTATCTGACAAAATCCATGGTCGAAGTTATCATAAAGACGTATTGAAAATACTTCATTCGAAATACTTCATCTGAGACGTATCACTGACAACTTATGAGTAGGAAATTAGCACACATTCCAAAACGGACTTGACTGGATACCATTTGCGCCTCAACCATACCCAGAACCGCCTCCAGGATGACAAACTTTCCAACTTCACCAAGTTTCGGACTCTTTAAGGACATGGTAGTGATTTTTCGCAATGACTTTTATAATTGCCATACTAACGTAAATGCGAAGCTTTCCGTAACGTAAAACCATTATCTGAAAATTCTGAATAACAAGTAAAAGTGTAGAGTAATTGCATTGTGGCTGAAAATAATATCGTGATTTGTAATTGTAGTTATGGTACATTTGTAAGCTAAAATAATAGAAGTAATTCAATTTTTCAATGTATAAATAGAAAAAAATACAAAATTTCTACTATTTTTGATCAAAAATTATTTATGCAAATATTGAAATGAACAAATTAATACAAATAAAGTATACATAATAATTCCAGCATAATATTTATGAAATGTTTTATGCAGATATAAATAATATGAAATACAAAAATTTGTGCTGATGTAACCATGGAAACATTTGTCTTCGGTTAAATTGATCTCCGTGGCAACATATTTTATTCGGTTAAAATTTTAACAAGGCTACCCCAGACGTGTTATGATATTTTATATAAATTCATTCTCGATTTATGCCGACATTATTTTAATCAACGCATATATATAATCATGGATAACCCTGACTCTGAAATCTTAAATGTCAATTAAGTCTTAGGGGTATCCATGATTGAAATTTAAGAATATAATATCTTTCATGTAGGGATATCCCTGATAGAAAGTTGTATTCAAATAATTCATAAATATGGATAACGTTCAAAATTACAAACTTTTTGCCTGGGTTTATTTATGGGTTACCCTGTAATATTAAATTTATGACCCTACACGTGTAGGGATACGCCTAGCATGGCCATTTTTCAACCCCGAATCAGAGTAGGGGTATCCTTATTTCGATACATACTTATGCATAGGAGCCATCATGGGTAGCCCTGACAATGATATTTTTCAAAAAATTGAAAGCCTAAGTGATATCCCAGTCTGAAAAAATGTTTTATGCAAAACAGTAATAGGGATATCCTTGAAAATAATACTCAATATGCAGAAATGCTAATTCTATCACCCCTGACGTAGTTACGAACAATTCTCAGTTGTTAGCATGGATAAACCTGACAAGTTTATTTTCAAGGTATTATGCTTGAGGGTATCCCTGATCGGACTATGAATTATGCATCATGGTATTTTGCTAGATCCCTGACGAGCATTTGCTCAATGTAAGAATGCCAGCATGGCTATCCCAGACAAGATGTTAATCTTTTATAACATATATGACACCATTTTGTACCCTGAATCTAATTTTCTTCATGCATTGTTACAAACATGGGTATGCCTCTAGGAACTTTTACATAGTATAAAATTATTTTATCTCATTTAATTAACATCCGTATAAACCAACGATCACTGATATAGTCATCCTTCTGATTACTCAAATAATCGGTCGCAGTGAATTAATTAATCTATCAGAGGCATGACTGTACCTTTCTACACTTAAAAAATTTTTAATTGCATTACTGATGCAACGCAGAATGCAATCGCCCATCGTACATTTGAAATTCACAGTTGTTTCAACATGGTTGCAGGAATGGTTTGTCGCGACGTGCTGTCGTTATCATGAGTGTCAAGTGTAGGAATCAACTGTAGGGATAATTTTATGTGAATTTGTCAATGCGGAAGGTCGACCAGCAGAGTATAAGGCGGAAAGGATGAAATATGCGCAACAAGGGATTCTGAGCGATGTTCCGCCCCTTGCGAATAGTAAGAAGGGCTTTTATTAGTAGAATACTATAACTGGAATACAAGGTTAAGGATCCACCAACGCGGCAGTTCGTCAATCACGATATTCCACCACAATGCATAATTAAGCGCGATCCATTAAGTTCAGTCTGAGTTCCGCCCCTTGCTGATAGTAAGCAGGGCTTATATTAGCAGAATACTATCACAGAAATACATGGTTAAGGATCCACCAACGCGGCAGTTCGTCAATAACGATATCACACGACACTGCATAATTAAGCGCGATGCATCAAGTTCAGGCTGAGTTCCGCCCCTTGCTGATAGTAATCAGGGCTTGCATGGTCGGAATTCATCCACAGGGATACTATATTGTGGAGCCATTCACGTACAACAACTTCTTATAAAACATGCATTGTCGCTAAAGAGACCCCGGGAAATCAAGGGTGGTTTTACACCCATGCTACAATAAGCATGAGGGTTATAGCGGCGATGTGAACATGGATCCTACATTATTAATCCGTAATCTTACCAGATTGACTTACAAGGATGCATTTTTCTGGATCCATCTACGCGTCCTATAGAATCACACCTGTAGATTTGGGAATATCCGTTGCGACGTCATTACGCCACACCTACTAAATTTGGCAGTTTGTGGATCAAATCATTTAAAAGTAGTTTGTTAATTTTCAACTTCGACACGCAACATGAACGCATGCCGTGATAACGATTCAAGGTATTGAATAATCGGATACAAAGATATAAGATGCGATAATCAGTTGTTGTTTTGCAATCATACTCAATTTTTCCCGACGTTCGAAACACGTAGTTTGTGGTCATTGTACTTACGAGGGCCACACTTTGAATGCTCAATACAACGCGAGTCAATGACCCAATATAAGGATATCTTTGAAAAACAAAACAAATCTTTATCATACAATTAGATGGCAAGGTCAAAGTTGCTCTATTCTGCCGGCGCAATCATAAGGGTCAGTTTGTGGTTCAGAGTCTTTAAATGGCGTACTTATTAGTTGCCACTTAGCAAGTAATATTCTACACATGATACTACTGAAAATGTACCATGTTTTATTTTTTAAAAAAAAATATGATATTCAGCAAAACGGTCACGCGACTTTCTTAATATCTTTTTTTTTTTTGAACTTTTTGATCATTCTTATGTAATGATTGCGTATCGCTTATTTTTGACGCTAGCAAGTCCCCACCCGCACAAACTATAAATATTTCTCATCATCCAGTTCAGCTCACCAGTCCATCTTCAATTTTTCACAAACACTTTTGATCTCAACTGGTTTCGCCATAAATCTTCACCTTTCATCAGGTTGGTCTTCACTTCGATTAAATTACTTACCTAACACGTTCATTGACAGTACACCACACACCCTTTACATTAGTCGAACCTGTATCGAGGACCTCAAGTCGACTATTTTCTGTTTACGCATGAAACATATGCTCCGCTAGCTACGCGTACGACACAAAAATTTAGACCTCTGACATGTAAACGCAAGAAAGCTAAGGCTACAAAGACAGCCCACAGACGCTGCAAAAAATCGTTGCTCCTAAGGAAAAGAGATAATGTATCAAAAAATATAAAACACAACGAGCATTCTATCATCCTACATAAGGTAGCTGTGCACGCATCTAGAATCAATACCTCAGACATATAACACAAGAGACGTTATCGGACGCAAATAAAAATATATATGAACGAAAAATGTCAACAAAAACAAAAGATTATCATCAGGAATTTAAAATTTTTTTCATCCACCAAATCTACCATTCACCTAACATGTGCCACCATTGTCTTAAAGAAGGCTATGTCATTAGACTCCTACCGGAGGCATACGATGCACAAACTCAGCTACTGTTGCTATATCGTCGAGAACCTCACAGACTCTTCATGATTTGAACATGTCTGTGGAATTACACTCCTCCAGTGCAAGGTCCTTATACCACATGCATATTGTGTACTTGACCCTACCTATCATCATTCTCAATCAATATCGAGGATCTAAAGCTATGGCCCTCTTCAGTTAATCCTACAGATTAACGCACTGTCCTAACTCGACAGGCACTATGGGTCTGTATTCTACAAGCAGAACCTAAACACAGTATATCAATGCCCGATTATAATACCTTTACGGGAAAGGGCTAACAGCCTTCAACATCATACTACATGAACTATAGTCATGACCTGAACTTGAAATTTCACGTTCAGGGAATAGACTAACCATTCCCTGGCGAATAAATCACCTTGGTTCAGGCCGAACATGCGTAACTGCCATTATATCGTAACGCCAACAACTCCTACTTGAGTGTGGCCCAAACAATTATACGCCTCTTTTCAAGGTACAGATAGAAGTTAGTATTTCCACGCTTCTCATCTGGCTCTGATAAAGGCAAAATCATCATCTCCAATTCATGTGAATCAAGTAGACCGTAATCCGATGTAATTATCTTCCGATCCGTGAAAATGATTTGTACTAACCCTAAACTTTGTGAATTGCTTCAAACTTTTCATGGAAAAGAACTAACGGCTCTCATGAAGATAGTATAGCATCTGTTGTAGCCATGCTTTTCGATCGACATCTTCAAGTGATGCGGTCAACTAACTCACTTCTCATCTACACGTTCTCGAATGGATCTCAAAGATTTTTCTATGTCATTCCTCATGATGGCAAATAAACTCTTGCTCAGTTGTGACTCAAAAAATTTACACACCTTTCCATAGTACCAGATAGAAGCCACATACTCCACGCTTCATATCTTACCATACTGAAGGCAAAATCTTCCCATTCATTGCATGTGAACAACGTCGACTAACGCAGTCTAACGTAACAAATAATGCCTAACCATATAACGTGAACCGTACTAACAACCGCATTTATATATATTCCACGTGTCCCCTTACATGTGAATCTAGGTTACCGAATTACCTAATACAAAACCACCTGCCTCCGCTTCATATGACAAAGACCTGTAATCCTCCTCAGACTAACTCCGACTCTACAAAATCAGGCACCCCTTCCGAAGCAACGCGAGGAACCCTGCTCCGGAGCGAAGCGAAGGGCCGCAGGGCCAGGACCTAGTACTTATTAATACTTTTCTGCTTTTTCACCATGGCCAGCCCGCAACATCTCAAGCACAATCAAGACTGTCGACAATGTGTAATGTATTTTTCTCATTCAAAAAACTATATTCCTCTCTCCTCCTAATGCTGCGTACTTGATGATTATACTCAGAGCTACGCCATAGGTTTCATCTCACGAGTTATTCCCAATTTAGCTAACGTCGGATTAAGGCTACTCTGCCGAAGAAGGACCAACTAGCGATTCTCTTATTGATGTATACCAGCAAAAACATGATGAAAACATGGCCACGCTAAGAAAATACGATCTATCTCAAATTATGGTAGAATTCTTCGGAACTTTAAATGGAGGCCCTTTTCAAATGACTCTGACACAAGCTAGAGCATATCCTGTATATGAGAAGAATTCATGAGCATGAATCGAGGCATATTTGGCAATGCTTTTGACCCACGAGACTCTTTTCGATTATCTCTTCATGAACTATCTGTTAGAGCCTGGATCGACTGTGACTTGAACTTTGTGCACAACAAGTGAGGCAAGAAAGATTGAAAGCAGTATGAGCTTCTAACTGTGACTCAGATGGTTTGACTCTGATGTAAGGGCTATTTCACTCTTCGTGCCAAGTGGAATAACTTTTCGTCTATGACTTGTCGCTAGGATTTTAGTCTATGTGATCACTTTGTAATAATAATAGGTAAGTAATATTGTAAGATATGTACTACGTGAAATAGTACTATGCTCTAGTCTTTTGATATCACTGGGTTGTTTTAACGGACATATCTACTCTTCCACCAAAGATACTGGCCTATCTCTCTTAAATAGATTTTCAGTATACTTTGGAGCACAACTTGACTATCGCCAAAACCGGGGGGCAATGCAGTTCTCCAACTCGTCAACTTTTACTTTGACCAGTATCATTTAAATTTTTGTTTGCAATTCTACTATCTATCGCGTTCCTCGGCCCTCTCTTCCTGCTTTTCGTGTAAGGTCGGTCTTTGCCATAAACTACTGCAGAGACATTTTATCGCGCCGTTCAATCAGCCTCGAATAAATTAGTCCATTCATCGACAGAATTCTGCAGTAACGATGTGCGATGACCGTGCAAAAATTCCATGAGAAGCTTGAAATGTATGAAAGAATCGGAGAGATTCAATCACGAAGTCGCTCGCGTCAGTTGAACTGGAAGAAATAGTTTCGACAGATTCATCTGTCATCAGGAACATTAAGGCCCTCATGTGTAGACATGATGATTTCTCCAAGTAAGGGCTTTTTGAAAACCAGTATCTACTGCGTCACTGAATAATGGTCACAGTGCTCGGCTCCCACAAAAAGTATGCCATGATGAATCTCAAGAAACGGATGAAATGATCGCCGAACTCTTCTTCTACTTTCTTTTCATCTTAAGTGATTTCTCCGATCTGGATCTGGTCAGGACATCATTTATAACCCACAATGTAATGGAAGAATAAATACACGTCAACGAGAAAAATCCCGTAGATGCCCATAACCTGCTCCACACACCTTTAAAATCATTGCTACGCTTAGATTTACTCGTTGTTTATCATCGTCAGACTCTATAATGTCTCCGATGAGAAAAAATCGTCCATCGACGACTACTGCCATTGGCAAAGAACGGGCGCAAACGCGTCCAAAAGTTTCATGCCGCGCGCAAAATTCAAAAAGGGTAGGGGCGTTAGAGGCATGTCTCCAAGGGAAGTCTCCAACCCTTCCCAATGCCGAGATGATTGATGCCGACCCCTCAGTACGATCAAACATGGTCCCAAGACCGCGCAATGTCATGATCTGGCCACAGAGGGTACGAGTTCAAGTAAAGGAAAAGAAGCTGTTCGGGATAAGACAACACAGTTTGAAGACTTACCGACCAGAAAAATTGTCGTGCCAATTTCAAAACTCACAGCCGCCACGGAAGCAACTGTTTACCCTCCAGAGCTACACGCTGTGATAGAAGCCGAAAAGCGACGAGCAGCGCAAATCACTGCTCACCTCTCTATCTGCTCCCCTGCAATTACCACTGCGAGGCAGCCCTCTCGCACTCTTGGCTGGTGATAGCAAACCCTTTGTAGACGGTATCAAGGTCTACCTATGGGCTGCCATCGCACAGTACATGCACACCGGCCCAGAGTCAACACCGCCAAGTCTCCCCACCCGTCCTGCTTTCCCTATCCCACCGAGGGTTCCGGTAAGTAGGAAACAAACCACAGCGACGCTACAAGCTTGGGCTATACAAAACTCCTGGGCTACATTAGCTCGCAACGACCTACGACACAACGCTGGACCGGTAACTACCAATAAAACACTTTTTTACAGTTATGAGGGAGCAGTGCGATGTGCTAACTTGCGAGTTTTGATAATGATCCTTGAAGGTAAGGATAGAACAAGAATAGATGGAGAAGAATGTGTAAGGTATGATATATTACGTTCACTTATCACTTTTATCTTCATGGTGCTCTCTCTTTATATACATAAGTAATAGTTAGCACGCCAAATTCCAGATTCTATTCAGAGAGTTGGAGACTCTATCTCGAGTCTACGCATAGGTTACGCTTCTTGCATATCACATGACTCGGCATTCTTGGCATATACGACTCGGTCTATGTGTTTCGGTATATATGACTCGACATCCCTGACTCTTCAGCCTGCTCGTCAATGCATACAGGGTACAAGGTGTGTATGAGGTCATGCCCTTGTTACCTTGTGTCTACACTAAACAAACACTAATATCACTAACCACAACACACTTCCTAGTCAGAAACCAGAAAGCGCTGTTCTCAAGACAAAAGTCGATAAGCGACTATTCCTTCGGCTGGACAAAGCAGATGCATGGCGGAACGCGTCCCCGTTGTACGTTCATCAAAAGATATCTACCTTGGCCTCAATTCCCTTGGTTAAACTCTCCATGGTACAGCGAGCTAAAACTGGCTTTGCCATAACAGCAAAAGACGAGATCAGCAGACAAAAATACTGGGCCTTGTTACAAAGGATGGTCGTAAGATCGAACCTGCTCCAAATTTGGTAGCATACCTCATCCCCACGGTACTGCTAAAGGGCTACTCACCAACGGAGAGCATTCCATTCGCGGTCGAAACAGTCACTCAGGAAATCAAACGAGTGTCTAATGCCGTTCCATCTCTTGTCCAGCCTCACGAGGTCAGCAAACTTGGATCGCCATACCAGAACCGGATAGCGCTCTTCCCTCGAGAATCCGCTCTACGGCCTGGACTCAAAAAAATTTCGAATCCGGAAAGGCAACAGTATTTCGCACTCGCCGCTCTATCGAGCAGTGCAAACGCTGTCTCGGCTTCCACTCGACACGTGGTTGCTCCCGCACCCCAGCCTGCTGGAATTGTGGATCGACAATGCACTCCGAAAGAGAGTGCCAGGCCCCCACCAGATGCCAAAACTGTGGTGGACTGCACCGATCAGATAGCCGGGATTGTCTGGCTCGACCCTCTAGGACTGAATCGGCGACAAATAAACAGCTTTAGATGTTTCGAAAGTATGGAAAGCGCGAGTACGCCGCTGTAGCCCGAGCCAAGGCTGCCGCAAAAACAGTAGAATCGGTTCCTGACGCCACTTCGAGTGATGTCTTGACGGTGTAGGGAACATACTCTGGAGCTCTAAACTTTGATTTGAAAATATAAAGATGCAGCAACCTTTATTAGATCACATAAAGTGGCTCTAGGAAAGATGCAGGCACCCAGCTGTTTTTGAAGGTTCTCTGATGGCCCATCTCTCATTATCAGCAGGGATGAAGAAAATATTGTCACCAGGAAGATGTGACAGGAAAGGGAATAGACAAGGAGTGTGACTTCCGGATCTAAAGAAATATCTTCTATTGCTTGTAGCCACTGTCGGGAGGTGCTCTTAGCTCTGGTTATGTTTTATGTTTTATGTTTATGTTTTTTTTTATGCTCTCTCTGGGGAATGGGCTAGGAAGTTTGGAGGTAGACCATTATTTTATCTTGTAGTACCTCCTCGCAAATGGGGAGTCTCACTCTTTTTCCACCTAGAGGCAGCTGTGTTAATGTGCCCTAGTCTTACAATTACTTATTTAACACTGAAGTCTGGGGCTTACCCCTCGGCGTCATTTGTCCCGTTGGGGAATCTCAGGGCAAGTGCTTCGCATTTGTTCCGCTAGACGTAAAATAAATAATGAATAATAAATAAATAAATGTAATGGAAGATACTGTTAGAAAGTGTGACACGAGTCAATTCATTACTAGACTGTAGCCTGTAGCTAGCATGCCATCTATAATACCACACTGGTATTAGTAAGGATCTCTAGTACAATCCACCAAGATTGAAATCTGGTGGTGGGCATGCTCGGAGGTAACTCGACGCACGCCAGAAGTCGAGGTCTCCGGAAACCTTGCATAAGGTTTCACTATGAGTCAGTGTTCGATCAGGGAGCTCAAGATGAATTAGACGTACCTGCTTAGTAATAGCGTATTAAGGAAACTCAGCGCACAAGTTCCGCTGAGATGTCCCACTAATAAATAACACACTTTTTGACAGACGAACCATTCTCGAGCCTTCAAATATTATACTTGTGATTTATTACTCTCGAGATTAACACCTCTAATCGCTAGACGCGCATCCATAATTTAACAGATACGTGTACCTACATCTACTTCCCAACTGTCCTCTAGATACACACTCACGAAATTATACTTTTCACATCTCTCCCATGAGAAGACCACTTTACATCGATTACGATTCCCTAATCACTCTCCGACGCATGACCCATTATCCCAGCTCGCCTTTGAGAAGATAGACTTCACCAAATCCATCTCTACATCTATCGTTACATTTTTCGTCCACCATGTCCCTCAGAACGCTGGTTACCTTCGCAACGAGACGTATGTTTATAGACTAATACTCTCCCTCGACTTCACTTGCACTATCTTAATTGTTTTCGGTTAAGATCGCTTACCGTGAGTAGATGTATCTCCTATCTGAGTTCTGCCATACCTATAGAATCGAGTTACCAAACTTGTTACACGAAGCTCTCTAGCCTCCAGTAGATGATTTCCACCCACAGATATATGACTTAACAAAATGATGTTTTTCATGGAAGATGCCATTTATGTAATACCCATTAGTAAGAGTAAAAGATTTCCGCATCACATTATGTTTATGCTGGGTCGGATGGTGCAGTGGTACGCCTTCCGGGTGTTTTACCATGTGGAGTCTGGATAGCTTAGACAAATACCCTACTTGAGACAGGAGAAAGCTGGTTCGAAGCAAGCAAGAACATCACACCACCATCTCTTGCGTCGATACTGAAGTCTCAAAATGATGAAAGCATCGTTAGATAACCATAGGGGTTTCTCGCTCTATCTTGTGGTGGATTTTCGCGGATGAAGTTACATGCCGTAAGGGTCAACTTCGTCGTGATGTCTGCGAATAAAATGTGAGTATGAGTGCTCCGAAGATCAAATATTGAGTCATTCTATGAATAATAGGCATCTTCCGAAAATATCTGCATGGCCCCCAGAGGGCTTCCAATCAGGTTAGCTGGAGGGAATTCGATGCCCTTATTCAGGCACCTATTTTATTTATCATTTATCAACCGGTTGTGAAGAGTCTCAGATCCTAAACTTCGGTGTGATATCGGTAGAATAATCAGAGTCAGTGGATCTTATTACGTATGAACCCAATATTGGCAGATTGAAATTTTTGAGGTTGAGAAGGTCCGTCTTCTCTAGATGTAACTCTAACTGGTGATGTGATTTAACATATTGATATCAAGAAAGTTATCTTAATCAGTATATCAGTACCTTTTTTCTCGGGAAGTTCTCAGGACTTTTGACGAGAAAGACGACCAGATAGGGAAAGGTCAAAAAATTGAGATACGCGTGGCATAAATTGAGCCTGACTGTACAAGAGAACAATAGATGATCTACAGTAGTTGTCATTCGATATGTACGGAAATTGATGCAATTTGGATGTCTTATGTTGAGCCGATGAATTTGAGAATGGCACCCATTTTTAGAAGATGGAAGCTGTATGACTTGATATGGATATGTACGTCACTGTTATATTGGAAAGAGTTATAGAAACTAAATTTACACTTTTGGGGAGAAACAAATCCTACTCCCGGGATTATGTTTCTCCGGATAGCTCCGAACTACAAACGCCAGTGATATGTTATATTTCGCAACACTCCTACTCAGATCATGTAGTTTGTATCAAGCCATAGGGAATTAAAAGTTCCTGAACTCCTACTAAAATCCTTAACTCCTCAAATCCTGAACTCCTAATTAAGCCTCAAACTTCTGTTGACAAGTCCCATCATATCTTTAAATCTTTGAAATAATATCTTCTCTAAAGGTTTCGTAAATCCGTCTGCGACCATTTGGCTTGTTGGCTCGTATGTGATGGCTAAGGATCCTTTTTTTTCTAAATCTCGGATGTGATGGTAGTTGACGTCAATATGCTTTGATCGTTCATGGAGATGGGGATTTTTGACCAGTGCTATGGCTCCCTGGTTGTCAGCTCTCATATCAATTACGTTTTGGTTTTTTCCAATGTACTGAGAGAATCCCATATCTTTAAGAACTTGAGCAAGCCATTGTCCCTGCTTGCAACAAGTCGCCATCCCGATGTACTCAGACTCTGTACTCGAGGTAGCCACTGATCTCTGTCGTTTACTCCCCCATGCTACCGGTCCCCCGTATAGTAATGCCACGTAACCTGAGATGCTTTTTCTCCCTTCCATGTTTGCCCAGTCAGCATCAGAGTAAAGTTTCAAGCATGAAGACGAATCTGGTTTAACATTCCCAGCTATTTCTTGTGACGATGGCCCAAATCTAATACTCTGATCAATAGTAGTACGTAGGTATCGTCCAAGTTCCTTGATACCACTGTCATGTCTCTCCACAGGATCCTGAAGTTGCTGACTGAGTCTACCTACATGGAAGGCAATGTCTGGCCTGGTACAGACCGCAGCAAACATCAAGCTCCCAACTTTTTGTTGATACTCTGTCCTGTTTGCCCTAATTTCCTCGGGACGTGATTGCTCTAGCTTGTCATACTTTCCGGACATAGGGACAAGTCGAGGTTTTCCTCTTGAACTTGAATCCATTTGTAAACCGATTCTTTCAACAACTTTCTTTAAATATTCCTCCTGGTCTAAAAATAGTTCTTTAGTTTTACGATTCCGGGTTACTCTCATTCCTAAGATCTTAGAAATCTCCCCCAGATCTTTGGTATTGAAGCGCTTTATGAGTTGGTTATAAAGCCAGGAAATATTGGTGCTGTTCTTGGATGCGACTGCCATATCGTCAACATAGACAAGAAGGATTAAACCTTTTTTATGTGTATAAAGGCAAGGCTCTGCCAAGCTTTGAGAGAATCCTAATTCTAAAAGGTAATTGGAGAAAACGATATTCCAATCACGCGCTGCTTGCTTTAATCCATACAAACTTCTTAGTACACGAAGAGAATACCCATCTTTCACAGGTACTCCCGGTGGTGCGGACAAGTAGATTTTTTCCTTAAGAGTTGCTTCTGTGAAAGCATTTTTAATATCATATTGTCGGCATTCGAGGTCATTTGCTGCAACCATAGCAAGGAATACTCTCAGCGTGTCCATGCGTACGGTTGGTGCGAAAGTTTCTATAAAATCTTGCCCATAGATTTGCGAAAAACCTCTTGCAACGAGGCGGGCTTTATAGCGCTCCAATGACCCATCAGAATTAGTCTTTAATGAGAAGACCCACTTAGTGGAGATAAGATTTACACCTTTCGGGGCAATCTCTTCTTTCCAGGTTCCATTTGCTTTCAAAGAATTTATTTCTTCCGCAATTGCCTCTTTCCAATCTTCACTATGCATTGGGTCGCTGATTGCTTGCTTATAAGATGTTGGGATAGAAATATTAGAAGCTTTCTCTCCGACAATCATACATGTTTCATCTTGATATTCCTCTAGGCCAGGAGATAGCCGAGAAAGAAGCGCTGCAATAAATGTTCTAATTCTTTTACTCTCACGATCATCTTTGAAATCAACATCGATATCATAGTCGTCGCTATTTCGTTTTAACTTAAATGGTTCAATAAGGGACCCAGCACCTGGAGCACTTGGTACGAGGGCCTGTGACGTTGCTCGTGTAACTTTTGAAATTGACTCTAATTCTGTTTCCAGAGGCTGTTGTTCTATATTATTTTTTAGGATAGATCCTATTTCCTCTGAAGAATGATTATCTTGTACATGAACTAGAGTTTCTGGTATGTTTGATTTTGTGATTTTGGGAGACCCCGAAGACTCTTGTGGAGAACTACGAGGCTGGTCTTTAGATTTTTCTACCTTTGAGGTACCTTTCTTTACGGTTGACTTAGACGCCTTTTTCAGTGAAGTATTAATTTCTTTGGTAGCATTAATATGGTATTTTTCTTTTTCTTTAATTTGAATGGAATCCATTTTACTTTGTTCCAAAGCTCTTTTTTTCTTAAGTCTCTCTGATTTTCTTGTTGCTTTCTCTACAGTAGGATGTACTTCCGGCAAATCAAAGTTATCTTTAATTTCAACTGATTTTTCTATTGCTGGATTTTTCTGCAGCATAGTAGAGCCCCGTTTAATATCCTCTGAAATTTCTGCGGAAGAACTTTCTTGCAGCGTACCGACGTTACTAGTTTTATCTGATTTTTCTATCGGACTTTGTGAGTTTGAATGAGGATCAACAGTTGAATCAGCTACATCCTTTTTTTTTGAAATGTTAGTCTGAATGATAGTAGGTGAATCAATATCCATTTGCTGGGTTGAAGTCGACAATATCAGAGACGCATGGCAGAGTTGTTGCGATTGAGGTGACGGGTTGTTTTCTAGGTCGTCCCATTGGATTTCTGGTTGGAGGGGTGCTGGAGGTAAAGTTATCACATGGCAATCCTTGAGAAGTGACCCCCCCAGGCTGTCTGATTTGCAAGTCTAAGTCTCCCCCCTTTCTCATCTCATCAAAATCAACAGTTTTTGCAAGCTCGGCTCTTCCGAGATCTGGAGCATATACCCAATACTGATTAGTTGTTTTTTCATTGTGGCCGACAAAAACACACTCTATTCCTCTATCTAAAAGTTTTCTGCTTTTTGTTCCTGTAGGCCAGGATTTTGGGCTGATATAGGAGTAACATACACAGCCGAAGACTTTGACATGATCAACATCGGGGACAGTTCCTTCATAAGCTCCTTTCGGAGTTAATCTTATCCCATTAACAACTGGTCCATGAGGCATAATGTTCCATAAATAGGTGCTATGTTCTGCTGCCCAATCCCAAAATTCGAGGGGTTAAACCAGCATCCTTTAAAGAAGAACGGATGCCGGATTCTACTTGTTGAATATTTCTTTCTGCTACCCCATTCTGATGCGACCCCTCGTAAGGAACTGTGAGCTCATGTCTGACTCCATACTTTGACCATTCATTGAGCTTCTCTCTTATTTCAGCTGCATTGTCTGATCTAACAGCCATTAATTTCAGATTAGTTGCGAGCTCCTCTTCATTTTTCCATTTTTCGAGCTTTACCATTAAATCGGACTTAGTTTTTCCTAACAAAGTCCAAGCTTTTCGCGTTGAATTATCAACTACTTCACAAAACCATGTGTGGCCACGTATCGAAGGTAAGAATGGGCCAGCGATATCAATAGAAACCAATGCTAGTATCGAATTTTTCCAAGGACTAAGTGTCTTATTTGTCCTATTTCTCAGTTTGGTGAGTTTACACACTCTACAAATTTCTTTGTCCAAGGGAATTGTTATTGGCCTGCTGAGCTTAGTTACTTTATGCAGGTTTCGAAGTTTTTCTGTGCCCATATGACCAAAACGCCTATGCATAAGGTTATAGTAGTCAGTCTTTTCACGTTGTGATATTCCTTGGTGATCTAGTGTTCCTTTATTATGATTCTTACTTCTTTGGTTTTGCTCTTCGACAGTTAGAGCCATGTGACAACAAACTTCTGTAATTTTTATGCCATCTCTTGGATTAGTTTTGGTTAATGTATTTGAGGTAGTGGTTGAAACGGGTAGAGATTGGCTACACATGAGAGCAATTTCTTTCAAGCCTTGGCTATGTGGCATGATACGAGAGACATAGTAAAGTCCATTTTTGATATCTGCTTGAATTATTACTTTGTTTTCACGATTTGTAAGCCACATCGATCTGTCGTTAAATGTACCAAGGCAATTCCATTCTGCACACAATTTACGGCTTGAGAGAAGATTTACACCTAAGTGTGGTACATAAAGAACGTTTTCTAGCAAAAAAGAAGCGCCAGAAACTTTCATCTCAACTTGACCCATTTGGTCTGCCCAAAGAAAGCCTCCCCCAACCTTGACAGTGCGCCTTCTGATGTTGATCATTGGGCCCCTAAACAAGGCGAGATTGTCAGTCATATGTGTGGTACAGCCAGAGTCAGAACACCAATCGGATTCAGGTATCTTACTTTTCATATTATGAGAATTAAGTCTTGAAAAATGACAATAGTCTACTTCTTCATCGTCTTCAGCACTTGAATTCGATGAATTTTCAGACTCTGAGGATTTCTCATCGACTTGATCCTCAGCTGCAAGAGTTTTTTCTTTATTTGACCCGTAATATCTTTTGGAGGGTCGAGGTTTTTCTTCATCCCTTGCTTTGGCGAGCTCGAAATCGGCAACTACAGCTGTTAGAAGTCTTCTTAACTCGCATTTATTTTTGTAATGCTCCTTTTCACAAAAGTCGCACATCACTTTGGAGCGAGAGTTCTTTCCTCTCTGCCGACTTCGAGGCTTGCCAGGCGCTCTATTGTTGGTACTCGTAGTATGTGCCGTTTCTGATGTTGAGCTTAGATCAAATCTCTTTTCGTTTCTCTCTAGGATGTCCAGCTTTTCGTAAATATCCTGGCTTGGATTTGCGTCAAGAGATTGTAGCACGGTGTTAAAGGAGGAAGGGAGGCCGCTAGTAAGATATTCGAATAAAACTTCTCTTGTGAAAGTTGCAGCCATCTGTGGGTTTGATTCATTAACTCTAGCCCTGGCTGAAACGATGTGAGACCAAGCAGAAGATATTGTCATCTGTACTGGTAAATCATCTATAAAACCAAATTTAAAGTTGGTGATTTGTTTAAGGTCGTCTCTCTTAGTCACAGCGCTAACTTTATTGTATTTTTGTTGCAGAGAACTCCATTGTTCCTTCGCAGTATCGAAGGGTTCGACATGCTCTCTGTCGAATTGGTCGATACACTTGCTAAGCATGAAAAGTATTTTAGCGTTAGCCGATTCCCATTTCTGCTTCTTGAATTCATCAAGGTCAGGAGGGATAATCTTATCGAGCTCTGACTTCATTGCAGCGTAACCCAAGGTACTCTCAGGCAACTTTTCGGTTGAATTGTCGCTGGTTACCGTGGAAGCGTATTCAACGACATCTTTTTCAATCGCGAAGAAAATATTTTCTCCGATCATCCAGTATCTCAGCTCCTTGAACCAAGTTCTCCAGTTCTCACGGGTGAGGATGGGTACTGGCCTACGGATGCCATCGACATTAGATTGCGTATCCATACTTTTATAAGGGACCCTCCAAGGTGTAAATGCTCCCCTCTGACTAGGAGTCTGTTAGAACCGTCGGTCCAGCGTAAATCAAATGATTCGCGAGATTCGAGGACGGTCAATTCCAGCTGTGTACCTGCCACTACAAATGCGAAGCCGAGCACATAACCTTTTAGAAGATGGAAGCTGTATGACTTGATATGGATATGTACGTCACTGTTATATTGGAAAGAGTTATAGAAACTAAATTTACACTTTTGGGGAGAAACAAATCCTACTCCCGGGATTATGTTTCTCCGGATAGCTCCGAACTACAAACGCCAGTGATATGTTATATTTCGCAACACCCATGAAAAAAATGACAAAATCCGACTCATGTTTGTGATTCGAGGAACCCTACCACACGAAAAGGAAATTTTTAGACGCAACAATCTTGATGAGAAGAGTTTGATGATATCAAAGTATAACTCGGAGGCCAGAAAATGAGGCCATCCGAGTCACACCATTGCTCTACCCGCAGCTCTTCCATGGTGGCAAAAATGTGCCTGGATTTTTCTTTCATGTGATATCTGTGTCACCGTTCAATGATTCCGAAGACAGCTCTGAAACTGTACGACAAGTCCTTTCGTGCCTGATCATGAGTCACACGCGCTTTGCTAAAAGCCAAAGTACGATAATCGTAAGATTCTCGATCGATGAAGATGGATGGCATTCTTACAGCCCGAAAATATATCTTAGTACGCAAATTTGGTCAACCCCCTTTTTTTAGCAGTCGTGTCGGTGTGACATGGGAAATCCTCGTTCAAATTACATACTTTTTGTGAAATATTTTCTTGATGACGTCGTCTTGTGAGCAAGAAACCCCTTGAAGAAGCATCATTGTCTTCGTCGCTCTCAGTGCAGTCCAAACCGATCTGTTGCTCATCAGATTCCAAGAACAAGCAAATCGTAGCTCAATCTCTTTGTTTTATCAGTGATTACGGAGATTGCAATCTGTACATATACCTACGAAATTTCAACTCATTAGAATCTAGGCGAAGAATTTTGTCGCAGAAACGAAATTTGAAGTCCAGGGCATCTCATGTATCGACACACAATATAATGGGCTCAGAGCGATCTCAATACTCTCAAATAGTTCACCCCGTGACTGAATGGTTCCCGAGGCTATGTTGTGAAGACCTTGGTAGATCAAGAATTCGATCACCGGCTTCTCCATCAGCCTCTGGTACAATAATTGTTTTGGGTGGCAACTGAAATTGGCGCTTAAAGCCTATTATGTGATAACAATTGGAGTGGTAAAATATCAGATCGCTAGGATAACGTTAGTATTGGTAATTGAACGGCGAATTGTCAATTTCAGGTACTACATTGCCACGACGAATTCGAATGCCATCCCGATGTAGCCACAATCCCTCCTATAGTCTCTCAACAAGAAGCATAGCGTGGACATGTTTTTGCGATTGTTGTACATAAGCGACAAGACTAAAAGACGTCAAAGTGTAATGATCAGGGCTGTCTCAAATACACTTAACAATTAACACCGACAATCTTGCTCGTAATGCGACCAACTTGATCTCTTCTCGTAAGCCAGTTTCTTTTTTTAGCACAGTGACGACCGAAAGCAGTCAGCTGAAATTGGGAGAGCGCAGATTGATAGATTGATTCGAGTTCTGGTCATATTAGGCACAAGCCCTGCACCTAAGAGGCGTGATATGGGCAGCCGATCCCTAGAGACACTAAACTACCTAGTTCCCTGATTATTGCTAGCCAGTGATTGCTTAAAAAAATCAAAATCAAAAAATACACAAATGCCAAAGGTTCGACGCCCTGCATCTTCCCCTTCGTCTCCGCCGCGAATATCCACGCAACAAAGAAATTTTCCAAAAGTACAAAAAATTGCGCCAAGTACCGTCGAAACAACTGAAGCCGCATATGTTGCCTTCAAAAAGGAAGCGCAACCAGTTTAGAAAGTGGTGGCAGCGCTTAATCGAACCGAAAAAACCTTGGCACCCAGAACAATCCCAAAGTGTTTAGGCCGCGTGATAATCCTGGGAGAAGGTCCCAGGGTCATGAGGATGAGGTCACGGTTATGGGTATGAAACCACGACGATAACTACGACCGGAAAATATTTAAGAAGCTGGGCTCGCCATGGTATTATTTTCCCAGCTTCACAGTCTGTATTAGACTCGATTCTTTTCTAAAGTTAACCAATTAGCTTATCATTCCTGAATCTCTCTTCTATCATCTCGTTCTTGTCTCGCGTCCCCTAAACCCCATATCGTCCCTCGTTCTAGTTTCGTCTTCCTCGCCATACTTGACTTTGTGATTCATTCTCGGAGGCGGCGCTCGGTCTGTCCAGAAATTTGCCGTAACACAAAGTCGAAAATTCTGATGCAAATTCAGAAATCAGCCGCCCAAAATCATCTTGTCCTTTTGTCAAACTCCCTGTCCCTCCTCTCCTCATAAATTCCTATCATTACCTGGCCTGATAAAGCCATTACAACCTCTCCATCTTTGTGCCCTCCGACTTTCTTCCTCCATCAAGTATTCGTAACATCGTGGGTCTGCAGATGGAGGCGCGCCGAAGCAACGCAGAAGATCGTGATAGTCCGGTCGTCGAAGTAAATTGCGCGGCTCATAGTTCGATACTTCAGGAGGTGGAAGACGGCAGATCCGTAGAAGTGGTCTCTTCGGGTTAAATGGACTGACGCTTTGGTGAAATTTGACTGAGGATGATGAAGCGTATACGACAGGTCAAGATCTGATTGCGACTCTTCTTGGCTATTCCAGATGTGCCAACACTGGGCGTTTCCAGCCGGCACCGCGTGAACCCCATCTTATCCCCCGTACAACCACGCCGTGATACGATGTATGAGGTCAAACTTCCAGAGGTGAAAGGTTTCCCCATCTGGGATGATCAATGACTCCTTTCGTCTTGTGTATCGAGGTTTGCACCTTAAGCTAATCTCACTCCCAATCCGAGAAGTCCTCTTGGTTAACCAACGCGCGCATCCATCCTCTCGAGCCCCTTCGCAGTCTCTTAATAGTCCATTGTCTTCATTCTCGCCGACGACATTTCAGCAGTATGCTAATCCCTAGTGCGAGTAGGGGGCTATCTAGAAGTAAATAGATAGCTTAACAGTCACTGCAAAGGACTACGGCCCAGTTGTGAATGGCGGAAGGACTAATTCCACCTAACCTTCCCGTCGCCTCGGAGGTCTCTCCCTTTTGGCCGACCGCGTCTCGCCTTCCTGATGCTCAGTCCAGCTTGGAGCCACGCCGGCACTAAAAATTCATCAGGTGACTTGCTAATCTTTTCATACTTCTCCAGCTCCGTGACAGGCTTTTAACACAGTTGAGAGACTGGCAGCGTCGAACTCCCTACCTTCACCCGGTGCCGGCTGTAAACGCTTAGTATGTGTGCATATCTAGGATAGCCAAGAAGAGAAGCGCAACCAAGTCGCGGTCGCACTCAAACGTCATCCTCTGTTTTAGCCATCCTCCGTATGACAACACAATTCTCAGACTGTCTCACCATCCTGCCACACCTCGAAATGATTACATTCTTCCTATGATTATAGCGACTCACTCACCAAAGTTTCTGCGCTTATGAACATCTCCAAATCGCCCCTATTGTTATGGAAACCCGACGGAAGATTTAAGACCTGGTGCACAAAGTTGAAAGGCCTCTCAGATGTTCGGGAGGCAATTTTCCCTGTAAAGGCACATTTGTGAAGGAAAGAGATAGTTGGTAATGAGGGAAGAGAGGTGAGCTGGAGGGGAAGACGCTAGATTGATGCGAAGGTTATCGACTCTGAGGTTTGTAGGCACCAAGACTAAACACAACGGAGGATGATGTGGTGGTCCGCCATACTGATCATGTTCATACCAGAGTTTCTATAGCCCGAACACCTACTACAAAGTAAAGATGAACACTGTGAGACTATTTTCCGCGCGGTCGATGCAGTTTAGTGGTGAAGCATGCTGAGATTACCCAAGCTTTTTTTAAATGTATTTTTTCCTTGGGTATATATTTACGATTGATAGAAAGGGTTGAAGTCCCCAAAATGAGACACTCTGTAGTGGTAGCAGCGAATGCACCCATAGCATGAGTTTTCTACTTCCCAGTTGTATCATCTAACTGAAGCGATTGAGAGAGGCCTTCTATCCAACGTCTTTCGTCCCCGCAGGAAACAAAGGGTGTATGGCTGCACCTTATCCGCAGACGTAACAAACGAGCTAACAATGATAATAACACAATTGAGTTACCCCTTCACATGGGCGCCTGAGACTTTTAAGACCTAATAAAATTATCCTTTTGATTACCATTTGTCAGAGATAAGAGGTGCCACATATCCAGATGGTATTCAAACTCGGGGTCCTGTAACTGATTATTTTATTAAGCGAGGCCCCGTTTGCAGATACCAGAGGATTAAAAAAACCTCATACTGCTGAGTTACTAGAATGCGAACTGGTCAGATGACGACTGCTTGGCACTCATGTCACCCGGTAGCTAGCTGGTTTGACCCAGGTTTTACTTATTTTTTTAAGATTTCTACATTTTCATGTCAATTTCTAAGGAGAGTCCAGTGGTAACACGAAGAGGTCATAAATTCCGTATTTCAAAAATACTTTTTTGGGGTAGAACGGCGAAACACTAATTGTGTTTACACACTACCAAAATCGTCGATCGCCCGACGAGAGGCTCGAACTCTCAACCTTGGGCTTAAAAGGCCCACGCGCTAACCAATTGTGCCAGCCGGGCGATTGAGTTTACCATGTGTATAATATATTATAATCTAATACAATTTGACTTCCAGAGGTGGGCACATACTTCAGATATCAGGTTGCAAATGGAAAAAATGGTTAGACAAAGAATTGGAGATTGGAACGCTAAAATCGCCAAGTCTCTTGAGCCCGAGGCTAAATAGAATTTTGTTTATTTAATTTCACAGACTTGATTTGGCGCCTTATCGGCCCATGCAGGCATTCTTGGAAAGTACCTACTGTCCATGGTATGACTCAATTTTTGATGTTCGGAACACTCATATTCAGATTTCAGGTGTAGAAGCCCACGGAATTTACCCTTGCGGCTCATACTTTCTTCTGTGAAAACTCACCCCACGGAAAAGTGAGAAAACCCCGTGGGGATCTGAAGATGCTTTTGCCATTCTAAAGCTTCAATACAACTGCAAGGGACAGCTGATTGAGGGTCTTGCTAGATTCGAGCTAGCCTTTTCCTGTCTATAGTGGGGCATGTGCCTCGGCTACCCAGATCCTACTTGGGAGAACGGCCCGGGCGGCGCTCCACACCACTATCCGACCCTATACAGTAGAGCCCCTCTTAGCTAATAGTGGGTCCCGGTATAATAACCGAAGAGATTCATAGATATTTTACCGTTTATATTTGCAATACTTACCCCTGCACGCAAAATTACCTGTAAGGGTAAGTGTTGCAATGATAAAAGTCCAAGTTACAATGAATCTTTTCAACACTTATACCGGAACCCACTACTAGCTATGAGAGGCTCTACTGTATTAGGGTAGATTTGGCGCAGTGGGGTCAGAGCAGGGTCAATAGTTAATCTACTATTCCTCATTTGACATAGCTTATCCCAAGAAAGAGATTTGACAAGGATATTTTATGTGGCGGTTTTTTTACATTCAGCCTCGCATGATATTCATTTACACCCGGGTCGTTTTGCAGGGGTTGAACTGTAGATCTTTATACAGAAGGAGAAGTTATCTATAATAATCTCATGCAGAGTTCCTGCAGCTCTGATGAACCCGGCCACGATTCACGTTGAGAGTACTAGAATGTCTTGCAAGGGGAAATGCTGATTGGACGTATTAGCTCATGAAATTTTTCCGTAAAACATTTACATCCATTTAACTTTCACCAAAAATCTATCTAAATTCAAATAAATTTTTTGAGGATATTATTTTTCATCTCTTTTCAAAGTTCCTATGATAATAACTGAAGATATCACAGCTAATGGTCTATAAATCCGCCTTGCGCTCGAATAATTTCCAAGCACCTATTTTGTATATCACTGATAATATTCGCGAGAGTTTCGGGCTTTGCGCATTCCTGCCAGGCTTCTTCCTCAAGGGATTGAATTTCAACCCTCCCGCACTGCCATCCCAGGATCGGAGTCTACATATCGATCCTGTATATATGAATTCATCAATCCACACACATTTTCGATTGGATTCAAATCAGCGGAGTAAAGCGGCCAGATCATAGGTACTATCCCATGTTCACCAAGGTACTCCTCCACGACAGCTGCAGTGTGATTGGGAGCGTTGTCTTGCATAAACTGCATAACTACATCCGTTCTTGCAAAGCTTGACCTCAGAAATCCAACAACCTCTGGAAAAACATGTTAACGATAACCTTCCTCGATTATTTTCTTCCAGCTTCTTTGCCAGAACACAAAAGGACCTTTTTGGGTGCCGGCAAAGCATCCCCAGAACATCCAAGTATTATTATTCGTATGGCGATCGATGATGCATGTACTTTGGTACTCTTCATGCTCATGTAAAAATCTTGAGCGTTTCGCAACTCTCTTTAACTAATGAAACGAAAACTGATCTTCCTAGCGACATGTACTTTGTTGACTAGACCATCGTTTATCCAGGTCTCGTAACTCCAGATTATCCGACACCAGTAATTTAGGCTTAAAGACTGATATCATTCAGCCCACTCAAGCCTTAGTCTTCTATGTTCGTCAGAGAGAGGAGGTTTATTTCTGGCAATGCGCCTGTTATAGCCTCTTCTCTTGAGAGCATTTCGAGTTGCATCTTCGCCAATATTCTGTTACGGAAGATTAACTGCTGGCTCCAGGTACGTCATCTTCCGAGTCTCTTTTGAGCTTCAGATAAATATTTCTAGCTCATCTTGTTATCCGGGATTTATTCTTGGTTTTCGACCAGTGCTTTTTCCTGGCTCAACAAATCCCATATGAATCGTATATTTTATTTGATGAATAGTATCTCCAAGTATATCAGAGTTCTCCTTATTGGTTTTTTCAGCTTCATGAAGAGTTAAAACCTGATTTCAATTCTGTGAAACTGTTATACATTTGTAAATATTTGTCTTCTTGCTTTTTGTCTATACTGTTATATCATAGGAAATTTAAGAAAATTGCTTTGCAGACAATATCGGATGAAGGAGACGGTTAAGATTAGGAAAACTAGAATTCGACAAGATTGAGCAGGTAAAGAGGGATCGAGCAGAGCAAGTAGACATGAGTGGGATGAAATGACATTAACACTTTAGCTTGATGGTTATGTAATATAATCTGTTGGGAGCATCCTGTAACTAATTTGTACTCCGGCTCAGGGATTAAGAGTATATCCTTATAAATGCTGATCTTATGGCTGACCCCTGTCGATTTTTGGAACTAATTACGCTGACATACTATTTCAAGTGAGTTAGTGCTCCAAGCCTCGTCCTTGGCTGAACTATCAGGATTTACGTTCGTGAAAATAACACTTGCACTTCATTATCACCATTCCACCCCGCTTCAGTTAACGCTATCAGTTTTTTTTCCTAGAAGCACAGCCACTAGATAACAGTTTTATGATTTTTACCCAAGCAGGTTGTGATCTTAACTTCTCCCCGTTTACTGATCATCTTCACAGTTTGAATCATCAAACTGTAAATGCCCTATCAACGCCTTAAAGACCCCGTAATCTCACGCAAGATCGGAGGCTACAAGTCAGTATCGCTCAGACTTGAGGAAAAAAAATGATTCTATCAACCTCGGATTTTTACACTTTACCAAGCCGGTAATAATTCAAAATATATCGCAGAGTTTCTCGGAACTACGTTCGCACAAGTCAAATATACTATACGTAGCGGCCATATCAGTCCTAGAAATAGCTAAGGCGCTTGTTCAAGACTCAACTTTGCGCAAGTAGATGAGCTCGAAGATTTTGTTTGTTATTCTCGTCAGTCAAGACAAATGTCATACCTCGAGTTCGCCTCGAACTTTCCCGACTGGCATGTGCATGAAAAAGCCGACAAGAGAGCTCTTACCAATAGGAGATATTCAGGCTGCCTTCCAGAAACAAGCCCCCACTATCGGAGGAAAACAGGCGTATCCGTAAGGCATGTGTTGAGGCTCATATTCATTTAATTCAAGGCTCGTCGCTCATCCTTTGGAGCGATGAAACTTGGATCAATGATGTGAAGATCTTATCCCAATACATCACTCGGAAGTGCAGCCTATTAAATATAGTGTTTAATACATAAAGACTGACAATATCTAAAATAGGTGAAGAATCTGACAGTACATGTGTGACAGAAAAGCAAAGGCCAAATAATCCATGGATGTTTTGGGGCTCCTTTTCTGGATCGCAAAAAGGGGACCATCTATACTGGGAAAGACAATGGGGAAAGTTAACAGCCGAAAGCTACACCGAGCACACACTCCCCCGAGTTGTGCACTAGGTTAGGAGAAATCCTGGACCTGATAGTCGCCCTATCAGATACATGCAAGGTAACGCACCACCACACAAAGCCACTCTCTCAATAGCATACCTCGGATCTAACGAAATTGAACTGATCTCTTGGCCGGCTTTCTCTCCAGATCTGTATCTGATAAAGGCTGTATTAAGTATAATGAAATCATATATACAGGCCCGATATCCTCAGCTTGGTCAAGGGAGACAACGTGGTCGGCTACAGGACCGTGAGATTGTTGAGGAGGCTTGGGAGTCTAGAACGCCGGATCAGCTTCGAACCCCGATTGCGAGCATGCCAGCGAGATCTCAGGCATTCATAGACCCCGATGGTGGTCCAATAGGTTATTAGTCTTTAAATCTGTGATTTTATAACAAAAGCTTGTATTCGTATCCTTAAAATAAAAGATTAACTAAAAATTTAGTTGCCTTCAAACCATCAGAAATTTCCTATTCAGTGCTAGGACAGTAATGTCAGAAGAAATTGCAAGGGTATCAAAGCTAGGAAGCCAAGACTTTCCCTCACCAAAACCCCGAGTATTGAAAGGTTACCAGTGAGATTCATTACTCAATGCGTCCGAGAAATAATTGATTTGACGCTAAGGTGTGCTACAAACTACCCCGTCTGTATAATGATCATCAAAAGAATCCTACCTATAAGATATGGATATGAAGTTTATGATTGAGTCGGAGTAAATTCCCTGTTAAAAACTGGGATATATCCCTACTTTTTCTCGATGATCACCGAGTAAAAGATGCCCCTGAGGCCCTGTACTGTTAATTTGGCACATTTAGACGAGACATTGAAACTAAGCCTCTTTTGAGCAATTTAATTATTCAACTAGAATTCTGGAGAAACGACTCCGAAGATTTTAGATACTAGCATTTGGTAGGAGCGCCATCAGCATCTAACACAGCCTGGCATCTATCATGTATACTGCCAATGAGTACTCTGAGTTCCTGAATAGTCACAGTATTCCACGCCTCCTTCAAGATTGCGCGAATTTGATCTCAAGACCCCCGCTTTCCGCCAGTCAAATTTGGATAATTGAACACAATCTTCTCTCTCATGACCTTCCAGACATGTTCAATTCGATTTGGGTCAGGAGAGTAAGGTGGCAAATCAGGAGAGTAAGGTGGCAAATCAGGAGTGATTGAACTTTCCTCAAACTCATCCATCGTTTTTGCGGCGACAGGAGATGGAGCGTTATTCTGCATGATAGTGTTAAAATATAAATAGCGTATTATACATTTCAGTGGAACTTTGTACACAGATCGTAGCAGAGCGATAGAGCTTGTAAGGCTTTAGAAATCACGCAGAATAAATTAAGACAAGTTGTGGGTTCTCAGTTGCAGGATTCAATTGTTGATGGCGAAAGAGGTACATCTCAGAGTGATTTATATCTTGAGTTCCCTATCCTAGGTCTAAGTCAAGTACTATCTAATTACAAAAGATTATCTGATTATGATTGCTAGTCTAGATCAGAATAACTAAAAACATATCTTGTTGAATTATAACTTAGCCAATATGAACTAGATTTACTGTTACCCACTGCCACAAATCAACAGACAGAAAGGCCAGGTCGCAACCTGACCATGCCATGTAAAAGTGGCACTATCTTCTCTGAGTAACTAGATAAAGTTATACTTCCCCAATCTTTCTCCCGAAACTGAGCGGGACCTTTCTCGTATGCCGCGGAGGATGCCCCAAACATCCAGTCAATCCTCTTCCTGATCGTCGCAATGACACAACTAACTTCGTGTTCCTCCCCCGCCTTGTTGTAATTTTTAGTTTTGGAGGTTATTTTGACCTGAGCGGTACGATACTAAGCATTCTGGTAATCCATCGTCTCGAATGATGGCTATCTGTAGCCCAAGTTTATCTGACCAAAGGATGGACGTCCACTGTTCAATGGTCCAATCAATATGGGATTCTGCCCATTCTTTCCGCTTCCCTTTGTTCTCAGGATAAATATTACGCTTTTTTAATGCTGGGTGACGCTTGTAACCCCCTCCCTCAAGATCACTCACGATCACCCTCTTTCTCACGCCCAAGTGCTCAAACTCCCCATGCGCAAGTTCGGAGTAGGTCATTCGTATGTTTTCACGAGATGATTTAAAAAATTCTTCAACTTTGTCAACTTCTTCTGATGACAGTGTTTGTACTCAACCTCGAGCCTTGTTGGGTGTGACTGATCCGCGGCTTAGACAGAACTCTACTTGCTTTCGCGAGATTTGAATTTAAGGGCCTTAATTATCGGGCTAATATATGTCAGCCCTTGTTTAGCTAGGAGACTAATAGGGAGCACCCTTGAAGCGTGGTCTAGTCCCACTATGCGAAATCTACCCTAAAAGCATAGTACAAACGTCTTTACAGGGTATCAGGGGAAAAAAATCCAACTTGCATACAGGGCACAGCCCTAAAGATTGTTACAAGTGAGCGTCCATTCTATAGAGTGAGCTAGGAGTTAGAAGGGTAACGACATACAAAATTAACGCTAATTAGTTATAATCTTTAGGGCTGCAAGCCTGTATGCAAGTTGAAATTTTTCTCCTGATGCAGTAGAGCCCCTCTTAGCTAGTAGTGGGTTCCGGTATAAATGTTGAAAAGATTCATTGTAACTTGGACTTTTATCATTGCAACACTTACCCTTACAGGTCGTTTTGCGTGCAGGGGTAAGTATTGCAAATATAAACGGTAAAATATCTATGAATCTCTTTAGTAATTATACCGGGACCCACTATTAGCTAAGAGGGGTTCTACTGTACCCTGTAAAAGAAATTAAATTTACCATGTGATTTAAAAAAAGGCCTCGGCTAAATTCCAGTGCGCTAAGCCTAATTTGATAAACCACCCACAAATTTGCTCACCGCATGAGTGACACGCCTTTGAATTGGTTCTGAGTACACAGACCCTTATCGTGTTTTTACGAGATGGTTCAACTCTGAAAATTGAGAATAGGCAAACGTGAAATTGCATAGCTCACTTCACGCATCAGATGTAATCTAAGGCTTTAGAAAATCTAATTTTGTATACCGTGTGTATCGATAAAATTTAGGTCACATATTGTGGCCATAGCTAATCTAGATTGTTATTAATTATTTAATGCTTAATCATTGAATTCATCGCCATAGGTTGCAGTTTTTTCACCTACCTCTGTCCCAAATGTACATACAGTGGCTGTGATAGTCTATAGCGAGTCTTTCTGCCCACCCATCCATATTTTTGATAGCAATTTGCGAGAGGATCGTTCGCTAGTTGTTTCTGCATCGTATAAGTCTCCATGAACTTCAAGCCTGGATATGCTTAGGGCTGTTGTGGGCCAGAAACTCTTTTATAAAGAGCTATGCTTGTTTTAGATTGACAACCCTCATTATTGTCCGCATTATCTCCTCGTTTTATCTTTAGTCGTCCTGCAAACACTACTGGACGAGTAGCATACGATATAGATGAAAGGATCTGTACTTCGAAATGAATCCACAGGCTTGGAGCTCTTGAAGCAGCCATTGCAATGGAGTCACTCCACCAATCTAGTTATACCTTTTATTTTGGATAATAATTGAAGTATCCTTATTTACAAGGTTAAATCCTTCCCGGGCTCTGAAAGCACTCATAATTTGGCCGATTCAGAGGCCAGCTTTTGAAGTTGGGAGTATTTCCCCTCGAAATTTTTACGGTAGAGCCGCAGCTCGATTGGCTGGATAACATTTAATCGAGGTATTCATACCAATATTATGAGCGTTTTTGAAGGATATTTCCCATAGTTTGTCGTCGTTGGGTTTTATTGTGATCCTAGGTTGGCATCCGCATTTCTTGCTTCCATTTCCATCTCTCTGCTTTGATTTTGATGTGATATTTGGCTTTTCTTGTTGAATTTTAGGTCCGTTATCGCAGTTCTAACAAGAATATGTGAGATTATTTGTAGCTCGACTCTTGCATTTCTAAAGGTTTGAGAAGGTGTATCCTCCATTATTAGCTTGTGCCTGGACCCACGAAAATGCCTCTGCCTCAGAACTAAATATAGGGGTTTTTACGGGGAATGAATTATATTCGCCATCAGGAAATCTAAGTGATAGAGAGTCATCCATGGTAGGTCAAGGTATATAGGTAATTAAGGCAGTGACAAATCTGGGATGAAGTTGTGATTTAGTTCAGGTATCTCTAACTTTTGTTGGGTTGAACGTATAGCGGCTATTGAAATGAAATATGAATGATACGTGTTCGAAAAGTAAAAATTTATAAAAATAGGGTTATTGAGATGTAACTGTTGCAAGAGTATCCCTTCGGCCGAGGATACTTTGTTTATCTATTTACACGTTGTTCGGTTGCTAGGCAGCCGATGTGACTAATCGCAGGATGTTTTTACGGTAAAATTCTGGAATGGGTTTAGGGCACTGGAATTTAGCTAAGGCCTCAAAAAGATGTCAGAAAATAACCCTTTCTTTTTGGTATACCTTCTTTTTACATTTACGCGGATTAAAGATTTCCCAGTGGTAATTGACATTTACTTCATGACTAATATCGCAATTATCTGCATCAGAACAAGTTTTTTTTGCTTTTTCTGTAATTAGCAGTAAAATGATATTAAGATAAAAGCTGTAGCGCTAGATATGTAAACTGAGCCAAGTAAATCTTTGAAGTTACCCGTACCGATTAATGTGTTGGAAAGAAAAAAATCATGTACTATCAGAACTGCTGACATAGCTTTATTCTTTTATTTGATGAGAGTAAGAAGATATGAGTTGCTTCGGGATTCGTGTTGGCGTCTTTAAGGACAACATCAAACTCGATTACTAATGTTGAAATTTTGATCCCCGTGCTAGATCGATCCTCTATTTGTCACTCAGTCTCTTTACGCCTCAGACTTCTCAATTCTTCTCAATTTTTCCCATTTCTTCTCATCTTGTCCCTGTCTTTTAGTCAATCACTTAATGATCTTATCAGATATTTATTAGCAAATCATCTTGTTCATTCTTAATTGCTCCCATTTTCCTCCTGTCTGCTGATCTTTCCGAAAATAGTCATGGTCGATGAGTCTCATACTTTCGCATCTCATCCTTACCGTATTTCGTCCAGTTATCTGGAGATGTCTTTCGGAGAAAAGCGGGTATTAATTCTGCCCCGCATCACGATAATGACACCAAAGACGCAACAAGGCAAGAAGCCGCGCTTTTCAAGCCTTCTCGTGGCCCAGTTGACCCTACCGATTACCTTTAAGGGCTATTTTTGCTTCGGCTGTGCAGCAAGATGACGAGGTAGAGGGTTGAATCTTTCTGAGCTCTCCTACAAAAAGTGATATTGATCATGACCAGCACATAAAATAAACACATCTCAAAATTATAAATACAGTTTATCTTTTACCGCCTGTCTCTGTGTTGCAGATAAGTTTTGGTTTGCAAATTCATCAATAGATATCAGCATCGTGTGGTCTGTTGCAAGCATCTACGTGCTGGTATTTGTAAGAGGAGAATTGAGACTTCATCGAATCAAGTAAAGGAAAAAACTTGCCATTACTTTCAACGCCTGGGACCACTCTAGGTTGCAATGTTCTTTTTACCACGAAATCTTAAATCTATTGCAATCCCCTATTTCCATACTAGGCTTATACCTGATATATTCTCATGGAAAATGTCATACGTCCAAGTTCCCTACTACTGAAAAGGCCACTCTTCAAATGATTGATTTATTTCAATGATCAGATAATTCATGGAGTGATCCAATCACAGGTGTTCTCATTGAACTTCAAATTTGGTAATAGGTTAGCCTTAGAAGAGAGTTTGATTACAGGAAGAACTATAAATCGGTGAGGAGATCTCAACGGTACCAGGTGCCCAAATCTATAAAACTTATTAGATCCAGAAAAGACGTTCGAAATTTGCAAAGAACAACATGGAATTAAGCTCGTCAGGTATTTCTACTCTATCAATAGCAAATAGAGTAGAGCTTTTCAGCTCTGCTGAATTAAGATTCAAACAGTGCCTCGTAAGACAAATGACGGATTGTGATTCAGAATTCGAGGAGACACCGGCAGCTCGAATTGAGCGCCTTGGAAGACAAAGACCCAAGGTTTTCACATCATCATGGGCCGAAATAGGCTTTGTTCTTTCCATTTCCATGTCTCAAATTCTCTCGGTATATCTTAGCGCTAAGATATAAAATTCCAGTTCTGACAATACATAGGAATATTTTGTCTCTGGATTTACTGTAGTCCTTCCTACTCTAACCGAAAAACTGAAAATTCCGGCTGAATCATCCATTTGGCCTGCTAGTGCTTTTTCTTTGACGATAGCTGGCCTTCTTTTAGTCTTTGGTCGAGCATCTGATATTTATGGGGGCTTTCCCGTTCACATAGCTGGCTGCATATGGTTGGCCATATGGAGTCTAATCGGTGGCTTCTCCAATAATAATATCATGTTAAATATATGTCGAGCACTTCAAGGATTAGGACCTGCTGCTTTTCTTCCGTCCTCTGTGATGATTTTAGGAAGTATTTATCGTCCAGGCTCACGAAAAAATATAGTCTTCAGCATATACGGTGCTTGTGGGCCCTTGGGATTTTTCATCGGGATCTTCTTCGCTGGCATAACAGCTGAATATTTGACGTGGAGTTGGTATTTGTGGGTGGGAGCCATCTTGGCAGGAACGACCGCTGTTACAGCATACCTAACTATCCCTTCCGACATCCATACGAAACGTAATGCAGAATTAGAGATCAAGATGGACTGGCTTGGCTCAATTCTTATCATTGGAGGTCTCATTCCGTTTACTTTTGCCGTTATCGATTCGTCACATGCGCCAGACAAATGGAAAACTCCGTACATCTACATGACATTCATCATTAGCTCGTGTCTTCTCATCGCAGCAATTTACGTCGAAACTCATGTTGCTTCACAACCACTCTTACCCGCCTCCTTATTCAAAATGCCTTGTATGTGTGCATTGCTCATTGCTTTGTTCTTGACATTTGGATCTCTTGGTGTGTTTCTATACTACTCAACATTCTACATGCAAAGTGTCATGGATGCTTCTCCATTTCGAGTTATTGCATGGTATACACCGATGGCTTTGGGTGGGTGCTTCATTGCAACATTTGGTGGATTGATTCTTCATCTTTTACCAGGTACGATCTTGATCATAGCATCAGGTATTTGCTGGATAATTAGCCCATTATTATTTGCAATCGCACCTCAAGGTGCTAGCTATTGGTCTTACATCTTTCCATCAATGGTATGCGCGCCGATTGGAATAGATATTACATTTAATGTTGCAAACATCTTCATCACGACATCCCTTCCCAAAAATAAGCAGGGACTAGCAGGAGCAATCATTTCTCTATTATTTCATCTTGGAATATCTGTTATGCTTGGACTTGCTGACATAATCAATACATACACTGTGGCAGATCTTGGCGTTCGACAAAGCTATCATGCGGTTTTTTGGTTTGAGGTTACCTCTGCAACTGCCGCTCTTATCATCTTAGTTCTTTTTGTAAAGATTGAGAAAGCAAAAAGTGAGATGACAGTTGATGAGATAAAATTCGAAAAAAAAAGGCAAAATAATTCGCCACAAGACTCCGATGAAGCAATTTACAGGAAAAAGGAATCCTATTTTCTGAATCCTCGGCCACATAAGTACTAATTTTAACGTAATCAAGAGTAATTAATAATTTACAGGCGAGAGAAAAAGGACTAATCTTTAGTATCTTATTCTCATTTTCCTCAGGCTTTTCTTATCTTTTACAAGTGAACTTACTTCCTTTAACCTTCAAGTCAATCGATTCTGCTTTGTTAAAACCACAACGACTCAGATTAATAAGCTGAGACACCACTCTCTTTGTTGCGGCTTGACCGTGTTGTGGCTTAGGCGAGTACCTAAGCAAGATAAGTCACGATGACATCGTCTCTATTTTATAAGCGAATGACATACCTGTAAGGGTCGGATGGTGCAGTGGTACACTATCCGGGCCGTTCTTCCAAGTAGAGTCTGGGTAGCTTGGACACATGCCCCACTTGAGACAGGAGAAAGCTGGTTCGAATCCAGCAAGACCCTCTCACCATTTCTCTCGCGGTGATACTGTATTCGTAGAATGACGAAAGCATGCTCAGATAGCCACAGGTTTTTCTCGCTTTTCCCTGTGGTGGGTATTCACGGAAGAGGGTACATGTCGTAAGGCGTTATTCTCGTAGTAGTATCTGCAAATGAAATCTGAGTATGAGTGTTCCAAACGTCAAGCAGAGTTATTCTGCGTCACATACATATCTTCCGTAATCATTCGCGTCATAGCCTCAGGCTACATACGCAAAAATGATTTAAAAAAAAAAAAAAAAAGACATACCTGTAAAGGGATCAGCCGACCAGGATGGTCAAGCGAAATTACAACTTTACTAGCGTAATATTTGTATCTGACAGAAATCTTGCAGACTTGCAAGTCCTTCCTTTTCGTAGACAATTTACTTCTCCAAACGTAACACCTCACTGTCACGTGCCTTAACATATTGTCTACCGTTTATCAGGGAGTCTCTTTCTATTACCACGTAATAGAAAAGCTTAAAGGCCCCCTACCAAATTTTTTATTTTGTTTATCAAATACAAATAGATAAACATACGAACAAACCCTCTCTAGATATACTTAAATAAATTAAGTGAAACCCCCAAGATCACAACCTCCGAAAACTACACGTGTTTGCTCACCCAGATCATCTAAGAGAACAGTGTAACGAAAATGGTTGCATTAATGAATAACAAACTAAAAGAGACCCTAAAGGAGATCAAACAAGTAGCTGAGGAACTGATGGCCGCAAAGAAAGAAGTAGAAGACACTAAGGATGAAGCGATATCAGAAAAATATTTCCTTGAAAAGGAAATCGATGTACTTAATTCGTACTATTTTGAATATCAAAAATTTTCGCCCCAATTCAGATTCATCTCCTCACTCCGATAACAGGACACCTCCTCACCCCAACCCTAAGACTTTTACAGGAGATCAACGCCACCTCCAGGACAATTTTCTAACCGACTTAAATATAAAGCTCAGAATGAATAGTGACTGGTGGCCCAACGATCAAGAGAAAATGGGCTATGTGCATTCTTGTTTCGATGGAACTGCTAAAGATATATTTGCGAGTAAAACTGACGATAATGGAGTAATCAATTGCGCTGATGTCAAGGAAATGATCGCTCTCCTAAGAATATCCTTTGGCACGGTGGAGACAAAAGAAGCCGCACAAAGAAAATTCAGAAGCCTCTACCAGATGAAAAAACTTCTTGCCGACTTTCTTCCAGAATGGCTTGTTGTTGCAAGTAAAACCAAATTTAATGACGATGCCTTAATCGCGCAACTCAAGGTCGCGTTAAATCGTGCGATCATTGTTCGTCTTTCCTTCTTACCCTCTGCAGAAGTTGCTTCTGACCTTGCCGGGTATCTCGACCAAGTTTGCACGGCTGATGCGACACTTTCGTCTCTGGACCCAAATTATATCATCCAAGGTGCTTTAAGCGCCATTAATAATAATCACTCAGTCTCCCCAATGAACCAGCTCACCACGTCCGAGGGAGGAGACATGATGGACCTCAGTGTCTTGTGGACTGCCAAGGACAATGCCTCGGGACCCCGCCCGAAAGATAGTCTAGAAAAAGAAGCACGGAAGATATTCAACCGTGAGAACAACCTCTGCCAGTGGTGTTCATCACCAAAACATAACTCTCGGACCTGTTCAACTGCACCCTGGAATAAGGGAATGAAATTACAGGAGGACCAGGGAAAAGTTCAGTCTCTGCCTTAAGCCGCAGTCAGAGACCGTGTAAACCTCATAATCTTGAAATATCTTCATTGCAACCAACTAATGGAAGTAGACATTTAGTAGTATCTTGCCTAGTTGAGAGTAAAAATGGAATTACATTTAATACTAATGCATTCATTGACTCCGGTGCAACTGGAAGAGGATTTTATGATAATGAGACAGCGCATAAATGAAACCTAAGTATCTACCCCTTAAATCACCCCAAAAAAAATTTTGTTGTTGACGGCTCTCCGTCTTCGGCCGGTGACGTGACACACGCCACCGATCTTCAGATTGATATTAATGGTCATAAAAAGACTTTGGCTTTCTTTTTAACAAACCTCGGCCGTTATGAAATTTTACTCGGCAAACCATGGCTATATATTCACCATCCTGAGATAAGTTGGCGAAAAGATTCCCTAAAATTAAAGTCTGTGTACTGTAAGAACCATTGCTTAACCAAAGACTGTACCACAGTGCATGCATCTAGTGTCTTTAATACCACTCCAATGCTTTCATCTAAAATTTACAACTCCTCTCCCTCCAGAGGCCCTCCTCGTAGGGTTAGTGCTGCCGCATTTCAAACGCTAACTGAGCAGGACGGGACCAAAATCTTCACGCTATCTCTGTATGATATTGAAAAAAGACTCAACGGCTTAGGAGAAGGAGAGAGTTGTTATAAGGTTAAATTGGGATGTGGAGTGGTTGGCGACTTGTCTAGTGATGGAGCTGTCCTTCGATGGAATAGTCAATGGTGTGAATGAATGGTAAGTACGATATAAATGATTATACTGAATGCGTATAGTGGATGTAATATCGCCTTGATGGTCACGATGGAGACTATTATTCTTGCTGCTCTGACTATGGCAGTATCTATATACATCTTTCCTCCAATATCAAATATCCGATGCCTACTATGAAACTACAATGCGAGTTCTATTATTGTATAAAAGAAGATGTTATACATGACTCATTAGTTTCAGCAACTCTGTCACTTGGCACGTCATCCATAAGCTTCAAACTCCAGATATCCTTGAGTCATAACCGAGTCAGCACAACAAGAGTATTGACCGGATCTCTTCGGAAGATTCAAGATACGCAATTAAATATAGTAAGAGCAAGACAGAATCCTCACAAGTCGCAGAGATGACAATTGCCGGGTTTTCTGCTGAAGATATAGCAATAGCTCTCAAACACAAGATTTATAAAGATCCAAAGGAGATTTTACCAGCACACTTTCATTCCCACCTTCCCGTGTTTGATGCCAAATCCGCTGGACTTTTACCTCCTCATCGAGCTTGTGATCACAAAATTGAACTCAAGCCCGGTACAACTGCTCCATCTGGCCTACTTTATACTATGTCTGTTGAGAGGCTATGGATCGTGAGAGGGAATACTGAAAAAAGGCGGAGAGAAATGAAGAACGACAGCCAAACAAAGAAGCAGGTGAATAGAGCTTTAGAAATAAAGCTTGAGAGGTTAACTCGAAGTGGGTATGAATATGACCTTCAGATATATTCAGTAAACGCAATGAACTGAAGATTTCTGAAGGACAAGAACACTAGATATGTACAAAAGTTAGTCCTAGTGGGACGAATTTAGAAAATAACCAAGATATGCGCTCGTGTCCCAATGTGGCGATATTATCAAGGTGTGCCTATGTCTTGATCATCAGTAGACCTCCAAGTTTAGCTGAGAAAGACAAGACCATGCATATGTCATAACGTCCAACGTATCTTGCAATAAGCGCTAAAAATAAGATACAGAAAATAGAAACGAAAAACGAGATAGTGTATGGCCAGGGTAACAGGTGCAGGTCTGTTAAAAATTACAACAATGTCAATTCAAGAGCTTTTAGTTCTACGCAAATTCTTGCAGGAGAATCTCGATAAAGGCTTCATAAGAGCCAGCTCTTCCCCGGCGGCATCACCCGTCTTATTTGCAAAAAAACCAGGAGGACTACGATTTTGTGTTGATTATAGAGCCCTGAATGCTAATACAATTAAGAATCGGTACCCTCTACCACTTATCCAAGAGACCTTATCCCAACTAAGTAAAGCTAAATTCTATACGAAATTAGACGTAATTGCAGCGCTCAATCAGATCCGAATTGCTGAAGGGAATGAATGGCTGACCGCCTTTAATACCCGATACGGGTTATTTGAGAGTCTTGTCATGCCTTTTGGGTTAATAAACGCGCCAGCTACCTTTCAGGCCTGTATCAACGAAATCCTTCGGCCTTTTCTTGATATATTTTGTACAGCCTATATTGATGATGTGCTTATCTACTCTGATAATTTGGAAGACCACCGAAAGCACGTCAATTCAGTTCTCGAGGCAATTGGTGAGTCAGGACTAAAACTGGATATTAAGAAATGTGCTTTCGAAGTCAAAGAAGTGACTTACTTGGGTATGATTATTTCTACAACTGGAGCAAAAATGGACCCCTTAAAGGTTGATTGTATAAAAAATTGGGAAGCCTGCTCTACCGTAAAAGACGTACAAGCATTTCTAGGGTTTTCGAACTTTTACAGACGATTCATCAAAGGCTTTTCTAAGATTGTTAAACCTCTTGTCGAACTCACAAAAAAACACGTCAAATTTGATTGGTCAACTGCCTGCGATTCCGCATTTAAAAAAACTGAAAAAGGCGTTTGTTTCCGCGCCAATTCTACAACATTTTGACTCTTTAAAGGAAACCTTCGTGGAAGCCGATGCATCAGACTTTGTTTCGTCGGGTGCACTCTTTCAACTTAGCTCTGATGGGATATAACACCCAGTAGCATATATATCGAAAAAATATGACCCTGCAGAATGCAACTACGAAATTTATGACAAGGAGCTTCTTGCGATTGTACGTTGTTTCGAATCATGGAGGTCTGAGCTCTAGGGTTCAGAATATCCAATTAGCGTAATAACTGATCATAGCAATTTGACATATTTTATGACTACCAAACAACTCACTCGTCGGCAGGTACGCTGGAGCGAGTTCCTCTCTGAATTTGATTTCAAAATCATCTATAGGCCTGGTAAACAAGGAGGAAAGCCGGATGCGCTTATTAGACGATCCCAAGACCTGCCCAGAGACAAATTTGATGAACGAATCCAAAACCAAAATCAAACTCTCCTTAAACCGCACCACTTCAACCCTGAAAGACTTGAAGTAGCTACTATTGAAGCTACTAAAAATAACCAGTCCCCTCACTTGAATTCCAAGGATGTCAAAGCAGAAGAATGGATCTCAGAAACAATTATTAGACGTGTAGAAGAAGGATATAAGGATGACGAATTTTTCAAAAGGATAGAAAAAGAACTGACTCAGAATGAAAGAGTCCCGCATTCTAAAGAAGTCTCCTTTTTAGAATGTGAGCTTAAGAATGGCAAACTACTTTTTCGAAAACGAGTCTATGTTCCTGGCAGCAGTGTCCGAACTACTCTCCTTCAAACAGCTCACGATTCCTTTGAGACGGGGCATGCAGGAAAACACAAATTATATGAAATCGTATCAAGGGAATGGTGGTGGCCAAATTTATCAAAAGACTGCGCCCAGTTTACAAGAAATTGTCATAAATGTAAACGTAACCAAAACTCAAAATTACGATACCAAGGAGCCCTAAAACCCCTTCCTTTGCCAGCGCAACGCTGGCGAGATATTTCTGTTGACTTTATCGGCCCAATCCCTCTTTCCAAAGGCTTTGACTGTATCATGGTAACGGTTGAAATATTGACAAAAGAGCGTCATTACTCGCCCTGCCACGCAAATATAAAAGCCAGAGAACTAGCCAATATCTTCGTACGAGACATCTATCGACTTTACGGCTTAGTGGACACGATCGTCTCTGATAGAGGCCTCCTTTTTATTTCGGACCTATGGAAGGCGGTTTGTCACAGACTCCAAGTCAAAATCTTGTTATCAACAGCCTACCACCCTGAAACTGACGGCCAAACTGTGAACGCAAATGCATACCTGGAACAATATCTCCGGAATTTCATTAATTTTGCCCAGAATGACTGGGTTGATTGGTTACCACTTGCAGAGTTCGCAGCCAATAATGTTGTTAACGTGTCAACTTCAGTCTCCCCTTTTTTTGCAAATAAAGGCTTTCATCCTCGAATAACCATTAGTCCTCATCGCGCGACTAATCGAGCTTCAAATGCTGAAATTCAAGGTAATGAATTCGCAGAGAAGATGAAAGAAATTTTAGAAATATTACAAACTAACCTAAAATTTACAAAAGCACAGCAAGAAGATTCGGCTTCTGCAAATCGATCTCCAGTGCCGGCATATAGAGCGGGCGATCTAGTGTTTCTTTCAACTCGAAATATTACGACATCAAGGCCATCAAAGAAGCTAGACGTCAAATATATTGGGCCCTGTAAAATTCTAAAAGTCATTAATTCCCACGCGTACAGGCTTGACCTGCCCTTTGAGAATAAAACTATCCACAACGTCTTCCATACCAGCCTTCTCCGCCCCTCACCTTCTGACCCACTTCCAGGACAAAAACAAGCTCCACAGCAGGCTATGTCAAGAGTGGTACTGGACTTGATGAGCGTGACGTGAACGTGAACGCGACGTGAGCGTGACTTGAGCGTGACTGTGACAAGAACTAAGTGTGCGTGGCGTGAAGGGTTGGACAATGAGATAAACGAATTATAAGTAGCTAAGAACGACTTAGAGACAAGACTCCAAACTGAACATCTAATGTACAAGAAGTACAACAATATATACTGCTTCCAGCCCCCCTGTAACTAGAACTCCTCGGAAATACATAGAAACAAACCGAATGCCTTAGAACGCCAGAGCTTGGCCGAAACCATCCATAGTAGAACTTTCCAGAATTTTGAGAAAATGCAAAAACAAAAGAGAAAACAGAAGACAATAGAAGATGCTTGAACCCACGGTCTCGTCAATCATTCAGACTAAATTCCTTACAGTCCCTGACAGGCTATCGGTCTTGATGCTGAAGGAGAAGAACTTTGGACAATTGATCAAATACTCGATTCAAAGCAGACCAAAAAGGACGGATTTGGTTATTTAATTCGATGGAGAGGCTGCGGAGATGAAAGCAATACTTGGGAGCCACTTCGGAACGTGGTCAATGCTACGATTGCAATCAATGAGTTCAAGGAGAGATTTCCAAAAAAAAAGTCAACCATCAAAACGCCAATTTACGACAGCACGTAAAGATGCCTCTTTATCGAAAGGGAATTGAGCGGACCATATGTAAAGGGATCAGCTGACCAGGATGGTCAAGCGAAATTACAACTTTACTAGCGTAACATTTGTATCTAAACCGAAATCTTGTAGACTTGCAATTCCTTCCTTTTCGTAGACAATTTATTTCTCCAAACGTAACACCTCGCTATCACGTGCCTTAACAATACCTTCTCGAATGGCAGAAGACAATGTCTTAGTTAAAATGAGATAAAGTGTGGTTGAAGTGTGGTTTGATAGTGAAGGAAGGAGCGGGGTCAGAAATTAGTATAAGCAACGGTCTTCAGCATCAGTGTTTCTTTTCTTCCTCATATAGCTCAATACATCGAATTCCATTACAACCTGCTTGGTTCCTTCACACTCTCCAACCTTCTAAGCAGCTTGTATTCCGTGGTAAGAAATAAAATAACGGCATAAAACAACTTAAGATCTAGGAGAGATTGAAGTTAAAGTACTACTCTTTGTGTTCGAATAAGATATCTACGTGTGTCCTTTGTTGTCTTGGCAGAGACCAAAGGTTTTTTCAGAATATAGACATGTATCAGAGAGTAGACAATTCAAAATCATAACCGGTCATAAGCCACACCTATCTCGTTCTGTCTCTGCAATTCTCATTATCTTCGTCATCCCGTATTCGCTTTATCGAAGCCCCCCTCACCCCTGGCCAAATTGTACGCGGAACTTGTCATCATCAGAATTATTCCGAATTGTGCATAATCTTTAGTATTTCGTCTACAAATTTATTTGCAACGTCAAATTGTGTCAGCACAAATATCTGGTAAAGTGTCTAGGCGAAACGCTTATACCAAAACAACGCGGTCAAAGGAAGTTGGTCGTCATTCGGTCTATTTTCCAAATACCTTTAGTCAATAAATAGATGATCAGCTCTGATTATGCAACACGCGACCAGGATAGCTTTTTTTTATTCATTCTTGTGTATGCAGCCTTTAGGCTATGACACGAATGACACTGGTACGTTACATGGAGCGATGACTCAACTTGATATGAGGGGCACTCACGCCCGAATATCTTTTTTTTTTTAAAAAATCATATTGTACAGTAGAGCCCCTCTTAGCTAATCCCTTATTAGCTAATAACACTTCTTCATTGAAAAAATTCTCTGGCCCGACTTTTTGATTAGACGATAGCTGATAAACCCTTGTCCTTAATACCTAATACATATTTTGCCTGTCCCAAGCATTTTATTAGGTATATTTTACCGATAGGGGAGCAAACTAGCTGTCTAAAGTAGTCTGGATTTGCCTGTTTTTTGCTAAATTACCCAACCAATGTTGATACTCATGGATTCAAGCTATCTTATCCACTTGATCATCATCTTGTTGGAGAAGAAAATTTCGAAAAATCCGTAAAGCATCCTTTGCATCTTTTACTTTAACGCGGGAAGGTTCTAAGCTGTCATCAGCAATTGATTCGTCGACATCATCATTGTTCTCAACTTGTTGATTGACCATCACCGCAATTTCTTCGTCTGTGGGTGTATAAGATACAATGTTTTCACCAGGATAATTGAGGAGGTTCCGGATGTCCATCGGATTTTCATAATGGAGTGAACAGACTTGTTCCTCAAGCTCGGCAATAATGGCTGAATCAGGCTCAACCATTTCTTCAGTAATCAAAGAAGCATTTGCAGGTGGTGAACGTATTTTACAGTGTCCAAAACAGTTTGCGATTGTTTGGGGTTTCACATCTATTTTGCATGCCTGAACAGCAAGAAGAATCCCATCCAAGACGCTGATTTTTTCTGGTTCTTTAACTCCCTCTTCGATTTTTTCAAGTAAGCTCTGATTAAATCGTCGGCGATAGTAAGCTTTCAAATTTCGGATAATTCCTGCATCGCATGGTTGAAGCTTTGAAGTTGTTCCCGGGGGGGAGGTAATGGACTCGAGTATTGTTGAGGGGTGGAAGATCTTCCACATGAAGGTGAGCTGAGCAATTGTACATGAGTAGGAGGACATTCCGGCCATGCATCTTGCGATCAAACTATTTGATCCAAGAAAGAATATTTTTTGTGTCATCCAAGCTTTTGTGTTTGCCTCATAAATGCACCCCAAATTTTGATGATTGATACTTCGGAAACAGCGAGGTTTTTGATACTTTCCAATAAACCAGAGAGGCATTTTATCAGAGCCATCACCGTTGCAACAGCAGCAATAATCCGCCCTTTGCTTTGTTTTCTGCCCTCTAATTGCATCGTGGCTAAGGAATTATCAGCCTGGATAATTTGCAAAGATGTGAAGTTTAGTTTCTTTACTCAATCCATAAAAAGCTGATGTACATATGTTACTTGCCTGCATACGGTAAAATAGCCCTGTTTCATCCATGTTATAGATGTCTCTCAGCTCATATGAATCAAGAAGCTCACACAAAAGAGGCCTTGCTTGTTCAATGACAGCCATGTCCACTGATCCACTCTCACCAAAGCGGCGATAAGATTTAATTCCAAAACGACTTTTGAAGCGGTCCAACCAGCCATTGGAGAATTCAAAGGGGCCAGCGTTGGGATAAAGCCGATTGAGAAAAAAGGCCTCTTTTATTTTCAGCAGCTCCCCGCTCATCAGAAATTTTGCTTCGTTAGCTTCAAACCATTGCGAAAGTGCATCTTCCATCAAAGGGTATTTAACTGCTTTATGCCGTTTCATGATCCGATTTTTCGTGTTTGCATCTGCTAGCAGCTCAGCCGAACGTTTTAGTGTATTTGAAATTGTTCCCAGTGAAATTTTTTTGTGCCATATTGATTCTACCCATGTAATTGATTGTTTCTGAGTGAAATGTGGTGATTCAATCTTTTTTTGGTAGATGGCTATGCGTTCTGAACAGTCAAGACGCTATACAATGGGGCTGGAGTGTTTTGTGGCTTTTTTTTTGGTTTATTGTGTCGGTTTTAGAGGCGAGAATGTCTGAGTTTGTAACGAAATGGGGATTATTTGTGATAATTTCGGGGAATCGGGTCTTTTTTGGAAGTGAAATGAAAGCAATGAATGGAAGAATTAATGAAAATTTGGATTTTATTTTCGAGATACTAAAAATTCATTTGTATATTCGAACCTTATTCTAACCATTCACTCTAACTCATTAGGTGTTTACGTGTTGGTATAAGCCCAGGAAAATTCATTACCTACTAAAAATAGATACATATGACCCACTCCCCGGTACAGTAGAACCTCTCATAGCTAATAGTGGGTCCCGGTATAAATGTTGAAAAGATTCTTTGTAACTTGGACTTTTATATTTGCAACACTTACCCTTACAGGTCATTTTGCGTGCAGGGGAAGTATTGCAAATATAAACGGTAAAATATCTATGAATCTCTTCAGTAATTATACCGGGACCCACTACTAGCTAAGAGGGGTTCGACTGTATTCAGCCTCATAGCTATGACAAAAGATTTAAATACATTTTTGTCTAATTAACCATTTTCCCCTGTATCCCTAACTCCGGGGAATCCACTCTCCTTTGGCACTAGTCTTGGCTCATTACTTAATGGTCTTGCTATTGTGGTTAGTGACATTAGTGTTTGTTTAGTGTAGACACAAGGTAACAAGGGCATGACCTCATACACACCTTGTACCCTGTATGCATTGACGACCAGGCTGAACAGTCGGGGTTGTCGAGTCATATATACCGAGTCACACAGACCGAGTCGTGTACGCCGAATCATATGTACCGAGTCACATACACCAAGTCGTAAATGCCGAGAATGCCGAGTCATGTGATATGCAAGAAGCGTAACCTACGTGTAGAGGACTCGAGATGGAGTCTCCAACTCTCTGAATAGAATCTGGAATCTGAGGTGCTAACTATTACTTATGTATATAAAGAGAGTGCACCATGAAGATAGAAGTGATAAGTGAAAGTAATATATCATACCTTACACATTCTTCTCCATCCATTCTTGTTCTATCCTTACTGTAAGAATATAAAATAATATTAGCCGAAAATAATTATAAACGGAGCTACAATAAGAATAACACTCAAGAATATAAATCAACATAAAATACAATAATCACTGTTGTACTATAAAGTATACATATACACAAATAATACATAAATTATGAATATACACAAATATAGAATATATACATAAATTCTACATTAATATAAATTATACATTAATTATCTTTATACACAAATTATACATATATATACAAATTATACAACTAAATAAATTGGGTATAAATAAATAAATTACTACCACAAGGGTTAACAAGACTAAGATCGGCAAACTTATAATGCAGATCAATAATATTAAAATTAATAGTACAAGAAGTACTAACACTAGTCTGTGCATGGGTTTTAAATTAATATAGCACAGACCATCTCAACACCTATGTCAAAGAGTTTTCTCTCTTAGTCAAAATATCTTAGAACATTTTAGAGGGATTAGAAACTAAGTTATTTTGGGACTAGTTAATGGCTTCATGTACTCTCATGATAGGGTATTGTTCGTTGATCCGCTTCTTATAGGGTACAGGGGTTAAAGCAGGGATAAAGTGGAGATAAAGTGGTGATATTCCAGGTTACCTCACGATAGATCCACAGTATCCCTGTTAGCTTCAAATTTTAAAATCTTATGGCCTAAGGCATAAGAGATATGCATCTGTGTATGAAGTCCAACGCCCACCTTCATGCCTGCACCTTTCTTCACTCGCGCACACCTGAGGTCGTTTCGTTTAAATCATTGTCAGCTATTTACTATTATTTTGCTCAACGGCATACTTTTATTTCATTCATCTATCTAATTTTTACTTCATGTGAGTGCATCTGAACCTTAAGTCAACTACTTTAGAAGATTTTAATTTACTGTACTAGATTGCCGCAAAGATGGATTCACCTCAACAACCTTCTCCATCATCAGCATCTCCTACTTATGCAAAAAGCCTAACACAAACTCAACGTATTCAAGTAAGTCTGAAATCTACAAATTGATAAGGTTAAGAGAGTAACATGTGCAGGTTAGAACCTTGGCCAGTGAGGGACACAGTTACGTCAAAATCTCTCAACGCCTTGGGATTACATGGCGACAGGTACAATACACCATGAGCGTTGAAAATACCGAGCCTCAGTACTCCAGTGGTAGGCCACCTATTCTAAGTAGTTCCCAGGTCGATGAAATAGAATTTTTCGTCTGTTTATCATCGGAAAATCGTCGGATGTCATTTTTCCAACTTGCACATTTTATATTTCGGCACTTTGGTGTGAGCGAGAATGTGATCCGACGTGAACTGGCAAAGAGGGGACATGCACGCAGGATTGCACGATTAAAACCTCCTATCTCTTCAGTCAACAAACTGAAGAGATATGAGTTTGCCAGAATACATCTCCACTGGCGGAAGGAACATTGGATGAGAGTCCTCTGGTCCGACGAGACTTGGGCTATGAATGGTCGGCAAAGTGATCGTTGGGTCACAAGAAAGGTCAGTAGTCCCTTAAAGGCTCCTAAGATTTAGAGTTCCCTTGAGCTAAGTTTAAGTCAAAGATTGGGGAAGAGTACGAAGATACCTGTGTCCTAGCCAAGACGCGGAGGAGACTTGGGTGGATGTTCTGGGGATCTTTCTTTGGACGACAGAAGGGGCCTTGCCTGATTTGGGAGAAGGAGTGGGGCCATATCACTGCGGCCAGTTACTGCGAGAGGATAGTGCCTCTCATAGAGAGTGCGGTCTTTCGGGAACCAGGACTAGATGTGATGCAGGACAACGCCCCTCCTCACAAGTCGAGGCAAACTATGCGTGAGTTTGAAAGGAGGAATATTTCTCTAATGGAGTGGCCGCCATATTCTCCTGATTTAAATCCGATAGAAACTTTGTGGAGTTATATGAAAGCGTACATGGAGCGTCTTTATCCAGCGTTGGATCAAGGGGGCAGCGGAGTCAAGGGCATCTTCGTCAAATAGTGAACGAGGTGTGGGATCTGGGGTTTAATGGGGATGACTTGGAGAAACTGATAGATTCGATGCCCCGAAGAATCAGAGCCGTTTACGAAGCTGAAGGCGGATATGTAAATTATTAGCTAGATAGAAGTATAATTTATTTATGAAATGTATTAATGAATTAAAAAGTGAATAGAGGGCTATAATGGACCAAAAAAGCAAAACCAACGAATATTTCGTTGTGAAATTTTTGCCATACAAATTTAAAGTTTAGGTGGGGAGATCTACTTATCGTCATGCTAATTCAAGTTAGTAAAAGCCTATATACCCTGTAAAAGTCGAATTTTAGCGCCTATACACGATTAATACCGTAGTATCAGAGTACATGGCACGAATAAACAAAACTACTACTACTTAACAGGTGATCGTCAAATTTTTGCACAAAAGAAGACTCGTTCGAATTTGCTTAGGGCTACTCGTGATTATCCTATTTTAGATATCGGTTAACTAGAATGCAGTTCTTATTCGACTCTCGACCGGCGTGCATCACGGTTTATACGTCAACTGGTTGTACATTGTTCTCTTACACGGCAATTAGAGCAAAATCTTTCGCGTTTTGGCTATCAACATCAAAATAGTCATCGGCCAAATCTTGACGTCTGGATAAAGTGTTTTACGTTACTTGTAAGAAGTTATTATTGTTGTTGTTATTGCTACAATAAAACGTCGAAAGCCGTTGGGTGACAGATAGATTGGCAGCAACGAGTTGCATTCGAATAAAACTCTTGCAGGATCCGAAAATGCTGTTGCATGATGTATTTGACTAATGCAGATATCGATTAGCCATCTCGATAGAAATTATGGTTCGTCGCGTCAGATTTTTTCTTGTATAAGCAGCTCTAGGGAACTCCACAACTTCAATGTTCGTGTTAATATAATTACTGAGGACACTATTGACTGGGTCGCTGGAGAAAGTCGAGGTGAGGCAACAGTTGAGCGAGCTCAGGAGAGCAGAGTCAGCGACAAGTTTCCGTGTTTTGGTCTTGATGCAAATACGGAGAAATGTCTATGACAAATCAAGATGATTCGTAATATTGTCATGCTCGAAGATCGATGAGAAAGCGGTTATATTCCATCATTTTTTGGATGTCAATGAAGTGCGAGTCGTATGTGGACAGAGGCCGTGTGGGATGGAAGGATATGGAATTAGAAACTGGTTCCTCAGCTGACAAGTTACTTATCTTTCATCTCAGCGCTATTGAATTACATTTTGCGATTTGGATGAGACCTCACAGAAAGACTTCAAGTACTTGGTTTACTGTCCTAGCCAAATTTATCGAGTACCGAACAAATAAATAATTCTATAACTACAGTCGTCCCTCTCTAACTCGATAGTGGGTCCCGGTATAAGTGTTGAAAATATTCATTGAAATTCAACCATTTATATTTGCAATACTTACCCCTGCAACGAAAATGACCTGTAAGGGTAAGTGTTGCAAATATAAAAGTTCAAGTTACAATGAATATTTTCAACACTTATACCGAGACCCACTATCGAGTTAGAGAGGGACGACTGTATCTATCCAATAAAATGAATAATGGCGAAATACAAAATTTAATGTGGGTCATGCGGTAAGCTAAATTGACGAGGTATCAAGCGAATTGAGCGAACCTCCGGGGGAGGCTAGCGCGATAAGTACCTGGTCTAAAAGTATAAAGACTCAGCTCCTTCACCACTTCCTTCATTATCATCAATGGGTAAAATTGATTCTATCAATTTTATTTTAACCGTACTCTGCTAAGGCAGCATGCTGAGCGCGTTCTTGTCCACTCTACCGAGTTGACTCGTGGAATGAGTTCCGTTCCCGGTACGTTCGATTAAACAGTAGAGCTTTTTCTTATCAGCGAACGATTCAGCTTCTCGCGGTCGTTGACTGTGGGGCTCTACATACAGATCAGTTTCTTTACTACAATGGAATAGATGTTTGTGGCTAAGAAATGTGAACAACGCCGGTCTTGTAACACTTTTTATTACTATTCCGATCCATGAGATGTTTCCCGGTGCAGCTAGAAAAGTTAAACAGACACTGTCCTTAAGTATCAGGACTCATTCGGTAATTTTCGAGAGTTTCACCAATGAAGGCCTTTTTTGAAATTATTGCCTAACAGCCGATTGTTCGTACGCCAACCCTCGCAAATGGATACCTCGTTAATAAGCTTCTTGCTTTACGAACACGACTTAATAGTAACGTGATAGTGAGAAGTTCGTAATGTTGAATGAATGTAATTGTGTTTTAGATGTTCAATCCGTATTCTACTACCATTCTTCAACCCTTAAACAAACCTAAAATTTTTCTATGAAAGTCACTGCTAACCGTGACAACTTATCAATGAGACCTCAACTTCTGAATTTACTCTGGTGTATCCTGTCCACAGCAAACGACATGAATATGCACGGCACAGTACACGAAGCAAAGATACTGCTTGGTAGTAGAGTCTCTCGCACCAGAATTTAAGTCGAAGATTTGACTCAGAGTTAGGCGCACAACAGCCCTTCGACCTTCAATCTTTCGCGTCTGCCGCAGGAATGCATGCCAGCTAGCCAGCCATGGTTACCCAATGTCTTTTCGTCATCGTCACATATATGATCAGGTGAAATATGTGGTGTGGAGGTCTTACTGGATTCGAACCAGCTATCTCCTGTCTATAGTGGTGCATGTGCCCTAGCTACTTAGACTCTACCTGGGAGAATGGCCTGGACGGCTTACCGCTCCACCATCCAACCCTCCTTTTCAGACGTGTTGCGAGCAAAGTTTGAGTTATCGATTAAGACTTCCACAGATAGTTCATGTAAAGATAATCGATAAGAGTCTCATGAGTCAAAGGAGTTACCAAATATGCCTCGACTCATTCACATGAATTCCTCTCCTCATACACAGGATATGCTTTAGTTTGTGGTAAGATCATATGAAATGGACACCAATTTGCAGTTCCGAAGACATCGACGATAATTTGAGACAGATCATGTTTTCTTGAGGTGGCAATATTTTCATCATGTTTGAGGTATAGTCAATTTCACTGTCCTTCATCTACCTCAAACTAATCCGGCAACTCTCCATCAGATTAATCCATATTTTGTGTAATGGCAAAGGTAGAATTTGAAATGGAAGACTCATGCCTTTGTGACTTGATACCAATCAACTCTCTCACAGTATTGTTGTGGTCTTATCTCTTACAGTGGGGTGACCTTGCAAGGTTATAAGAGGGCACGTAGGTATAATCGGCGGGTATCGTCTACCCCCCTCCTGTTAGGAGGGGGGCGCAGCAAAATGCAACAACTCGGCAAAATGCGACACTTTTTCACACCAAAATTTCACAGATTTCACCAACTTCACCAACTTATTGCTCAACAACGCCACTATAGTTTCGCCTCAAAAGTACAATTTACAGAGAGCTCTTGATGGAATTTTGGATGGCACCTTTCGTTCTGCTCGTCATGCTGCGAAAGCTATCGGAAATATCCATTATTCTACCATTACTTTGAACATCAAAGGAGGGCCTAATCGAATAACTAATTTTTGACTCACAACTACACAATTGGAGAATAATTTTTATAAACTTGGCACTAATAAAGACATTGAGGGTTAATTTCTCAAATAATTACCCACTGGTACCAACTCAAAGTTTACGACGTAGCTCTAGCATCACCAAACGATAACGCTTCTTATATACCTCCCTCTCCGATCTTTCCTGCAACCCCCTGTTCCTTTTGCTCTTAAAGCTCTTCACAATTCTGTTGAAGCGATTTTCGTAGATTTTTAGTCGAGCTTCCATGGCGGCTTCTTCTTTTTCGATATCGTCTTTGTTACGTTGCATAATTCGAAGTCGAGCGTCTCCGGCGTATATCACCCCATAAGCTTGTACCACTCTAGTGCCGGACATACGAGCCTTCTTCGCCGTTTCTTTTGCCATTTTATCATGGAGCTCTTTGACTGCAAGTTTTCCGTCGAGCATCAATGCCATTGAGGCTTAATCGCGTTTATACAAAGTTCGAGTGATAGAGGGAGTAATTGGTTTGTCCTCCATAAGATGATCCAGCAGTCGAGTTTCTAAGTACTTTGAATACCTCTGGACCTCAGCAATGTTACCAGTAGGTGTAACGCACTCTTTCCAATTGATCTCTCTAGGAGGCGGTGTACAAGGCCGCTCTGGGTGGGAGAATTCATTCATTCTATCAAGAACAACCCCTGGATCGCACGGTACCAAGCCAGCTTGCCTGAAGGCGAAAGTTATTGTTCTTTTTTTAAACGCTAAATTTCTCGTACGTTGGAGAACTCTAAAAAAGTCTTCTTTGTTGAATTGAAGCCCACCAATGCGAATTTCATCGTCTAAGAGTTCTTGATGATAATGCTTATACTGCTGAAATATACCTATGTCAAGAGGCTGTAAGAGATGCGTTGAATGTGGTGGTAGTAGGAAGGGGAATACTTTATGAGCATCACAGTAATTGATGAACTCAAATGTAAGATGACTACCGTGCCCATCCATTATCAAGAGTCTATTCTCTTCTGGATTCTGGGGACGCGTCAATCTTTCCCAGTGCATGAGCCATCTAAAAGAAAGGTAGTCATTGGTGTATCCCGATTCGCTTTGTGCAAAAAGCACATCGTCATTGAGATCATTGTCGAAATGTTTCTCAAGATAATGCGCTCCCTGAAAAATAATCATGGGATCGATAGTTCTCCCATCGGCAGAAACTGATTCCATGCAAGTAACATATTCTCTATTTTCAGGGTCGGCGAGGTAAACCTGCTTTTACTCCGCCCATATGAGTACAAGCTGACTACCAAGGCAACCGATGCGAAAGCCAGTCTCGTCAAAATTCCAAATATTTTGTTTTTTGATTTTCTTTTCATTGCATACGGCCTCAAAACGCCGAAAGTGCTCAACTATTTCAGCCTTTTCAGCAGCTGCCCGACGTGCAGCACCTATCGATCGACTCTTTTTAAATCGATACTTTGGAGTCTTTCTGATAAAGCGCGTAACCCAATCACGTGAAACTTTTTTGGAAGAGCCAGCATAACGAAGAATTGAATTGGCAGCGAGGGGTATATGCTTATACTTGGCATAACTACCAAGAGTTATACACCGATCACAGTAGCTATTTCTACTTAGCAGAAACAATAAGGGTCAGATCAGACTACCTTTAAGCGCTATCTCCCGCTCCGAATTCAGTGCCTTGTTATATCCTCCTGACGTCCCTGTGCGTCGTTTGAGATTGCGAGCAATTGTAGAATGATGGATATCTCCGATAGCTTTCGCAGCATGATGAGCAGAACGAAAGGTACCATCCAAAATTCCATCAAGAGCTCTCTGTAAATTGTACTTCTGAGGCGAAACTATAGTGGCGTTGTTGAGCAATAAGTTGGTGAAGTTGGTGAAATCTGTGAAATTTTGGTGTGAAAAAGTGTCGCATTTTGCTGCGCCCCCCTCCTAACAGGAAGGGGGTAGACGATATCCGCCGATTAGGTACGATGATATGTAAGCAGAGGAAGTGTAGTTGGTTGGGAGTATATGTAGTATTATAGTGATAGAAATGTATATTCATCAAAAGAAAGAAAGATATAATTAGAAATATTTGTGGGAATAAATCATTGGAAATGTCACCTTTGGATTAATTGTTGGCATTCATTCATGATCCTGTTGAATGGATTCACTATTCAGGATGCTAACTACATCAGGTTATGGTATAGGTTGCCGTGTTTACTAAGTGATAGCCTATCCCTTTATTCTGATTAACCTAGTAGCATACTAGGGTACGCACAAGGAGCTCTATGTACTTGGTTAAATAGGATTCGTGCCTACGGACGATGTTGATTCTGAACCCAATTACTACCCCATTTATCCTGCATAGTCTTAGACTGATAAAGGATGTAAATAGGAATAAAAACTACCCCATTCATTCGTTTGTTCATGTGACAGATCCCCCCCTTGAGGCACCAACACTGATCAGTGGTTAGTATCTCAAGTTAATCACAGGACAGCTAGGAATCAAAATGAAAAGTCAAGAGAACCGAGGACGGCCTTCTTGTGCTAGAGGAAATAATCCCCTGAGAACGGTAATGGAATTTCCGAGGGAATGGCTTGTATCGCGATTGCTACGTGTCAAGTGGAAGAAAATATCCTGTTCGCGTCCATCACGCAATTGAACGTCCCAGAGAAAAACTACGGCGAAATCCAGTGATGGTTATCCAATAGCCTGGATCGGATGGTGGTATGGTAAACCGTCTGGGCCGTTCTCCCAAGATGAGTCTGGATGGCCGAGGCACATACCCCACTTGAGATGAGAGAAAGCTGGTTCGAATCTAGCAAGACCTCCACACCACATTTTTCACCTGATCGCATATGTGACGATGACAAATGCACAATGGAGAGCCGTGGGTGGCTGTAATGCGTTCCTGCAACAAACGTAAACGGTTGAGGGTTGAAGGGCTGTAAGGCGCCTGACTTTGAGTGATGTCTTCATATGATATTCGCGTCTGAGTGTCCCTCATGTCAACTTAAGTAATCGCTCCACGTACCGGACCAGTGTCATCTGTGTAGTAGCCTTAAGGCTGCAGATACAAGAATGATTTTAAGAAATAAACCCAACAGCCTGTCAAATTCACTTCACAAAGCTAAGACCTTCGAGAATTCCTTGAGCGAGTCTCTTGTATTCCTGACATGACGGGTAACATAGTGGGCGAGGCTATAACTCCGACGAGAACGCGGTCAGTTGATATACTACCACGAAGAATATACCGATGTGGCGAATTCCTTGACGAAAATTGGAATATCTCAATTACAGATTCATCAGAGGTTTCCTATACACCAGAGATGCGTAGTGGCCACGTATTAAGAAACATGATGAGTTTCGCAGACCAGGAGCTCCGAGACGTTCACTTCTGGGACATGGTTAGAACCGTCTTTGAGAATTGGAAGCTACCCGACTGGAACAGAGCACCAGGGCCATGACTCAACTTTTCGCAGCTTCTTATTAGAAAATGGCGTGTACACAAAAATCGATAATGAAAGCATCGCAGTCCAATTAGTCAACTTGATCACTCTCGAAGATACGCGAGAATTCCTTCAAGAAGACATACAAAAATAGCTAAGCAATGGCAAAGCCTTTAACTCTCACTTAATCCGCGAAACCCAAGAAGCTTGTATCTAATCGTCCTGGCGACGGAAATTCATATAAGAATATCCCAGAGATTAGCTCGCAACCCCGCTTGGAAACTTCCAAGCCCACTACTGAACCAAAATTAGGTGATTCAGCCAAATCAAGTATCTATACAAACCCGGTAGGGGATGGAACCATAAGCAATTTCCGTCAAGAGGAGTCACCGATCTAATGAAATTATACCAGGACGACAGTAAGTAGTATGGCGGTAGCTTATTTGAATCTTTGGACTCTAAATTGTAAATATTCCAGGGTTGATGTTCAAAAGTTGGGATCCACTAGACCCAATACCATTATACATATTCCATAATGTTGATAGGCAGAGCTATTAACTTCTACTGAGAGACAACTGCGCTCGAAAATTGCACCTCGTTATAAATGATAGCGTTGACAAAAGCCTATTTTGAGACGGAATCTTGTAGCCAGCTCTACATGACTGAGTGGAAAAAAACTCGCTTAAAATCACTGCTTAAAAAACCCGACAATGAAAATACAGGACATTTAAACGTGGCAGGGTAATTTTTTGACAAAATCCGCAAGATTCAACGGTGCTTGCAGCAGGCTTATTACTCAGAGCTCACTCTCAGGGATCAGATAATCAATAGGTGGGAAAATTTACCAGAGTGTGATCAAGATTTATTGCTGCCAGCATCTACATCTGAGGGAGTATACGCTGACCTTCATAACGCGGCTCGCCTATTAGATTCAAACAACTCAAGTACCTAATATTTCACTTCTTATAATGCTCAACGCACAGATTCTTTTAAGGACGCTTATAATTCCGAATACGATATTCATTGAACCAATAGACGGTATGAAAGACTGAGTACAATCAACCGTGATAATATCTCTCAAGACAAATCCACTCTGTAGGCTTATAACTATAACAAAACCTCATTTAAAGATGCATTTTGACGCTTGATTGAAAAAAGAATCAGGATGCCTGGGCCAAATCAAGCGGGTTGAAAAGTAATGAATCGCCTAAATCTAGTTGTAACGGCTGGCTAGCCGGCAAGGATCCTGTAGACCACGGTTGCCAACGCGGTCCCTGTTACGCGAAGATATTGACATGGCTAGCATTCCGAAATGTAGATCAACGTCCATTGGAACAAATGTTGGGTGCAGGGGGGCAGTCGATGGGTCTAGCCCAACGTCAAGATAATTACAATTTGAGGATATTGTAATGAGGATCGCCGTGAACTACGTCCACGGCGCCAAGTTGTTTGCTCTGTTTGTATGAGTGGAATCACATGGGCAGGGCAGGAGGAACCTATAAAAAGGCCGTCATGTGTACAAAGATATCTCTTCCTTTCCTCATAGTGAATATAAACTTCTGATTTCGATCCTCTGAGCCAACTTAGAGACACTAACCGTGACACTAGGGGTAACAAGAGTGATCGGATAGTTTGCAAATACCCCAGTGGTCAAAGGTATTTTTTCAGGAATTTTGAGTATCTTTACGTTTCCGAACGTTAGTCCGGATACATCGAAGATCAAAATTTCTACAAAAATATCCGTGATTGGTTTGACACAAACCTAGGAAAATACGAGAAGATGATCGCATTGATTAAAAAGACTAAGGGAGCTGATAAAGCGGACTTTCTATACGAAAAGTAATTATACGTAACAATCTTAACGCTCAAAGTTGTTTTGTCAGTCGCTCTCAAGATTATTCGGCGATTCTAGACACAGCAACCAAACAGCATTTGTTCCATCAAAGATACTGATTTATTACGTATGAAGAGCTTAAAAATCTCATCGAGGTCCACACAGATGGTTCGAATTGATTCATCATTGGTACTGGCTCAATTAGGCTTGCTGTTACGGTTAAACTCGGAAGGGAGATTAAATCGCCGTCTTCGAAGGGAAACAAGCGAGCAATCGTTCAAAAGGGGGGAATAAAAATGAGTTTAAGATAGTGGATAGGATAAGGTAAAGGTAAGGATGAAGATAAGATAAGTAAAGATAAAGATAAAGTTTTGAAGAGCTGTGGATGAGACCGACAGAGGAGGTAATGGATAAAACCACTAATCGATAGATATGTGGAAGGAATACAAATTGCAAAGCTGAAGATACATAGTGTCCTTCTCGTCTTCTTATATATGAAGTTGCGCCGACTCCTCCGACAAATAAAAAATAACAGACCTTTAATAATTGCAAGAAATTTTGAAAAATTAATCTTCATTTCCATAAGCCGACGCCCCCGAAACCAATTCCAAAAATCATGCACCGATACTCCCGAGAACCAATCTAATATTTCCTGATCCATCAGGCTCGACATATCTTCATTAAAATCATAGCACTTGCTGTGATAACATAAACAAAATGAAGATATACACAAATTGATAGCGTCCAAAATATACAGGCTTTCACAATAGCATCATCGTATATAAAGCCTTCACGAACGGAGGTGGCTATTTAGATGAAATAATTAATTGGATTCATAAGGTTATGGATGATAGATGTCTTGCGATATGCGATAACTCTACTTGTGGATCATTTTGGTGCCTGAGAACGACAAGTCTCACAACACTTCTTACGCTACTCTTAGTCTCGAATGGAAAGTTCAAACTGCAATAGGAGAAAGATGGCACCTCATACTTAGACATATGTCACATCAAAATATCGTCCGACTATCGCAAAATGCGCACGGGGCTAAAGTAACAGATATGAAGAAAAGAGATGATACAAATAAGTAAAAGGTTTCCTGCGAAGTTTGTAATACTGTCATTGGTCACACGAAAATATGTCGTCAATTAAAGTTTAAAATTGAAACACGTTTCAATGGCCACACATTGATCTCGTGCATGAATAGCTAAGATTTTCCAATGAACGCTATATTTTTCACCTTTATTGTCAGTTAACAAAGTTCAATATTGCCTACGTCACTATAGACTGGAAACAGAAAACTCTGATCAATTGTTTTGCACAAGCGCATAGTCCCGTTAAGAAATGGGATTTTGATATTTAGTTTATCCAAATGGACTCAGAGGCAGGATTACAATCCGGATTCAATGACTACTGTGCGAAACACGATATCTGACAGGAAAAATTTCCAACTAACACGAAAGGGCCTAATGGAGCAGTAGAAAGATCTGTGGGATGGATTATCACGGTAGCTGGAAAGCCAAGACGACAGTCAGGTTTTCCTAGCAATCTTTCGCCATATTTTGTACTATCAGCGGTAAAAACTCCAATTCGCACGCCGAAAAATGCTCTTGGTTGCAAAACACCCTTCTTGCGAGTGACCAAGAGACGATCAGATCTATCAGGCTATCAAATTCCTGGGTTGAAATTTATGTCACAAAGAAAAATATTCCAGTACTACAGAAACAAGCAACTCGGTCTGACATCGGATTTATTTCGAACTCAGCACGAAATATATTAATATCTAGATGCCCTATGGGAAGAAATTTATTTTATGAAGAGGTGTTAAGATTTATTAAATGTCACTTTTCAGTTGGAGAAGTGTAACAAATCCTAATAAAATTCCCGTGTTTGAAGATCGTTCTGTTAGTATGGAATATTGAAATCTAATGGACCAACTTCTCCAAGATGTCACCGAAAATTCATTCAGCACTCACGATGAAGATCCGCCAACAGCCACTCCTATGTAAGAGTTAACAGAAAGGTGCAAACGGATTTTTGGTGGAAATTTGCCGATATCTAGGGCCACACCTGAAATCATAGATGAATAGACGATTTCCAGAGAAAAATTTCATGAAAGAATCGCAGACTCTGTGGAGACTTTGCGTACGCCTAATTCCACCATATTGCTAAATCTATATCTAAGCAAGAAAAGCGACCTCTATCGTAAATATCCAGTCCCGCATTACAAATAGTGCACATGCGTGCGCTTTCACATGATACTAGTCGTACACTAATTTCAATGTCTGTATTGTATTCTTGGCACATATCTAGTGCATTTACTGGTTTCACATCACATGCATGTTCTGTTCTTAGATTTAGTTTTTTGGAAGATTAACTAAATGTCAAGGCAAATCAACACCTTGATGAAGCTGCTAATTTGGGACACGGGCGGTTATCTTGGTTTCTACTATATTCGTCCCATAAGGACTTTACTGTACATATATTTAGAGCTCTCGCCCTTCGGGGATTCTCAGTTCATTGCGTTTACTGAATATCTCTGAAGGTAAGATCTCTTACAGTATGTTACAGGCTATGCCTAATGACCGTAATAAAAAGGGGGATAGATAAACGTTCGGGAAATACCCATACAGAGAGAAAGGCCCTAAGATGCGGGGCTCAAGCAGGAGAGCGTAGACCCATGTTACCTAGTTGCAGATCTCTTTCGTGCAAGGGCCCAGGAGAAATCCCCGGGGGCACGATAGTAGGTTAGGATATATAGTTAGTCGTCCCCAGCCACTCTAGATTCTCTCTGTATATAAAAAATAAACAGCATTTCGGCCATCAGTCTTTGTTATATCGTTTTGGTGCATGCCCTGTCACACAGTAGTTATCCTAACACAGTTCATTGCGTTTACTGAATATCTCTGAAGGCTATATTCGCACCTACTTCATGTCGACCTACTAAGCTTTATATCTAAGGCTCTATTCACCTGCTTCTTTGTTCGACTGTCATCCTTCTTAACTCTCACGTCGCTCCAGCATTCCCCTATACGATCCACGTCCAACAATAACCTTGTCGTAAACTTACTGAAGATCATGCTTTGGAAAAGCTTAGAGAAATTTCTCGTGAAATCAGGGCCCAATGGAGAAATGAGAGGAAAGAAAATCTCAATTTGTACACTGAAGTTTCCGACATAGATAATGTCCCTAGTGTCAATTAGTTTGCATCTATCGGTACTAGGTGTCAACTTAGTCACATGACCATGTACCTCTAACATAGATGCGCGTTCTTCATGCAAAGGATAGAAAGGATCACTTTGAATTTCATGCTACTTCTGACTACTGCTTGATTGCAATTATCTATTACCAATAGAATCTTTATACTGACGATTCTCTGTTGGTCAGAATGGAAGACTCCTCGTCGATCAACTTCAAGCTCCGCCATCTCCATGGGAAACAATACTGAAACATCCGGAATCATCCAAATTTGTAAGTGGAGTTTACTTGGAGATTCACGCGCAGGAAAATCAAGTCACATGGATGGGGGTACCTAGATCTGCTAATATTACAGTTTAACTATAGAAGTGGGTTTCACCTATATATTGGATGATCGGGGCTTTTTGGTAAAATATAAAGCTCGTATTTGCGCTCGAGGAGATCTTCAACTCCGTACAAGAGAAGATATATATGCAACAACAGGTGCGTACAGGACATTTCGCACTTACACGGCCATTGTCGCAGCATTTGATCTAGATTGTGACCAAAAGGGTGCTGTTACTGCTTTTCTAACTGCTCCGATTAAAGAGGAGGTATGTTTTCATTGGCCTCCTGAATATAAGAGGTGAAATACTGTGCTAAAATTATTGCGTACACTCTAAGGATGGAGAATATCGCCAAAACCTTGGTTTGATTAATTTTCTGGGTTTCTGTCAACAATCGGGCTTGAATTTTCCTATGAAGATCATTTTGTAATGAGGGGCATGTAGACAGCGGGACAAAAATAAGACAAAACCAAGACGTGAAGCCAGGCTATGGATGCTGTCCCACACAATATACGAAATATATGGATTACAATCGTCTAAAAGACTAGATCAAATACATGGAACGCTGTGCTCTGGTTATTTCTCTCTCTCTCTCTATATAAAACAGAGGCATCCCTGACATTACCCCTCCTATAATATATATATGCCGAGTCTCGGTAAGCTACACCCATACTTGGTTACTAAGCCAGAACTAAATACATACTTAGTGGATAACACAGTGCCAGTGCCAGTGCGAGACTTGAGTCTAGTTAGCTAATCATTTTTCAAATATAATCTTGTCTTGATCCACAGTTGTTGTCATTGTCTTGTTCACAGAGCTCACAGTTTACGTCCTTAGCCCACAGTCATAGGTCACACCCAAGGATTCTATCACCGCCCCTAGCTGTGCACATCGCTCATTGCATAATAATCCATGGATCGCTGAAAATCTTAACTTTTATCTCTGTTGATGATTTTCAAAAAGCCGCTCCTACTCATCTGAGAAAACCGATGGATGAGATGAAACTATCAGTAGATCCGGAATACCAATTTCGTGACCTTGAAGAATCCAAGAGATTTATTAATCTTGATAGTCATCGCAGCCGAGAGAAGCGCACAATTTAACTCCATGGCATCACATAGTGACAAAAATGTGACTCGATTCTTTCTTCAGCATGTACAAAGAACAACTGTGCCACTGAGGGGTAAAAAACTGCTATCATATGATAGTGTTTCAAATCCAGATCAACGCATAGGTAATCTTATTTACCTTGCTCATGTGCTCACACCAGACATATCTTTTGCTGCAATTATGTTGTGTTGGCTCAATCGAAATCGAAATCCGAATCCTAATCATCTCGGTGAAGCAGACCATGTTAATTCTTATCCTACAGCGACTAAACGTATGGGTATCCGATACAGTGGTAATTGACTGCCAGAAGATCTGATGTTAGTTGTCAGTGATGCCAGTTTTGCTGATGGCAGTAGTTGAAATCTGGATGAAGGTTTCTTGATCAAATTATTCGGAGGATCAAGTGCGCGGCAATCTACATTCCAGCGAACAGTTGTATTATCTGCCACTGAAGCCGAAATAATAGCTCTTACCTCAGTCGATTATTGTTATATTTGTGAGCTTACAGAGGGCAGTTATTTCAGGAGGCGTTATCATGGATGGCTGTACTCAATCTTTCACACCATCTTAGGACGTCAGATTGCTTGCTGTATAGAACAATATATTGTTCAGGATGCGGTAACGCAAAGCTAAATACACATAATAATTGTCCGTGTACAAGTCTTAGTACCATTTTACGTGCCGTGGAAAGTTCTTGTATCCTCTCTGGAGTTCTCCGGACACAGTACTTCCGAATTACCGAATCAACGTGATTCCTGCTCAGCGCTCCTCACAATAACAAGCCTACCTTTCAATTCAATTCGTTTTGGCCCGGACTGTGATAGTCCTCTAGTTTGCGATATACAGCAGACAGTTGGATGCATGGATAAGGACCATCCACTACAAATGACTAAAATGCGTGATAGTAAAACTTAGGCAGCAGTCCAACGCTATGGGGTTTATTCCACTGTTCACATGGTAAAAAGGGGATGTTTCTGTATTCGGCAATTATAGTGGGTTGGTTCATTTGTCACTTGTATCCATGTATATTTGATTATGCAAGATGTGGTTAGTGCAACTATAAACTGACTCGTTGATTAGGATAGAAAAGAGAATATATATACACATACACACACACACACACACACACACACACATATATATATATATATATCTAAATATATATTGCGGACATCGTACTTTACAATAAAATTACATCCCTCCCGGTATAGCTATATTAACACTGATCAGTGATCAATGATCAAGGATCACGAGAACGGAACTATCACCGAAGACAGAACTGCCTCTGCAGCTCAACGGCTTTTTCTACTAGCTCTGAGGAGATTTGCATCTGTGGTCATTTTCTTGCTACTTCACCAGATTTTAGTCAAGTTATTGCTTTTGCGACTATCTATAGCTGTCTTCTCAGAAAACCTGGAAACGCTTCTACAAAATCTCTTAGCTACTCTACCGTAGCCTGGATCAGCTCTCTACGAAATAAAGGAATATCTGCTTTGCCAGATTCATAGAATAATCTTAGATAATTACGCATAAGTAATGACTGAGAACAACTGTGATCCTGCGCAAATTTAGGCTGAAGCTAAAGGCCAGATCTAATCGTCAGTACATTCAACTGCACCTCAATATCAGATATCAAACAATACCTTTGATCCAATACACCTTGGATTGCAAAGTAGAGAATTTAAACCAGCTACAGCTGCGAAATCAGAGCTTCGTCTCTACGTGGAACGGAGGATAAAAGAATATCGATAAAGCTAATATACAGGGTATATAATGTGGGAAGTGTCGGAATGTGCCATTCTTGTCAGAATCTATCGGCATTAGCAGGTGATTAGCATGCATACTGACGACCTGAGTCAGGTGTCAAAGAATCTAATGATCAGCCACCAGGCATAAACTGGTGGCTGGCATGCAAAAATTTATCCCGATGTATGCCAGGCATTGGGATACTAAGAGTCATAATCTCAAAGGATTCTCTCTGACTTCATGTTGAACAGGAAACTCAAGTTAAATGAGAAGTACCTACTCAGTAATAGGAAGGCAGGGAGCTCAAGTTGAATGAGAAGTACCTAGCTAGTAATAGAAAAGTATGGGAACTCAGTGTATAAGTACTGCTGAGATGTACCACTTTGATAGATAATTAATTCAATACATTTGGCTACTCATTATACGTCTTGTGATCATTCCACGCGATGTATTCTACGAAGTTTACTCTGTAAGTAGAAAATAATTGCAGAATCCCAACATCAGAAAGAAAATACAAAGCTATTGTCCCAAAATATAAATCAGACTAAATATTTAACCAGAATACACCAGATGACATCAAATCAGTGTCTCGGCTGCCAAATTCACAGTCTTGTAGGGGTAACGTGAACGCAAAAGATCAAAAAGTGATGTCTCGTATATTTGCACAAATCACTTACATCTTGCATACAGTAGCTTACAAAAATGGTCGAATAAATCACCAAATCTAATACATTTGACCATAACTTTACAACATGATCTTGAAATGAAAATATTACAGCATTAGATGAAAATTTAATTACTTTACTATCGCTGAGACAATTTTGCAGCAAAAAAAAAGAGAATTGATTATTCTATTGTGGTCTTGGCGTTCTCAATTACTCGACCAGTTTTGGAAGCATCATTTTGATACAAGAACTCAAAGATCTTTTCCCAACTAGCCATCCAATCCACAAGATATTTTCTCTTGCATTCTGTAATTTCTAATCATCTGTACCTTTAAACAACCAGGGAAAATGAATCAACCGATTTCTGGGCTAATATATAGATGAATGGTGAAGATACGACCTGTCAATTGGGTAAAAGCTACTGAAGTAGCGTTATTTGAAATACAATCGAATCGATCGGTGAAGTGATAAGTGCATCTGTAGCATAATTTGAATCTCAAGGAATTCAATCGATTGGAAAAGATAGAGTTTGAACTAAGGCGTCAAAGAACTCCAACCATCATGTAAAAAGAAAGCATAAGAGTCAGATTAATTGTATTTATAGGAATCATTCAGCCTCCAGTATCAAAATTATTTAATCAATTGATTCATACTTATATTTTGAAAATACTTCTATCCTGAACGAGATTATTTGGGATTTTTATCAAAGTAATCTTTTCTTTAAAAAGTATGAAAAAGATATCTCCCGACCAAATAACATTCAGTGCAAAATAAGTCCATGAAGGGAAATCAACGAATGAAATTTCAGCAATATTGGGACTCCGTCATGCCACTGTTGTAAAATGCCGAAAGATGATAGTGAAGGAAGCACCGAAATTAAAGAATGGACGCCCACAAAAACTATCAGCTAGAGACCAGCGAGAAATAGCCCGTTTAATGGTAAGCGGGAGCGCTAAGATGGCAGTAGGAGCGTCCAAACTAGGAAATTCAGAAAGAAAAGATCAAGTTTCCGCTCAGACTGTCCGGCGGGCTTTAAGGGAGCAAGGTCTGAGGGCGATAAAGAAGAAGAAACTAAAGCTGTCAAAAGCTCATCAGAGAGCTCGCTTGAGCTGGGCTTTCTGCCACGAAAAGTGGACGAAAGAAGACTGGAAAAGGGTGATTTGGTCAGACGAAACCAAAATAAGCAGGCTAAATAGCGAAGGGATGAAATCTTCGTGGGTAAAAGGCCCAAATAATTTGCAACCAGAAGCGATCGAGGAGACCCGGACGTTTGGTGGGGGCAATCTAATCATATGGGGGTGTATGTCATGGTATTGTATAGGTGGAATGGGCCGTATAGTTGGACGAATGAATTCTCAACAGTATTTGGAAATCTTGGATCATTTTCTAGTACCTACTATGGATAGAATTTCCAGAGAGCCCGACTCGGTACCTGCAACTAAGCTCATCTTCCAGCAAGATAACGACCCAAAGCACACATCCAAGGACACAAAAAGCTGGATAGCTTCTACAAATCTCACGACAATGAATTGGCCCTCTCGATCGCCGGATATGAACCCGATTGAGCTTCTTTGGGGTCGGCTCAAGTGTCGACTCGGTGAGTATCCAGAGCCACCGAAAGGTATACATGAATTGTGGAAAAGACTTAGGGAAATTTGGCAAAACTTAGATCCAATTTGATGTCAGAATCCAGTTGAGAGTATGCCGTCGCGTGTTGTAGCTGTAATAAAGGCCAAAGGGGGTCATACTAAGTATTAAAATGATGCTTCCAAAACTGGTCGAATAATTGAGAACGCCAAGAGCACTATAGAATAAACAATTCTCTTTTTTTTGCTTCAAAATTGTCTCAGCGATAGTAAAGTAAATAAATTTTCAAATAATACTATAATATTTTCATTTCAAGATCATGTTGTTGTAAGGGTCGAAAGATAATTGCTATTCGCAGAATATCTAGAACTAGATACAAAAGAAGATCTTGAAGTGAAGAGCTATTTCTGAGGCAAATTCCTAATATATGCTTCAACATTATTCTCCCGACTCTTGTCCAGAGAGCCTTTTCCTTCTTGACAAGCCTCCAGGAAATTCAACTTCATGCACATTTATCCGCGCCGTTACACTCGATCAGTTATCAGTTAGAGAATAATCTCGTTGCATATAAGTTTCGTCCCTAAACGTCAATTGACAGTCTCACATATGCTTCACGTTTGTCCCTTAATGAAGTTCGTTAAGGTCATGGTCCAAGCTTGCTTTTTATAGTGTGCGTATTAAGATGAGTCAAGCAGCCCGACCCACATTATACGTGTTATAATTAGTGACCCTGGAATCTCGTGATTAAATTTATAAGCAAGGATAGCTGATGAGTAATTATTAATAAATAGGCTTTAGCCTAATGAAAGTCAGACCTTAGGCTTGTGACAGTTGTTAAGTTATGGTCAATTGTATTAGATTTGGTGATTTATCCGACCACTTTTGTAAGCTACTGTAGCTCACTCTTGATCTCAAGTTAATATGATGATGCTTCCGAAAATATTCACGATGCCCATACCTTATTTCCTATATTGTTGACCTATTACCAATGGCCTAACCCCTCAGCTTATCCCTTCTCATCTTTATTCCTATCATGACGGGCCACACCATACTTCAAGTTGTTGGCTCTCATCAAGGCTCCGAGTTAGGACCTTGCAAATCTTAACACGCGGAGTGCGGTTAGGGACAGGATATTGATGGTGATACCCATATAGATAATGAGGATGAATTGAGGCGTAAGGAGTAAGCGTGATTAGACCTTGTATTGTTACTACGCGGACATAAGGATGAGATCGGGTCGGATGGTGCAGTGGTACACTGTCCGGGCCGTTCTCCCAAGTAGAGTCTGGGTAGCCCGGACACATGTGCCACTTGAGACAGGAGAAAGCTGGTTCGAATTCAGCAAGACCCGGTGATAATATATTCGTAGGATGACGAAAGCATGCTCAGATAAACATGGGGTTCTCTCGCTTTTCCCTATGGTGGGTATTCACGGAAGAGGGTACATGTCGTCAGGCGTTACCACTCATAGTGGTATCTGCAAATGAAATCTGAGAGTGAGTGTCCCACACGTCAGTCATTTTGCAAAATATACACATCTTCCGTAATCATGCGCGTCATGGCCTCAGGCTGCATACGCAAAAATGATTTAAAAAAAAACCAAAAAAACATAAGATCCTGAGCCGCGTATTAGTTTCGTAGCTCTATTGAATCTACACACCGAGTTTTCACCTGCCTTTTTCTGCGAACCACAACATTTACCATTCTACGTCTATCTGATGCACCTGAAACATAAATTTTCAGCAGTCGGTTTGTGGATCAAGTCATATTTGCTGGGACAGGAAAGGCTTTGAAAACTCAAGTTGTTGAGACTTACAACCATGAAGCATAAAACGGCATCCTCACCCCAGCTCCAACAATTCCACGGATTTGCCAGCGTATAATAATCTCTCTAGCTGCTTCACGGCCAGAATTTGGCTCCAGTAAAAGACTCTACTTGCGAGAAATTTCTCAAGCATACGTTCAGTCTACAGCCTTCTAAAGTCGCAAACTATGTGTTCAACCCCCTGCTGAGCTCAATCTTCAGGAAACTTTCGTTTTGAAAATACATACTGGTTTGTAGCCAACAACCCTTTTTTCTACCCACTTGAAAAGAAGTTGGTCATAACAAATGATATTTGATAACTACTGAAATATTTTGAATTACTTAGTCCTGGCCTTGATCGAGACCAATATTGGAATATTCTCTTCCAAGAGAATTACCCAAGGTATATTGTAGTCAATGAGGATGATAAATCCAGGGTGATGCGGACAATTTTGATCCCAATTAGATTTTGCAGACTCTTTGAAGAGCTAGAGATTCTGAAAAATTCCAGCGTCAATATGTTTAGATGTTATACCCTCAGCCTCCGTAGTCCATGATAAGGGCTTCGTAGATAGCTATTACACCCTGCCCTGTTCAATGAATTGCATCGAATCAACGTTCCTTGGAGGTGACGCATCTGAAGCGTGGTGAGTGAACACGGGAACGGCTTGGATATGTTAAGCTGTTGAAGTTTAGGCTGTCCTTGGATGAATCACTTCAGTGGACTAACCCATTTTTGTATTCAATGATCCCGATTTAGCGCCCTAAGAGCGCATGCAGGAATTGTTGGAGGGTGGGTATTAAGCGTAGAACGACGTCGTTTTGACGTTTGGGGCGCTTCGACTAACATTTCATTTCCATATACCACTATGAAGTTAACTCTTGCGGTATGGAATCTCGTCCATGAATATCCACCACGGGGAAAAGCGTCAAGGCGTCATGGTAATCTGAGTGTGCTTTTATCATTGAGCGGAGACGTTATCACCGCGAGAGATTGTGGTGTGAGGGTCAAATAAAACAATGTACAAGCCGAGTGTATATTTTTTGTCCTCCAGCTGTCCTGACTTTCGTGGGAATCTCTCTAGATAATTCTCAGACTATTCTCCTGACTAATTACCTGGGCAATTCGCAACGCAATACCGAAACTAATGGTTTCAGATACGTCATGCTTCCATGCTCATCATGTAAACACACGCCACACTGCTAAACATTTCAAGAGGATGTAAAACAAGGTAATTGCGCCTGAAATATGTAGCTTTCTGACAGTCCCCCTAGAGATATCGATATGATGAAGGAAATGAAGATACGATAAAGTTTGTGATGAAAGAATCGTACTATAAGGATCGAGAATAATAGATGTAGAACTATAATCTCCGAAGATGAAAGTTCATGAAGATGAATCGAATTGTTCCCCTATGTCCTTAAATCTCTTTGTCTCTTTTATCTCTTTCGAGCTTCCTTCAGTTCCTGGCAAACGATCTGAAAAATAGTTCATTGTGAAGATAATTCCACCGCACATATGAAAATAAAACTACAAAAGATGAATCGTATCATAGTGGCTAACTTGTCTATCCTGCTTGACAAACTTGAACGATACATGATGTGGAACGGTGGCGGCCCTCAATACAGGTACGACCTTTTTTTACCTCGCTATGCGACTTAAGCGCGCTAATGATATAAGCGAAAGGGAAAATGTATCCTTTAGCCGAATGCCTAAAATAGCACAATGTTATAACTTTAGTATAGTCATGTCATGTCTTGAGTTGGTAATAATTGAAGATTTCCCTGGCAGTCCCTGTCGGTCATTGCTTGAGCATGTCTCTTACAACGTAGAGGTTTAAAAGACGCACGCACTTAGCATGCTTTGAGGCTGGAAGGATTTTCCTAATTTGATGCACTACCATATCCATTGTCTTGATCCGTTGAACCCCTTTTGATCCTAGCTGCACTTGTCAAAGCTATTCTTGATGGATATCGAGTTGTCTGAGGGCGGTGTCCAATTTCGGAGCTTCTTTCGTGGATATGAAATAGTTTGGATATTATCGCGAGATATAGTTTGTTTTCCTTGTACATAGAAGATGAAGCGAGAAAAGAAACGTACGTAGTAGATGAACTCTTTCGCTGTAAATTTAATTGCGAGTAGTTTAGCTTCTATGGAGGAAATAATAACTATCTTACCTTTGGTAGCCATCCAATGAATCGACCCCGGTAAACTGAAACCCAAAATTCGCGAGAGCTGTACCCATCAGTTAAATCGTGTGCACAAGCTGAGTCACTGTAAGCTTTAAAAATTTGCTGTCCGTAATAGAGGCTTTCAAATTGAAGAGCTGAATGCTTTGTGCCTACGAGTTGAAGTAGACAGTGTTTCACAGCTTGTAATTACTCGGATCAAGGATTTTGAAGCACCCCCGACAGATCGAAAACAGCTTTAGAAATATGTGCTGATTCATGTAAGATGACCCCCATATCTATGTTATTAGCAGCCCAGAATGCTCTCTCGTCGAAAGTGACATCCCGTGTTCGGATTATTCTCTTTTTACCGAGAACCTCTATTCGGTGATATTTCGAGAATCATAACATACCAGATATCCAATATGAGCACGTGGAAGCATTTTTAGCTTTGGGGGTACCTTATGTTCCAACGCATAAGCTCTAAAACTATTTAGATACATGTGAGCGTAAGTGGGCTGTATTTTCTGGACAGTTTCATGGGTAATACTCCATCCGAGGCGTCGATGAGGTGTGCGGTTTTTGATATAAATGGTAGCGTTGAAGGCCTCGTTCCAAAGATTCGTCGGTAAGTTTACTCCTATGATAAAAAATCGAGATTTTACCACTATCTCTCCCCCGCATGTTCTAAGCCTCCATTTTACTCGGAATTATCTGGTGCGGTACGTTCTGCCAAGATTCCACGCTCTGTCATGAAGTCACCAAAGTCCTGACCGAACGCCGCAACACCATCCACTCTGGATAAGTGGATTCTGAAGCCAAGATTTCTTCGATTAGAATGATAACTCTTTTTAGGAAGAGAAGCGCTCCAGGTTTTGTTGGTTGTGTACCCGAGAATTCGAATCCATAATCACGACAGCGAGTAAAGCTACCATAATTGTCCCCGTTAAATGCTCGGTCAAACTCAATCAGATCCTAGGCTATTGGAAAAATTGGGTTCCTATTCAATTTGAATTAGACGTCTTTTTGTCTCAAAATTTGCTGCTTAGCTTTTGCCAAAGAGCAAGTTTCACACTATATCGGTGTAGGACATGGTATTGAGTAACCAATTTCTATGTCACTAACTTTCACGTGAGTAGATGCCTCTATAGCAGCATGTGCAAGTATTAAACGAGCCTCTTTTGCGGTAAACTTTGCAGCCTGAGGGGTGTGGCTTGAAGTTTTATGAAAAGAAGATGATTGGATTTTTGTGCGTCTTCTTACATTGTCAAGTCTTTGCCTGCTCTGGGTAACTAGCAAAAATCTTTCTGGCCTCGGCGTAGTACGCTAGGATGTTCCGAGGTCTAATACACTCCCTCACAGTTAACAATATCCAATGACACAAGGTTTATCATTAATCCAGGTGCCAATAAATTATTCTGTATCTGAATAACACGGTCTAAACAAGAGCGCCGGCGCAGCTAAATGTGTAGAGGTAGTTGATATCCGAATCAATGGACAGAGGTTAATCTATCTTGTTGTCTTACGAATAAGTACATAGTTCTACTTCTTATATTTAACACCATGGCCCTAATATCAATAAGGATTCCTGAAATAGGAGTTTGCAACGTATCAAGGTTGTTACACATTGGAAGGTTACCATGTAGCAGAATACTGCCGCATGCCAGAATTCTTCCATATCTCACATCCATATCTCAACTCCATGATCCCTTGAAGTCGGTGATCCTGATTCAGGATATTTCATGTGCAAGAGCCTCTACCTATACCTGTCAGTGCACAGTGTACTACCCCTGTTTAGTCTGTGCACGCCTATGCATAACATAGGCTAGAGGAATATTCCAGCTTACCAGCTGTTACATTAAATCAATGCAGGACCTTTCTTAATTGAAAGATCAAAAGTTACCGTACCAAATGCTTTGGTGGGTTTAGAGCCTTTCCCGGCAAAGACCAAATCTCCAGGATTTTGGTCTCGAATGGTGACCCAACCATTAATTGTACAATCATTACAGACGTGGATATCAGATACACTATCCAAAGTCCATGAGTGGTATAATTTGTAATCTTCACATGAAGCTGCTTTGGCCGCTGAATAATTTGTGAATGCCCCTGAGGACTTTGGCGCAGCGGACTCCTTCGAGATGTGTCTACCGGTCAGAGCTAGAGGACTGGCAAAGCCATCATACTTGATCGTTGCTAGAAATCGGGGTTTCAAGCTGCAACTGCGATATTCTTTAGCAAATCCACTCTCTTGTCGATTTTTTTCGAATACATCTAGCTTATCTTCTTATCCTTGCGGTCATTAAGAAGGGGTGATTCAATAGCAGTGCTTGTATCTATGAATCTCACCACATAAGCATCACTTCACAGGTTTCGTCAACTTATTTGAATCCTTGCTACTTCCTCGCTCACATTTATTCTCCGTAGTTACTGAGAAAGCTTCCATTCTCATACTTATTATAAGTGCCTATTTCTGCAGTAGTGGTTAAGAAAATCTTGTACCATATCGCAGAGGGAAGGTGTTGCTATTTTTGAATTAACTTTCGATTATTGCTGAAACCATAATTGTTGAGCTGACGCGTAAACTTCATCTACCTTGTTAAATCCAATCACGAAGTCGGTTTGTGAGCGATTGAGAGAAACTTCTGGCTAATTGAGAGCTGGAGCATCTCCAAACATTATTACACACTCCTTACACCACATCCCAGCATCGATTCTTCTATCAAATGTTTGAAGGTGATGGTATTTGTCGGTCACCACTCACTTTCAAGCATCAGCTATTGGCACCAGTCTTTCTTTAAGCGAAACTGACATATTGTGTATTATTTCCTTTGACGCTGTACAGACGATATTTTCCTGGCTTATTGTTTTACCAGGTGTATGATTTGGGAACATACTTATGCGAAGGCAGCTAAGGATAGTTTATGGGAATAAATGTGTGAAGTAGTGATACTTGAGAAATGTGTATCTAAAGAGATGAGAATAATAATTTACAATGTGGGAATTCATTCCCTATTTATACCTCAATATCCTCGCTTAAGTCCTGACCGAAGTTATCGCACTGCCAGCCCAATTCATATCATGCGCTCGTCATTGACACATTATTGTTATGCAAGGTCATAGTGTGGACTGCTTGACACCTATGTCCAGATGATGAATCATCTGGACACCGGCTCTTCTAGCATCCGTGTATGTCATGCCTAGAACACAATATTCCCTACTACATGCACCCATGTGCCCTAGCCTATGTCTCACTAGCCAGGTGAACCATGCCTACCAATCTCCAGCACAACACTTATCAAAGTGACAGGTTGCGTTCTGATTGCTTTCAAAGAGTCGACTTTTTGTTTGGCGAGAGTACGGTCCTCCTCGTACTGGCTCAAATGCACTTTAAACGTATCTCTTTCATCTATATCAAGAGATGCAAGAGTTGTGTGTCCCGGATCACTACTTGCTTCAGAATTTAGTAATGGAATTGGTCGAGCGAGCTCTGCACAAGGTGTTGAAAGATCTGGGTTATTGTATTTCCACACATCGCCCCTAATAGCCAAGGCCTATACAGTCGGCTTTCGTTTTAACAATAGGGTCCGAGGGAGACTTTTGTATCACTATAGCAAGACATCGCTATACCAGGATTTCAAGTGGACGGTCACGTGGCGAATAATACGCGCGAGTCATGTTAGCCAATGATTTATCTGACATTGGTCAACTTGATAAACTGAAGCTACGTACGATACTATAGTAAATCCCTCTCAAAGTACCCCAACGAATGACTGTATATCCGCCTGTTTAAGGCCTTCATTATGCCTCCTTTTGACAACCTTCTTATACCCCTCAATCGATGCAATGTAGTCAGCATTACAGTTGTTGGCCTGCATCTCACCGAGTTTTATGCTTTTCAAAAGGCGTAGGTCCTGTTGAGGGTGTACCTGAAGTGGTACTTCAACACCCTCATTGTCTGACTCCTGCTCTTCAACAGGGCTTTTTAACATGATAAGGTGTTCGTCAAGGTCCTCGCTTGTATCCGTGATTTCCTCTTCATGTAGATTGAGCATAGTAGTAGCGTCCATCATATCGTGAATAGGGTGTTGTTGTCGCTGATAGATCTCTAGCAATTGCTGTTGTAGCTCGCTCACAACCTTGTCGGCCTCAACCGGTGCAGTACTTGTAATGAGGTTGACCTTTGAATGAAACCAGCAGTTCGTAATCGTTTTGGTAGATACCTCGTCCCATGCGCAGATGCTCCACTGGATTGCCTTAAGAACAATCATAGTATCCAGTGCATTCAACCCGAGCTCATGTTGCTCGAGCATGTAGCTAATCCAGCGACTGAAGTACCGTGCTTTAAATGAAGCAATATTACCTTGATCCAGAGGCTGTAATCGGCTCATAGTATTCGGCGGAAGGGAGCAGATCTCGGTATTGAAAAGGCCAGTGCCTTGACACATTGCCTCGAGCTCTGCAACTGCTGCTTCATGAGCACTGAAGTTGTCAAGTAACAGGATCATCTTGCGGCAGGCCATGATATTGTCAAACCACTCCAACCACTCAACCATTATCCCTGTGACAATCAACGCCTTTCTGTTCGCACGCCAGCGAATACTGAGTGACTCTACGCTCTTTACTATAGCTGCCTTGAAGCACCATGGATTCAAGGACTTGCCAATAATCCACATTGCCAGCTTGTGAGATCCTGTCGCATTACAGGCATGGTGAACAGTTATCCAGATCTTTTCCTTCTTCACACCAGACAGCCGGAGAGTTGCGAGGCTGCAATCTGGCACCATCTTCCAGAAGAGGCCGATTTCATGGCAATTGTACTGATCCGTAAGGGCGTACTGAGCGACACGCGCTTGAATACGAGCCTGTAATCGATAGTTTGCTGGCCGCGCAACAGGCTCTAATTCAGACTCACCAGATCTGCGGCAATAGTAGCCTAACCGACAATAGCAGCTTCACCATGACGGCGCCACTGCTTGATACCGTGCCGAACCTTGAACTTACTTGACCAGCCCTCACTAAATGAGGGCTCCTCAAGGCCTTGGTGCTGGGGTAACCGGTGTCAATAGAAGCTCGATCTCGCCTTTACTACAACGCCGGTGATGATGAGATCTTTGCTGTCCTGCTTTGCGTAGAGCCACCCTGAGAGTGCGCGCTCAAGGGCTGGACAAGCCTCCGTAAACTTCTTCTTCAGGGGCTGATGAGGAGCGAAAGGCTTGTCAAGATGGCTGTACAGACTGCTTAGTATCTCAGTGACTGTCGCCTGTCGAATAGGCTTCCCAAATGACTCCTGGAACCACTCAGAAAGCGCCTTTTGAGATAGGCAAGGAGCCTCAACATAGTGCCTTCGAATGGAATTGCGATTTTTTCACGTAGCGCAAAAGCAGCCCACTTGGTGGGAGGCATCCCACCTTGTAACGATCACTACAACAAAGGGTTGAAGGAACTAACAATAGATCGCAGAAGAGTGAATATTGCTATTTGGTGTGGGCCCCCAAGACGGGGATTGCCGAGAAAATCCTTAAAACGCGATTATCGTTACAGCGAGTATCATTACAACGAGAGGCGACTGTAGTTGCAAATAGTGGCGAGGTTGATTCTTGATGAACTCATGTTAATAGCTTGTAGCCTTTTAAACAGCGAAATTTTAAGCGACTCCGGGTAATGAGAAGATGGAACTTAGAGGTGACTGGCTCTTCTGTGAGGGAACGTAATGATATTTTTTTTCTAAGGTTAGAGTTAATCAGAAGGCTTCAAAGATCTTTTTAGAATAATGCTGCCATATTAGACACTGAGGGTCAAATAAAATTACATGAAAGCTGAGTGTATTTTTTATCCTTAGACAACCCTGGCTATCGTGAAAGTCTCTCCATATGATTCTCAAGTTAATCTACTGACTAACTGCTTAGGTCACCCGCAATGCAACATCGAAACTAACGGTTCAGACACGAAATGCTCCCATGTAAACCATATGGATTGGATAGGGGTGAGGTAAGTTAAACGGCCAAATGTGACGGGCACGTTTGTGTCAAAGATCAGCTGGTTTGATGTCACATAGAACTGGACGATGTGAAGCGAGGCAAGTCACGGAAGTGGGACTCGGTCAGGTACTGGAGGATGACGTTTGTTGTTTGTTTGTTTGTTTTTTTGTTATTTAACGTCTAACTAATGGTAAAATACACTAGCCCCAAATTGGATAGGACGCTAGAGCTTACTGCTCTGGATGCCTGAGGTCCCCGACTCCCCCAAACTAGAGAGGAGACCTGAGATGATTTGCGGTGACAAGTGACTTGAACCATCACCTTTCCGACAACGTTGTTAGTCCACATTAGAGGGAATAATTCCATGGAGAGATGATACCCCCGTAATACGATAGAAAGAGGAAAGGAAAGAAATGAAAATAAAAAAAAATTGAAAAAAAAAGAAATAGACCCCAAGACTCCATTTTGCGCCATTGGTATAAGAAGTTATGAAACTAGTCCACAGTCGTATGTTCAATTTTATGGTTTGGCTACTGCTAGCCGTCCATGATTGTTGAGTCTGGAGGGATTCTCAGACAGATTTCGGTGAAGAATTTCGACTCTTCCAGCCATTTAGTAAGTTTTGAAGCTCCAGTGGGAGTCCCGAGAAGGAAGATGGCTTTGCTTGGGCAGCCTCTGGGTGGCTTTGGAAGCCGAACTGTATTCAGCCTGCAGTTTATGAAGTGTAAAGGCGATTTGGATTTGTTGCAGCTGCATGTGTTGTGCGCGGAATCGTGGTCAAAGCGGGCATGATATGATGCAAAGTCTCTATGTCCGGAGCGTGCAGCATATATGTGAGCGACATGTTGTCGCGGTAGTGACAGCTACGTGGGGCAGCCCGCGAGGAAGTCAATTTCCAGGTCTTGGTACGATTTAGGGGCGTTTTGTAACCAATAATATTTATAGGCTCCTGATTTCGAATTACTGACCCAAGTTTTGGCAGAGGCAAATGTGAGCGGGGAAGGTGGGGGGGGGTGGCATATTCATAGCTTCTTTCGCGGCTGCATCAGCTAGAGTGTTAACAGGGATTCCAGAGTGACCTGGAATCCAATGAACCTTGACTCCGCCTGGTAGGACATGAGGAAGGCGCGAGCGATGAGGCCACTCTCGCGCTTTAGATGCGAACCTGGAGAAGATTTCTTGAGAAGAACAGGTGGGGGTCGAAAGGAGCTGTCGGGCAACATCCAAATTGTCTAGAAGTACCCAGAGGTTACTTGCGAATCGTGCCGAGGGAAGGTCTACCGCTATCTCCAAGGCAGTTAAGGCAGCAGCAGCTTCCGCATCAAAGATCTCGAGTGAAGGGCTAAGAGGTATACGTTTCTGGTAGATCAAGCGACCTGCTTGGAGGATGGCAACTCCGCCCCCGACGCGAGGGCCGGAAACAGAATCTAGACGGCTCCCGTCTGAGTAAATTACCATATCTTGTGAGGGAATGCCTTCAGGAAGGCGACGTGAGGTCCTGGCAACTCGTCTGGTCCTGGAGCACCAGCTCTCCTTAGCTTCCCAAGGAGGGTCGACCAGGGGATCTAGATACTCTGTGGGCGGGAGATTCAGGGCCCAACCTGAAAGGCGCGAGACACGTCTTTGTTGGCTTAAGATAGACATGTTACGGCGGCGGAGGGGTGCCGTGGATCTAGGCGATGTATGCGGAGGGCTGCCTGGCGGAGTTTTGAATCCAATGCAATTTCTGGAGGGGGGAGACCTGCTTCTCTATATAGTGCGGCGGCTGGGGTTGTTCGATAGACGGGAAGAATGGCTCTAGCGCTGGTTCTTACAACTTTTTGGAGGAGAGAGAGATGACCCTTCACTAAGTTTGAAACGGTCCTGGTCGGATGAATAGAGCGCGTTATGCCTGGCCACCATGTCTCGGCCCCATAATAAGCGATGGGTAGTACGCAGGCGGTGACTGCTTGGTGTAGTAGTTTGGGAGGGGCGCCCCGAAGTGTATTGCCGAGGCTGCGGAGCGCGTTTGCCACAACTAAGGCTTTGTTCGCAAGAAATCGGACATGCCATTTAAAAGAGAGTGCTTTATCAAGATACACCCCAAGCCATCTGGTATAGGGACGGTTTGTCTTTTCTGATACAGAGAAGTCGCCGTGCGTGACCGATGGGGTGTTATCCGGGTTCTTATCAGCGCGTTTTCGTGAGAAATACTGAAGCTCTGCTTTAGCCGGGTCGAAAGTGATACCTTCATCTAGCCCCCAATCCAAAGCTTCTTTTAGTGCTTTAGCTAGGGAGATGCAGTTATCGTGTAACGACTTTTGTGTCTCGAGAATTGCGATATCGTCTGCATACCCAAACCTCCGGGAGATACTTCCCATTTTGAGCAAAGGGGATATGTAGAGCATGAAGAGGATGGGAGATACGGGGGAGCCCTGGGGAAGACCACAGTTGATCGGTTGGAGAGGTCCTAGCTCGCCGTTGAGGCGAATTTGTACTGAGCAGTTGGTGGAAAAGGAGGCTACCCAGTTGACAAGGAACACTGGCCAGCCTTGCTCCCGCATACGTCGGGCAAGTCGGCCTGGAAGGACAGCGTCAAAAGCACCTTTAACATCGAGTGTCAGCATGCTAGCGGTAAGTCCCTCGCTTAGAGCTCTTTCGACGTCATGGGTAAGACAGGTGGTAAGGTCAACAGCTGATCTTCCCGGGAGGGCGCCAAACTGCTGGGTGGTTAGTATCTTATTACGCACCGCGATCCAAGCTATGCGGTTGGCAATTAGTCGCTCTAACCCCTTACCAAGTACGGAGAGGAGTGCTATCGGACGATATGAGCGAGGAGAAGATAGGTCTGCTTTGTTTGGCTTCTGAAGCATAATTACTACAGCCTGTCGAAAGCAGATCGGATGATGGCCGAGAGAGAGACATCTGTCGAAGAGTGAATAGATATAATCCCCGATTAGAGGCCAAGCTATACGGAGGATGGCAGTTGGGATCTCGTCAGCTCCTGGAGCCGTGTTTCCTGCTTTAAGAATTGCCTCCCGAACTTCGTCCCGACAGAGTGGAGGGAATGAGATTGAACGAGTTGCAACTATCGGGGTATCTAGAGGGATATCACCCGCTACAGCCAGGTTTGTGAGTAAATTACCGAGCAGAATTTCTCTTTTGTCAGGCAGGGAGGTCGCAGGGGGCCTTTCCAATAACCTGGGGTCTTTGAGAGGGGTGGATCGGAAGTTACCAGTGGACTTGTGCCATTTCGTTAAAGCAAAGATATCCTTACCCGAAGTGGCTGCCGCAATCTTATTGGTGAAGTATGCTTTCTTCGCCCTTGCAATCGTGCAACGATACTCGTTTCGCTCTCTGATGGCTTCATCTTCTGTCATGGGGCCTCTGCAGACCTTCTTGTACCTTTGGCGGGCAAGTTTGCATGACATGTTCCACCAAGCGTTACCCTTACCATGGCCAAGAGAGCGGCGTGCTGCGCCAGCATGTGCTGTGCGGATTGCTTCTGTCAGCTCCGTGGCGCACCTATCTATCGAATCTCGGGTAGAAGCCAGGGAAATTGGACTAAGACCTTCAAACATGGTAGAGAGGAGCCGTAGGAATAGTTCTTGGTTCAATGTGTCGAGTCTGAGTCTGCGGAGGGGTTCCGTATAGCCTTCCCAGTCAACTAAGATGAGGGATGTCGCATGGTCTGACATTGTCTAGGTGTGGGGCTAGGGTGCACTTCGTCGTCTAGACTAAGGCGCCTGAACCAAAAACTAGGTCGAGCACATTGCCACGGTCGTGTGTTGCTATATCTTGAGGGGATAGGAGAGAAAGGCTATTTTTATCTAACCATTCTGTCAACTTTTAGGCGCCAGGAGAAGGACTACGCGGCCATGATGGTTGCCATCTGATATGGTATAGGTTAAAATCTCCAGAGAGAAGCAGATTGGCTTTAAATGGAGGGGGGAGAGAGTCTAGAACACTGTCGCTGGCAGAGCTAGCAGGAGCGTTATAGACGTTGACAATATGTAACGATTTACCTGAGGGTGATCGAATTTTGAGGAGAAGCAGGTCGCTGGAAAGTGCAGTGTAACCCTGTTCTGAGCGGAGACGGGCGTTTTTTCGCACATAGGACATCACCCTAGGTCGTGAAGATGTCCAGTCATCAGTTGGAGAGAATATTTCGAAGCAGGGGTGGTGTTTTGTGATGCGCCTGGCGCGGTCCCTGTAGATGTATGGTTCCTGAATAAGAACTACATCTGCTGAGCTTGAGTAAGCTTCGTTCAAAGCAATTTCGTGGGCTGGGGCGCCTCTTCCGACGTTTACAGAGAGGATCTTTAGCGGCGGTGTTTCACATATACGTTTACTTAAGTCAGTCATGAAGTTTCCATCTGATCATTGCGCGACTTCTCTAAATCGAGAACTTCATAGGGATTGTTTGCGGTGCTGGTTAACGATGCTAATTCTGTGTACCGGAGGAAAATGTGTATTTTGGCATTCATCAGATGGAACAGTCTGGCGACATGTCATGAGATAAGCTAATGTGGACAGCAATCCAGAGTTGGAGGAGTGGCTCTGGGAAATGTTTATTTATTTATTTATTTATTTATTTATTTATTTATTTATTTATTTATTTATTTATTTATTTATTTATTTATTTATTTATTTATTTATTTATTTATTTATTTATTTATTTATTTATTTATTTATTTATTTATTTATTTATTTATTTATTTATTTATTTATTTATTTATTTATTTATTTATTTATTTATTTATTTATTTATTTATTTATTTATTTATTTATTTATTTATTTATTTATTTATTTATTTATTTGTTATTTATTTATTTATTTATTTATTTATTTATTTATTTATTTATTTATTTATTTATTTATTTATTTATTTATTTATTTATTTATTTATTTATTTATTTATTTATTTATTTATTTATTTATTTATTTATTTATTTATTTATTTATTTATTTATTTATTTATTTATTTATTTATTTATTTATTTATTTGTTTATTTATTTATTTATTTATTTATTTATTTATTTATTTATTTATTTATTTATTTATTTATTTATTTATTTATTTATTTATTTATTTATTTATTTATTTATTTATTTATTTATTTATTTATTTATTTATTTATTTATTTATTTATTTATTTATTTATTTATTTATTTATTTATTTATTTATTTATTTATTTATTTATTTATTTATTTATTTATTTATTTATTTATTTATTTATTTATTTATTTATTTATTTATTTATTTATTTATTTATTTATTTATTTGATTTGATTTCAATTAACCCGATCAGGCACCCGTTGGGTCCATGCAGGTGGCTATCATCTATAATATATACATGAGGGGAAACCTTACCGGTGAAAACCCCTCGATTCTGTCTGGTTTTATCTTCACAATTTATCCCGGTTTACCCAGATTCTCCTTCAGGAAGTGCAATATTCACTGTTCAGCCAGTGTGGATCCCGTCCTATCCCTTGCCAGATCGCTTTAGATTTTCCGAGATCGCTGCTTCGACTTCCCCTGCAAGTCGGAACTGTTCTATCCAGCCTTGGGTGAGTATCCACTGCGTGATTCTAGCCACATCTTCTGGGCTGTTCATCATGGCTTCAAAAGACCTATCCTTGGCTAGTCTCAGAACTTCGCCTCTTCCCCTTGCCCACTGCGGACACGCCAAGACCATGTGCTTGACATTTTGGGACGGATATCCACATTGACACTTTGGTTCGTGTACTCCCGGGACTTTTCTTCGGTGCAGGTAAGAGTTGAGCCCGATATGCTCACTTCTTAGCTGAATAGCGACACTACTTTGGGCCCTGCTAAGGTTATGGTGAATTTTAACTGGTGTTCCTTTGAAGCTGAGTTTTTTCCTGCCTGATTGCTTGTCCGTGATGATACTTGCTGCGTTCCACAATTCGGGATCTGCAGTCGCTCGTCGACCAGACCGCTGCACCCTATTGTTTCCCCAAGAGTTTGCCCACTCGTGGAAAGCTGCTACTCTACCAGCCTCTTTCTGTCTACCCCTATTCGTCTCTTTACCACAAATTTCCGTCCATTCGGCAACATCTTTGATCCTGTTCAAGGCATGCCTTTCTTCTCTCCCATTTACGGGCAGCTTGACCTTGGCGCATGCGGAAGATATTGTCCCTTGAACAGAAGTTTTATCTGATAGTCCGGCGTGTTGGACCCTCCTTTGCTTCAGATAGATTTCGATGGGTAGTACAGAGGATTCGTGTTCTAATACTCTGCTGCTGGTAGAGTTGTATGCACCTGTAACTAGTTTTAAGCATTTTCTCTGAATACTTCTTAAAGGTTTCACTATCCTTTCAGGTATTTTACCCGCTGGCCCGGCCTCGGCCCATATCGAGGACCCATACGTGAGGGCCGGTCTCACTAGCGTGCTATACAATAGCTTAGTCTTCATGAATGTGGCACCCCAAGTCGATTGTGCTAGTCTACTCATAGCCTGCACTTGGGTGTACGATTTTTCCTGTACTTTCTTAATGTGAGCACCCCAATTAAGCTTGGGGTCGAAATAAATTCCCAGAACCCGGAGAGAAGGCTGTGGTCCGGTAACGTTCCCTTGTATGTTAACCGTCGCTTCGAGGTTGTATCTTTTCTTCCTTGCTCGTGTGAAGTGCATGAGCTGGTACTTCTCCGGCGCAAATTTCACCCCATGGGTTTTTGCCCATGTCTCGCAGATCGTATGTTGTTCTTCGAGCTTTCTGCAGTTTTCTTCTGTGGTACTTGACCATGTTAGTATATTCGTGTCGTCCACGAATCCTACGGCTGCAGTAGATTGACTTTGTAGCATTGGCAAGAGTGTGCTAACAAAAAACAGGAAAAGAACAGGAGACAAAGATGACCCTTGAGGTATGCCTGTGTTGGTGGGAATTTGGTTGCCTTTGAATGCTCCAAGAACTATCGATGTCGTTCTTTCTTCCAGGAACGATTCGACAAACCGACTAATCCACCTTGGGATTCCCTTTTCTCTCAGATTATGGACAAGTCTTGCGTGCGAGACGTTGTCAAATGCTCCCGAGATATCCAGGCTCAAAAGTGACGCGACCTTCTTTTTATCTTTTCCCCATATGGTATGAATCTGTTCTGTTAGGAGCTCGACTGCCGAGATTGTAGACCTCTTAGGCCGAGCCCCCATCTGCTCTTCGGGGAGAAGGTTAAAGTCTTCGGCGGCTTTGGAGATACGGTTAGCCACTAATTTCTCGAGAAGCTTACCCATCGTATTTAGAAGTGCTATCGGCCGATATGATTTTGGGGTGTCATATCTCGGCTTTTATTTATTTATTTATTTATTTATTTATTTATTTATTTATTTATTTATTTATTTATTTATTTATTTATTTATTTATTTATTTATTTATTTATTTATTTATTTATTTATTTATTTATTTATTTATTTATTTATTTATTTATTTATTTATTTATTTATTTATTTATTTATTTATTTATTTATTTATTTATTTATTTATTTATTTATTTATTTATTTATTTATTTATTTATTTATTTATTTATTTATTTATTTATTTATTTATTTATTTATTTATTTATTTATTTATTTATTTATTTATTTATTTATTTATTTATTTATTTATTTATTTATTTATTTATTTATTTATTTATTTATTTATTTATTTATTTATTTATTTATTTATTTATTTATTTATTTATTTATTTATTTATTTATTTATTTATTATTTATTTATTTATTTATTTATTTATTTATTTACGATTAACGCCAAGCAGGCTCACGGGCTAATCCCGGCCTCGGACCTCCCTAGGGGCACTTGGCGTGCCTGCGTAGTCCGAGGCTACCAGGCATATCAGGTTGTCCACTGACAGCATATATATCTACACAAACAATCCGAAAGACTCCAGGGTTGCTTGGGGCATCCATGATACCACAGCAAGTGTAACGCAAGAGGTGCTGGGAAAGAAAATCGCGGTACTCCACTTAAAATAGAAGTACATGTATGTGGTTTGTCCCCTATAAGGAGCAAAACGGGAAAGGAAATGAGAAAATAAAGAAAGTAAAATGCTTTTGAATCGCAGCTAGTGAGTGCGGGTTAGCGGCAGGTTCAGTCATAAATGCGCTGATCCGTGATCCATTTATGAAATGCTTTTGCACCCTCAGTCGAGCCAAGAGACCATTTCACAATATCTGACTGGTTTTGTCTGGTAGAGTTTCTGGGGCGCCCACAGCTTCGACTCAGAAGTTGACACGAAAACGGGTGCTCTGGTGACTTCTCTTGGCCGCATGAGCAGTAAAGATCGGCATCGCTATGTTTGAATCGTCGGTGATATTCTGCAAAATCACCATGTCCTGAGCGGGCAGCGAGCAGCCTGCCAAGACTTTGTCTCGGGAGTAGGGATATTTCTGGGGGTAGCTTAGAGTTCATCTTGATCCCAAAATCCAGGTACCGTCTAGGCGCGTGTCGGCTCCAATAGAGTGTGAGTCTTTCTTGATAAGACTCCTCCAGAATCATTTTTGAGCGCGCTATAGTAGTTTCCGTAATTTCTGTTGGGAGACCGGAGGCCTCTTTCGCTAGGGCGTCTGCTCGCTCGTTTCCAGCTATTCCTTGGTGTCCGGGTATCTAGCGTACTTGTACAGTACCAAGTGCGGTAGCTTCGGCTCTTTCTCTTTCTGACCAGGAACTTCGGAGTCTCTGGAAGTCTAATATTCGTGTGGAACTAGTCGGAGTGGGAACACCGCTATGAAGACGCATCGCAGCTTCTTCGTTATCTAGACATACGGCTACGTTCTTCGCAAAGCGGGACATCCAGTGAGAACAAGCCGCCTGAAGACCTTCGACTGCACCGACGATTTCCGCATCATACGCTTGAGCCGTGCGCCCTAAAGGAATTCGTCCGCATATTATTTCTTGAGAGCCGCGAAATACGCAATAACCAGCCCCTGCGTTTCCATGTTCGTCCAATGCACCATCAGAAAAAACAGTTAAATCCAGTGGGCTGCGCCGCCGCGTCCAAATTTGGTAGGACTCGAAGCCATTTCGGCGTCCAGACGCCCCAATTTGTTGCCTTATGTAATCGCGATCTAATATGCGCCAGGGCGGTTCGTCGATGTCTGCAGATAGCTCAGGTGATTGTCTGCGTCGTATCCAGGCGAAGTGAGTGGAGTTCCATCTAAGCCTCAGAGGGTGGTTGGGGTCGGCCGCAGCAATTCTGATAGCTAGGCGGTCATGTATACGATCAAGCCAGGCCGAAGCCGGACCCCATCCTGTTTCGCGTAGGAGCGCTGGAATGGGAAACGTTTTATACACTGGGAGCACTGCGCGTGCCGCACGGTTGATAGCCAACTGTATCTGATTTAGTGCCCACTTGGAAGTCTGTGGTCCATACCATGTTTCGGCCCCGTAGAAGAGGGTAGCAAAGGCACATCCCTGAACAACCTGTCGTAGCAGAGCGGAGGAGATGCCGCGGATAGTATTACAAAGTCGTCGTACGTGATCGGTTACCACACGGGCTCGCTGACAGGCACATCTTACATGTTGCTTGAAGCTAAGCTTCCTGTCAAACAAAATCCCTAGCCATTTAAGAGCTTCTTTAGGTCTGATTTCAGTGTGTTAGATCCATAGGGGGGGGACTCTTCAAATTTCCTTTTGTTGTGGAAATAAATAAGCTCAGTTTTGTTCTCGTCAAATGTAATTCCATTTTCTTTGGCCCAGGCTTGTGATAAATTGAGATGCTTCTGAAGCTTACTATGGCAGTCTTGTAGAGATTTAGCTGAGGCGAAGAACGCCGCATCGTCGGCATAGCCAAATCTTCCATGAGAGAGTCGAAGTAGAGGCTCCATGTATAACAAAAACAGGATTGGTGATACGGGGGATCCCTGAGGCAGCCCACAAGTCACAGGTAGGGGATCAGTCGTTATCTGGTCGAGGCGGATACGTACAGAACGCCCAGAGAAGAAGGATGAGACCCACATTATAATGCAATTAGGCCAGCCTTGTGAGCGTAGCCGGTGAATTAGCCGGTTTCGAAGAATCCCGTCGAAGGCTCCTTTTACGTCAACGGTGACCAAGCCTGCAACTTTCCTTTCATTCCAGGCACGGCGAACATCACAGAGGAGAGCTGTGGTTAGATCAGAGGCAGATCTTCGACTTACGGCACTAGATTGGTTGCGCGCTATAATTTGGAGCTTAAGTGCCCAATACGATATACGCCGGGCGATGAGCCGCTCAAGGCCCTTGCCCAGGCACGATAAGAGAGCTATAGGTCTATAAGATTTCGGAATCGAGCGGTCTCTCTGACCGGGCTTTGGGAGAATAACTATAGTGGCGCTTTTGAAAGCGTGGGGATGAATTCCGAGTTGGATGCAACAGTTGAAGAGATTGGTGATTCTGTCGCCCAGAACTGGCCATGCCAAGCGAAGACAGTCTGTGGTGAGCTCATCTTCTCCGGGAGATGTCGATGTAACTTGGCATGTGGCTTTAAAGGCTTCTCCGTTGAAGATTGGCTGCCACGGGATGTTTCGTTGTGGTACTGCAAGAGTTTCAGGTGGAATATCTTCGGCCTCAAGATGGCGGCATAAAAGGGCCTTGTGAAGAAGTCTAGCTTTTTCTTGAGGATCGTGTATTACTTCGCTACCCTCCTCCCAGCGAAGCGGCGGAGATTGAAATCTCGGAGCTGAATTGTGCCAACGCACAACTTTATAAGCCTCCGGTAAAGACTTAGTTTCCGCGATCATTGAATTCCAATATGCCTTTTTTGCTTGCCGTACGCTATTTTGAAGCTCGCGCTTTTCCCAGGTTGCTGGGCCTTCCCGACGTGCTCTGCGATATGAGTGTGCCGCGAATCGACACTCGTCGTTCCACCATGGGGTACCGTATCGTCGTGCTCTTTTCCTTGGGCAAGCTCCCGAAAGCGCTGTACGAAGATTCTCAACAATATTACTCGCTTCAGTCTCCAATTCATCTTGCGATAGGATCGGGACGGGGGGGTAACTAGTGCCGAGGAGCTGGACGAAGAGTTTGTTGTCTAGAGATCTGTATTGCAGCTTATTGACACCCTTGTTCTGAATAGTCCAGCGCAAAGTCGTGACTAGTGTCTCGTGGTCTGAAGTTGAGTGCAAGTCAGGACAGACCTCGCACTTAGCACTGTTGTCCGAGCAGAAAGCAAGATCAAGGGTTCCACCACGGTTATGTGTAGGGGTCTCTGTAGGGTTCAGGAGTTTTAGGCCCCTGCTCTCGTACCAGTCAATGAGATCAGAGCAGGATCTCTGGGCGTACAGGATCGAGGAATCCCAAAGTGGGTGTCGCAGATTGAAATCTCCACCAACAAATAATGGACTATCTGTACAACTTAGTAGAGAGGTGAGCCCTCCTCCAGCATCGTCTGACCCTGTGGGGGCATTGTAAATATTCCAGATCGGGAGCCTCCTATTTTCGCAAGTGATAATTGTTTTTACAACATCCCTGGACATGTCGCAGGCCACCTGAAAGGGTTTTAGTCCAGAATCTTTACGTATGTAGGTAATGACTCTCGGCCGTGGGCTCCAGGTCGATAGTGGAGAAAAGGTTTCGAAGTCATAATTTGACTTGGTTCTCCGTACAGATAGGTCTGAGTGCGTCCACGGTTCTTGAATCAGTATAATTTAAATCGATTTTCTTGCGCACATGCTAGCGCGATATCATGGGCAGAGGATGACCTCCCAACGTTTACTTGCATGATGCGGATAGGAGCTTCTTTGTGTTGGTTTCGTCTCCTGGGCATATTTAATTTTGAGGGAGAGTGCTTTCGGCCCTGGAATTTGCACTAGGGTTTGGAGAGGGGTTGTTCGTTATTTGGTTGTTTGCTTTGATAAATTCTCTTTTCCCAGCCATTCGAATGTGCTTGAGTTGGGCCCCCGTCGGACGGACAATGACCCCATTCATGCGGCGAGGTCGGGCGGGACAGGAGGTATCTGTGGAGCTGTGGGGACCCCGGCAGTTTAGGCACATGGGAGACTTTTCACAATTGCCTATATGAGCGTCTGCACCACAATTCTGGCATTTTGTCGTTCGAGCACAAGTACGGGTTGCATGAAAGCCGTGACATTTAGAGCATACCGGGATTTGTTGTCGCTTTCTAATCCTCTGCACAGATACAGCTTCCCCAAAAACACGGAGTCTCGGGGGAAATCTTCCCGCCTGAGATTCTGGGACACATATTCGGATGTAGCCATACGGCTCGTCATTCTGGGAGCGTCGTGTCAAATTCATATATCTAATGAGAACAAGATCTCGGACGAAAGCAAGTTCTTCCTGTAGGAGACCGTCCATTGGGTCACGTAAGCCGTCGAGACAGTGTACTCTTTTCTGTATTGGACCAATCACAAATGTTGACCAAGTCTCTTGTCGTTCTACTCGTGCATTTCCAAACCTCTCTTCGATAGCGGTTTTCGCCTGCAGAATCTCGGCTGCTTTGGCAGCAGTTGGTGCTAGGATGGCTACTCCAGATGGGACGGACCATACATCCGAGACTAGTGAGCTATCGGGGACCAGTTTCTGTATCGATTGACGTAGTTCGAATGTCCCAGTCTATCGGGCTTCGTGATCTGGATCAAGGCGAATCATTATCCGACGATCTTCTTTACTCTGCCCCTGCGGTGGGGACGCTCTCAAAGCTTGTCTTTTTACTGAGTAACTTTTGGGTTCCGAGCTCTGGCCGGCAGCTCTCTCTGCCCAGGAGGGCTTTTTTACTTCAATTGTGGCTTTTGTTGCAATGGGAGCTGAAACGTAGACGCGTTGTCCACGCATTGCCCGAGACGCACCATCTGCCAGGAGTGCGAGAAAGTCCGCTCCTACTCCCGGGTGATTTATTTCAAGGTTTTGTAGGTAGTCGTTGGTAAGGTCTGGGAGACCCTTGATGGCATTCATAAGAGTAGCAGAGCTGCGCTGATCCTCGGTAGTAGCACCTTCGGTAGGAGATAAGACGTTCTCGTGAGTACCATCCGCTTTTCTTTTTGCATGATCTTTCGAACTATCTTGCTGGGTTTCATTGAAAACACTGTCGGTGTCTTCACTCATTGAGTCATCACTCGGATAGTCCAAAGGCGTATAGATTCCTTCTGCTGAGCTCTGCACTTCGTTGATTGCTCTTTCGATCCCCTTGGCCTTGCGGCGGGTCTCGATAGAATAGGGTGTTGAGCGGGCTGATTTAGTCTCAATGCCGGTCTTGCCCAACGTTTCTTTCGGTTTGGAGACGCGATTCCCGGCGTCCGGAGGGTCAGGAGAGAGCGCGCGCTTCATGGGCAGCGGCGCCATAATCTCGCCACAAGGGTAACGAGATCTAGATAGGGTATGGAAGTTGAAATTGAAATTGAAGAATAGGCACTTGCATGTACGGATACACTGTGTTGTATGTGCCGAGGATGTCTGGGAAATGTTTATGTAGAGATCGGGTGTCTCGAAGTTAGGGACATCATTTGTTGACCTGAGGGTCTAATCTTATTATTCTTGTATCGCCAGTTCAGTGCGATCATATTATTATCTTTAGGGCCTAGAGTGCCTGACTGTTTAGAAGCATTATACCTTAATATATTTATCTTGGTACAACGTTCGGGCCGTTCTCCCAACTTGAGTCTGGGTAGCTTGGACACATGTCCCAGTTGGGACAGGAGAAAGCTGGTTCGAATCCAGCAAGACCCTCACATCACGTCTCACGCGGTGATATCGTATTCGTTGGATAATTTAGCATATTCAGTCAACCATGGGTATTTCTAGTTTTAATTTAAGATGGGCATTCGCAGAGGAAGGTACATGCCGTATGGCGTTATACTCGTGGAGGTTTCTGCAAACGAAATTTGAGTATGAGTGTCCCCAACGTCAAATTGAGTCGTTCTGTAAAAAAGAATACGAAAATACCTACATGGGCCTTAAGGCGCTGGATTAGGATAATTGAATAACTTATTTAAACATATTTAAATCAATTGTCATAGCTAGAAGGCTGGATACAACATGCTTTTTTTTTTAAAAAAGAGCGAATGACATATATATCCAAAGCTCACCACATAAAAAGATATCACACTGCCAAAATTGCAAGTTCAACTTTACTCTAGCGTATTACAGGGGGTCACAGGCAAGTGGAGTCTTCGCTTAATCGACATGGGCTAGTGTGCAGGGGTGTTGTCAGCCTTAAACAGCAGGCGGTGAAGGCACGTTGAAGTCCCTAAAACAGGGCATCCCAGTACTATTACAAAATTTTCTTTGCCAAGTTTCATTTCCTCCATAGTATCCTTTTGACTCGTGTCTAACAAATCCGGATCTGTTCATACAGTCGTCCCTCTCTAACTCCATAGTGGGTCCCGGTATAAGTGTTGAAAATATTCATTGTAACTTGGACTTTTACATTTGCAATACTTACCCTTACAGGTAATTTTGCGTGCAGGGGCAAGTATTGCAAATGTAAGTGTTTGAATTTCAATGAATATTTTCAACACTTATACCGGGACCCACTATCAAGTTAGAGAGGGACGACTGTATTCGCTGACCTCAATTTCCCTAGACATCTGGATTATTTTTTCCTTCATTATACAAACTTTACCAAATCTTTAGCGCGATATAGAAAATAAATTAAGCTTCATTCGTTCAATACAAAATTGTGATTTCCAATCAAACAGATAAATGTACCTCATTGCTAACAAAAACCTTAGCAGAATGAATACTCAAATTACTCCACCTGTCAGCAGACGCGCGCCCTATCTTACTCGAGATCAAAGATTGCAGGTGATTACAAAAATTCAGCTACAAGAAAACTTTCCCCATAAATTAACTACATTTAGATACTCACACTCCACAGAGCCGGACTCTCTAATAGAGAAACAGCAGATCAAATTGAAGTCACCATCCTTCAAGTTCGGAATATGATCAAATCTGGTCGTGCCTCTCTCCAACCTCGGACAGGACGTCCACAGCTCTTAAGCTCAGCCCAAGTTGATGAGCTGGAGGCATTTGTTTGTTCTTCGCGGGAAACTAGGCAAATATCGTTTCTTGAACTGGCTCTCTATTTTCGTCGTTGGAGTGCCGGAGAATACACAATTCAGAATGCGCTCAGAAAACGAGGTTACGAGCGGCGAACTCCACGTAGCTCTCCCCCGCTTTTTGAGAATCATCATGCGGTCCGAATATGGTAGAGCGAACAGCATCTGAATTGGCGTCAAGAGTGGCCACGAATTCTTTGGAGTGACGAGACATGGATAAACGATAGCCGAAGAATGTCTGGATACGTTACCAGAAAGGCTAGTCTAATCTTATTCATTTTCAAAAATATCTCGGAATCTAATATCGTCAAAAGAGGGGCCAAGACTTTGATGACACTTGTGTTATCGATCGTTACAAGAAGAACAACCCTTGGATGTTCCGGGGAAGCTTCGCGGGAACAGAACGAGGTCCTTATGTCGTTTGGGAGCGGGAGTGGGCAAGTATAACCTCTGAAAGATATAGTGAACATATCCTCCCAAGGATAGGTAACTGGATCAGAGAAAAGAGAGAAAAGACGGGCCATGATCACATCTTTATGCACGACAACGCCTCTGTTCATAAGGGACGTCCGGCTAGGGAGTTTCTCGATGCCAATGGTGTTGAATGTATGCCCTGGCCTGCTAACTCTGCTGACTTAAATCCGATCGATAATGTATTGAGTATGATGAAATACTACAAACAAGAACGATACTCGGAGTTTGAGCGGACGAGACAGCGGAACAGGGCGGAGATTCGACCCATTGTGCTAGAGGCATGGTATCATAGTACAACAGAGGAAAAGCTCACACAACTGATTCGGAGTATGGCTAGAAGATGTGAGGAAATATTGAATGCAAACGGGGGTCCTATTTCATATTAAACTTAAAAATCTCTATCAACAGCAAACCTGAATTGCAAGTTTTAATATGACGTATGAACTCGATTTTTTAGGCTTAGTGCGAAACAAAGTGGGGAGAGGCAGGCGACTTCACTTTTGTCGACCTCAATTTATCTCACCTAATTTTTGAATAGAGTTTGAAGCTTTACCATATTCGGCCTCGCTTAATCGGAATCATCACGGTAAATTACTATGTTTGGGTAAATATCGGCAAAAAACCCCTGTAAATGACAGTCGACTTCACTTAATCTTGACCCCCTATACTACAATATTAGAAGGTTGTACAACGGATTTCCTGAATTTGACAGACCTTCATCCTATCTTTAGTATGGACATGTTTATAAGCTAACCACACCCTGTCAGAATGGAAGGCTCGGACAATGAACCACTGGACCTGATAACGATCTGAACCTACAAACAACCCTGCTGACTACACCTTTACAGCAACAACAGCGTCTCAAATGATACAAGAATGAATGATTCAATGGATCTATCGCAAGAATCAGAAGCTCCATCGACGGAATCGAGCAATCAACTCCCCCCAATTCCCCCCATTCCCTCAATTCCCAATCCCCCTCTCCTTATCGCGTCACCTTCACCACCGTCAAATCAAGAACCACAATCAAAGACAATTGACAGCAGACACATTCTTAAGCCTGTTGCTCCCACCAAGCGTCCTGTTTCAGAGAGACCTACACAGAATGGCAAAGATAAACTTGAAACCCAGAACGCGTTCCTTCCAAAGGAACTTGCTGATATTATTGCGACCCGACAGCGTCGTGAACGTGCCTGGCATGTACGTCTAATGATTTGCACAACTGCCATTAGTAATATAGAAAGCACTTTAACAAATTTTAATGGCGATATTGAAAAAGAAGAAGTTGAGGCCTTCAAGGCATACTTAAGGTTGGCCATAGCTAACTTTGCTGCGGTCGATACCTCTCCCACCCCCCCAAAGGTCCCAACGCATTCTCGTCCGACTAAAAGCTGTAGTTACGGATCGGGAATAGACAAGAATGTGGTAAAGAAAGTTGCTATCGCAACTCCTAGAATCATGATGAGCGCAGCCTCAACTGGAGGGAAAATAAAAGAAGCTCACATATTACCAAAAACTCCTCAGAGTAGCCAAAATACATGGGCTACTGTAGCTCGCAATGGCCAGAAGAAGGCTCGGGTAATTCTGAGCAACAAGAAACAAGTAGTTTCAGTGAGCCAACCTATAGTAACCAAGGAGAAATCTCAAACAACTCCTATGGACAATAGACTGTTTGTTCGCATCCCAGTAGAACACGAATGGCGTAAGCTATCTCCAGCGGGCTTACGTGAGGTGATCGTTAAAAAACTTTCAATCTCGCCATCACTGATTGGGAAGATCAAGCCCGTCCACTCAGGGTTTGCTTTAAGCCCATGTAACAATGAAGCTCGGGAAGCTATTCTCGGTGCAGCAAATGGCCTTTTTATGACTGGAGCTAGATTGGATGAAGCAACCAATTGGACTCCTGTAATTATACCAACAGTACCAACGTCAATTCGGAAAGAACATGCAGAAGTTGAAGTAAGCAGCTCTATGCTTATAGAAGAGGTTGAACGGGTTTGTTCTATACGACCAGCTCACGTCAAATTATATGGGAGAAATAAAGCCGAAGCTCCACACAGAACCTGGATGGCTTTCTTCACGAAATTACCACGCGCAGGATTTCGAGTATTTGATGAATCTGGGATCGCGCGACTATTTAAAAAGCAGAAACCATTAGAATTTTGTAAACGATGTAATGGTCACCATCCTGAAAAGAACTGCTCTAGGGCACCATCCTGTGGAAATTGTGGCTCAACAAACCACACTGAAGACCTTTGCAGAGCTACTACCAAGTGCAGAAATTGTGGAGGCCCGCACCGCTCTGATAGTCGCAGATGTCTTGCGCGTCCAACTCGCTCAGGTGCGCCAACAAAAGAGCAAATGAAAGCATATCGACAGGCAGGAGAAAGGGAATACCAAGCTATCCTTCGAGCCAAAGCTGCTGAAGAATCCGTTGCTCCAGTCGATAAGTTAAATGCTGATTTACCAAGTAGTCAAATTTCAGATGTCGATGTCGACATTGATAACATTCCAGCGTCTTCTGTCGAAAATTCGACGGGTGACGCATTGCGCTTATGAAGAACAACCCAGAGGGTTGTTATCCTCTCAAGGACGTGCTCAACTTTTTGTCCATTAACGTCGGAAGGGTGGGAACTACGCAAGATATTGCATTAGCTCGTGCATGTGAACTGAGAATAGATGTCTTGCTTATACAGGAACCATGGTGGTCTAACCGAACGAAGACGCACCCGTTCTACGATCTTTATCTTCCGTATGGAGGAGAAAATATACGACCTCGTGCAGCAACATATGTCAGGAAAGATCCCAAAAGAATTAGCTCTGTCCAGAAGCACCCAGCTATCCCCACAGGTGACTATTGCTGGGTTGAGGTAAACGAGATCATGTTTCTGAATGTTTATAAAGCACCACATGATCCTACTGCTGTTCGACCACTGCTAAATTGGACACCCACATCTAGATCAGTTGCGATTGGTGATTTCAACTCGGTCTACTGGGCTTGGCAACCTAGTGCTAGAAAGTATTACGGACAAGGGGAGGAAATAGAGAAATGGGCGGAGGAGCATAACCTCACTTGTCTTATCGTTGGAGAACCCACACATCGTGCTGGGAACACTCTCGACTTAGCATGGACTAATATAGAAGAAGCAATGGCATGGGTTGGCTTAGAGGAGTGTATGACTAGTGATCACCTCCCGATATGTGGATTTGTGCCAAATCCAAAGAGACCATCTCTGGCCTCAGTAACTTCTAGAAATATGCATCGAGTATCGAAAACCAACTTACCACACTTTGCTCTGGTAGTCTCACAATGGCTGCCTCCTCTTGAATCCTTGAACACTATTGAAGAGACAGAAAAATTCGCTGAGGATATTAACTGGGCCCTCGAAAATGCACTGAAAGCAGTTGGTAAACGGGTTAACAAGAAAAGCGGAAGAGGCGCACCATGGTGGACCTCTGAGTGTAAATCTGCTCATTTGGATTATCGACATGTCACGGATGAACATGAGCGTAATGAACAGGCAAGGATTTTTAGAACCACCGTTGCCACTGCAAAAAGAGAACATTGGAAGAGAACAGTAGAAGAGATGAAATCCTCTCGGGATGTCTTTAAACTCATGCGATGGGCGACTCCTCGCAACACTAGCATTACTCCACCTCTTAGATATGAAGGGCGACTTGTGTCAGACCATGCAGAACGTGCCCAAATCTTGCGAGACTGTCTTCTAGCACGGTTTTCAGCATCCGACGACCTTCATCCTTGCACATTAACAGGTGAGGAGCGTATCCCATGGTTACAAGAAATATCAGAACATGAGGTACGGGCTTGTACCATTGGAAGTGGGAATACTAGCCCAGGAGCAGATGGAATTAGTGTTGAGCTATTGGCAGCTTGTTGGAGTAACATAGAACCTCATGTTACTCGACTTTTTCGCGCGTGTATTCGTCTTGGATACCATCCAGCCTGCTTTAAGTTAGCGGAGGTTTTATTTCTTCCAAAACCTAGGCGTGACCCTTCGTCGGTGAAAGGATGGAGGCCAATTTCTTTGCTGTCGTGTCTGGGAAAAGGTTTGGAGAGACTACTTGCTAAGAGAATGTCTCACTTAGCTATTACATGGAATATTGTTGGTCAACAACAATTCGGGGCATTACCCAAACGTTCGGCGACGGATCTTGTCTCATGTGTGGTGCATGATATTGAAGAGGCAAAGACTCAAGGCTGGGCTTCAACATTTGTTACGCTTGACGTACGAGGAGCCTTTGACGCTGTTTTGCACAATAGGTTGATATGGAGGATGGAATCACAAGGATGGCCAAAACCAATATTAAAGTGGACTTCATCATTTCTCCAAAATCGCAGAGTCCAAGTCCGTTTCCAAGGGGGTGTGACAACTCCGAAGGAACTTATGTGTGGGGTTCCACAGGGATCACCTATCTCTCCTCTGCTATTCCTGCTCTACATGGCAGAGCCGATGAGAAGCGGAAGTGTAATTTCACGATTTAGCTACGCTGATGATATTGGCATTCTAGGTTTTGGCCGCACCATTTCAGAATCAGCAGCAGTAGCGCAAAAGGAAATCGATAGCCTGTCAAAATGGGCTCAAGAAAATGCGGTCCTTTTCGATTCTGAAAAATCGGAAGTAATTCAGTTTCCAGGGCGTAAGAAAGAAGATTTTGTCGAAGTTGAGGTGAATGGGGTCATGCTGAAACCGACTGAGCAAATTCGCTGGCTAGGAGTATATCTCGACCCTCAACTCTCATTTAAACATCATGTTTCAACTTGGTGTGGAAAGGCATTAAAGTTGGCTCAGCACATGCGACGGCTCAATACTGTCAAAAGAGGAGCTAGTCCCAAATCTCTAATAACAGCTGTAGAATCATGTGTGATTCCTGTAGCAACTTACGGAACCGAAGTGTGGTGGCCAGGATTAACTCGACCGGCGGCAACGGGGACTATTAGACCCCCGACATCATTTCACTGCGAACTAATAGATAAGGTTCTTCGCATGGCTTTGAGAGCTGCACTACCGGTGTGGAGAACTACACCAAATGTTGTCCTACACAGGGAAGGAGGAATCCCTCCAGCGCGTATTCTATTAGAAGGGTATCGCTTACGTGTTGCTGCTAGGTTACATTCTCTCGATGATAATCATCCACTTAGAAAAAGAGCTAGTATTTGCCCTAATGTTGGCACAAGAAAATATAAATCGAAATCTAGGCTATCAAAAAGACCGGAAAAACAAATGACTCGGGTTCAGCGTGCTTTTAAACAGCTGCCTCAAGCTGAAGCTGCGGAACCGTTATCAGCCCCTGTATACACTACCACGCTTGGTTCAAAAGTGGACGGGGTACATTATCATGAAAGTTGGATAAATTCAATTGCTCCGACTGATATTTGTGCATTTTCAGATGGATCGTCAGAAGGTCCCGGTCGGTCCTCATGGGGGTTTGTTCTACAGCGTGGAGGAGTGACCATAAAGAAAGGTCATGGAACGCTTCACGGTGGAGAAGTGTACGATGCGGAGATCTTTGGTGCAACTATCGCGCTTCGTGCTGCCATATCAGTGAGAAATAATGATGAGAAGATTTTTGTTCTTCTTGATAATCAAGCTGCAGTGTTGGCCCTACAGACAGGTAAATCAGCATCAAGTATTCGGTTGACTAGGCTTTTCTATAACCTAGCAAAGAATATGAAAGCAGAATTTAGATGGGTGCCAGGACACTCAAAAATTAGCGGAAATGAAGAAGCAGACGCGGAAGCACGCGCCGCGTTACGAGATTTGCCTGACAGACAAACTCAGCCGAATTTTATTACCTTAGCTCACCTACGTCGTCTGATGCAGCAGCGCCGTCAAGAGTTAATAGAAAAATGGTGGTCCGATGTTTGTCCGATACGATATCAGGATCTGGACCTAAAAATGCGACGTAAAAAACCACCCGAGCTAGCTTTGACAAGGCAGCTACTACATAAACTACTAGCTGCCAGAACAGGACATGGTGACTTCGCGGCGTATCATCGTCGGTTAAATCATTTAGACGCTAACCTTGAATGCGTCTGTGGACAGGAGACTACTCCTACCCATTTTTTTCGTTGTCGAAGATACGCAAACCAAATGCGCAAACTCCGTAAGGGCATGACCATGGAGAACTTCAGGAGACAACTTCTTGGGCATAATTGCGTCAAGAAATTCGTAGAATTTGCGAAGATTACAGGCTGCTTTAGCGAATTCACATCTAACTCACCCTCTGCTGGACGCGTGGAGAGTATACATTAGGTTATCATCACTAAAGATAACGGATTAGATCTTGGTGTGAGAAATACTGGGTTTATCCTGAACTGGTTTCCTTCTTTTGGGTTTCTTATCTTTTTCATTTTATTTATTCTTCCTTTGTTTCTTTTCATTATTATACTTTTACACATTTCTTCATCTTATGTAAATAACGGGCGCGAACGAGTAGGACATGCCTGAGGCCATGATCCCGACCGGCTCCGCCGGTCCTGAACCCAATGTGGACATTAGGGCATATGCCTAGGACCTTAAATAGAATAAATAAATAAATAAACTGGACCTGATAACTCATAGACATTAAACGAGTATATCTTATTATAAAATTAATCGAGTTTTTACCCTTTATAGCTAAGGGACGTATTAATTTCGAGATAGTTTCCTCAAAGATAGATAGCGGCACAAGCCGATGTGGGACAGAAAGATCGGCATTCGGCAAAACTAACATTAAAACTGCTATTGAAGAGAGGAAATAGTTTAGAATGTCTGGCTCTTGTGACTGATAAATGCGTTAGGCTTAAAAGGTCGTGATCTCGAGCAGATCTTAAGAGATGAAAAAGTCAGAAGCAAATCATTAAATTTTTCTTCGTTGCATGTCAAATACTGCAAGAGCATACCAAGCAAAAGAATAGCTTCATATCACTTTGCCCTGAAGGGTACGAACGCAAACATGTCCGGAATCGTGTCGAAACAGCGCCGGACGTACAATACGCTCTTACTTGAGAAACTTCTGAACCTCGGTGACGGTACGAGTCCTTTTACCCTGCTGTTAGACACCTTGGAACAGAGTGCTGGTCCAGTGGTGAAAGAATTCGGACGACGAGCAAAGGTGTGAAATTCGCTGCTTCAATCAGCCTGATGCCAGCTGATATTACTGTACTAGAATTTAAAATCAAAGATTATATTCATCTCCTACACTACACTTCGGAAAAGAATCCCTTTTGAGGTCTCCGCCTTCGTCGCCACTCAGAGTAAATCACTCCCAATTCTTCAGAAAGAGATTTTATCTCATCTTCCAGCTCCCGGCGTCCGGGAGAATCAGTCCAGTACCAATCAAACTCTTTTCCATTATTACAAAACAACCATGTCTGACTGATGTTACAGAATATCTTGTGATTTTCGATAGCCTCGGGCCATTAGCTACGTCGCATACGGAGTACTTTGCACGCTTTCTTGCCTCAATTCAAATCTCCCCCTCTGTCACGCTACTCGCAACCTGTCATGTTGACGTTCCCATACCACTAGCCACCTCCTACCTTCCTGAACCACTACTCCAACTCACATATCTTGCGACGGCAATTCTTTCAGTCTCACCTTTCTCCCAAGTTCTGTCGCGCAAGCGTGCACGAGACAAAAGTCTTCAAGAACCTGTATTTGGTCTAGATGAGAGAAAAGATGGCTTGTTAGTTAGTCGTCGGGGTAAGGGGCAGGAAAAAGAATTGGTCTTACGCATGGAGATCCGAAGGCGCTCGGGCACTGGAGTTCTTGAGTACTTTGTCCTCACTTCCCCTTCCAAACCATCTTCTGTTCCCAATTTCGTGCTGCTAGATGATCATCCTGCCTATGCTGCTGTCCCTATTTCTAGCAACGAAGCAGCAATAGTAGCAGAAGAAAAAATACATACAACTTTTGAGCTAGAACTGACCGAGAAGCAGAAAAAGGCTCGAGAGGCAGTTGTATTACCCTATTACGATGCACAGAAAGACGGTGGTAGCAATGGACCAGGGGAAGGTGGACAGATTCTTTATCAAATGAGTACCGAAGATCAAGATGACTTTGATGATGAAGAAGATGAGATCTAGGCTGTAGTCTAAATCTCACTCACATCAGCAAGAAGATAGCACATTCTTCAACTATGAGCTCCCACCAATTAGTTGGTCCAGGATGAAACGCAAGTTATGTAGTTGTTGCACTAGTGAACTGGTCGAGATTGAATATCATTTAATCTCTACTCCTTGATATATTACTGAGTATAATTGCCTACAATATTCTCTTAAGAATAGTAAAGAAGTGCTCTACTCAATAAATACAAGGCTGGTTCGCAATATACCTTTCTCATCAAACAAATTTTGGCACTTCACTCTCACAGTTTACTCCAACAAAAATTTCTCTCAATGACTCCTACTCTGTTTACCATCATCATAGCTTTTTTCCTTCCAACAATTATAAAATTTCTCTGCAAGTTAAGGATCCAGCTGAAATGGTAAACGCACATCGAAGACCTCGCACACGGGGTACAAAAATACCAGGACATGTATAATTTGAAGGACGTTTTTATTGGTGCAAGAACTGTAAACAAAGGAATCTGGTCGATATTATGAAAGAATAGCAAGAAAGAAATAAGAAAAAGTCATTAAACAAGTATGGTCGATAGAAGCCTAGAATCCTCACGCGACGGCCTTACTTTTAAGACATACCTCCATATTATATACCAGCTACATACACCATACAACGCAAATATTCTCGCTTCCAACGAAAGTTCACTCATTTATGTAGCGGCCGAGCCATCTCGAATCAAAGCTCAAAATTAACCCAAGCTTAGACACACGTAGTTCAAGATCTGATGCTTTAACATTTCTTTGGACTAGCTGCCCTCTAACATGTACATGAAAGTAAAAATTTGATCGTAAATCATTTTCAGCTAGCCCAGTTTAGTGACCTGGAGCTATATGTAGGCATTGCTAGATGTTATTCATCTTTACGTCAGTATGATGGGTAGGATGGTAGAGTGGTATAATTTCTAGTTTTTTCTCCCAAAAAGAGTCTGGGTAACCAAAACACACATCCATGCTAAACAGGAGGAAGCAGTGTCCAATCCCGGAAGATCCTTCACACATCGCGCTTGGTTATGTACACGGCGATGATGAAGATAAACTGGAGCACCAAAGGTGTTTGAATTTCATTCATGGGTTAGATTCTAACGGTTGAGGGTAGCAATGACTGTAGATTGGCTAATTTGAGTGATGTCTTCAAATGATGTTCGGATCTGAGTAACTCACATTGTACTGAGTTTATCGCTTCATGTATCGTATCAGTAACATTTAAATCATAGCCAAAAGGCTGTATCACACGGACGATCGTAAAGAGTCTCACTTTGAAATTTAGTATACCCACAACCAGATTTCATTCGCGATTATCAGTCGAAGTTTATATTAAGGGCATAAAACCTCTTCTTTTAACAACCCTCACGAAGAAATTCGGTAAAGCCCCATAGCTACCTGAGCATGCTCTCGTCATTCTACGAATACGGTTTCGATTCAAGAAGTAGAATGTTGATGTTACTGAGTTGGCACCAGATTTTCCTTGTCTCATGTGGGGCGTGTGCTGGATACCCAGATTCTAATCGTGGGGCTTAATTAGTTCCGTACGTCCAATAATCGAGACAAATGGACCGCACGATTGTTTGGGAGAGCGGCCTGTTGATATACCATTCCGCCATCTAGCCCAGACCGATCTGAGCAATCCTTGTTGAGTTTCTTTACTTATCTTTAAATGTCTACCGGAGGTATTCTTTATTAACGTCCCATAATTATCACTTAGATTTCATAAGTCAAGTGACCAATGTTGCTTGTGTGTGATCATCAATTTATACATGGACTGAACTATCAAAATCTTCTGCGATGGTTAGGTGGGCCTCCATCTTCAGACCCACGACACTACAAATACCAGAAATTGGAAATAAGTCTGTAGGCATCAAAATGGAGAGTTTGTAATGGCTTTGAATGGCTAGGTTACGGTGGGGATCTGCGAGAAAAAGGGAAATGGGGAATTTGGCAAAAAAAGAGATGAAATGGTTTTTGGAGGGAGGAAGTATATATTTTGTATCGGAATTTTTGACTTTGGGGAGTGTTGTGGATGTAAATATTTTCGATTCGGCTAAGTGCTGGCACCACTTTGGAAATTGGAAACGCTTCGTTTTGTGAGCAAGAAATGCGACTTCGGTCGTAAAAATTATTCTCTGCGCAAGTTGTTGTGTTTATGGAAACTCCCATTGTTCATAAATATTCGCCGCGGAAGAAGTTGAGATGCAGGAAATCGAGCCTTTCACGCTCGTGTCTTTTTTCCCCTTTTTAAGCAACTACTGGCCAGCGACAGTCAAGGAATTAGGTAGTTTATAGTCTCTAAGGATCGGCTACCCATATCACGCCTCTTGGGTGCAGAGCTTGTGTCCGATACGACCAGAATTCAAACCAAATTACTTTTTGTGTGTAACATGAAGTGGCTGGTGAAGAGGAACTCTTTAACTTCATGCTGTTCCGGCTGTAGACGCCCTGTGTGTTCGCACATCTGGGATTACTACGAAGAGAGGCAGCCCTTTCCTTCAAGATCCCCATTCAGCTACGCGGATCTCGGTCAGCTTCGTCTCAAGATCATCATTCCTAGCACCCTTCCGGCTAACAACTTCGTATCCGTCCCTGGGAGGCAGGTTGAAGGGCTCTTTTGATCAAAATTATCTAAGTGGTGGAATTATCATGCTTACTGGGCTGTTGAAATAAGCTATAAGTGCTGTCTGGGACTTCTGAAGGTCATAGGCTCGATCCATATGTGACTTAATTTGGTTTTGATTGCGGCTGTTCGTCAAAAATGAGTATGGGAGCAGTGGCATAGAATTCCCAATGAGATTTTTGTCTGCCCTTGGCCTTCGGGTCAAAGTGAATAAGTTCCTACCCGTTCAATCTGATGTAGCTAGCTAGCTCAAACGTAATTATTAGAAAAATTGAGCGCCGGATGAACCCTGGTATTGCTTGGAAGATGTTGACTCCTAAATGTCCTAAGTGCGACTTTGGTCTCCATGAGGCGATGGCTCAGCCCACATCAGATGATAGGTAGAAGACACACATATAAATGCGATGTAACTTGTCCGTAAACCCTTTTAGGCATGATAAAAATTTTTTGTCAAGCCTTGAACTTTTAGACATGATGAAAATTTTTAATCAATATCTTCTAAGTTTGAAGATATATCTCTTGATAAACATCCAAGGTAGTAGTGTTCCGAGTATTAGGAAAAGCCTTGCACAATGGAGTTCCTCAACAGTTCTGCAGCTGGCCTTGACTTGAGAGGAATTCTGTAGTTGGAAACTTAGTTAATCTTTTTAAGTCAACTTCCTAATACTCAAACTAAATGGGATACCATGACATTTTTTCGCCTTATGGTGAAGCCGAGGTACTCTTCAGAAATTAACGCAATGTTAGATTTTTAAAGTTCACCAGATAAACTACAGTGGGATCCTCCCACGTATCTGTGGCAGGAAAATCATTATTTAAACTTGTCCTACTTCAACTGATAAAGAATTTTGAGATTTGATCGCGTTGAGCTAATTTGACTATTCATTCAAGGCTTTAATTTCATCTGTGACGACTAGATTCATCGTCATTAACATGATGAGTTTTGCTTAATTCCAAAGCTATCTGGAAAGTTGTAGAGGGTGTGCTGTATCATCTAGTCTCGAGTGAAACATTGGAAGAGGTTTATTCGTCATTGAGAAAAGCGATACAGTCGTCCCTCTCTAAATCGATAGTGGGTGTCGGTACAAGTGTTGAAAATATTCATTTAAATTCAACCATTTACATTTGCAATACTTACCCCTGCACGCAAAATGACCTTAAAGGGTAAGTGTTGCAAATATAAAAGTGCAATTTACAATGAATATTTTCAACACTTATACCGGGACCCACTATGGAGTTAGAGAGGGACGACTGTGTATATATATAATTTCCAATTACTCTTATTACCTAGAAATGTTAGTACAGTAAAACTTCTCTAACACGATAGTGGGTTCCGGTACAAGTGTTAAAAATATTCGTCGTAACTTTCACTTTTATATTTGCAACACTTACCCTTACAGGTCATTTTGCGTGCAGGGGTAAGTATTGCAAATGTAAATGGTTGAATTTCAATGAATATTTTCAACACTTATACCGGGACCCACTATGGAGTTAGAGAGGGACGACTGTGTATATATATAATTTCCAATTACTCTTATTACCTAGAAATGTTAGTACAGTAAAACTTCTCTAACACGATAGTGGGTTCCGGTACAAGTGTTAAAAATATTCGTCGTAACTTTCACTTTTATATTTGCAACACTTACCCTTACAGGTCATTTTGCGTGCAGGGGTAAGTATTGCAAATGTAAATGGTTGAATTTCAATGAATATTTTCAACACTTATACCGGGACCCACTATCGAGTTAGAGAGAGACGACTGTATAGAGATTCGAAATTGAGTTCCGGCGATCAGCTAAACGCTAAGTAGTTTGTATCTCTGGCTGGAAAATTAAAGAGACACTTAACCAGCTTGCCAACGCTAATCGTGCCTCGATCAAAGCCTACAGTCATCCCTCTCTAACTCGATAGTGGGTGTCGGTATAAGTGTTGAAAATATTTAATGAAATTCAACCAATTACATTTGCAATACCTACCCCTACATGCAAAATGACCTGTAAGGGTAAGCATTGCAAACATAAAAGTCCAAGTTACAATGAATATTTTCAACACTTATACCGGGACCCACTATGGAGTTAGAGAGGGACGACTGTAATTCATTCCAGTGGTTACCTGGTTAATTTTTCCTCACAAGCTAGGAATCGATGAGAAATGTGAGGTCAAAATGGCCAAACACAGAGTAGACAGCTTGAATCGAGAATGTTAAAGCACACGATGCGTGTACGCGGAACATGGGGGATCTAAGTTGTCCGACAAAACCTTTTTACTAGTTGAACATTAAATACCTGATCTGGTGAAGACTCTAAATACAGTAGAACCCCTCTGAGCTAATAGTGGGTCCCGGTATAAATGTTGAAAAGATTCATTGTAACTTGGACTTTTACATTTGCAACACTTACCCTTACAGGCCATTTTGCGTGCAGGGGTAAGTATTGCAAATTTCAACGGTAAATTTTCTATGAATCTCTTCAGTAATTATACCGTGACCCACTATTAGCTAAGAGGGGTTCTACTGTGGTACAGTAAAGCTTCTGTAACACCATAGTGGGTCCCGGTATAAGTGTTGAAAATATTCATTTTAACTTGCACTTTTATATTTGCAACACTTACCCTTACAGGTCATTTTCCGCGCAGGGGTAAGTATTGCAAATATAAATGGATGAATTTCAATGAATATTTTCAACACTTATGTCGGGACCCACTATCGTGTTACAAAAGTTTTACTGTAGTATGAATTTTATTCTGGGTCTTAGCAGTGTTTTAAGGAGAAGCATGTCAATGCGTTTTGTTCAAACAATCCCTTTGGGTCGAGAGATCACTATGCTCACCAGATCAGTTCCCAATTTATCGATACCCGTACGTACAGTCGTCCCTCTCTAGCTCGATAGTGGGTCCTGGTATGAGTGTTGAAAATATTCATTGTAACTTGGACTTTTACATTTGCAATACTTACCCCTGCACGCAAAATGACCTGTAAGGGTAAGTATTGCAAATGTAAAAGTCCAAGTTACAATGAATATTTTCAACACTTATACCGGGACCAACTATCGAGTTAGAGAGGGACGACTGTATATGTTTTTCGAAGTCAATATGTCATCGGTGTAATTGACATAGTAAAATTACCCATAACCTGTAACATTCACAGTGTTAGGACCTGTTGAAGCGTAACCTCTCCAGTTTGCACACACATATGTGATATTTGAAATACTGATCATACCTGTGTAGCATAGATTTGTTAGCTATTGAACTCTTCCTGCAATCATCCGTCGACTTGTAATTTTGCGCGCGAGTTAAAATGATTTCATGTATTTATACGAGCAGAATATCATACAAAATGAGGATAGTTCCCGGCTAAATAAGTCATCAAAAATTTATGATTTCGTATTAAATTTGCGGAATTTGAATGACGTACTTCGTTGAGGGTGTCTTGCAATAGGTGCACATGTGCATCACAAATTGTAGTAACCAGACGTAGATCGCTGATAAAACGAATTCTTACTAGAAGCAACTATTCATCACAAATTTTCGTGAAATTAAATTATTTGAAAGCGATAGTAACACTCAGTATTGCATCAAGCGCAGAGACTCTATTCTAACGTACAAAATTTTATATCATCCGGCTCAATTCATCTCCTACTGATGAGTGGTATAAAACTCAACCTAACAGGCACTTGTTGCCTTGGCTGTACCTGCCCAAGTTCCCAGATTGGGTTCATTTTATCTCCTTAGGGCTAGGACGTTGGTTAGGATTTTAAGCGAAAGAAAAAGTTGGACCCGTCCCCTCAATCCATAATCCTAAACTATTTCGATTACGAAACCAATATTTTTGCGCTCCAAACCCTTTCTGACCCCATCAGAATAATTGTCAGAGCATCGTTCCTCTACTTCTTCGCCGACAATATCTTCGACGTCGTAGAAGTTTGATCGAAGTAAGATTTAATTCAGGTACATTCTTATAATCCACTCAAAGACTCGCCAGTCTGAGTCGCTCTTTTTATCGTGACGATACTTATAATTTCACAAGCAAACTGAGGATCTCCCAGCAAAGGTCCAATCTTCTATACCTTGCGCGAGTACGATTAACTTCGACAACTCAAGGACTGTCCAATTTTTACAGATATTCTCTTATCAAAAATCAGAAGTGATTAGATTTGATATCTGATCGAACTGGTTTACGAAGTCCTTGCTTTGCTTGTCATACGTCATCCGCAATCCATATCTCATCTCTTATCCGAGAGTAATACACCTTATGACTTCTATCTCGCAACATACACAGATATCAAATCAGGTCACAGGCGTGCCAACCTCCACCCCATTATACTCTTCAGCCGCGAAAAAGGCAGTCTCGTCGCCATCGACTGCGTCGGGCTCCTCAAATCAATCTCCAATCGTGGCCGTAACAAACTCTGGATCGGTGCAGCAAAACCATGGAAAATCAAATAATCATCTGTCAATGAACGGCAAGTCTTCGATTTCTCCAGCTGTACCGGTAGTGTCTGCCCCTGCCATAGCACATAGTAGCTCGGCAACGAATAGTTCTTTCAGTCATGGCAGAAAATACTCGGTTACTATTAATGCAAATGGTCCCAGCTCCATTAATGGCAGCTCCGTAAGCAGCTCAAGTGCCAAGATACAATTTGGCTCCATTACAGATTCCCCTTCAATATCACATAGCTCGCCTCAAATCTACCATCACACTACCCCTGCGTCTACATCAACACAAAACCCAAGAGCTTATGATCCATCTCATTCTCCAAGTCCGATACCTCAACCTTCAGCAAGCGGTGGTCGACCTCCTGCTATTGGACCTAGTAATGGAGTTAATTTCGGTAGTTTTGGAGGGGACGGCGACGTGAGCTTGAACCGAAATATTGATTACGGACCTCCAATCAACAATTTCATGGTTGAACAGCGTCATATTAGACAGGTCACAAGCCCCCAACCTCCTCTCGCACACAGTGGTCCACAAACATCTCATAACCGTCGTGACTCGTCACAGTCAGGACACTCTGAAATAAGTGGACATCAAACCCGTGGATATCCACCAGCCGGTCGCGGACGTGGTGGATTTCAAGGTCAGTATCAAGCACAACAAATAAGTGCTTACGCTCCAAATAATTCTTACAGAAACTCTCAAGGTCAAGGTCGAGGCGGAATGCCTCCTTTCCAAGGCCAAGGACGCCCTCCATTTCCAAATTCTCCACATCAAGCCTCGCGTAGTCCGGCATTACCTGCGAATTCTATTTCCGGTACGCCCAACATGAACCCATCAATTCCGATACCTGCCCAACAACAGTTACCACCATTTTATCCTCAGCATATGACGGCAGCACAAGTAAATATTCCCCTTTTCATTTTATAGTCTTGAACTTCCTTTAGGCAGAAGCCTCCAAAAAAGCTAAAAACTGCACTACCTGGACAAAATTTTGAATTTCTCAAAATATTGCTCCTGGATACGAAATAAACTGTTAATATTCCGCAAGTACAAAAAGGCCTAGTGGCTTTTAGACTAATAACAATAGTATGTGGACAACAAAATTTTCTCCCCGAATGCTCAGCAATGTCAGTCCTACGGGTCTAATTTCCGATCATGGTGTTCAGCCAGCTATACAACTCATAACATCATAACTACCTCTTATACTTCGTGTCATGTCTAAATTTTTCAAACATGATATCAGTATCAAATTTCACGCTATTTCACACTATTTCACGCAGACTTCCATTCACATCATAAGCTGCTTGACAATATACTAATCGTTTTAGCAGTTTAACTACCATCCACATCCTCAATACGATCCCCGAGGACTTTCAATACCCAATTCCGTAACTGTTTATCCACACATTACATATGTGCAAGGAGCTACTCATTCTCCACAGGCTGGGTACCAACAGCCCCATTACACTACAACTTCTTACGTTCCCCAAGCTCAACAAATGTCTCGTAACTCCTCTCAAATGTCAGAACATAGGCCTACATCAAGTATGGGCCAGCCTCAAAACTCCATGATCCCTCCAGTTTTGCATCCTCTAACTTCGCAGTCTAAGCCATCTGCAATTAATCCACCATACAAAAGACCACCTAGGAAGAGTGCCGCAATTGTAATCAAGCGCCCTGATGGTGAGACTTTAGATATGGACAGTTTCAAATCTCCATCTTCTCCCGCTCCAAATACTAGAGCTAGAACGCCCCCAGTCATCGCTTCTAATCCTGCACAACTACCAAAGTCGGTGACGTCTCCACTTTTCCGAACTGAACGCGCGAAATCGAAGACTTCTGATCAGATTAAACAGGAGATTTTCGAGAAAGTCACAAAAGCTGCATCTGAAAATACTGAGATCGTCGCAGAGGCTTCTGATGAAGGTAAACCTGGTGACCCAGTCTCAGGAGGGCCTAAGGTTGTACCAAATTCGAAGTCCGAAACCGACGAAAAAAATAAATCATTAGACGCTAACAGACCCGTTGATCTAACTAAGCAAGATGAGCAAAAACGTTCAGCTACGCAAGACCTGGCAAATCAATCTGCAAAAATTCAGGTTGAAATGCAGGAAAAGAAATTATCTGAAAAAGATGACTCAAGCCATGATAAAGTAATGGATTTAGATGATGAACCAGAGCAATCTAATGTCACAAAGACCAGAATTGAGTCTGTCGAACCAAAGCCCGAGACGTCGGAGATCAAACCAAAGAACGAAGATACGAAAGAGGTTGAAGCTGTTCTTGTTGCACCTGAAAAGCCAGAGTCTCAATTGGATCTATCGGAGAAAGAATCGAGCACAGAGATAAAAACTGTGACATCTGGTACATCATTACAAATATCGGCACCTACGAATGAGTTTCAAGCCAGTGTGCCAGCTTCATCCGTTGATGAAACTACAAGGCCAATCCCAAAATATACTTTAGCTGCGGAGAAACGTAGCAATAAGCCCAGCTCTCTTAATCTTATGCCCTTAGATGGCAAGTCAATCGAGGCACCACAACCCAGTGCAGCCCTCAAGTCCTTAAAATCCGCCCGTTTTCTTACAGTCCTTGATCCGTCTATTTATCCCCCCACGATCAATTCGCCCAATCCAGCCTTGAATAAAGCTGTTAAAGACAAAGGTAGAAGTTTTAAATATGACAAGGAATTTTTACTTCAGTTTCAAAAGGTCTTTGTTGAAAAGCCTTCACTAGAGTTTGAATCTCAAATAAAGGCACTGATTGGTGATCCCGAAACGGGATCATCTCGTTTTGGCTCAACTCGAACAACTGATAGTATGGGCTCGCGAAGCAACTCTACCCGCAACACTACAAATTTTCCCATGGGATACTTTACCAAGAGCACTAGTGGTAAATCTTTACCACCTGGCACATCTTCAGAGCAGAAGTTTCTAATGTCTGGGAGCTCAACTCAGCGACCTCAGATCAATTCAATACCTTCTTTCACTAGAACGCACGTAGGAGGCTTTCCAGCAGCTAACAAAATGGCGCGCAGCACCTCAAATTCTAGCATGCCCCACTCGCCTCGACAACCTAGTAGGAGAGCTAACGCAAGCAATAAAGGATATAATAGCTCAAACGCCAAGCAGGATACACAAGCTGCTAAAACCATGCCTCTGACCGCTGGCATGGATGTCAAACCCATCCAAATCTCATCCACAGGTTGGAAACCACGCAGTGTTGGCAATGCGGCAACTAGTGCATCTGGTCCAACTCCGGGTGCATCTGGTCTTCTGGAACCAGAAATGGTCCAACGGAAAGTTAAAGCTGCTCTCAACAAAATGACTCCTGAGAAATTTGATAAAATTTCTGACCAAATTCTAACAATCGCAGCTCAGTCCAAGGATGAAGGCGATGGCCGAACTTTAAGACAAGTTATTCAACTAACTTTTGAGAAAGCCACTGATGAGGCTCACTGGGCCTCTATGTATGCCAAATTCTGCAAGAGGATGTTGGAAACTATGAGTCCCGAAATCAAAGATGAGACTATTTTAGATAAGTGGGGTAAGGTGGTATCTGGTGGAAACCTATTCCGAAAGTATCTTCTTAATAGGTGTCAAGAAGAATTTGAGCGAGGTTGGAAAATAGACCTTCCAGAAAAGCCCGAGGGTGAACGAGGCGAGGAGAAAACAGAGGAAGCTGTCATGCTCTCCGACGAATATTACATCGCTGCAGCTGCTAAGCGGCGTGGCCTTGGGCTTGTTCAATTTATTGGCGAGCTTTATAAACTTGGCATGCTTACAGAGCGTATCATGCATGAATGTGTCAAAAAACTTGTTGACTACACTGGTATTCCAGATGAAGCAGAGATTGAGTCCTTGACTAAGCTTCTCAAGACTATTGGGTACAATCTGGATAGTAATGAGAAAGGAAAACAGGTCATGGATGCTTATTTCGACCGTATACAATCCATGATTGATACTCCTCAACTCCCTAGTCGTCTGAAATTTATGTTGATGGATATTGTGGACCTTCGATTGAAGAATTGGGCTTCGAAAGAATCTAATAAAGGACCAAAGACCTTGGATGAAGTAAGAGCTGAGGTTAGTTTATTCTGGTTGCAAATCTTTTTGCAGCTACTATTCATACTAACATTTGTAAGGCCGAAGCAGCTGCTGCTCAAAAGGCTGCAGAAAGTGCTCGAAGTAGCCAACGTGGAGGTACTGGAGGTGGTGGACGAAATCATCTTGGTCGCAGTGATACCAGAAATTTCTCGAATCAACACGGTATACAGCCACCACCAGATTATCAAAAGAACATGGTCGGAGCAGAGGATCTTCGGCGCTTAGTCAAAAATACTAATTCACGTCCGTTACCTCAACAAATGCCTTTCGGACCATCCTCTTTATTTTCGCGGAGTAACAGCGGACGCAAAATGGGCCCAGGTGGCTCATTGGGCAGAACGGGAGAAGATTCAGGTCTATCTTCTAGAACTGGTACACCTCCCCAACAAAGAGAGAAGGAGTCTGCTACATCTGTGAACACATTCAGGTAATTTCGAGTCCGCCGCTTTCAAGTCAAGCATCTAATTCTCTTTAGTTTACTGGCCGGATTAGGTTCTGGCGAAAATGAAAACCCAGCTTCCCCCCCATCAACTTCAGTATCGCCTGCATTATCCAAAGCCACTCCTGCAACTGAAGAAACATCAGATCCATGAGATGAACATCTGTTCGAAGTATCATAATAATTAGTCTGAGTAGTTGGGCCTATAGAAAGAGAGCTATGTGGCCATGAGCATTGATAAGCATAAAGATGCACTTTGGGAGTCAGAAAATAATTTCGGCGATAGTAAATTTTTCGTGTAGCTAGAAAGGCCATCGATGTTTAACAACATCCAGTTGGTCGGCAACTTGTTGCTTTGTTTTGTAATCCTCTTGTAATCCGAAGTTCGCTAGGTATAAGCTTGAGGCTGCTGTAGTTGTCGATTTCCGTCACCAAAGTCTAATGGTCTCACTTATTAACTCGAGGTTTTAAAATTTCGTGCACCGGGTCTATTGTTGAACATACATCAATGGATTCTCTATTTCCCCTACGTGTAATCCTTTAAAGCTTTAACCTGTTATTGATATCAAAAGAAACTACTTCTCTTGTGGTAGATGATCAAGATTCTTCTCGAAACGGAGCTAGCATTACGAGTGACATTGAAGATCACGATATCAGTCATGGCCTTCAATATCTCTGCCAAAGCAGGGCTAGGTTATTGATCAAGTTATGCATGGTAGGCCGCTTAATCAAGTTAAGTGGAAGTGTCAGAATTCTAACTTCAAGGTTATCAAAATACAACTTCTACAGGTCATAGAAGCCCAATATTAGTTTGGGATGGAATCTTGAACCGATTTATTCCATCCTCGCAAAATGGAAGAATTTTCCCATGCATGGAAACAGCGACAAGTATCCAATTAGGAGTTGACCCGGACGTGACGTGTAAAATGTGAATTACGAAATACTTGACGAGTGCTTTTCCAAGTAGAGAAATTTTTGGGCGTACACCCTTGTCTTGGGGGAAAGCTAGGAGTGTGTATATGTATGTGTACTATTAATTATCTGGTGTAAGCTGAGCTACCGCCTCATAAAGACCAAAGTCATACAGTAAAACTTCTCTAACACGATAGTGGGTCCCGGCATAGGTGTTGAAAATATTCATTGTAACTTGCACTTTTATATTTGCAACACTTACCCTTAAAGGTCATTTTGCGTGCAGGGGTAAGTATTGCAAATATAAATGGATGAATTACAATGAATATTTTCAACACTTATGCCGGGACCCACTATCGTGTTAGAGAAGTTTTACTGTACCTTATTACAGGGGTAAGAAGTGTAGCCCCACATTCTGTGTAATTTACATGGGCTATCCCTGACATTCCGACTTTAGCGCTACAAAAATGGCTAGACTAAGGCAATAAGGCAACCGAGGCATTCCTTCTTGAACCTTCTCTCTTATGTTCGATAGTTGCACAGCATCCTCGTACCACACTAAATCGGTTGACACGACATATCGAATAACCTATATCCTCACGATAAACTGCGAAGAAAAATGAGCACCCCAGCATCTCCCACTACTCCAAGATCACGGAGCCAGCTTTCTAGGGATCAGCGAGTCCAGATATACACGTTACGTGGCCTTGGTTTTACTCATCTCGCCATCGGTAATCAACTCGGTATCACCGAAAGAAGGGTACAATATGCCCTTGCAAGGCAATGTCTGACGCCCAAAAAGCGAAATGGCCGACCCCACGCCTTGAACGCTCAGCAGGAAGTTGAGCTTGAAGAGTTTGTCACGTCTTCAAGTGAGGCCCGCCAGATGAGCCACCTGGAGCTTGCTGCTAAGTTTTGCCACTGGAATTGTGGCCAAATCGCAATCAAAAGTGCTCTTGAGAGAAGAGGGTTCAAGCGTTGCATTGCTCAAGCGAAGCCTACTCTAACGACTGCACACATGAGGAAAAGATTAGAGTGGGCGGAAGAACACTCTTCTTGGACACCTGAACAGTGGTCCCAAATTCTTTGGTCTGATGAGACTTGGGTCACTGGTGAACGTCACACAAGAGTATGGGTTTCGAGGAAGGTGAGTCCAGATCTCAGCCATGTATCAATTGCATTAATCTAATTTTTTAGCCCGAGGAGACATATTATCGCACTTGCCTGGTTCGAAAAGGTCCTTGAAAGCGTGGTTGGATGTTCTGGGGCTCCTTTTATGGGAACCAGAAGGGCCCTGCCCTCTTCTGGAGTAGGGATTGGGGGACTATAAAAGCGGAGAGTTACTGCCAGAGGATTGTTCCTTTAATCCACGCGGCAACACAACCAATTGACTCTCACGGCCCTCTTCTCTTTATGCAGGATAGTGCTCCTGCCCATTCTGCTCAACGTACGAAAAGAGAGCTGGCATCAAAGGGGGTAGATTTCATAGTCTGGCCGTCATATTCCCCAGACCTGAATCCAATTGAGTCAGTGTGAGATATGATGAAATCCCATATTGAAGAGCACCACCCAGAATTTGATTCTGGTAATCCATCTGAGGAAGTGCTCCGTAATGCAGTCCTAGAGGCATGGGAGTCAATTTCTCAGGAGCAACTGGCTACGCTTGTAGAGAGCATGCCAGAAAGGTGCCAGGCAGTCATCAGAGCAAGAGGAGGTTCGATTCCTTATTAATGATGCTTAATTATTGGTAAAAATGTATTTAATACTTGATAAAAGCTAGCACTTTTGAATAGAATATCATCATTTCAACGAGTTACAGGGATCTCCTACACTTCTTTTATCACGCAAAATTTCCCATACAAATAAGGTTCAGCTATTGTCGGATTTGGTATGGTCAAAATATTGCAGCCAATGGCATATTGTATAATCCCTGTCAGATCTTGGCATTCAAGGGTTTCCTTCACTATCTACCCCTGCAATAGAGTATATCAATACCAGGATGGGTTTTGTCACCAGTCCCATATAATTTATTGTGGGACTGGGGACAAAACGTATTTCAGTGTCGGGGTACATATCAAACCTCACTTCGATAGGTTGGCAATCAAATACACCTTGGTTGCCATAGCAACAGCACTGGTATTACGTAAAAGTCACGGGAAAAAACCCGTAGTTCGCAAAAAAGTTATGGGTTATGTGGGATGATAGGTTATGGCTTTTTTTGGTAGGAACCACTACGGTGGACCAATGTAGCTATGTGACATGACAAGTATGGGCTGTGACAGGTTCTAGTGTAGAAGATTACTCAGGCTTAAGAGCTGATATATGGTGCAATGGCATACCGTACGGGCCGTTCTTCCTTGTAGAGTCTGGATAGTCGAGGCATATACCCCACTTGAGACAGGAGAACGCTGATTGAGTCCAGCGACACATTCACACCATATTCCTCAATAGCTCACATGTGTGACCACGTTGAAGGCACGCTGCACAGGCGTGATTGTTGTAGGTTGATGGTGATGTGGAGTGGTTGGCGACTTGCCTAGTGTCAGAATATACGTTCATCCTTGTCAATACGACACATGTTGATCATCTAATTTCGGCCTAGTCTCCGCTGTTCATCTAAAGTAAATACATCATGTTTCAGACAAACCCCAGCACAGATAACAACAACAACAACAACAACAAACACCTCTGATATTACCATACAAATATCACGACACGAAGCAACAGAGTACATCACAGTACAAGTGTAAGAATTGAATTAGTTTGATAGTTGTAGTTAGTGATCCTTTATCATGTTCTTGTAATAGGTATATGATTCGGGTGTAAATAAATTTAGTGGGAATAAGCTGCGCGTGATGTGAAAGCTCACAGAGGTTAAAGGGACTAAGATTGGTAATACAGTAGCTTACAAAAAGTGATCGAATAAATCACCAAATCTAATACATTTGACCATAACTTTACAGCATGATCTTGAAATGAAAATATTACAGCATTAGATGAAAATTTAATTACTTTACTATCGCTGAGACAATTTTGCAGCAAAAAAAAAGAGAATTGATTATTCTATTGTGGTCTTGGCGTTCTCAATTACTCGACCAGTTTTGGAAGCATCATTTTGATACAAGAACTCAAAGATCTTTTCCCAACTAGCCATCCAATCCACAAGATATTTTCTCTTGCATTCTGTAATTTCTTATCATCTGTACCTTTAAACAACCATGGAAAATGAATCAACCGATTTCTGGGCTAATACATAGATGAATGGTGAAGATACGACCTGTCAATTGGGTAAAAGCTACTGAAGTAGCGTTATTTGAAATACAATCGAATCGATCGGTGAAGTGATAAGTGCATCTGTAGCATAATTTGAATCTCAAGGAATTCAATCGATTGGAAAAGATAGAGTTTGAACTAAGGCGTCAATGAACTCCAACCATCATGTAAAAAGAAAGCATAAGAGTCAGATTAATTGTATTTATAGGAATCATTCAGCCTCCAGTATCAAAATTATTTAATCAATTGATTCATACTTATATTTTGAAAATACTTCTATCCTGAACGAGATTATTTGGGATTTTTATCAAAGTAATTTTTTCTTTAAAAAGTATGAAAAAGATATCTCCCGACCAAATAACATTCAGTGCAAAATAAGTCCATGAAGGGAAATCAACGAATGAAATTTCAGCAATATTGGGACTCCGTCATGCCACTGTTGTAAAATGCCGAAAGATGATAGTGAAGGAAGCACCGAAATTAAAGAATGGACGCCCACAAAAACTATCAGCTAGAGACCAGCGAGAAATAGCCCGTTTAATGGTAAGCGGGAGCGCTAAGATGGCAGTAGGAGCGTCCAAACTAGGAAATTCAGAAAGAAAAGATCAAGTTTCCGCTCAGACTGTCCGGCGGGCTTTAAGGGAGCAAGGTCTGAGGGCGATAAAGAAGAAGAAACCAAAGCTGTCAAAAGCTCATCAGAGAGCTCGCTTGAGCTGGGCTTTCTGCCACGAAAAGTGGACGAAAGAAGACTGGAAAAGGGCGATTTGGTCAGACGAAACCAAAATAAGCAGGCTAAATAGCGATGGGATGAAATCTTCGTGGGTAAAAGGCCCAAATAATTTGCAACCAGAAGCGATCGAAGAGACCCGGACGTTTGGTGGGGGCAATCTAATCATATGGGGGTGTATGTCATGGTATTGTATAGGTGGAATGGGCCGTATAGTTGGACGAATGAATTCTCAACAGTATTTGGAAATCTTGGATCATTTTCTAGTACCTACTATGGATAGAATTGCCAGAGAGCCCGACTCGGTACCTGCAACTAAGCTCATCTTCCAGCAAGATAACGACCCAAAGCACACATCCAAGAACACAAAAAGCTGGATAGCTTCTACAAATCTCACGACAATGAATTGGCCCTCTCGATCGCCGGATATGAACCCGATTGAGCTTCTTTGGGGTCGGCTCAAGTGTCGACTCGGTGAGTATCCAGAGCCACCGAAAGGTATACATGAATTGTGGAAAAGACTTAGGGAAATTTGGCAAAACTTAGATCCAATTTTATGTCAGAATCCAATTGAGAGTATGCCGTCGCGTGTTGTAGCTGTAATAAAGGCCAAAGGGGGTCATACTAAGTATTAAAATGATGCTTCCAAAACTGGTCGAATAATTGAGAACGCCAAGAGCACTATAGAATAAACAATTCTCTTTTTTTTTGCTTCAAATTTGTCTCAGCGATAGTAAAGTAAATAAATTTTCAAATAATACTATAATATTTTCATTTCAAGATCATGTTGTAAAGTTATGGTCAATTGTATTAGATTTGGTGATTTATTAGACCACTTTTGTAAGCTACTGTATAAGATACTGTTTGGATAAAAAATGATTGAGTTATCATCTATTTCTAGGAGGAAAGCTCCCTACTTATAGTTCTACAACAGACGCTAACTAGATAATGCTAACCCAATCTAGCAGAGCAAACAGACCAAACATATCCAATCGCGTGGCCTACCACATTTAAACTGTGCGCCATGACATCACTAGTGTTTTGGCTATGCGAGCCCTAGGGCCATCGGCACAACACATGTATATATATGACCACATATCTTCAGTCTTGTATCAATAACATGGAATCAGCTCCCATTGGAAAACTGATAGAGCTGCTCAAAAGAAATAGGTAGCAGAGTGAATCTGCCTTAAGAACTGCTCTCAATAACAGACTACAAGATCTTAAGAACCGAGGGTTCCCGACTAAGTATGAAAATAAACTAGCTAGGCTAGATGAATGGTTTGACTTGTGTGTTCAGGGAAAAGCAGCGAATCATCCCACTTACACTGGATATACGGCCATAGAAGACTTACTTATACCCATGAGAAATTTTAACGAATCAATTTTTCAAACGCGTTATGATCGAATGCTTCAGCAGGAAAGAACCAGTGAACCAGCTGACTTCAAAGGTCTCATCGACGAATTAAGACAGAAATTATCAGCCAATCGATTTGCTGGTTATTCATCTTCTAAGATACCCCGTCCAACATTCGCAACTCTCCAAGGTAGCGGCCTCGAAACATCGGACTTTTCTGAAAAAGAGGATTCAGAAACAAATAATAATCGCGGAAATAAGAGAAAAAACAAGGGAAATCCGAGCAGAGGAATGGAGAATAAACGTCGTAATAAAAGGCAGGAGTGTCCCTGTGGTCGTGGTTGCATAACATTATGGAGTCGATGTTACTACCTAATGCTTAGCGCAGCACCCCCAGACTTAGAACCTGAACCTGAAATTTTAAATAGAATAAAAGATCTTAGGGAAGCTAGGCCAGGATTAGACGCCGCCTTGAAGGATCTCGAGAAACGAGCTAAGAGGTGCAAGAGTGACAAGAGGTCTGCTGGTGCATCCTTTTATGCAAACATTTTTGCCGCAACTAAACCAGAAGGTCTAGACTATCCACTAGCCAGATCGTATATAGCGGATACTGGTGCTGATAGCCACTTAATCAATTCTTTTCATCGCTATTGTTTTTTTTTTTTTTTTTTAAAATCATTTTGTATTCAGCCTAATAGCTATGACAAGTGATCTTAAAAAAAAAATAAATACAAAAATATAACAAATTTCCCCAAGCATAGGTCTTGATAGCTCATAACTTTATTAGTGACCTTGCCAAACTCCCAAATAATTTCCACAAATAAATTCATACAAACATTGAAATCCCACTTCAACTATACCCAACCTCTTCATCCTGCTCCTTTGACATTAAATTTGAGTTTGTAATTATTTATTTATCAAATAATTGTTCATTATTTGTTGTTGCTTTATTTATTTTATTTTTATAATAAATGTTGATCAAGTTTGAATCTGATGTTTCTCCAGAGTTAAACATTTCGAGATCTCGAGGAATCGTAGCAGCTTCTCCCTGCCAACATTAGTATTAAAAAGTATTTGCAAATTAAGAGGCTCTAATCCTTCATATGCCATTTTCCTATCTGCTGAGAACTGGGGGCAGTGTTACAGCAGATGTTGCATGGTCTGCTTCTTCCTGTAACAGAAGTTGCACATGTCACTGCTCACTTTTCCAATCAGCTTAAGATGGGCCAGGGTGTTGCCAATCCCTGTTCTTGCCTGGAAATATGAGGACTGAGTTCCCGTAGAGTATTTTTGAATTTTAATAGATTTAAATTTGAAAATTGGAGTAGACTGTCTTGCAGAAATCCTATAAAACCTTCCTAGACCAACAGCCTTCCTACCCTCTTCCTCTCTAAGCACTTGCTTGGTCCAGTCAGAGTTCCAGCTTAATAATATTCTTTTTCTAATTTCTTCTTTTAGAAAGGAATGTGAAGAAAATTGATCCCTGCTGAGAGCATCTTGCCCCAAACCTTTCCTTGCCAGGTTGTCAGCAAGTTCATTGCCTTGGATTCCTTGATGTCCTGGACACCAGTGCAGCTGGACTTCCAATTTGCAGCTTAGAGACCTGATTTTGAAGGAATAAAAATTTGTAGCTGTGGTAATTCTCTGCAATGCTGTTTGACTATTAGAAAAAATGTAACATTGAGCATTTGGTTTTACAGAAATGAGATGTTTGAGTGCTTTATAGATTGCAAAAGTCTCGGCATCAGCAATGTCAATGTTCTTTCCTTGAAAGAATGAGAGACACTTGAGCTCCCTTGTGTAGGGAAGGTACATGGCTATGCCTATACCACAACCCTTGTCCTTGACTAAGGAGCCATCTGTATAGATTATATAAAATGAGGAGGGAATGGAATGAAATAATGAAAAGTGTTCTTCTTTTGCTTTTGTTTTGTCAGAGCAACTAATGGATACAGAAATGTTCTCTGTCCTCCAAGGAGGCATCCACTTGCCATTGAGAGACTCCAAGTTTAGCAGCTTTTAACTTGGTTTGAGTGTACTGGCTATTCTTTGTGGCTGGCCACTTGGTTTATCCTCTATGAAAGCAAGCATGCCTATGTCAGTCTTTTCAGTAGGAAGTGCAAGCTCATCAGTAAATCGCTATTGTTACGGTCGCGGTAAATTCGTTATTCACGAATGGACGGATACTCAATAAAAGTAATAAATTCTCTTAAGGACTAACTAACGGGACCTTTCTCATTAAATCCCAGGACCAACGCCTATTCCGATTATCCTTCTCCCAAGCAATGTTCCCAACGCCATGACCTGTATTTCCGAACCCCTGTTCCGGCCCTAGCAATGTCTCTCCTATGCCCCCTGTCTCTGATGCCGATCCTGTTGCACTTCCCCGGCCCCTCGAACTTGAAGACAATCTGAGTTAATCTCCCTCCGCCTAGACATGCCTTCAGCCTCCCGTAGCCCGATCCCACCTCTTGTTATTTTGAGGCTGGGATAGTCCTTGAGACCATTCCTTAGCTGGGCACAGCCCGTAACAGCTATATTGCTAAGCGCAAAGCTTCTCCAAATGAAATTGTTGCATCAGGAAGAGATTAATACCCCATCGAATCAATAGGCACAACGACTGTTTCTGCTCGTAGTCCGAATGGCCCTGTTGAGTGTAGGAAATTGTTATGGGTTCTCAGAGGAAGAATACTCTCAAAGAATATAGGCACAATTTCTAGGTACTTCGTAATGTAAAACTTGAATAAATTGAAAAAATACCTCATAGTCTATATAACGGAAATTACATATATATAATGATTTCAACGATACATTTTATCATTCTCGCTGTTCAGCCGTCGAGCACATCAGACCTGAGCATACGAGGTTGTTCAGACAACCGCACGCGCCCTGGACGTCTCACTTTGCGCACTCCGATTCGTACTCGCTTAAGTAGCCACCTAAGCCCGACGACCAGTAAATTCGGATGAGAATCTTCATCCGACATTGCGAATTGTTTCTCATCGAATTATCCATTCGCAAGTAAGGCGATTGATGCGAAATCCCAACATTGAGATAATTATTCTTAATGTTGCATATGTACCAGGATTTTTCACAAAAATTGTATCAATCTCCCAACTCTCTAGCCAAAATATCCACATTGACTCGGGCGAAGCATTGCTCTACATCAAAGAAAATGGCCGACGACGAAATTTTGCGTATTGTCTAAGGAAAAATGGTCACTAGATCTTGTCGACGAGAAAATATATGCAGGCATCCATATTTTTGCACTCCAAAACAAACGAAAAAATCACAGTATCCTCAAGGAGAATTCACGAAGCTATGGGTCATTTAGGTCCAAAATCGCTATCTTTGCTTCCCAGGGCTACAACTGGTAGTTCCTTTCACGGTCGTGGTCTAACTACAGTTGAATGCGAGGCATACCCACCAGCCAAAGCTAAACAGCTTATCAATTGGTCTTCAGAAAAGACTTATCCCATCCAAGCTCCGTTTCAACAAGTTAACATCGACTTGTTCAGTTTTTCTTTAGATAAATCCGGATATAGATATATTCTTTTTTTGGTAGATTCCTGGACCGGACTTACTATGGTCTTCTCGTTAAAGCACAAGGACAATAGCAGCGATGCAATTTTTGATGCCATAGCAAAAATCGGCACTCAATTTGACCGGAAAGTTAAGAGCATTCGTCTTGATAATGAAACAGCGCTTAAGTCGGAAAATTTCCTCTCTAAAATCAGGAAAATGGGCAAAATACTGCTACCATCAGCCCCATATATACCGCAGCAGAACGGTCGGGCAGAGCGTGTTGGAGGAGAAATAAGTCGCCGAGCAAGAGCTAATTGTATCCAAAGTAAATTTTCTCCAACGCTATGGGGGGAGCTAGTTAAGACTGCATGCTATCTTTTGAATCAAACACCACAATACCGACTTGGCAATAAAACCCGCTTTGAAATCGTTTTTAAGAAACAACCTGATATAAGCCACATTCATCCTATTGGTTGTAAGGCTTACTACCTACTAAAAGGAACCAGAGCGCCTCCCAAACTTCAAAAGCTGAGTGCTCGGGCAGCCGTAGGTTATTTGATAGGAAATTACGGCGCCAATAAATTTCAGACATGGAACCCAGCAAGAGAAGTCATCATTGTAACAACAGATGTTACCTTCGATGAAAATTTAAGATATCAACCCATCGAATCGCAACAGGATCAGCTTCTTGTAAGAGACAAAAATTTCCTCAAATCTATTGACAGGTTAAGTTTCCAAGAGTCAATGCCCCAAGATTATCTAAGTCAGCAAATAGATTCAAATGAGGACACAATTAGCTGGAACAACATATACGACAATCCTTCCCATACGAATTCAGAGATCCCATATAATCAAATAAGCAATACATTACTAAACACTAGTCGAAGCAGCCCCGACATTCAAGTAATTAACGACACTACCCAAATTAATGAGTGAACTTACCTCACTCCGCACTCGCTTGACAATTTATCACAATGTGAAAATGAGCAAACTTTTACTCCTTGTAAGGGTCGAAAGATAAGTGCTCTTTGCAGAATATCTAGAGCTAGACACAAAATAAAATCTTGAAGTGAAGAGCTATTTCTGAGGCAAATTCCTAATATATCCTTCTTCAACATTATTCTCCTGACTCTTGTCCAGAGAGCCTTTTCCTTCTTGACAAGCCTACAGGAAATTCAACTTCATGCACATTTATCCGCGCCGTTACACTCGATCAGTTATCAGTTAGAGAATAATCTCGCTGCATATAAGTTTCGTCCATAAACGTCAATTGACGCTCTCACATATGCTTCACGTTTGTCCCTTAATTAAGTTCGTTAAGGTCATGGTCCAAGCTTGCTATTTACAGTGAGCGTATTAAGATAAGTCAAGCAGCCCGACCCACATTATACGTGTTATAATTAGTGACCCTGGCGTCTCGTGATTAAATTTATAAGCAAGGATAGCTGATGAGTAATTATTAATAAATAGGCCTTAGCCTAATGAAAGTCAGGCCTCAGGCATGTAACACTCGTGATAACATAAATCTGAGTGAAAGTCTATCATATGATGGTTCGAATCAGCTAAGATCTTCAGAAACAGAGCTAGAAAACCTAGAAGACAACGGCGTAGAACAAATCCCCGCTGTTACAGCTGGTCGCGCGCTCGAAATAACAAGCCATCTTGATGAAGCGAATATTTTGCCAGATACAGAAAAAAGACCACGAAAAGCTCCTAGACGAGATGTTAATGCCTTGGCTGGAAGTTATGAAGCTTTCTACACAGCATTCGCAGCAACTGTCAGCAATCCACAAATCATAGGACGAAAACTTCCCTTTGTTTCCACTCTCAAACCTCCTCCGAATATATGGAAACAAATGATTTGTCACCCTGAGTCGGATGGATTCCTAAAAGCCACAAAAGCAGAGTGAAATACATTAATAGAGAAAAACACATTCAAAATGATAATGGTAGATGATGCGCATCAACTAGAGAAGCAACATCAAATTTAATCCCTACCGCTCAAATGGGTATTCACATATAAACAAGATGATGAAGGTAGATTGTTGAAATATAAAGCACGAATATGTGTGAGAGGAGATCTTTACCAAAGTACTCGCAATACCTTCGCCGCCACTTTTGCCGTAAGCACTTTTCGGGCACTCATAGCATTATTAGCTGCGTTCGATATGGAAATGATATCTCTCGACGCTGTCAACGCTTTCCATAACAGTGCATTAGATGAGATCGTGATTTGCGATCTGCCTCCAGGATTCAAAGCCGACGGAAAAAAAATAAGATTACGGCGTGCGTTGTATGGTTTACCGAGATCCCCACTTTTGTGGGCGCAATCAGTGGAGAAAGAGCTACGAAAACTAGGATTTGAGACAATTCCAGGCGTCGATTGTCTAATGTTTAACGGTATCATATATTGTTTTTACTTTGTTGACGACTTTATCGCCATGGCTCTGCCTCAGCATGCTACGTGTGAGAATTACAATCCAGACTCCATCATACCCAACCACATCGCCAAGTCTGAGGGAGGAGTGTGAGAAATTGGTTTCGCTTCTAAACGTACGTTATAGTTTTATTGAGCGCTAGTCTAAGTTTCATTGTTTATTAGATAGTCCGTGTTAGTTCAGTGGCGATTAATCAACGTCACGTCTCACCTCCAAAACACGTCTCGGGTACGCGCATTAACGTGTTCTGAACATTTGTATCAGCAATGGCTCACCAGCAAAAGTATCCATCATCAACTGACGCTTCAATATTAAGCCAGTTAGGTTACAACATCTTGAAACAGTTGGATACTTAGGACTCCAGAAGAATATATGTATCTTAGAAAATCTTAGTTTCGGGAAGACAAGAAAGACAAGCTTTTACCTCTTTATTTTTATCTCTACATACCTGTGATTATACAACTTCATACTCTATTTTAACATACTTCTTGAAAAGGCTGGAACTTTTCCACTATATAATTTACCCCTGCCTTCTCACTTAAACTACCTTACAATCACAACTTCTGACACTACGAAACTCAATACGTTTAGAAAGGACTTCATGAGTACCTTTCAGATGAGAGAATATGTTACAGACCGTTTTCTTGGTATTCGAATGATCAGGAACTGTCTCGAAAGAAAGGTTTGGCTCCTTCAAGATATCTACATCACTAACATGGCTGTCAAGTACGAGTTAGATCATGTCACCAAAACATCTACCCCACTTCCTACCACTTACGCCAAAATGCCAGAGCCTGATATAAAATCTCGCGATAACTATCATGCGACTTCTCAACTCATCCACGAATATTAATCCAAGGTTGGATCTACTGGTCATGCAGCAATGTTCACGAGGCCAGACGTGGCTAAGTCCACCTTGCTTGCCGAGCACCTTTCCAAACCCACTCAGGATGACCTCTACAACGCAAACCAATGTATCCAATATCTATACAGTACTCGATATCTGGCAATTCTGTTTCATGGAAACGAAGGTAGCATTGAGGTGTTTAATGGAGCTAGTGATGCTGCATTTGCAGACGATTTCCAGACTAGAAGATCATCAGAAGCATACTTGCTCTGTTTATTCGGAGGGCCGATTGCCTGGGCAGCTAAGAAGCAGCCCACAGGCGCTAAATCGACTATGGAATCTGAATTAGCCGCACTATCTAGAGCAGGTAGCCATCACAAGTGGTAGGAAAGGTTCTTCAGATCAGTACAATTCAATCCTGAGCAGGATACTGTACTTTACTGTGATAATACTGCTGCAGTCGTCATAGCAACCGGTAAAGTAGGTAAAGCTTCAACCAAGCTTCGCCATATCAGTGTTCACCAAAATTGGCTAAGGCAATAATCTAACCGTCTTTGGCTTGATATACGCTACATTCTTACAGCTGAGATGCCCGCTGATTATCACAATACAGCAAAACAAAGAGACAAGGCTACGGCTTTTTGGTGCAACATATGAAATTCGAATCTATCTAAAGAACAACATACAGAAAGGCACATATTTACATAGGTACCTAGCGTGTCAATCTGGCCTGTGCGTATGGCACGTGAGACATGACATCGCACAAGCCACGCAACACGCCGTACCGTCACACCGATGGTCCAATTAAAATTCTATGCAAGCAAAAGCATACTCAATTTCTAAAAGAACTAAATCTACAAAATGTCAAGCACCTAGTTACCGAAGAATAATTATTTTACTATCAGTATATCAACCATTGATCCGCCAAACGCTATCCGAGTTCCCTTTCCACCGCTTCAATTTTTTTTCCCTTAAACAGGTTTTTTCCGATGGTTTTACTGAGGCTCGAAGAAAGATCTAACAACGAACTCCCTGCAACGATTATCCAACAGTCATTTTAAATGAAGAAAAATTCAAGCAAATCGTTCACGCTATTCTCAAGAATTGCAGTCGATTAAAGGCAATCAATACGCGTCTCATTTTACCACATTGCCAAGGCTGAGGGGGGAGTGTGAGAATATACGTTCAGCCTTGTCAATACGGCGCATGTTGATCATCTAATTTCGGCCTACTTCCCGCTGTTTATCTAAAGTAAATATATCATGTTTCAGACCAACCCCGGCACGGGTAACAACAAAAACAATAAGAAACACCTCTGATATTACCACAAAAACATCATGGCACGAAGCAGCAGAGTAGAACACGGTACAAGTGTAAGAATTGAATTAGGTTGATAGTTGTAATTAGTGATCCTCTATCATGTATATACATGACCACACATCTGAAGAAAAGGAAATACAGATCTCTATCTTTACTTGATCATCATTATTGACCTTTCTATCATCATTATCGCATTCTATCGTCTATATTCATTTATATCTAACTCTTCTCATCCCTACGTGTCTAACACTATTATCATCCTCTCTCTTTACATCTATCCTCCCTTATATCAAGTTACTAGGTAACCTCGTGACTTCAAGTAACATACGTTCTGACAAAGGGTCTGCCGTTTTGAGTTAATTTTTTGGAATGGGGTTTCGTGATTTTTTGCCCTCTAATTATGCTCATACTCCTGTAGGTTCTCATAAAATCGAGTACACTTTGCGACTCATCCATCAAAATCGTCAACACTTGAGGGAGAGTCAAGAGTTTTTACTTTTGAGCTATTTCAACAGACACTTTCTTCTTGAGTGCCTCGACTTTCTGTTCTTTGGTCTTCCCACAACGTTGTGAAAGTTTTGAAACATTGCTTTGAAATTGGGAAACGGGGTTTTTTTGATATAACAGGTCAAACTTGATACTGGCATCAAGTTTAAGGTTAGTAGTTTCGTATTGGGCATCTAGAGAGGCGAAAAGCTGCTCAGCCGTTTTCCAAGTCCATGATTTAGGATCATTAGGATTTTTAACCGTCTCGTCGAAGTAGATCCGATTGTTTTCGTGGGCTGCACCACTTAGTAGCCCAAAGATGTGCAGGATTTGTGTGCGCTCATTGTTAAAAACGTGCTTGTCTTGTAGGAAGCAAGTACATAAGGCTGATTGTATAATTTGAATTGAATAAAACTCGTCACTTCATATCGGGGATACTCTAAACTATCTAAGAGACTTAATACAAGGCACGGGCACCATTTCCCAAACACGAGCTGCAATCACCCCATATCTCTACTTGTGCACAGAATATAAATGTAATCTACAGAACGCAATTGTGTATATACACTGGCAACCCTCGAAACAATAAGAAAATGAGCAAAATGCAATTTTAGGTCCTCAGGGCAGGGTATCAAACTAGAGCATTTTATTGCCTTCAATCATTCTCTTTCTACCCACTCTGATACTTTTGACTCAATCTTGTTTGTATCTATGAGGCTTTTTAATGCCTGACATGGTTTTGATTTTGTCATCGCGTCGACCGGGTTTGTATTGCCATCGATCCATTTAACTTCGGCAATCTCTCTGCACTCGTATGATTAACGGGGAGACATTATGTCAATCATAAGTCTCTTCTCCCGTGTAGTACCTAGTTTAACTAGACAATCGTAGAGAGACTTCGAATCAGTGCAGATAACAAGTGGTATCGGCTTTTCGGTTTGTAGAATTCTGCTGACCGTACTTTTGATAGCATTACTTGTGTCAAAGCCGTATGCCATTGCATAAAGTTCTGCAGCCTACACGCTTCGAGTTATCCGTTTACACTTGATGACCAGTGGATTATATTGGCATTTTTATGTTTATCCGTCATAACTATCACGTAGCCAATTTGTGATGAGAGGTCTTTATTACCTGCAAACGATGCGTCGGTGAAAACAAGTAATTGTAAGGAATTTATGTCAAGGGGCACGAATTTGAGGCCTCTATTATTATTATTGATTTGCCATTTGAGACGTTGATTTAGTAACTTTGCATCCTCTTCCAACGGGTTGACACATTGAGGCGACATATGCGCCGCGCGCCCGTTGAGTATTATATTAATCTTTCGGCGTGGCTAAATTCCGAATTTTGCCTCTAGTGCCTTTGATATCGATTTCCTTGTTTCCGATGAGACGAATACTATTACATTGTTTTTCCTGACTGAGATAGATGTTATTATTTATCAAAGTGATCAAACCTCTATTAAACTGTAGAGTATTTGACGCTGTCAGCTTCTCTCGTTCTTTAGCCAAAAATTTGGCCTCCTTTAGTTGATCTTCTTCTCTAGCTGCGAAGACAGAATTGGCAAGAATAAGTGTGTCATCAGTTTGGAGCCAAATCAAGCCAAGAACATCGTCAGTAGTGTGAAGTAAACATGGATCAAATGTCGATGGTATCATGTTTAGCTTTTGAAGATGATGGTGATGGTATGTATTATATCAATGATTCTAAGCATCTGGTATACCATAGAGTGGTCTTTTTACCAGCCATATAGTTCCAAGGGGAAGTTCGATGTCAATAGGCGGATGCACAAAATATTTTCTTGTTAATGACGTAGTTGATTGTACATACGCCTGGGAAATATCTTGCAGATAAAGATCAATGCCCTCAATTTCATTTCTCAGACAAGCTGCGATTAGCAGAATAATTCGTTGGCTCACTCTCTGTATTGTTGGAGACTGTGTAAGAACAGAAGTTTTTCCATCATCCTTGTAAGCTTGAACTACAAGTCATGATTTCTCAGCTGCCTTATTGGTACCAGGGCTCCTTATTTCATTGACAAATCGGAAATTAAAGATTCTTATACCTTCAGGAACATTATTTATTGGTACCACTTCGAAAACGCCTTTCTCCATCAGCCCATCAATTTCTTTGCGTTTAGACTCAGTGAAAGTCGGAAAGTATGTATTTATGATAAGAGCTTCATCAGGGTCATTGAGTTGGAGCTGCACAAAAATATCTGCAGGTAGATGATGTGACGGCTAGTGAGCCGAGTATTACCTGTAGCCTGTGCTAGCTAACTCAGGCTCTGGTCTTAACAACAGAGATCAAGTCGTAGATGGCACCCGTTGCTCCAGTAGATTAATTAAGAGCTCTTGATGGTGTCTCTAGTGGACATTAAGGTACAAGTTCTACGCACGGACCCCCTGTGGAGAAAATCAGGGAACATGATGAATAGATTTCACTTGGGCTATCACAGCATCAGTGGTGTTTACACTTTGTATGAATAAATAGTTATCAGACCTACTTGTAATCTTTCCTACCTAGTTGAATTATAAACTACCATATCCTACATAAATGCTCAATGCTTTTGTGCTTAAACCGTGACAGATGGTCATCACAAGGTAGTTTTCTTGGAGCTCTTTGACGCTCTGAACGCCGAGGTTGCTGTTGAGGTTTGGGCTCGATATTAGGTACTGCAGAAAATTCATTGTTTACATGCTCAGAGATAGCAGGTGCTGTAGTCAAATCTTTGTTGGGTGCGGTGTCAGTTCCAGCATCAATTGGTTTCTGAAAAAATGGTTTAAATGATGCGCTGCGGAAGTCAGTTATACCGCTAGGGAGTAAAATCTTCCAAGCTTTGCCGTCAATACCAAGAAGCTTGTAAGGACCTTGCCAATGGCCACTTTGTCCAGAATTTCCTTCACGCCACACAAGCACATCAGAACCTTGGGTGAGACCATGTAAAGAAATTGTTGACGGACCATTTCGTTGATTAAGTACATTGGCAATTTGTTTTTGTGCACAAAGTTTTCCAATTTCTTCCATCACTTTTTGGGCGGCTTTGGCATGTTGTAAAATTTTTGGCGCTGGTGGATCAATTTCACTCATCCGAGGATAAGTTCCGAACACAAGAAGAGTTGGTACCAAGCCATCTGGCCCGGCAGAGTCTTTCACGACTTTAACGGCCATTTGCAATGCCATTTCCTTGTTGATTCCTGAGCCTTTCAGTTCTTCAACCACAATTTTGTAAGCTCGACATAGCATATGATGATAACGCTCTACGATACCTATTGATCAGTGCGCTTCAATAGGTACACTTCTTGTCCAAATTGCGAGGGATGAGGCGTGTTGAACAAACTCTTTTCCTACAAAATTCGTTCCTGCATCATTTATTACCCGATCAGGTGGTCCAACGTAGGTTTCTATCCAACACTGCCGTAAGGTATCCCACGTGTGTTTTGAGCTTAAATTATCAAGCCATCTGGCCGCTTGGAAACAAGTGGCTTCATCAACAACATGTAAGACTGGCTTGCCATCTACATACATGATGTTGATGATGATCGAGTAATTAAAGTTAAGTTCATCCCTTTAATTAAATTTGAATCTGCCAGATGATTTCCTTTTTAACTGGCATTGCTTGCAAAAATTTGCTTATTAAGTTATGGTAAAATGCTAGGCATAGGCAGTGGAAAAAGATGTTATGGGAACCGTTGTTCTCCTTATTTTGACAAAACTAAATAGTTTATATACATGAGCCTCTTTTCCGTGAATAAACTAGTTATAGCCAACTTAACCTCATCCTGATTGCTATTGTTAGATGTTTCCACCTGTGAGCCAGCTTGACATCAATCATAAACAATGCTAATAGTAATAACGGTCAAGTTATTCCTCCCGGTGTCGTGGCAAACAAATTGAACACGTAAATATTGATGGCTATTTACGGCGAAACAAGTGACCTACATGTGGCCTGTGCAGAATATCCTTGTCGGTGGCGTTAGATCGACAAACAAGTCTTCAGCCAGAAACCACCATATCCACAACAACACAAATAGAAATTAGGCCTGAAACGCGACACACCCCCCAGCCAGCAACGATGCGAGGAAGGTTGATTTATCTAATAACATAGTTTTTCTGAAATCAACAGCGTCCGTCATATCCGAGTATTAATGATGGCTGATCATCCGCGATTCGGGAAGAGAACGTTAACATCGCTATTGGGGTCGGTCTTATTCCTGTTGATTCGTGTCGCAATGTTTACTAGACCTAGCTGCTTCACAAATTCTGCAAATTTCTGTCTCGGTAAAATCATTGTGAGTCCATCGGCAGGCATATTTTCTGTTGGAACCCATTTGACATCAAGTCGAGCACTTTCCACCTCTTGACGAATCCAAAGCTGATGGATATCAACATGTTTGGCCTTAGTGTGAAGTTTATCTTGAGATTTTGTAACTATTCCTACAGTTTGCTGATTATCGCACCATATTGTTGGTCTGCTGTTTAGTTTCAGTGAGATACCATCAAAGAAGCGTAACCATTCTTGCATTTGTGATCCAGCCATGGATAAGGGTAAAAGCTCTGATTCAGTGGTGGATTTAGTCACGGTGCGCTGCACCATAGATTTCCAGTCAATCGTCATGCCACCGAATTTGAACAGGTACCCCTGTGAACTTCGATGTGTCTTTGGCTCATCCGCATGTGAGGCATCAAACGATCCGAAGAATAAAGGATCCTTATATGCTGTATTATCAGTGATATATTCGGTGGGTCCACCCGTGTTTTTCGAAGCTTCTAGGGCGTATGCTTTTGTACCTAAAAGATAACGCCAGGTCTGCTTTATCTTCGAGATATGTGTCTGTCCTGGGTCGGTAAGATGACACGCGAAGACAACGTGGGTACGAGCAACATCCGGCCTACCCCATACTGCTATGTATGCCAGGGAGCCAACAAGCTGTTGATAAAGCTTGGTACGGGCTAAATCCGGCTCTTCCGATGACTGAGGCAGCCAGTTATCTGTCAAAGGTACATCTGGAAATTTACCTGTTGATTCAATTCCGAAACGCCCACAAACTTTATCAATAAATGCATCCTGAACTAGCCAGGTTTTGTGAATTTGACGATCCCGAATCACACGTATCCCGAGAAACCAAGCAATATCGCCCAAAACTTTCAAGTCGTATAGGTCCTTCAACTTCTGTTCCATATCTAGGTGAAGATGCATATTAGTTCTGTGGAAAGCCATAACAATGTCATCCACATAAACAAAGAGAATTAGCCATGCATTGATATACAAACATGGAAACCCTGGAACCGATCTGAGTCCTAATTTGATAAGTGCTTTCTTCAATTCCTCATACCATAGAAGTGGGGACTCCTTGAGACCATAAAGTGCAAGCTGGACTTCTAGGATGCTTCCTATGTTATCTTGTACGCCATCCGGTACTTCAGCGTACAGCTTTCGATTTATCTTAGCATTTAGAAATGCTGTAGGCACATCATACTGTTCCATCTCCCAATCGAAATAGTTTGCAATCGAAATTATAGCTCGAAAATTACGAATTGCAAGGGTTGCAGCATATGTGTCTTCCAACGGTTGTTGTAGATCCCCTCGAACAACAAGGCGTGCTTTAAAAGATGCTAGATACCCATCTTCGGTGGTCTTATAGCTGAAAACCCACATTAATGGAAGCACTTCAGCGTCCGCTGTCATTTTTGTTTTCTCTGTTTGTCTGAAACAACCTTTTATGCACAAAGACTTCCATTCATTATGTAAAGCTCGCTGAAACCATTTACCAAAAGCATGCGATTTAAGAGATTTGACTGTCTTTAGTGGAGAAGGAAGTCGACTCTGATGAATTCGAGGAATTTCATTACTTTCTACTGGCTTTAACACTTCGACTGCAAAAGTATGAATATAGTTTGAAACCAATGCAGGTCCTCGGATACTAGCGTATGAACTGATCGCAAAAACATTAGGATTTGGCGCCTTTTTTTGTTGTCGCTTTCCAGTAATAATCAAGCTTGTGTCCGTCGGATTGAGGTTTATTTCGTTTGGTGCGGGCTCACCGTACGCTCGATATCCCTCTGGTATTGGCTGATTATCAAGTGATACAACTTCTGTTCTCTCTGTATCAGGATTCTGTATCTCCTCATTCGAAGAACCTTTCTTGCTAGGATCATGTCGAGAGTTAACGAGCTCCGAATCTTCTGTGGTTTCAAGAAGAACAATCCCTAACTTCTGGATCCCAGGTTCTACCTCAGACTAAATACCGAGCCCAGACCATCGTTGGCGCCGTGTTAGAAGGTCTTCTATTTCAATAAATCCGTCATCGAGACGTTCTGGATACTCTAAAAGCTCTATTGTTTGCTTTATAACAGAATCGGCGGCGTATTTCTGAGTTTCAGTATAAAATATCGTTGGTTCAAAAACCACATTTCGCGTGACGATTACGTCGTCCTTGTTAGGCAGCCAAATGCGAAAAATATTAGTACCCTGGTATCCGACGAGATGTCCAATTAGTGCACGGGATGCTGTTTTATTACCTTTTAGAATGTGCTGATTAAGAGTAAAAGCTTGACAGCCGATGGGACGCATATGAGAAACTAATGGTTTTCGTTCCCAAACCATTTCGTATGGTGTTTTCCAATTAAGAGACTCTATTGGTGTGCGATTGAGAATGTATCCAGCTGTTTTGAACAATTCATTTGCGAGCGACCTAGGAAGATTTCCATGTATTCGCATCATGCGTGCTTTCATCGTCAATGTTCCTCCTGCTCGCTCTGCTAGTCCGTTCTGTTCAGGAGTACCCTTAATTGCTGGTTCAAATCTAATACCTAATTCGTTGCATAATTGAATCAAATCGTTACCGAAGCCCTGCTCATTGTCAGAGCGAATGACACAGACCTCAAAGTTGAAATTCCGCTGTATTTTTCGAATAACTGATTTAATCCAACTCATTAGGACAAATTTTGTTTTGTTCCGTACTGTGGAAACTTCAAGCCATTTTGTATATTCATCAACCGCATGCAGCTGTCACGAATCAATGATGTCAGCTGGAGCTTGATGTTAAAGATATTGCAGATTTAATTTTGAATTCTACTGAAGATTAAACTATGCTATAATTGTGTCTACTTATATTCCCATACGTTCTCCGCCAATACCCGTCCGCACGTGCTATTGCGTTATTTTCCACCTCGCAAACGTCATCGCTCCCCTGCCGCCTAATGCATGTCGAGAAGCGATTATTCTGCATAGCATGCACTCTATCACCTGCATGGTGTTGACCGTCTTCTGCAGGTTTCGGTTGGAAGTTAGAAGCTCCGACTTTTACTAGTCCTGCGTGGATCCCCCTTGAGTCACCCGAAGAGGCTCGCGTTGCATAACGTGAGCTACAGGGTTTATTCGGACTACCGGCCGTTACAGCAGCATATACTTATCACAATTCCAACACTCATCAGACATAGGGACAATATAGACGATATCAATGCCGATTCGGTAAAAGGGTTTAATTGCTTTATTTTCTCCAGGTCTTCGAGAAATTATCTTTGTTAATCGAGCCTCTTGACATGCCTGACATGAACAATCCTGAATTTTTCCGCCAACCAGCGAAACACCGTTAACGTGTTCCTCAAGGTGTTCGATGGCCCTTTTGCTAGGATGCCCCCATATCTGATGCGCTCTCTGTCGATCGATTATGTTCGTTGGTTTAGGTACATAAGATGGACAATATGAGATACCGAAATTATTCAACCGTTCTGAAAAGTCGCTCAGACATGGTCTTCTTGATGGGTCTGCGTCGATCAACCAATGCCCCCCAATGTATTCTAGTTTTGCGATAACTCTTTCCGGTTGATGTTTGTATAATAAATCTCGCCCTGAGTCAAAATGTATTCCTTCTGAGCGACAACGAGCAAGCCCAAGAACACTAGTAAAAAAACCCTCGACTAGAGCCACATGTGTTAGGCGCAAAGTCTGAAATCCCTGTGGTCCATGAGCAACAATATCAACGCTTCCCCAAGCCGTAATAAGGGTACGACTTTTTCCGGCACTTATCGAACGTCCTTCAGTATTCTGGCGCTCAAATTTCCATCCTTTCCATAACGAGCTGTTGATTACGTGAGTATTTGAGTCAGGGTCAACGATCCATCGAGTGAGTAATTCATTGCCATGATCCAAAGCTAGTGCTGTAAGATCAATGGCTAGTTCATCTTTGCCATCTATGGGTAAAGCGTTGAAACCTTGATCATCCGGACGTTGGCTCGGTTCATTAGTCTTCTTGTTATCAAGCATATTATCGATATTCACAGTATAAGTTTCATTATTAGCGGGCGGAAGTCCATCATCAATCTCTAAGATGTCATTTTTCAATTGGCGTTTTTTCCATCGTTCTAATGCATTTCTGACTCTTGTTTCGATTTTTGGGTCATTTCTAGCGGCAGTGACCAATTTCATGGCGTTCTGAGATGGCTTGAAGTCTGATGGTCGATTTGGATGTTCATCGTTTATTATAAAACAATCTGCGTACCAGTGTTTTGATCCACAGATACACTTTGGCACTGGCATTCCATTCCGACGATTTTTATTAGTACTGTTTGATTTATCTTCAAAAGATTTTGTCATTCTAAGTTCAGCCGCTGCCGTTGTCAAATCCGTCGAAGGCTTATTTCGTCGAAGAAATGCTGTAAATTCTGCTACATAATCGTCTAACGTAGGCAGTAAATTAATAATATTTGAATTTTCGGCTTTGTACACATCGCGAAGGCAAGTCGTGGCGTACTCTGGATCAATTGCTTTACATGCAACAAGAAAGTCTTCTTGTGGTCTAATGCCATCTGTCTCGGGAAGATTAATCGATTTTCCCATAGTCGTAATTTGGGTCCATTCTGAGAGCCAATGCTCGACTTTCTTCACACTGGTTGGAGCCGTCTTAAGTAAATTATATTTATCAGCTAGTTCATGTCGCCGTGTTGCAGCATCTGGAGCTAGATGTTTTTTCAAGGCTTTGAGGCAATCATGTGCCGTATCGCAACCTTGAATAAGATAAATCCGCCTGGGAGAAATTGTTTTGCTTATTTCAAGATTAAAATCCGCTAGAGCCTGTACCTTTCTTTGGTAATCCAAAAGTTTGCGTTCAAACCGTTCATAATCCCATCGATGTAACAGCTGGTGAGCTGAATTGTTCCTGTAGCCTATGTGGCGCATAGGCGTGCATAGACCTCACAGGGCTAAGGACATGGCGCATGGGGCAATGTGCGTGGGGCAAGGTAAATGGGGCACGGTGCACAGGGCATGATCAGATATGAGATGGCGACTAGCTGAAACGAGAAGTACCTTTGATACGCGTAGGCTTGCTGTCACAGGGACCTTCTGATACACGAGGACTTTTAGGAACCTTTATTGATATCAGGTTTGGGGCGAGTCATTAGACTGCAGTGAGGGTTGCATATAGACTTGTTGAGTAGCGATATAGTTTACTTCCTTATAGAATTGAATATTTACTACCTCTACACACTTAGCTGCGCAGGCGCTCCTGTCCAGACCGTGACAATCGAAAGCTGTTGCGATTGTCTAGCTTGAGGGATGCAAGTGATGTAGTGGTTTCCAAATAGTCAGTAACACGTGGCCCAAGAGGCTCTTTGAGATCTGGTATCTGATCTTTTGATTTATCAGGGTCTACATACTGCCAAAGATCGTATCGACGACAGGAGTCCTTGCAAATAAAGAGCCAGTTGTGCCAGTCTGTTGGCTTGTCGAGAATAATCGTGACACGGGTCACAGCATGGTCGGTATCTATTATGATGATGATTAAAATAAAGGGATAAAGGATAAGGTAAAAATAAATGTTCGCAGTTAACTTTTAGTTGCGACGATTCGCAGTTAACCTTTGATTGCGTTGATGAAGCTTATCCCTTCTGAAAAAATGAGTGCGTAAATACACAAAAAATATGTTTTCAACAGCTGCTCAAAACTTACGAGGCAGAGTCAAAAATAAATAAGTTCCTAAAGAGCTTCCGGGCTGATAACTATTAAGTTATGGTAAAATGCTAGGCATAGGCAGTGGAAAAAGATGTTATGGGAACCGTTGTTCTACTTATTTTGACAAAACTAAATAGTTTATATACATGAGCCTCTTTTCCGTGAATAAACTAGTTATAGCCAACTTAACCTCATCCTGATTGCTATTGTTAGATGTTTCCACCTGTGAGCCAGCTTGACATTAATCATAAACAATGCTAATAATAATAACGGTCAAGTTATTCCTCCCAGTGTCGTGGCAAACAAACCGAACATGTAAATATTGATGGCTATTTACGGCGAAACAAGTGACCTATATGTGGCCTGTGCAGAATATCCTTGTCGGTGGCGTTAGATCAACAAACAAGTCTTCAGCCAGAAACCACCATATCCACAACAACACAAATAGAAATTAGACCTGAAACGCGACATTGCAAGGTTTTTGAGACAAGAATTATTAAAATCGTTGTGACCAGAGCGTTCAAGTAATCGACGAAGTCTATCAACAGACAGATGGCCAAAGCGTCTACGAAGTCTGTAAAGCTCAGTATTTAAAAAGCATTCATTTGTTAAATGTTAGAGGCTCAACTCGAATAACTCAAAAGTGAGGTTCTAAAATTGTAAATTAAATAACTAAGAAGTGCATGAAGATTATCTATAAGAGAAGAGCGCAGGTTTAAATAGTTATCCCGGTCTATCACCCCCGAAACCTTCCGAACGCCATAGAATTAGAACTTGCAATAACCCATAGAAGATGCTAGAATAATCTCCACGCCTTAGGATGCCAACAAACCGTTTTAGAACTTTCTGGAAGCTTTCTGAATCTTCCCCAATATACGCGGACATAGCTATCATCCAAATTGGGTAAGTAAGCGATGATCATTATCTAGACGAGGATCATTGTAATGATAGCTAGCGCTTAGAAATTGTTACCTAATGTAAGCGAGAACTCCTTGCGCCACAACATCCTGATCCACGTCATCCAACGCCGCACAGAGAGTAAGGTAATTATACACGGGCAAGCTTTGTACGGAAAAAGATATCAGCGCGCTCAGTCGGGGTACTGTACGTAACAACTTGAAATTGAATCGGAGGGGGGCCAAAGCGACTGGAGAACTTTCGCCATCCAACCACTTTATGGGCCTCCATAATCGAAGACACACTATCCAGCTTTAAGCGTTTACGCTCACGCTTGGCTCGCTTAACAGTTTTACGGAAGGTTTGGTGTGCCTCGCTAATAAGATGCGGATCACCACTGTTGCGCGCGTCAATATATCGTTGGCGTTGGTCAGAGCATTCCTGGTTCCAGTAATCCTTACAAGGCACACAAGCATGTCGCGGGGGGTTGGCTGTAAGTAGAATGGCTGACAGCGCAGCGATCCCTAAGGAGGCCACTGCATCTATGAGCTGGGAAGTGGGTTCTTCAAAGGGTAGGCTAGGAGGAGCCGTAGCTATGAGAGCTTGGCGGAATATCTCTGTACTTTCGACATTAAACTTGGGAAGCTTCGTTGACAGAAATCGCCTTTGGACTGGAGAGAGATGCACTAAGCCAGATATTGTCTCATGATCAGAAGTTGAGTGAGCCATAGGATCCACTCGAGCCCAAAGACCCTCCATGTTTGTTAGAACAAGGTCGAGGACGTGGCCAGCGCGATGAGTGGGAACTCCGTATGGTAAAGCCGACCTTAAAGAATGGTTGTCGATCCATTCGACGAAGCGGCCGGCTCCTGACGAACGAGAAACGTTGGGCTCCCATAATTCGTGGTTGTGAGAGGCCCGTCCTCGAGTAACTCAAAGTAGAGGTTCAATATAATAAATTAAGAAGTGCGTGAAGTTTAACATACAATCAAGTAGCCCTATATACCTTTCTTCCAATTCCATATTCTTCTAGAATCTAACCAACCCAAGATCATCACGACTGATTGTACAAACTTCAGAATTAGATCGAAGCTATAAGAATTATCAACAACGCCTAAACGCCATTACAACATCTTTACACACGCCTATCATCATCTCGCTTGGTATATGTATTTTGATAATCGTCAGCAACGCTTTAGCAAAGGTTCATTAGTTTATTGGCTACATTCCTGTTTCCTAAGCGTCCGATATAACTAGTACATGTACATGTACACAAGCTAGCACTGCACGGACAGTGGCATAATTACACAAGGGCCAGGGCCCGAGTTCCAACAAGGGTTCTAACCCTCACAAGGAGTGACCTGCTGGTACCATGGAACATCAATCTTCCTAGTGTGGTCCTCCTCTTCCCCGGGTGCGCGGGTGGCGTACACCGAGGTTTTGAAGTCTTCCTTCGGCCACGTTCCTGGCATCCCTTTGCTATACTTTATCTGCGAGACGATTAGTCAATGACTGTCCAGATAATTGTGAGCGGAACGCTGTCCACAGATTACTGAGTCTGAAATTAGTATTTTACCTCTCTACAGAGGTCACGTTGAGTAGTTTAGGGAGCTTAGTATTATGTCACGGCGAAGAATAGGCACAAGTGAAAGTACAGCTTGTATAGCGATAATTCAATCTGTGAAGCGGATACTAAGCTGGAGAAGAACAGGAAAGCAGAAAATCTAAGTACAAAAAGCCCCGAGGCTATTCCCATGCAAGCGGGTTTCCACTTAATTGCTGCGCACATGCTTCATCCTGCATCGGTCATAAATCTCACATCCTCCATCCACGTGACCGCATATCGTGACGGGGCAGAATGCCGTGCCGTGACAGTCAAGTTCTGTAAGAAATGATCGAATCCAAGCACAATCCTTCGTTGCTTCAAATATTGCCGCGTACCCTGCTTCACACGTTAGCGTATAGACAGTCGTCTGTAACTTAGATCTCCAGATAACTGGGTGTCGTGACTCCTTGTACTTGGATCTTGATGGTTTAGCTTGGGCTTGATCTTGGTGAACAATCTCTTGAAATACTGAATACCTGGAACTCTGGGACACTGACGATAGCAGATAATGTCACGTAAGCATTTGTAATAAATGTTAAGTGTAGATGTGGATAACCTGACTTCTTGAATCCTGACTAGACTAGATGCGTAGAATAAATACAAGACTGAAAGCTGGAGAGCTTTCAATTAGAAGGCCTAACCACTATTTATACATGAGTCTACCTAGTACATTCCCTAGTACTGGTTAATAAAACTCCATCCCATCAAACGCCAGCGAATATTGTAGAACATCCAAAATACTGTTGATTGAAATAGAATTCCATAGAACTATGCAATGCCTGGAATTCAATCGTTGTTAATAACGATCAACAGGAAAGATCCAACAATAATAACAATAATAAGTAATTAGTGACGATCGGCAAAATAATTTATCAACGTCATTGAAGCCATTGATGAAGATCGACAAAATGCATGAAAACTCACGCCAATTAATTAAAGACAATATGTGAATAAAGTTTATGCAAAAGAACCAAATGAATTCAAGCCAAAACGACTAGCTTCAGCGGGCCGTTCCGTGACACTGGGCACCCAGCCATGAAAATGACATATCCAGTTGTAGATTTGGCAGAGTCAAAATCGTCGGCGAGGCTTGAGTCCACGGCGCAATGAAGTCCAGATTTTCCGAACTTTTCGAGATGTCGATGATCCTTCTTGTATATTAAACCTTTACCTGGACACCCTGAGAGGTATTGGGGAATCCTTTAGGCGTGCCTTGAGTGTTCAGGCAATGGATTACACATGAATCTTGCCATCTGAGATGTAGCCTGAGCAGTGTCACACCTTACCATACATAACGAGAAGTTATATTTACCAATAAGTCGCTGGTAATCGTATAATTCAGCTGCAGTTGCCTTTCCGGAGTGCTTTTTCAAATCTGGCTTGCAACTCGGTGCCATAGGTGTATCAGGCAGTTGCATTCCCGGTGTCAATTCTGTTCCTACAAGAAATCTCTTGAGGTACTGTTCCTGATCTAATAGAACGGAGCCGATTGGTGATGGTCTCCGAATTCTAACACCAAGGAACCAGCTAGCTTCCCCTAAATCATTTAGAGGGACTTCCTTGTTTAGAGATCTGGTCAGTTCTTGTAGGTCGTGTTTATTTGGCCCTATCAACAGAAAGTCATCAACGTAAGACGCTACAATTATCCTTGTAGCTTTAATATGATATATAGCATTTTCTGAGGCTAAATGGCTAAATCCGTAATTGCTTATCATTGACCTAATTTTTGCTTGCCAACAGTTTCCAGACTGCTTAAGCCCGTATATGGGTCTACTCAACTTGATAATACTATTTCTAGTATAGTCAAACTTTCGTGCGAGCTTATCGTTTTCACCGAAAAATTCTTTTAGCCCTGGAAACTGCTTCATATAAATATTCTCCTTTAGGTCGCCAGCAAGGTAAGCAGATATAAAATCAGCTTGCAGTATGTACCAATTATTCAAAGCCGCCAACGCCATAAGGGTTCTCCAACTTGCCGACCTCGCGGTAGTGGATGATGTCTCATTGAAATCCACCCCTGGGGTTTGGGTGAAGCCTCTTGCTACGATTCTGGCTTTATACTTATCGAGTTCCATATTTGACTTATATTTTTTCTTCAGGACCCATTTTGACGTGACCAGGCTCTTTACATGCTCGGCTGGAATGTGCACAAACTTAAAAGTGTTGCGAAACAGACATCCTTCGATATCTATGTTTATGGCCTTTACCCAATATTCTTTTTCTGACCCTTTCATCGCTTGGTTGAACGTGGGCTCATCGGTTATTGCCGAAAATATGTAGCTCAATGGACCATGGGTAAAGCACAACGTTCTAAATAGTTCCTCACCATCACCATGTTGGCAATATTGGTCTCGGTCTATTGCTTTTCTGACCATACTGGAAGAAAAGGTATCAAGACTGACATCCCAACCACCATGTAGAGTTCCAAAATGGCGCCCAGTTACTGCATCATGAAAGTCTTCAATTATCGTATGGTCAGTTTTTTGCATCTCATCAACTACAGGTAATAAGTGTGTCAGTTCCTCATCAACCCCGACTGGCGCTTTCAGCTCTAACACTTGTAGGGCCTGGTGTTCGAAAGGGCGTTTAATAATTCGTCTGGGTCGGCCTCGTCCCCTTGGCACCACCGTCTCTGGTACATGGTTATCGGGAGCGTTGTAATCTTGGTTCCTGGCGTAATCCGTCTTACGAGATCTTAATCTGTCTTGGACGTGCTTTGGTAAAGATCTTATTATCTCCCCAGGGTCAGCACCCCATCCAGGCTCCGAAATTGTATTTTCGTACGCAATGACGTTTCATAGATTAGTGCACTTGATACTGATATTAATTCTTTTGTCAGATGATTAGTTTCTCGAGTAATTGGATCAATACGAGTCAACCATGCATAGAGGTTGGAAATGAAATCACTAGTCAGGAAGCAGAGGATAATAAGGTCAATCTAGTTCTATTAGGCAAGTCCTTGAATTATCTGGTATGGTTATGCAGTGTGGTAGAGGTCATGTATATATATAGGTTCAGCGTGTGAGAGATTTCCTCTGCACGCAACGTCTTCTGAATATACATTCACCACATACCTTTCACATCTCTTCCTTGGGAAGACCGATTTACTTCAATTCCAAATCCTTACTTTTCACCTTACGCTTCTTCCTCACTTTGTCTTCCCCTTTGGAAGACCACATCCATTATCTCGCCTCAGATCTCGTTATCACATTTACCTCCTTCACCAGTGCCCCACGGAACGCCGATTACTCTCTCTCTGAGATGACGTGGGGAGATATGAGAAATCTTCCACCGTCCAAAAGCCAAACTAACTTGTTCTTAGTACCTCGGTAGCCGAAAAACACGCCTCTAGTCCCATTTGCATCCAGTTTTTCACCTGTTATTCTGTGACTAGTGTCCACATGAGTTATACACAATGTTCTAGGGATCCACAGGTGGTCTATCCTAGCACTAGATTTATCAGGGTCAAATCGTGACCAATATACTTGCCATGGTGTTCTATGAACATCAACGGAGCTCTGTGATGTGAGGTTCAAAGTATAACAAGTCATTTCTAGAACGCAATTCCAGAACACGGATGGTATTTTCATCTGGATTGCGCAGCAACGAGCTGCATACTGAACAAATCTAATTCCTCGCTCCTATACTCCATTCTGGTATTGGTTATCCGGGGCTGATATAATCACGTTTATTTCTTGCTGGTGTGACGGCTGATAAGCCAATATTTTCCTGTAGCATATGATGGTCATCATATGCACAGACTAATGCAGCCCTATCCGGGTATGCTAGCTTCCTGTCAAGCGATCGGCAGGGTAGGACGCTTGGACTCAGCTTGGCGGAACTTGCCTATGTTTCATGTTGCAAGGGGTATTACATGTCATGGTGTTATTGTAGCATTGAGAGCCTGGTGGCAATTCATCGGAAGTGTTATAAGTAGATGCTACCTGGGCAGATGTAATTCCTCTCTTCATAGATAAATATAAACTACTTTACGATATACAGTGCTTCTGCCTCAATATCCCGAACCGTGACAGCTGGGCAGCAAACTCTTGGAACGTTTTAAGTCCCCAATCTCTTCCGCCGTCAATTGTTACTTGTTTCACCCTTGAGTTAAAAACTCTTCTCAGATCGGAGTTGGCTTGGCTGAGAATGCGTTTAAGTTCATCGGCGGCTTCGCTCTTTTTTTTCAATGCACGGAAGAAGCGGAAACGCGAAACATCTTCAGTTGTCAGGCAAAAATATCCATGACCTTCAATGGAAATGGGGTTCAATGTGCCAACATCGCAATGCTATCCTTCACCAACATTTCTCATCCTGGGTAGTCGCTCGGTTGTAGTGTACTTTAAGGAATTACCCATGTCGCACGCTTTACAGGGCAAAGACTCGACGTCTGACATGTTGAGATCGATTCCAACTGTATTCTTAATAGTCCATGCGGATCTTTCGGCACTTGGATGACACAGCCGCCTATGCCAGAGTACTAACGATTTCATCATCTTGTCTGACATAATAAAGCAGCCATCAACTAAACAAGATTGGTATTCGCGAATGAAATCACTTTCTTCTTCTGATAAGCCTTTTTTAATTTCTCCTGTCGAAGTTACGCTAACGTTTTTCTTTTGTACAAGTGATTTTGTAGGCTCGGGTTGATTGTGAAGCCACAGGAAGAAGCCTCGTCTCTCTGCGTCAATATATGATAGAATTTCACCAGTAGGGCTGTGTCAGGAATGCCTTTGATGTATAATATATATATGGAGATAGCCAGATCATAGTGTTCTATGATTTCTGGTCTGGTTTTTTAGCCAAGTGGTAATGCATCTATCTCGTGTATTATGTAGGGCAGCATCCATAGCCTGGCATCACGGGTCTTATCTTGTCTTGTTCTTGTTCGCTGTCTACATGTCGCTCATGACAGGCTGACAATCTGTTCGTCCCTCAACCGGCCACCTCTTCGGTAAAATCACTCTCCACTGACGATGTTAAGAGGAAATCCCTTGATTTATACAACTTATTTTAGTCTCATGACTGACCTGCTACCTTTAGGGCCAGTTAGAGTTAACCAAACTTCGCCGATAGATTCAGCATATACAGTGCCGTTCCCAGTTTGAATCGGAAACTGATAACTCCGAAGTTCGACAACTGTTCCAGATCTAAAATTTTGACGTTTATTGGTGGCGTCGACGTCGGCACCCGTATCAAATAACCAACGGTTAGAACAAGCATTACTACCCGCAGTGCTTAAGATCTGTTGGGCGACGTGAACATTACCGGCCGGTGGAGTAGATTCGAGTTGGTAGTAATCTTTTGTGGTTCTGTCACAGACTGGATCACTTTCATTTTCAGCTTTATTCTCAATATTGTGACGTCGTCGCATCATTTCTCTTTCATAAAAATCAACCACTTGATCATAAACATCAGATTCGGCTTGGATGGCGAAGTTCCCTCCTGACAGGTGTTCCTCTTGAATCTGACAATACTCATCAGCTATGGCTGGTGGAGGTCCAATATCATTCGAATTATTACTCGCAACGAAAGACGTTCTATTGTTGCTATCGCCTTGGTTAAATCGGCATCTGTTCCTCATGTGGCCAAGTTTCCAGCAATTCCAGCATCAAAATTTCTTCCCTTGATTATTCCAATTCGGACGTTTTTCTGCGGGGACTTCCTTTGTTTGTTTATTCTCATTGCTCTGGGTATTTCCCAATGTTCCCCTGATGTTTTTGTGGTTGCTTGGAACACCTTGTCTGATCTTGTCATGATGGGACAAGATAAAATCCTGGAGAAGAGGTTCAAGCTTACATTGGTTGAACCGAGCCAAGGTTGAAACCATGTCGTACCACCTCCCAGCATTTTCTTTTACTGATTGCTTAAACAGGATCATAAGTTGAGTTTTTGATGATTCACCACCGGCGGTGTGGAGATTTCAAGCTGCTGTCTTGAATTTGGTGACGAATTGAACTGGGCAACCTCTGCTATATTTCAGACCAACGTGCTTTTCCCACGAGGCCTCTATTTGGATGGTTCCTGCACGTCTGAACGTGCTCTCAAACAAGCGCATCATCTCGGTACCATTCTTGATGCCAGCGATCATTTCTGCGATTTCAGGCGTCACCGTTCTTTGGATTATCGCTGCGAGTTTTAGTTCGTCAAGCTGGGTTAACCTGAGTCCGGTATAAAATCCAATACATTCTAACTGGAGTATTATTGTCTCTCTGTAAATTGAATAATTTTCGATTCCACTCTAAAATATTTTGGGGTCCGGTTTCCAGTACAAAGAGGGCCAATCCAGAAGGGTCTGAGGTTTGTTGATGTTCCTGCGAGGTGCAGGCTCACTCCAGTCAGACTCAGGCATTTCCTCCAAGTCCATCTCCTCTTATTTGTCCGACTCCTCCTCTTCCACTAATCGCATCGGTGCCTTCCCGTTGGATGGACCTCGTCGTGGGTTCCGATAAATTTGGTAAACCTTTCCCACGCTTTCGTGGACTGAATCTTACACCCAACTGTTGGGCTTTCCCGAACGAGTAATCAGAAACTCCACCAGTTACAGATGGTCCAGGCCCAAAAAGTTCTCGTTCCTTTTCCATCCTCTCTTCCTCCTTGCTCTGCATACCTTGAACAATTATTTTACGATCCGCTTTTGACAACTTAGACTTATTCGACATAGTTAATGCCAATGTCTAAACACTATACACTGTTCGAGGATCAATACCACGACGGTTGATCCTCAGATAAATCGATGACAAAACAATGTCAAAACAGTCAGAATGACTAGATAATGCTACCATGTAAACAGTTAACAGTTAATATGAATGTCACGTGATGGTCAGGATAAAGAGAAAACCATGTTCATTTGTTATAAGAGAAACTACGGAATATATACAAGTCTCTAGCCTAGTCCCTCGTAACCCCCAAGTACAAAGAGTTGGATCTATATCCTTGGCACTGATCCTTATCTCGCTTATGGACTGCATTAATGCATAACAGACATTAGTCTGCTTACAGGATGAGATATAATAATAAGATGTGGTAATCTCTGGTAATGATCTACAATGTGCGGCAGAAAACCCTCAATTTATACCCTAATTCACTCGCTTAAAGTTAGGGTCAAGTGTATCAAACATTTTCAATACCGCCCTTGACATAACATTCCTAAAAGCATGTAACATCATACATATCGCAGCTATGCATTCAGCCGATGACAATTCTATTGCTTACTTTTCCTCGAGTATGCGCGAGTCGGACTCGTAATTCTCACAAGAATATTATCGGGAGTATTATTACAATGAATTGAAGTCGAGAGACAGCTATATATACACGTATCACATCCTGACTATGCTAACCAATTCCCGTTAGATCAATCCTAATATCATGAGCCCTTTCTGTTCCAAATATTCCCAAATATTGACACAGGATAATTGATGTGTCCGCTGTTTGTACAGAGTGCTAACTACAAGGGAAACTTCAACAATAACAGAGGAGAAACAGGACTACCTTGGGATGCCCCTGTAACAGCTAGAGACTGACTTAGCCGTCCACAAACTAAAAGAGATATCCCTCTCCCTGTTAGAATAGAAGATACTTAGGAAATAAATATGGCTGGTAGCTTATTCCTATGTAAGATTTGAAGTAACTTCTCAGGTTCCAGTCTGTCAAATGCTCCCATAATTTCTAGGAATACACAGGATACCACTTTGTTCTCTGCCATATTCTTTTCTGCAAAATGCTGAAGTAAGATTACTGCATCTACTGCAGACGCCTGTTTTCACCCTCCTATCTGACTAAAATGGGGAAGGCTAGGTGAAAAATTTGCTAGATACTGCTAGCAATAGACACATACAGTGTCTTAACCCAAAAGATCATTACTAATTAGTGTTAATTTTGTATGTCATTGCCCATCTAACTGCCAGCTCAATCTATAAAATAAACGTCCACTGCTAACAATCTTTAGGGCTGCAACACTGTACAGTTGAACGTGCAAAAACCCATAGTGGGTTCCGGATTTAATTATTGTTAAGGTTTATTCAATTGCTGGTACTTTTGTATTTCATTTTGCGTGCTGGGGTAGGTATTGAAAATATTAACAATTAAATTTCAATAATTATTTTCACCTTCAACACCAAAATCCAGTAGGGGTTTGGTAAGTTTCTTCTGTAGTCCAGTACACGCAATAATAACTTAATGTAGCAGGGGATGCCATGACACCTGAAAATTACTTTAAGAAATCGCTCGTGATCAGTCACCTTGCAGACTCCGTTCTCCTCATGCCTCTATAATCACTGCAGGACAACATCTTGGTCATCAACTGTGCAATAACTAGTTGTTGGTGTCGCACAGATGTTCAGAAGATAACTGTTAAACTATTGAAAAACTATTATCTTCCTCCACCTGTAGATGGAGCGTGTACCACAACCTCACAAATTCCCTATGGGATGGGTACCCACTCGATGAGAAGAACAACACATCTGGTAACCCCATCAGGGGTAATTATTCCGCCTGTCTGATGAAAGACGCCTCGGCAAGTCTATAACTTCATTCATGGGCCTTACCACCTGTCAGGCACTGACCAGACCTAATAGAATTCCTCTTCCGTTCCACATGACCATTTGGCCCGCCTTGCATTGTAAAAGCATACAAATTACTATAAATTGAGGGGGACGCAGACGGCGTTTCTACCTGTACGTGGTGTCCCCTACGAACCTAAAGTTTATCTTCAGAGCCAACAGAAACACGCATTACTTGGTCACGGAGGAAAAGCCATCCAAATGAGTATCCTGGGCGTACCCAGCTCCCATTGTGGTGGTGATAGATCAGAGTAAGTTGGCCCTTTTTACCAAGATGAATTCTCACCGTTTACAGATATTTTGGCATTATACTGTCTCCCAAGGAAAGAGCACCGCTACCTGAGCGCTGGCGGTGTCGGTACAAGGAGGATATTTGGACTATGGGATATTAGGGAGATACAGATCGGGATACGCACCTCGTGTGGCTCTGGTGTCTAGGCCTCGCCTGGCTGGAGTTGCAGGTTTTTTGAGACTTTTTCCCGCGTACCGGATTCCATGGCTGCTCTTTTTCATTTTTTTTTTAAGCAGAAGGTTCCGTAGAAAAGGTGATTGAATTCTACGGGTAATTACTGAGCCAAATGGCTACTCGTCATGGGTCAATGTATCAATCATCTTAGGTTCGAGGTAAAAGGTAAAAGGGGATAGAAGTACTGTAAAAGGTGTGGCCCGGGTCAGAGAGGAGCCCTAGTCTTATGATAGTCTTGGTCCCTACACAGCACGAATAAACACCACTACTAACTAACTAACTAATTTGATTAAAACATGTCAGTAATGCGACTTACAGGTAGTTTTTAAATGAAGTTTGTGCTTAATGTCTTCGCTATCACATTGACCATGACATTTATCTAGACACATTGAGGGAGTCGTTTTTCAACGAGAGATGATGCGACTGTTTTCTCTTGGAAGATCTTTTAGTACTGGATTTAACATGTTATTTGAGTGTATCGCAGATGCGTGTAATTATTTAGTGGCGAATGTGTCCTGAGTATATGTGTTAGCAATCGTTATCAAGATAGATTTTTTATTCTTCTTTGGCTTATGTGTATATTCTTCCTCGATAATTGAAGTCGAAAATGTTGCCAGTTAACATTTCTTATATCGGGTGTATCAAGAACGTAGGCTTGGTGTTATTTTGAAATCTTCTTTCTTCGACATTTTTGAGAGTGATCTTCATCTGCACCTCGTTAATGAAGGTCTCAGCTTTCCGGTAGAAAAAATCTTGTTGCTGAAATTATATATATGAATCTGGAAGCTTGATGAAAGTTAAGAAGCGGTTTTAGAAGTTTTAATATCTTTTACTTGAAGCAACCGCGTAGTCCGTTTCTAAAGCTAATTTTTGAGAATTTCAATCCGATGTAGGTGTTGTACCTGATACCCTAAGGATTTCCATATCGATGGCGATTAATTATTTGATGACAATGTTGCTCGAGTCAGTTGTTCAGTTTCTTGACGGGTCTGCGGGAGTGATTTTCTGACCCTGTAAATTCAGTCGTTATGAACAAATTAGAGACATACCTGAAGTTAATCGCTGTGTGAGGATCAGCGACGACATATTTTAGTTGGTGAAACGATATTTGTTTGTAGCTTTTTCTTCTATTTGAAGCTTTCCCTGCTAATTTCTATTCCCATTCCTGTGATCAGTCTTTAACTTGGTTTGAAGACGAACCTAATTCAGTGCCAGTGGTGTCTCTATCGCGACGACCTGCTTAAATGTCAGGCAGATATATACATAGATGGAACTCGATCATTTTTAGTACCATATTAGTTACGGCCAAAATTTAGCGACCGATAGTAATCTGTGAATTAGTGGCTCAATCCCTATTTTGTGGGATCGAACATTCTACAGTCCAACCTCATCTGTAGCTATAGTGGGTCCCGGTATAAATGTTGAAAAGATTCATTGTAACTTGGGGTTTTATATTTGCAACACTTACCCTTACAGGTCATTTTGCGTGCAGGGGTAAGTATTACAAATGTAAATTGTTTAATTTCGATAAATATTTTCAACATTTATACCGGTACCCACTATCGCTATAGATGAGGCTGGACTGTATCCCTAATTTACCAGTACAATAGATCCCTTTTAGCTAATAGCGGGTCCCGGTATAATTACTGAAGAGATTCATCGAAAATTTACTGTTTAAATTTGCAATACTTACCCCTGCGCCCAAAATGACCAGTAAGGGTAAGTGTTGCAAATATAAAAGTCCAAGTCACAATGAATCTTTTCAACATTCATACCGGGACCCAGTATTAGCTAAGAGAGGTTATACTGTACTCTCATGATAGGGTATTGTTCGTTGATCCGCTTCTTATAGGGTACAGGGGTTAAAGCGGGGATAAAGTGGAGATAAAGTGGTGATATTCCAGGTTACCTCACGATAGATCCACAGTATCCCTGTTAGCTTCAAATTTTAAAATCTTATGGCCTAAGGCATAAGAGATATGCATCTGTATATGAAGTCCAACGCCCACCTTCATGCCTGCACCTTTCTTCACTCGCGCACACCTGAGGTCGTTTCGTTTAAATCATTGTCAGCTATTTACTATTATTTTGCTCAACGGCATACTTTTATTTCATTCATCTATCTAATTTTTACTTCATGTGAGTGCATCTGAACCTTAAGTCAACTACTTTAGAAGATTTTAATTTACTGTACTAGATTGCCGCAAAGATGGATTCACCTCAACAACCTTCTCCATCATCAGCATCTCCTACTTATGCAAAACGCCTAACACAAACTCAACGTATTCAAGTAAGTCTGAAATCTACAAATTGATAAGGTTAAGAGAGTAACATGTGCAGGTTAGAACCTTGGCCAGTGAGGGACACAGTTACGTCAAAATCTCTCAACGCCTTGGGATTACATGGCGACAGGTACAATACACCATGAGCGTTGAAAATACCGAGCCTCAGTACTCCAGTGGTAGGCCACCTATTCTAAGTAGTTCCCAGGTCGATGAAATAGAATTTTTCGTCTGTTTATCATCGGAAAATCGTCGGATGTCATTTTTCCAACTTGCACATTTTATATTTCGGCACTTTGGTGTGAGCGAGAATGTGATCCGACGTGAACTGGCAAAGAGGGGACATGCACGCAGGATTGCACGATTAAAACCTCCTATCTCTTCAGTCAACAAACTGAAGAGATATGAGTTTGCCAGAATACATCTCCACTGGCGGAAGGAACATTGGATGAGAGTCCTCTGGTCCGACGAGACTTGGGCTATGAATGGTCGGCAAAGTGATCGTTGGGTCACAAGAAAGGTCAGTAGTCCCTTAAAGGCTCCTAAGATTTAGAGTTCCCTTGAGCTAAGTTTAAGTCAAAGATTGGGGAAGAGTACGAAGATACCTGTGTCCTAGCCAAGACGCGGAGGAGAGTTGGGTGGATGTTCTGGGGATCTTTCTTTGGACGACAGAAGGGGCCTTGCCTGATTTGGGAGAAGGAGTGGGGCCATATCACTGCGGCCAGTTACTGCGAGAGGATAGTGCCTCTCATAGAGAGTGCGGTCTTTCGGGAACCAGGACTAGATGTGATGCAGGACAACGCCCCTCCTCACAAGTCGAGGCAAACTATGCGTGAGTTTGAAAGGAGGAATATTTCTCTAATGGAGTGGCCGCCATATTCTCCTGATTTAAATCCGATAGAAACTTTGTGGAGTTATATGAAAGCGTACATGGAGCGTCTTTATCCAGCGTTGGATCAAGGGGGGCAGCGGAGTCAAGGGCATCTTCGTCAAATAGTGAACGAGGCGTGGGATCTGGGGTTTAATGGGGATGACTTGGAGAAACTGATAGATTCGATGCCCCGAAGAATCAGAGCCGTTTACGAAGCTGAAGGCGGATATGTAAATTATTAGCTAGATAGAAGTATAATTTATTTATGAAATGTATTAATGAATTAAAAAGTGAATAGAGGGCTATAATGGACCAAAAAAGCAAAACCAACGAATATTTCGTTGTGAAATTTTTGCCATACAAATTTAAAGTTTAGGTGGGGAGATCTACTTATCGTCATGCTAATTCAAGTTAGTAAAAGCCTATATACCCTGTAAAAGTCGAATTTTAGCGCCTATACACGATTAATACCGTAGTATCAGAGTAGTTTGTTGCAGTGCAATAATTGTCAGGATTTATGTAAAATTCACAAATCTTGACAATAATTAGATTGCGACCCATTGTAAATTAAGAGAGGTTTAACTGTACAGTCGTCCCTCTCTAACTCGATAGTGGGTCTCGGTATAAGTGTTGAAAATATTCATTGTAATTTGGACTTTTATATTTGCAACACTTACCCTTACAGGTCATTTTGCGTGCAGGGGTAAGTATTGCAAATGTAAATGGTTGAATTTCAATGAATATTTTCAACCCTTATACCGGGACCCACTAACGAGTCAGAGAGGGACGACAGTACGTCGATGCGAGATAATGCATGGGAATGATATGCAAAATTACTCTCAACGTGCAATAGAAACATGTTTCTAGTTGGAAGGGATGCTTTTCAGTTGTAAGGGGCGTGTTTGGTTACAGAAGATTTAAATAACACTATCGTTACAGAAAGGGGTTTTGGCGTTGGGGATTGATCATGCCGTTCTACATGCTAAACATGCTAGTCATGCTGGAGCAGCTGTTTGTAACGATGATGATGATCTGAAGGAGTAACGGAATTGGCTATATTGGGGAGATTTCCAGATGAAAGAGGAGGGAGGTCATTGTGACTTATGTTGTTATTATTCTTTTAGGCCAGTGTGGTCATCGCAAGCAGATTCCGTTGGAGTAGAATCTACATCGTCTTTTTACAGTGTTTTCGTGGCTAGTGAAGTCCATTTGTTATAATCACATTTATCTTCAAACATTTATCTGCAATAAGTTCTATCCGTGTAGTACAGAATGTTTTACAGCCAGGGTTTTGATGAAGATCTTAATACAAATGGAGTTATTTCTGGTCACATATTGTGTCCAAACAATGATCTCGCCATCATATTAGGTAATATGTTTCGCTCGTGACTTTTCATTGCTTGTAATTTATGCGAGCGGAAATTTTGACGCCTTGAACCCACCGTCCTCCCTGGGAACACATTGACAGATCAACTGCAAAACTCGAAATTGGGGCGGTGGGACGCAAAGACGGTATCATTGAGTATAAAAATTGGTGTGCATCACGCGAATATAAGTTACTAGACCTTTCTGTTTATTCAGATGGATCAGTCAACAAAGATGGACATGCAGGAGCTGCCTACTGCATTTACCGAGGCCCCTCCACCGAGGTTGCACATGGGCTCGTCCCGCTTGGAAAGGCGGTTGAAATTTACGATGCAGAGATCCTCGGGGCACTAGAAGGATTAAAGACCGCTACAGGTCACCCGTTGGCCAAATACGCTACTGATTTGACAATTTTACTTGATAATGAAGAAGCCGCACTCCGTCTACACACTGGAACCACAACACCAAGTAGCTCACGGCAGATTCTCGAATTCCAAGTACTTCGAAAACAATGGGAGAATAGATCAAGATCTCGAGTTGCTGCAGTCGGCAAAGTCTTTATTCGATGGATTCCAAGCCACGCAAGCATATCAGGAAATGAACGTGCAGATAATTTAGCTAGAACGGCCTGCACCATGCCTACCCAACGAATTCAAGCGTCCGCCGCAAAAGCGCGTCAATTGATAAAAGAACGATACGAATCAGAAATCTCTGTTTATTGGGATGAAAATGTACCGGAAAGGTACAGATTACTAAATATTAGAATGAGTGGGAGTCCTCCCCAAGAGCTTTGACTCATGACTAGAAAAAACTTGGGTACTCTCCTCGCTGCTAGATCTGGACATGGTAACTTTGCGGCATACCATCGACGCTTTAAACACACCGATGCCAACACTGCCTGCTTTTGTGGACAAGATCTTTCGGTTGAACACCCCTTCTACTGTAGAAGACTACAACGGAAAAGAGCACCTCGACCCATCCCCTCCAAAGATCAAGAAGAAGATATAAAGTGGATTCTGGGCACAACTGAGGGGGCAAAAGCTTTTGAGAAATGGTGCTCTGAGGTAAAGCCATACGAAACATAGGCCCGGTCAAAAGGAGGAAACTTTTTCTAATCTGTTAAAAAAAAAAACATCAAAATTAAAACATCAAAATTAAAACATCAAAATTAAAACATCAAAATTAAAACATCAAAATTAAAACATCAAAATTAAAACATCAAAATTAAAAATCAAAATCATGTAAATAACTTTCTGTTCAGTAAATATACTGGGCGTGCAGATCAGATGGGCTTTTGTCCCGATGCGACTCTCGCAACACTGCGAGTAGTTTGTGTAGATAGTTTGTCGTATTTAAACGAGAGTAAGTGCCTGGTGGCCTTAAGCTGCGCAGGTACGCCAATCGCCCCTCGGGAGGCACGAGGCCGGGTTACGCCCGTGAGCCTGCTTGGCGTTAAATGTTTTAATAATAATAATAATTTTGACGACCTGACAAGGGCCCAAAGCAGCCTAGCAACACAGATACGGAGCGGACACATAGGGGTTCGCTCGTACCTATTTCGAAGAAAAGTACCAGGAGTCGAAAGTCCAAGATGCCCCTGTGGATATCCAACTCAAAATATAAGACACATGATCATGTCTTGCCCACAATGGTCAAAGGGAAGAGGAGGAGTTTGGGCGAAAGCCAAAGTGAAATCCTTTGAGGCTATGACGAACAGTCCAGAAGATATCTCTAGAATTACAAAGTGGATACTTCAAGAAGGATGGTTTGAGCAGTTCCGGTTGGTAAGGGATGTTGAAACCGCCATAGCAGCGAGAACAAAGAAGGTTGATTGGGTAGAAATGGGTTCCACGAATGGCTAAGTAGCGATGATTGCACTTCCTAAAGGTAAGTCTCTGACAAAACAAACAAAGGAATACAACGGGCAGTATAAGGGGGTTTTCACCGAAAGGTTTCCTCCTATGTAAATATAATAGTTTATAGATTCCTGCATGGGCCATTAAAGGCACTCTATCAGGTTAATGAAATCAAATCAAATCAAATAATTTTGACGCCTTGACTTTTCTACACTAGATATTCTTCCGTTGGGCCGGATGGTGCAGTGGTACAATCTCCGGGCCATTCTCCCAGACAGAGTCTAGGTAAATTGGATTCATGCCCCACTTGAGACCGGAAAAAGCTGGGTTGAATCCCGCAAGATCTTCATACCGCACTCTCTCCCGGTGATACCGCGGGGGTTTCTCGCTTTACCCGGGGATGAGGATTTACAGACGATATGATATGCCGTAAGGGTTGTCTTCGTAGTGGTATCTGCATCCGTAATCTGAGGATGAGTGGCAAAACTGGACGATTGTACCCCCACCCCACTACAAAACTGACATTATTATTTTTTAATGGAGCTGGATTCGATCAATTAAGAACTCATCTGCGAACCAATGTTGGATGAAGTAAAATTACTTCAAGGAAATTTACCTGATCAATGTTTAATATAAGTGATCTTCATAGTCGTCACGATGTCGTGAGCAAGTTCTTTTCCATGGGATACTGAACTTGTCACCAAGTAAAAATTAGCTCTCTAGCTATGACCGTTTTTCTTGAACCATTCTCTCGTAGCGTGTGAACTCGAAGTCGGTGATCTCAGGTGAGATGCGTTCTGTTAAGGGGAAATGTTGGCGGCGAATTAGTCGTAGTTATCATTAGCATATTGCTTTCTCAGCAACGATTTTTATCAAACAAGAGATCGTTGAAACGTATTTCGTCTTTCTAGGGAATATTCTAATATAAATTCTCGTTCAAGGTGAGAGCATACGAGTGCTGTAGGATTACTTGATGTAAATGATGGTTGTAAAGTGAGCTCGGTATGTTGTGCTGACTCGGTTATGACTCAAGGATATCTAGAGTTTGAAGCTTATGGATAACGTGCCAAGTGACAGAGTTGCTGGAACTAATGAGTCATGTATAACATCTTCTTTTATACAATAATAGAACTCGCATTGTAGTTTCATAGTAGGCATCGGATATTTGATATTGGAGGAAAGATGTATATAGATACTGCCATCGTCAGAGGAGCAAGAATAATAGTCTCCATCGTGACCATCAAGGCGATATTCCATCCACTATACGCATTCAGTATAATCATTTATATCGTACTTACCATTCATTCACACCATTGACTATTCCATCGAAGGACAGCTCCATCACTAGACAAGTCGCCAACCACTCCACATCCCATTTAACTTTATAACACGGTAAGATAATTACATACCAAACACCGACCGGGCCCTTCTCCCAGGAAGAGTCTGGGTAGCTTGGATTCGTGCCCCACTTGAGACTGGAAATATCTGGGTTGAATCACACAAGACCTTGAAACCACACTCTGTCGCGGTGATACTGGAGTCCTAGAGTGATGAAAGCCTACTTAGATAACCATGGGGGTTTCTCGCTCTACCCGGGGATGCGGATGCGGATTCATAGATGGAGTGACATGCCGTTAGGTCTGACTCCATGGTGGTATCTGCATCTGTAATCTGAGGATGGGTATTCCAAACGTCAAACTGAGTCGTTCTGCAATACATACGTGTCATAGCCCGAGGCTGCATACATGAAATTGAATCAGTAAAAAAATCAGAGCCGAATTCATGGTTTATAGATGGAGAGGAACTTTCCAAGTCGAGTTCCATAATCCCCTTTATGACATGTGTAATAACGTTTGGCGGGGGATTATCTTCAGAATTAGACTTTTTTCAATTATTATTATCTGGCACCAGTTACAGAATTATATACAGTAGATTTGATTCCTATGAGCGATTGTTTGATGGTGAAGTGACTATTACCTTTTCTACACCCGATGGGCCAATACTGTAAAAAGTTACCTTTACTAATATTGTCTACCCGCCACTTGTTAAAAGTTACGATGGCGAAACATGCAATGCAGTTAAGCATCAAGGCATTGACCGGATGAATAAGATCATGCCGGAGCATTATGCTTCAGGCATGTAATGCGTAGGTCTGATATGCCTAGGACATATATGGACAAAATTATGTACATTACCTGATGATAAGAGGATGAGTTTTTCCTTTGTAATCTAGATTGTCTATGATATGCGTGAGATTGGAAGCTGATTCAAAAGCCATCTTAATTAAATATATTCTCCTTACACCCATCTATTCATTCGTGTATCCAAATCATAAATTATTCAGTCTGTTGATAATATCTTGCTCAATAACCGATATAATATTTAACAAATACAGATGTCTTTGGAAGATAAATATTTTTCTCTAGAATGACCTATTTTTGATATTTGAAACACCAGTACTCGAACTTCATTTGAAGATACCCCTACGAAAATAACGCCTTACGGCATGTACCCTTTTCCATGAAGACAATCCATAGGGAAAAGCGAGACAAACCTATGGTTATCTGGATATGCTTTCGTCATCCTACAATTACGAAATCATCACCGCCTTAAATGTGATGTGATGGACTAGCTGGATCTGAGCAAGTTCTCTCTTTGTGTTTCACGTGGGGCCTGTGTCTACACGACTCAGACTCTACTCGGGAGAGCGGCCTGGACGGTGTACCACTACACCATCCAACCCAATAATGAGGCGTACTACATGTGGTAATACTCTTTACTCGTTCATTCATTTGCTTTCACAGAAAATCAGTAGTCTATATAGTTGTGCTCTGTAAATCCTCAACTGTTTCCTTGGAATTTTTCTATCACCGGCGGTCCCTCAAATGTTAATGAATCTATGATCATGATAAGTCGACTGCACTAAGTTTTGAAATAAATCTATGTAAGTCATGTTATCCGGAACTCACGCATACAGTCTCGCATGATATTCATTTACACCCGTGTCGTTTTGCAGGGGTAAATCTGTAAATCTTTATGCTGAAGGAGAAGTTCTCTATGATAATCTCATGCAGAATTCCTGCAGCTCTGATGTATACGGCCATAATGTACGTTGAAAGTGCTAGGGTGTCTTGCAAGGGGAAATGCTGATTGGACGTATTAACTCATTAGATTTTTCCGTAAAACATTTACACCCATGCAAGTTTCACCAAGGGTCGGATGGTGCAGTGGTACACTATCCAGGCCGTTCTTCCAAGTAGAGTCTGGGTAGCTTGGACACATGCCCCACTTGAGACAGGAGAAAGCTGGTTCGAATCCAGCAAGACCCTCACACCACTTCTCTCGCGGTGATACTGTATTCGTAGAATGACGAAAGCATGCTCAGATAGCCACAGGTTTTTCTCGCTTTTCCCTGTGGTGGGTATTCACGGAAGAGGGTACATGTCGTAAGGCGTTATTCTCGTAGTGGTATCTGCAAATGAAATCTGAGTATGAGTGTTCCAAACGTCAAACAGAGTTATTCTGCGTCACATACATGTCTTCCGTAATCATTCGCGTCATAGCCTCAGGCTGCATACGCAAATATGATTTAAAAAAAAAAAGTTTCACCAAAAATCAATCTACAGTCGTCCCTCTCTAACTCGATAGTGGGTCCCGGTATAAGTGTTGAAAATATTCATTGAAATTCAACCATTTACATTTGCAATACTTGCCCCTGCACGCAAAATGACCTGTAAGGGTATGTGTTGCAAATATAAAAGTCCAAGTTACAATGAATATTTTCAACACTTATACCGCGACCCACTATCGAGTTAGAGAGGGACGATTGTAAATTCAAATTAATTTTGAGGATATTATTTTTCATTTCTATTCAAAGTTCCTGTAAAAATAACTGTAGATTTCACAGCTAATGGTCTCTAGATCCACCTTGCGCTCGAACAATTGCCAAGCACCTATCTTGCATATCACTAAGAATCTTTGCGAGAGTTTCAGGCTTTGTGTATTCCTGCCAGGCTTCTTCCACAAGGGATTGAATTTCAGCCCTCCCACATTGCCGTCCTAGATCGGAGTCTCCATATCGATCCTGTATATATGACTTCATCAATCCCCATACATTTTTGATTTGATTCAAATCAGGGGAGGATGGCGGCCAGTTCATAGGTAGTATCCCATGTTCACCAAGGTACTCCTTCACGACAGCTGCAGTGTGAACGGGGGCGTTGTCTTGAATAAACTGCATAACAACACCCGTTCTTGCAAGGCTTGACCTCAGAAATCTAACAACCTCTGGAAGAATATGTTGACGATAACCTTCCCCGATTATTTTCTTCCAGCTTCTTTGCCAGAACACAAAAACACCTGCTTGGGTGCCGGCAAAGCATCCCCAAAACATCAAAGAATTATTTTTCGTATAGCGATCGATGATGCATGTACTTTGGTACTCTTCGTGGTCCTGTAAAAATCTTTAACGTTTCACATCTTTCTTTAACTAATGAAACGAAAACTGATCTTCCTAGCGACATGTACTTTGTTGACTAGACCATCGTTTATCCACGTCTCGTCACTCCAGATTATCCGAAACCAGTCATTTAGGCTTAAAAGCTGATGTCATTCAGCCTACTCAAGCCTTAGTCTTCTATGTTCGTCAGAGAGAGAAGGCTTTTTTCTGGCAATGCGCCTGCTATAGGCTCTTCTCTTGAGCGCATTTCGAGTTGCATCTTCGCCAACATTACATTGTGGAAAATTAACTGCTAGCTCCAGGTATGTCATTTGCCGAGTCTCTTTCGAGCTGCAGACAAATATTTCTGACTCGTCTTGTTCGGGATTTATTCTAGGTTTTTAACCAGTGCTTTATCGTAGCTCAACACATCCCATGCGAATCGTATACCTTATTTGATGAATAGTATCTCCAAGTATATCAGAGTTCTCCTTATTGGTTTTTCCGGCTTCATGAAGAGTTAAAACCTGATTTCAATTCTGTGAAACTGTGACATAATTGTAAATAATCGTCTTGTTGCTGTTTGTCTATACTGTTATATCATAGGGAATTATTGGAAATTACTTTGAAGACGATATCAGATGAAGAAAACGATTAAGACTAGGAAAAGTAGAATTCGACAAGATGGAACAGGCAGATAGGGGTCGAGCAGAGCAAGTGGACACAAGTGGGATGAAATGACATCAACACTTTAGCTTGATGGTTATGTAATATGATGTGTTGGGAGCGGACGTGCTAAACGGACAGTCCCAAATGCTCGCTGGACATCCCTGCAAGTAGATTGCGCTTCCACGCTAACCAAATCTGCATTGATCAGCGATCTCGTCGAATATTTTTTGCGCTACTCCAAATTTGGTCACTATCGTTACAAGTATAGTAGTTACCATGACAACTTAGAGCCCGTGTTTAACAAACATAACATAAAGATACCATTTAGAAATATTGGTCCTGGAATTGCCTAAATAACTTTTCCAAATCGTCCAATTCTATATTCCAATTTCATCTTCCTCACCTCCAACTTCGCCTCACTTATTGAACTCCAAATTACAATGGCTGAACTGAACTTTAATGCGCTATCAGCATCAATCAACATATCTCAAGATACTAATGAAAGAGGTATTTTTCCCTTTCTTTCTACTAAAATACATATTGGCTGATTTCTCCAGGAATGGTTACCGGAAGTGCTCTTTTAGAGGCCCATGATGGGCATCAAAGTATACCAAATAATGAGGATACCCGTATGCTAAGCTCCCTAAAACTAATTCATTTATGGCAAAATTTCCACTAATACGCAATTTCTTCAGTCGAGACCCAGTGCGGAAGTATGGAAGAAATAATTGGTGTCCGGATCGACTAAATGGAGGACTGTAAGAGAGCTGTCGAGCACCTAGCTAACGAAAATGGATTTGCGACAGTCCTCCATTTGGTCGATCCGGACACTAATTATTTCTTCCATACCTCCGCACTGGGTCTCGACTGAAGAAATTGCGTATTAGTGGAAATTTTGCCATAAATGAATTAGTTTTAGGGAGCTTAGCATACGGGTATCCTCATTATTTGGTATACTTTGATGCCCATCATGGGCCTCTAAAAGAGCACTTCCGGTAACCATTCCTGGAGAAATCAGCCAATATGTATTTTAGTAGAAAGAAAGGGAAAAATACCTCTTTCATTAGTATCTTGAGATATGTTGATTGATGCTGATAGCGCATTAAAGTTCAGTTCAGCCATTGTAATTTGGAGTTCAATAAGTGAGGCGAAGTTGGAGGTGAGGAAGATGAAATTGGAATATAGAATTGGACGATTTGGAAAAGTTATTTAGGCAATTCCAGGACCAATATTTCTAAATGGTATCTTTATGTTATGTTTGTTAAACACGGGCTCTAAGTTGTCATGGTAACTACTATACTTGTAACGATAGTGACCAAATTTGGAGTAGCGCAAAAAATATTCGACGAGATCGCTGATCAATGCAGATTTGGTTAGCGTGGAAGCGCAATCTACTTGCAGGGATGTCCAGCGAGCATTTGGGACTGTCCGCTTAGCACGTCCGGGTTGGGAGTATCCTGTAACTAATACAGTAGAATCTCTCATAGCTAATAGTGGGTCCCGGTATAATTACTGAAGAGATTCATAGAAATTACCGTTTACATTTGTAATACTTACCCCTGCACGCAAAATGACCTGTAAGGGTAAGTGTTGCAAATATAAAAGTCCAAGTTACTCTGATACTACGGTATTAATCGTGTATAGGCGCTAAAATTCGACTTTTACAGGGTATATAGGCTTTTACTAACTTGAATTAGCATGACGATAAGTAGATCTCCCCACCTAAACTTTAAATTTGTATGGCAAAAATTTCACAACGAAATATTCGTTGGTTTTGCTTTTTTGGTCCATTATAGCCCTCTATTCACTTTTTAATTCATTAATACATTTCATAAATAAATTATACTTCTATCTAGCTAATAATTTACATATCCGCCTTCAGCTTCGTAAACGGCTCTGATTCTTCGGGGCATCGAATCTATCAGTTTCTCCAAGTCATCCCCATTAAACCCCAGATCCCACACCTCGTTCACTATTTGACGAAGATGCCCTTGACTCCGCTGCCCCCCTTGATCCATCGCTGGATAAAGACGCTCCATGTACGCTTTCATATAACTCCACAAAGTTTCTATCGGATTTAAATCAGGAGAATATGGCGGCCACTCCATTAGAGAAATATTCCTCCTTTCAAACTCACGCATAGTTTGCCTCGACTTGTGAGGAGGGGCGTTGTCCTGCATCACATCTAGTCCTGGTTCCCGAAAGACCGCACTCTCTATGAGAGGCACTATCCTCTCGCAGTAACTGGCCGCAGTGATATGGCCCCACTCCTTCTCCCAAATCAGGCAAGGCCCCTTCTGTCGTCCAAAGAAAGATCCCCAGAACATCCACCCAACTCTCCTCCGCGTCTTGGCTAGGACACAGGTATCTTCGTACTCTTCCCCAATCTTTGACTTAAACTTAGCTCAAGGGAACTCTAAATCTTAGGAGCCTTTAAGGGACTACTGACCTTTCTTGTGACCCAACGATCACTTTGCCGACCATTCATAGCCCAAGTCTCGTCGGACCAGAGGACTCTCATCCAATGTTCCTTCCGCCAGTGGAGATGTATTCTAGCAAACTCATATCTCTTCAGTTTGTTGACTGAAGAGATAGGAGGTTTTAATCGTGCAATCCTGCGTGCATATCCCCTCTTTGCCAGTTCACGTCGGATCACATTCTCGCTCACACCGAAGTGCCGAAATATAAAATGTGTAAGTTGGAAAAATGACATCCGACGATTTTCCGATGATAAACAGACGAAAAATTCTATTTCATCGACCTGGGAACTACTTAGAATAGGTGGCCTACCACTGGAGTACTGAGGCTCAGTATTTTCAACGCTCATGGTGTATTGTACCTGTCGCCATGTAATCCCAAGGCGTTGAGAGATTTTGACGTAACTGTGTCCCTCACTGGCCAAGGTTCTAACCTGCACATGTTACTCTCTTAACCTTATCAATTTGTAGATTTCAGACTTACTTGAATACGTTGAGTTTGTGTTAGGCGTTTTGCATAAGTAGGAGATGCTGATGATGGAGAAGGTTGTTGAGGTGAATCCATCTTTGCGGCAATCTAGTACAGTAAATTAAAATCTTCTAAAGTAGTTGACTTAAGGTTCAGATGCACTCACATGAAGTAAAAATTAGATAGATGAATGAAATAAAAGTATGCCGTTGAGCAAAATAATAGTAAATAGCTGACAATGATTTAAACGAAACGACCTCAGGTGTGCGCGAGTGAAGAAAGGTGCAGGCATGAAGGTGGGCGTTGGACTTCATATACAGATGCATATCTCTTATGCCTTAGGCCATAAGATTTTAAAATTTGAAGCTAACAGGGATACTGTGGATCTATCGTGAGGTAACCTGGAATATCACCACTTTATCTCCACTTTATCCCCGCTTTAACCCCTGTACCCTATAAGAAGCGGATCAACGAACAATACCCTATCATGAGAGTACAATGAATCTTTTCGACATTTATACTAGGATCCACTATTAGCTATGAGAAGTTCTACTGTTTGTATATTCCCTGTAAAAACTGGGGCATATCCCTATTTTTCCTCGTCGATCACCGAGAAAAGGATGCCCCTGAGGCCCTGTAGATTAAGTTACTTAGACAACACTTTGTTCAGTATGATCCAGAACTTCATCAGAAGGGTAGTGAGTCACAAGATATTTGTTTTCAAGATTTATTGAAGTTTTATGAATATTATTCGTAATACTTATCCTTGTACGAGGAATATTCGGTAGGGGTAAGAATTGCAAATATAATAGCTTAAACTTCGATTAATGTTTATAATAATTACAGTCAGACCCACTATCTATACAAAAATGTTCGATATTATAGTTATCACATGATAATATGTATGATGCCAATGTTTAGATGTACTGGATAGCAGGAATATGACTTATTAGTGACTGGAATTAATAATGTGCGTCAATGCTCGCCATGAAGTCCAAACGCTGTACGAAACTAATTTCTATCACCAACAAAATTTATCCCTATAATCTAGTACTATTATCAGTGCCGGAGCCGTAGCTGAAGCCCGGTAGACGTTAAAAATAAATATACAACAGTGCCGGTACATCTACAATCGTCCCTCTCTAACTCGATAATGAGTCCCGGTATAAGTGTTGAAAATATTTATTGAAATTCACCCATTTACATTTGCAATACTTAACCCTGCACGCAAAATGACTTGTAAGAGTAAGTGTTGCAAATATAAAAGTCCAAGTTACAATAAATATTTTCAACACTTATACCGGGACCCACTATCGAGTTAGAGAGGGACGACTGTACTAGTACATTCCAGTGACTGTAGGGGCTGTAGCATAAATTAAATAAAACAAGAAATAAGTCTTGTCAATTACAGTAGTAACTTGTAGAGTGCTGTTTTACGTGACTTATTTTGATCTTTATCTCGAGATCATCATTGCAACCAGTCGGGCGTGTGATAATTTATCCGTGATACAATGTAGAAGGTTGCAAAGTAATCGAAGTTCATAGAGAAAGTTCTGTGATCTACAGCTCTATCTCATCCAATAGCAGGATACAAGAAATATTTCAATTGTGGGCTTCTATTATCCCTGCCTTAATGCACTGGCGCTTGAATAACATTGACACACGGATCAAAAATCAATGATGCGAACTTAATTGAAATATGTCAAGTGCATAACGTTACCACAACTTTTAAGGCTCTCCCACATATTCGAAAATGAATAAAAATAAATTTTGGTAAATAGACGATATTACTGTCGTCGAGTAAATTTCAGCCCCAAATTCTCAGCGACGACGATGAGAACCTCCACGACACTTAACGTAAATTTTAGAGTCAAAAAAGTCGACAACAGACTAGCAATGACATGAAAATGTGATTCATTGCCCAAAAGGAGCCAGAAGACTCAGGCTTAAGTGAAGTGGGTGGATTAGGTAATCATGATTAGGTAATATGCCCCTCGCTCGGATTCTTTTCATACCCTATTCTTCTTCAGCACCCCTGTCGATTTTGATGTGGCGCGGGTCGCAGCTGACAGTTACTTCATAGATCTGATTTTGATTACTTCAGTGACAACGGCTTCCTTATAAAGTCTATTCCAATTATTCATGATTCCTCACTGTTAAACCTGAACGTTCAACATCGTTCTTTCTCTCAGCCCCGTGACCATTGCATTTGTATACTGAACTTCAATCTCATTTCAATTTATAATTTTAATATCAATCGGCAACGGAAATAGAGCATTGCTGATAAGAGATAAAATAGTGGCGTCAACCTCCTTATGGTCATAGCTCGATTCTTTTCTTCAATAGAAATTCCAATGCTAACAATATCATACAGACGGATTCTCTGATAGGTGTATAATAATGGCATCTCTACCTCTCAGCAGTACCCGCGCTTTCCCGCTCCCGACACCCCATCCTCAAGTCTCGACTAATTCTCTACCGGAATTACTCTACGACGATGACCCGTTGGATGCTTCAAAAGATGCACGTCAGATTGTGAGGATGGCGCAATGTCCACAATGTTCATATCCCTTAGAAGAACCGGTTACTCTTCCGTGTGGAAACTCGCTGTGCAAACGATGTATTCCGAAACTGCATCTACGACAAAATATATCATATCCAGCTACGCCGAATAGATTACAGGGGTTTACGTGTCCTTTTGCGACGTGCAGAGCGGATCATGCAATAGGAGATTGCAATGTTGATGTGGTCTTGAATAAAATTATGGCTATAGTGAGACTTGATATGAGTAAAGCCAGAGAAAAAGCTAAAGCTTTCGAAGTTCGCTTGCACCTGCAGGAAAAAGAACCTAGAAATCTAGCAGGGAAATCACTCACAAATACAGAAAGGCGACCTCAAGTGCTCTTAGGTGGAAGGCTTCTCGCTACATACAGCATGATTGAGATGGGTGAATTAGCATATGATTCTGAAGTTACATATACGACATTCTCTATGGACATTGAAAAATCAGACATAATGGACAACGATATGCTACTGAATCTAAAAGACGCCATAAGAGCCGAGCTGGATTGCCAGGTCTGCTATGGTGTTTTTATAGACCCATTCACTACAACTTGTGGTCATACTTTCTGCCGAATATGTCTACATAGAGTGATGGATCATTCAAATTTGTGCCCGATATGTCGTAGAGCTCAAGCCATATCGCCAGGATGTACTGCTGCACAAGCACCTTCAAATATCATTTTAGGCAAGCTACTTAATGGCTTCTGTGCTGAAGCTGTTGCTGCGCGGGAAGAAACCCTGAAGAATGAAGGGAAAACTGGCCATGAGGATATGGAAGTTGCTCTATTTATTTGTACGCTCTCTTTTCCAAATGTGCCCACGTTTCTTCATATTTTTGAGCCCAGATATCGGCTCATGATCAGACGAGCCATTGAGAGTGGAGATCGAAAATTTGGCATGCTACGCCACAATCCAACCAGAGAGTCACAAGGTAATCTTGGAAGGGTCAACTTCTTTCAATATGGGACGTTGTTACACATCACCAACGTTCAATATTTGCCAGATGGCCGCAGTCTCATCGAGACTATTGGAGTATCTAGATTTAAGGTTGTTAAGCACGGAATCAAAGATGACTACAACATTGGAAAAATAGAGCGTGTTGACGATATACCTATACCTGCTGAGGAAGCCATTGAAGTGCGTGAAACTTTACAGGAAGAGCAATCGATATCACGTGATGGAGATTCTCGCCTTGACACTGCCTCTCACATTGAGACTATGTCAACCCAGGCCCTATTTGAAATGTCCATCGGCTACGTCAAAAAAATGCGGGAAGAGTCGGCGCTGTGGTTACAAAGACGAGTATTTCAAGTCTATGGTGAGTGTCCCACAGACCCTGGAGTATTTCCATGGTGGTTCGCTAGCGTTTTACCAATATCGGATGCCGAAAAATATAAGTTGCTATATACAAAGAGTGTAAGAGAGCGCTTAAAAATATGCGCGAGCTGGATTCCGAAAAATGACGGTCAAGTAAAGTATGTTTTGTTTTCCGGAAGAAAAAACACAGAGAACTGACTCGAAAATCCCAGCAGTTGGAGTTGGAACTATCATGTCTTCTGACTATCCGGAGTTTTGGTACTTTTGGGAAGTACTTTGGTTGCCTATTTAGGCCATTTAAAACATTGATGAATTATCGTAGAACAGCGGTCTGGTTGCAGTTTTTAAAGCTCCATCATTGGCGTATGTTTCAAGTCCTGCGCTTTCGCATTTTGGGTTACCGTCTTCACCTTAAGGCATGCTGGAATGGTTATCTGGCACAGATTTGCCAAAACCAAACTCTAGAATATTTGACCCTAATCTCCGGCCTGAGTGGGTCTATGTCCTAAAATTTATGTAATTTATCTTTTACTTAGTCGTTCTATTGGTGTTGGACTATGGTAATCAGAAGGAGGGGATATTTGAAATTTCTATTTCGGGTTTGACCTCAATCTACATGCAATAATCAAAGCGGAATTCACGATTATTTCAGCATTATTATTCGAAAATTTAGAAAACTGTGACAAATTCATGACCTCTGGGAGTAGCATTCATCTATCTTACAGTTTTAAAAAAACAAAAATTAATTAAAAAAATCTTTTACCAATTGGAATGTGTGTAGAGTCTTTGGACAAGCTAAAATATGAAGAATTTGACGCTGACTCTAATATAGTAGAAAAAAGCTACTTCAATTTTGGTCAAGAAAAACAATTCTTTTTTTTGATCACATGACCTTTAGCGTAGTTATCTATTAGAGCTATTACGTCACATTACTTATTTGCTCTGTTCAATTAGCAAAAACGTTAACTAGACATGCATTTACAGGCTATCAGGGGCAAATAGTTTTACTTGCATGTAGTATTGCAGACTTAAAAATGGTTACTAAACAGCGCTAATAATATCTATTTAGTAACAATATTTAGGACTGCAATACAACATGCAAGTAAAACAAATTGCCCCTGATACTCTGTAAAACAAAACATCCGTACTAGGAACGCGGGTCCTTGTGTTATGACCAATAATATTTGTTTCAGTTTTAGGAATTTTATTTGCATTTCTCACCTCTGCAGGAAATTTTCCATGCAGGGGTAAGAATTAAAAGTGGAAGTTGGTAAAGATGAAATAAATCTTAGCATCATTTCCAGCAGGAGGGCTAGGTGGTGCAATGGTACATCATACAGGCTGTTTAATCGAGTAGAGTCAGGGTAGTTTAGACGCATGTCCTCAATTATGACACGGGAAAGTTTGCTTGATACCTCGCGGAACATTCAAGCCAGTTTCTCGCGTTGGTAGCGCTCACGCTGGGTGATGAAAGCATTCCCCAGTAACCATTGGCTTTTCTTGCGTTTCACCTTTGGTGAGTCATCATAGAAATAGTTACATATCGTAAGGGTTAACTTTGTAGTAGTATCTGCAAAGAGATCTGAGTATTAGCGTACCAAACGTCAAAACTGAGTCGTTCTAAGGACGTAGATGTTCCGAAGATGCGTGCATAAGCCTAGCGAGCGCCAAGTCAGGTGACTTGAAAAAAAATCACTGTGATCCACATTGAATACAAAAAAGCGTGACCTTAGCAGTCTGATAGTGCTGATCAAAAGCTTTGAGGTTACAGTGAAAAGAAAGCCACCCGCTGCCACGCACTCGGTAAATACCGGAACGGTGAGATGTTGTTATGCACATGTATGGCACGTGCACGGGAAAAATATTTTCTTACCAGAGTACGACGTTCAGGCTGACTCACGACCCTCCTGGCGTTCGGAGAAGAAAGCCAATTTTTTTCTTCAGCGACTCAATTTTTACGACGCGAAGTTTAGTGTTGAATTTTACGTGGTGTTATCTTCTGCATTAAGTTAATATTACCGGGAAAATGCGATTTTGTCTGATGGTGGAGAATTGTCTCTTTTGGGTGTCCGCAACTGGATAAGTCTGACGTCTGTCAGATTCTGTGGCGACTTGATCAAATTTTCAACGTCCCTAATCATCTCATGCTCTGCAAGTCTTTTTGAAACCAGCGAGTCGGGCTCAGCTTCGCAAAATACTAGTTTTACATTAGGCAATAACCTTATTCTAGCGGCTTTTAATATGAGTAGAGTAGGGTTCTCACAGTCGATACCTCGGCCAACATCTCCGATGCTTCATAGATTAGCTGGTCTGACTGTCATCTCCGACTGGTGACAAAGTAACTGGTGCTGATAGCAGCTGCACACGCATGAATATAGATTTCTATAATCTGGCCGTATCACGTCGGGGTAGAACGAGTCTCTGAAATCTTACTGCCCGTGAGTAGAAAAAAATTCTAAAACTTCTCTTCTTTATATCGCACAATCACGACGTAATGTATCCACACGACACGTCAGAGAAATGTAACGCTTGTAGAGGACCGGTAGTCTTCTGCGAGTCACGGACGCACACCACGTCAGGAAAAGTCTAAGGGCCTGTTTGGATAGGAACTGCGGGAAAACTGCACCAGCGAAAGTGCACCGCGAAAAACTGCGCAGTTACAAAACTGCGCAGTTTTTGACGGTTTGTTTGGATACGAAGCATAACTGCGCAGTTTCCCGGCAATTCCTGCGCAGTTCGTAAAATCCATTCCTGCACCACACAAATGAAAACTGCAGCGATTCGCTCCAACTTTTTGACTTCTTTGCAGTTTTGACTTTGACATCTCAGCCTTCTATTATCAGTGACGTCAGCTATTTCTTTATCGCTATGATGCAACGAAACACAACATCTAATTCTGCTTTGAGTGATCGTAAACGCCGTAGGCATAAAACCTCTCTTTGTACTACGATTGCATGTATTGCAGCTGCTTCGTACTATCACAATACGCACAATGATAAAGCTCGGCAACACGACTCAAAACTACAAGGAGAGAGCTGGGTGAACGAAATGCTCAAAGGCCATGAAGAACGCATTACCAATCTTGGTGTATCAAAAGAAGGGTTCTACTTCGTAGAAAACCTGTTATTACGAAGAACGGCTTTCCAACCCACACGGAGAATGGGGACAAAGGAGCAGCTGGCTATCTTTCTGTTCGCGATACGAACTGATCTCTCGATGCGACAACTAGCAGAGCGCTTTCAACGAAGCACTGAAACAATACAGTGAACATATCATAAAGTTATGCGGTGCTTCATTAGCACAGACTTATACAAAGCTACAATCAAGCCTGCAACGAACGAAACACCGCTATCATCTGTGATTGAAGATAATACGAAAGACTACTATCCGTGGTTTAAAGATTGCATAGGGGCAATTGATGGGACACATATACTAATTTCACCACCTGATAGTGAAAGAGCTGTTTACAGAAACAGGAAGGGTTTTCTTTCGCAGAATGTACTCGCCACATGCAACTTTGATCTTCAATTTACGAACTTGCTCTGTGGCTGGGAAGGGAGTGTTGCGGATTTTTTTTTTTTTTTTTAAATCATATTGTATTCAGCCATCTAGCTATGACAAGAGATTTAAATACATTTTTTAAAAAAAAAAAAGAAAAAGGATCTTCCTAACACCCTTAACTGCCCTTGGCACCAGTCTATAAGCTCATAACTTAGGGTTAGACTTTCCAACATTACTACGAATTCCAAATAAACCCTAAATACAAGCTGAATCCCTGAAGTTGTGTTTTTTGTTTCCATTTTATTTTTCCTTAAATATGGCTTGTCATTTGGTGTCCTTTGGTTTCAACGTTTATCTGTTACATAGTTGTAGCTTCTTGACCTACAATTTTAATTAGTTGTATGCATTTAGAATTCTCTAAGTATCTTAACAGTTTTTCTCTGCCAATTTTGGTTTTGAAAATAATTTGCAGATTTCTGGGCTCCAGACCTTCAAATTCCTTATCCCTCTCTGATGAGAATTGTGGACAGTGCAGGAGCAGATGCTCCATTGTCTGCTTCTCCCTATTACAGAAGTTGCAAATGTTACTATCTACTTTTCCTATCAGATAGAGGTGAGCCAGGGTGTTACCAATCCCTGTTCTTGCCTGAAAAAGGAGGTCTGGGTTTGTCTGCTAAATTTTGTAAGATTAATTGCCTTAGTATTGAAGCTTGGTATAGAAATCCTTGCAGAAGTTCTATAAAACTTTCCAAGACCAATGGCTTTCCTGCCCTCTTCTTCCCTAAGTACTTGCTTAGTCCAGTCAGAGTCCCAGGCTTGTAAAATGTTTTTCTTATACCTTCCACTAGGAAGGAATCAGAGGTATATTGATGCTTTTTCATAGCAGGTTGATCCAGGCTTTTTCTTGCCAGATTATCAGCAAGTTCATTGCCCTCAATCCCTTGATGACCTGGACACCAATGGATCTTGACATCCATTTTACTACTTAGTGATCTAACCTTAAAGGAAGAAAAATTGTTAGATTTAGAGATTCTTAAAACAGCAGCTTGACTATCAGAAAATATATAACAACATGCATTTTTTGGGGTTTGATTGATAAATAATAAAGCTTTGAATATAGCATAACTCTCTGCATCAGCTATGCCAATCCTGTCTCCAAGATTGTAAGATAGTGACTTGAGCTCTCTTGTGTAAGGAAAATATACTGTTATACCAATGCCACAACCCTTATCCTTGACTAGGGAGCCATCTGTGTAAACAATGAAATGTGAGGGAGGAATTGACTCCAGAAACTCCAGATGTTCTTCCTTTGCCTTTGACTTGTTTGATTTAGAAATTGAGATTGATAGATTGTCTTCCCTCCATGGTGGAGACCACTTGGCATTGACTATCTCTAGTTTTACATGTTTAGTTAGTGGCTTTAGTAATAATGCAATTCTCAGTAGCTGCCCACTAGGCTTCTCATCTAAGAATTCAAACATGCCAAGATCAACAGTTTCAGAAGGAAAGTCAAGCTCATCTTGCAGCTTGCTTGATAAGGCTTGATAAATAGGATGATTAACTTGAAGTTTAAGTATTCTAAGTGCATAAAAAGATGACTGTTTGAAGTGCCTGACCCTTGTAGGAAGCAGTGCAGCTTCAAGCTCCAAAGCTTTGATAGGACTACTTCTATAGGCACCTGTCATAATATGAAGAGCGTGTTTTTGTAGCTTGTCACACATCTTGGATAGCTTCTCTGTACCATATCTGTTATACCACAGCACTGAGCCATAGTCTAACACAGGGATGATACAAGTGAGATATAACTGTCTTAATGCATTAAAGCCAAGGCCCTTTGTTTTTGATGAAATTTGGAGGAGTCTCTGCATGGCCCCTTGAGCTAGATGCATCCTTTTCTCTACATGAATTTGAAATGACAGTCTATGTTGAAGCCAGATACCTAGCCACTTGACTGAAGTGCTAGGCTTTAAGGAAAAATTGTCTAGCTGTAAGGAATCTGTGTAGGGTATCTTCTTCTTGCTGAAGTGTACAAGTTCAGACTTGGACTTTTCAAAAACAATAGATAAAGAATCTGCCTTTGAAAAGAGTGCTTGCAGGTTTTCTTTGAGTGCAATTATATTTTTTTTAACAGATTTAGATGCCACAGAAATACAAATATCATCCACATAAGAGATTTCCAGAAATGAAGGCTTGGGGCATGATGAAAACAATTCACTAATTGAAAGTAAAAATAAAAAAGGAGAAATAGGACTTCCTTGAGGGGCCCCCGTAACAGAAAAAGAATGACTTAGCTGGCCATTGAATAAGAGAGATATTCTTCTTCCTGTTAAAAATGATGAAACCCAAGAAATAAACATGGCTGGGAGCTTTTTCCTATGCAGGATTTGCAGCAGCTTTCTAGGTTGAAGTCTGTCAAAAGCTCCCATAATGTCTAGAAATACACAGGATACAACTTTGTTTTCTGCAACATTTTTGTCAGCAAATTGCTGGAGTAAGAGCACTGCATCTATTGCCGACCTCTGTTTTCTCCCTCCCATCTGACTAGGATGGAGAAGGCTAGGTGAGACATTTGCTAGATAAGAAATTCTGAGCGAAAAGATTCTTTCTAATAGTTTCGATAGACATGAAATGAGTGAAATCTGTGAGGGTCAGGACCCTTGCTAATGACTCGGGCTCTTGCCCTTGTATAATTACCTTACTCTCTGTGCGGCGTTGGATGACGTGGATCAGGATGTTGTGGCGCAAGGAGTTCTCGCTTACATTAGGTAACAATTTCTAAGCGCTAGCTATCATTACGATGATCCTTGTCTAGATAATGATCATCGCTTACTTACCCAATTTGGGTGATAGCTATGTCCGCGTATATTGGGGAATATTAAGAAAGCTTCCAGAAAGTTCTAAAACGGTTTGTTGGCATCCTAAGGCGTGGAGATTATTCTAGCATCTTCTATGGGTTATTGCAAGTTCTAATTCTATGGCGTTCGGAAGGCTTCGGGGGTGATAGATCGGGATAACTATTTAAACCTGCGTTCTTCTCTCGTAGTTAATCTCCATGCACTTCTTAGTTATTTAATTTACAATTTTAGAACCTCACTTTTGAGTTATTCGAGTTGAGCCTCTTACAGTAGAAGTGCATCACTCTCATCTATCTCATAGACCAGAGATTTCAGATTTTTTTTATCAGATCATCAATCATCAGTAGGTTCATCAGTCAGATCTTCAACCATCAGTCAGATCTTCAATCATCAGTCAGTTTATCAGTCAGTCTATCAGTCGGCCAAATCACTCTCTTAGTTATTTGTTTCATCGTAATGTCGGGATTCAAGGACGTAGAAATGGATGACGGAATTAGAGTCAGTGGGACGCAAGACTCAGGGAACCAATTTTATATGGCACCAGAATCAAGTCAGTCTGGCAGCGAACAGGCGCCCTCATGGGTATCAACCTTGATAAGCACCTTGACCAATTTTTAAGAAATCAACAATCAGTGCAGCAGATTGGAACTCCAGAAAGCAGACCAAGACACTCTCAACCACACCCGGAAAAGTTCTCAGGACTCGACTCTTCTCAGTACCCCCAATTCCGAAGCCTGTTGGAAGCTAAGCTAAAGATTGATGCCAATGCGATCGGTAGTGAAGAGGAGAGAGTTTGGTACGGATTTGGGCGCCTTACAGACGTTGCTTTACAAAGAATTCATCCCTGGATCGAATTCGCTAAAGGAAAGAACGATTTCACCGTTGCGGGATTTTTTGAACGACTAGATAAGGCCTTTGGCGACCCGGAGAAGACAACAAAAGCCATCAATAAGTTGAATACAATACGCCAAGGTAACCGCAATTTCCGAGAATTTCTCCAAGACTTCGAACAGACCCTATTAGAGGCGCAGGCATGGGATTGGAGCGACGAGGCAAAGAAAGGCTATCTCCGGGCTGGGATCAATCGTGATCTTACGGATCGGATGGTTTCGCAGACTGAATCTCCAGGGTATGATGATTTTGTTTCCCAACTACGCATGACGTCGGATAAGATGGAGAGAATGAAAGCTTGGGATAGCAGAAAGGGGCATAATCGGATATTCAATGCTCAGTCTACTTCAACATTTGATACCCAAGAAGGTGGGGACCAAATGGACTGGGAACCGACCGCAACAATTAGCGTTGCTACAGCTCAGCGAACTCCCTCAGGTCAGGTGAGTAAACATTCACGCATTCGAGCAACTTGGGTGTCGCAGGAAGAGATTGGGCGAAGAATTTCTGAAGGCCTGTGCATTAGATGTGGGGGGCGGGGCCATATAATAAAAGGCTGCTCGCTGCTTCCCGCGTTGAATCCGAATCGTCGTAATAGGAGTCAGCTGCAGCAGTCAAGGGTCTCGGCATCTGCAGTTTCAGTGGATCTTAATGGTGAAGATGGTTCGGGAAAAGAATAGCCTCTGATAAAAGTCGCAATCAGGGGCTTGAGAGGGAGTGTAATCTGAGAGAAGACTGGAATCGGTTTGAGGAAGTCATGGATGGTGAACCTTTTGTTGTATCTGCTTTAATTAATGATACTATATTTGCTAATACACTCATTGATACCGGTTGCCTATCATATGGTCTTTGTGATTCCTACTTCGCTCAGAGAAACAACCTTAAGCGCTTAAAAATAAGACCACGTGAAGTCGTTGGCTTTGACGGAAAAGTAGCTTCATTTGTGAGTGAAGTTGCTGTTATAAATATGGATTTGGAAGGACACAGACAGTCGAAAGTATTTCTTTATGTTGCTCCCATTGGATATTATGATGTAATCTTGGGAATGCCGTGGATCATATCTGAAGACGCCAGAATTAACGGTCCCCGATCCGAGATGCTGATAAAATCTACTGGTATAATAACTCATAGTAAGGAATCATTTTTGGCTGCCTATGATCGGACCAAAGGTCCAGTGCAGATATCAGCTGTGGCTTTTGAACATTTATCTAGGAGTCTGCACAAGAATAAAAAAGTTCAGGTATTTGCAGCAAGCATGAAAGATATTAATAAAGCACTAGCAGGAAAGCAGCGATCAGATCCAGTGATAAGTTTACCAAAGCACTACCACGAATTTCTAGACGTCTTTGATCATACTAAGGCGGAATTACTACCACCGCTCAGAGGTAAAGGCATTGATCACAAAATTGACGTCGAAGCCTCAGACGGCCAGAAAGCTAAGATACCCTGGGGCCCATTGTACAGTATGTCCCGTGATGAGTTACTGGTCCTTCGGAAAACATTAACTGAGCTGCTTGACAAAGGCTTTATACGCGTGAGCAATTCACCAGCAGCTGCACCAGTCTTGTTTGTTAAGAAGCCCGGAGGGGGACTACGATTTTGTGTCGACTACAGAGGGTTGAATAGAATTACTAGAAAAGATCGGTATCCCTTGCCATTGATTTATGAAACCTTACGAAATATTAGCAAGGCGAAGTGGTTCACTAAACTCGACGTGATTGCCGCTTTTCATAAGATTCGGATTGCTGAAGGAGACGAATGGAAAACCGCTTTCCGGACTCGATACGGCCTATACGAATGGCTTCTTACTCCGTTTGGGCTGGCCAACGCTCCAAGCACATTCCAAAAGTACATTAATTGGACTTTACGCGAGTATTTGGATAATTTCTGTTCAGAGTATGTCGATGACATTCTGATCTATTCATCCGGGAGCAGATTGGAACATCAAGAACATGTACGGAAAGTGTTACGGCGACTCAGAGAAGCTGGACTGCAAATCGACATCGATAAATGTGAGTTCGAAACGAAAAGAACGAAGTACTTAGGGTTCATTATAGAAGCTAGCAAGGGATTGCAGATGGATCCAGACAAAATTGAAGCAATTAAGAACTGGGAAGCTCCAACATCAGTAAAGGGTGTTCGAGGCTTTCTCGGGTTTGCTAATTTTTATCGGAGGTTCATCCATAAGTTTGCAGAACTAGCAAAGCCCCTCACAGACCTCACTCGTAAAGATTGCAAATTCCGGTGGAATTCAGAGGCAGATTTCGCATTTCGGAAACTCAAAGAGATATTTATAAGTGCCCCTGCTCTCGGCCAGTTCGACTACGACAAGCCCACGCGAATCGAAACGGACTCTTCAGGATGGTGCGTCGGCGGGACACTTCAGCAACTGAATGATAAAGGGTTGTGGATTCCATGCGCATTCTTTTCAAAGAAAAATAATCCTGCGGAGTGCAATTATGAAATATACGACAAGGAGATGCTTGCAATCATTCGCTGCTTAGAAGAATGGGATGCCGAACTCAGGGGGGTGGAACAATTTGACATTTGTACCGATCACAAGAATTTGGAGTACTTTATGACGGTCCGCAGACTTACAGAAAGGCAAATGAGGTGGTCCTTGATCCTTTCTCGATACAACTTCCGGATAGTACACGCAGCTGGTAAACAAAATGAACGAGCTGACGCCCTTTCTAGAAGAGACCAAGACATGCCTAATAACGAAGCGGACCAGCGCCTTACAAATCGTAGTATCCAACTCCTGAAGCCAGAGGTCTTAGTGGCGAATCAGATTGTAAGGCCCGTATATTCAAACAACAGCCAGAAAAGGCTCCATTCGGAAGGACAAGGGCTCGAGGATCAACATGTCGGAGAGTGTCCGAGAGAGTTGGAAGAGTGGGAATCAGCTGCCCTCGCAGATAAACAGTACATCGAAGCCCTTGAATCAGTTAAAATACAGTTGAGGAAGTTCCCTACTCACCTTGACCTCAAAGTATCAATTTCAGAATGTTCTCTCTCGAGTCAAGGCCACCTACTATTCCGAGACCGAGAATGGGTTCCGAAAGGGCTAGATTTGAGAACGAAAATAATTCAAAATACACATGACACACTCTTGAATGGACATCCAGGTAGAGAGGTCACGTATGCTCTAATTGCTCGGCGGTTTTTCTGGCCTGGCATGGCTAAGGAAATTAGGACATTTGTGGAAAATTGTGATAGCTGCGGGAGGAATAAAGCGTGGAGAAGTCGACGGCAAGGATTCCTAAAGCCTTTACCGATTCCGGAACGGATATGGTCTGAGATTTCGATGGACTTCATTACTGACCTCCCAATGTCTGAAGGCTGTACAAATATGATTGTAATCACAGACCGGCTAAGTAAAGGTGTACTTGCAGATGGCTTAAAGAATATTGATTCGGAAACGGTTGCTAGATGGTTTGTTAAGAATTATTTGCCTCATCACTTCCTTCCAAGTGCAATAGTTTCAGACCGTGGCTCACAATTTACAAGCGCTTTCTGGAAAAGACTATGTGAAATGTTGAGAATTCAGCGTAGGCTTTCTACTGCTTTCTCACCCGAAACTGATGGGGCAACCGAACGAATGAACGAGGTTATCGAGACAGTATTAAGACAATACGTGAAATGGGACCAAAGCGATTGGTTACAATGGCTTCCAATAGTTGTTTCGAGTATTTGTGGAAGAGACTCGGCATCTACAGGCATAAGCTCCTTTTTCTTATCTCATGGATGGAACCAGAGCCTGTATGAAGATCTAGAAACAGATCTCTCAGATAATGATAGAAGAAACTCTCCAATCGCTAGAGCTGATAAAATTGTCAGAAAGTTAAAGCAAGTTAGAGAATGGGCACAAGCATCAAAGGCTGCAGCCCAAGAAGCTCAAGAACATTGGTCAAACAAGATAAGAGATCAAGCCCCAAGTTACAAAATTGGAGATAAAGTTTGGTTAAACTTGCAAAATATAAAGACAGATAGACCAAGCCGAAAACTCGATGCTAGGAACGCTAAATTTAAAGTTACGGAAGTGATTGGCTCACATAGTTTCCGATTAGATACTCCACCAGGAATTCATAACGTCTTTCATTCAAAGCTGTTGAGGCCTGCAAACTCGTCACCACTGCCTGGTCAGAGAGTAGACGACAGCCAGCCTCTACCATGCATTGTAAACGAAGGGGAAGAGTACGAAATTGACCATATTATTAATCAAAAAAAGGCTCCAGGAAAGGGAAACCATCTAAAATATTTAGTCAAATGGGTCGGGTATGCAAAACCAACATGGGAACCTGAATCTTTTCTCAAAGACACAGCTGCACTTGACAAATGGACAAACCTACCCAGATCAGAAAAGATGAAAATATCTAAGACCAACAAGAGGCGAAAACCAGGCTGCAAATGAGGACATGAGGAGGGGGGTGATGTGAGGGTCAGGACCCTTGCTAATGACTCGGGCTCTTGCCCTTGTATAATTACCTTACTCTCTGTGCGGCGTTGGATGACGTGGATCAGGATGTTGTGGCGCAAGGAGTTCTCGCTTACATTAGGTAACAATTTCTAAGCGCTAGCTATCATTACGATGATCCTTGTCTAGATAATGATCATCGCTTACTTACCCAATTTGGGTGATAGCTATGTCCGCGTATATTGGGGAATATTAAGAAAGCTTCCAGAAAGTTCTAAAACGGTTTGTTGGCATCCTAAGGCGTGGAGATTATTCTAGCATCTTCTATGGGTTATTGCAAGTTCTAATTCTATGGCGTTCGGAAGGCTTCGGGGGTGATAGATCGGGATAACTATTTAAACCTGCGTTCTTCTCTCGTAGTTAATCTCCATGCACTTCTTAGTTATTTAATTTACAATTTTAGAACCTCACTTTTGAGTTATTCGAGTTGAGCCTCTTACAAAATCGGCCTGTAAGCCTTAGGCATGGAATAATCAGGCTTACCCCTTTTAGGAATAATTATGCCAATGGCTTCTTTCCATGCTGATGGATGTTTGCCACATTGAAATAGAAATGAATAAGCTTTAAGAAAAAATTGGGGAAGACAGTTGATAGTTTTTTTGATCATGGACCAATCTATTCTATCCTTCCCAGGGGCTGTTTTCTTTTCAGGTACTGCCTGAAGAAGTTCATTAAGAGATAGTTCTGGCCACTCCCACTGGGAGCTTGCTAGTGAATTGTTATTTGTTGTAGGTGTGATGAGATCAGTAACAACAGAGTTAGGAAAAGAATCCTCATTTGTAATAGGGACTTCTAATGGAAATAAAGTGCTAACTAGGGCAGAACACTTGTCTGCAAAAGTTGATGCTACTCTATGATTGCCCATAGAGTCCTTGTAATTCAATGAAGGGATCAGTGAAGGTTGAAACAGCCTAGGGTTGGAGTAACTATAGGCTGTGAATAAACTTTTGTCCTTAGCTCCAGATAGGAACTCCTCCTAGTGAGCCGCTTTAGTATAGTTGATTTTCCTAAAATAATTATTTCTAGAAGCTCTAGCTTCCTCAATGTCAGTAGTACACCAAGACTTCTTAGCTCTTCTCCTTTTAGAATGATATTCCTTTCTTAGACAAGTAAGTTCATCAGTCCACCAGGCTTTGGAGTGGCTAGATGGCTTACACTTAGGAATGGCATTCTGTGATGCTTGAAGAATTAAATCTTGAAGGAGACAGGCTACTTGGTCTGGCTCCCTGGCAGAAATCGCATAATTAAGCTGGGATAGAAAAGTGGGTTCAAGGGATTGTAAATTTTTAGTATAGGTTCCCCAGTTTGCCTTTCCTGTATTAAATCTTGGAGGTAGGCAGGGACCAGAACTTTTTTGACATGGAAGGGATGCTTCAAACAGAATAACCTCATGATCTGAGCCAGTACTTTCTCCATAATGCCAGTTATACCACTTAAGCTTCTGGAAGCCAGCAACAAAGGCTAGGTCTATGATAGATATACTCTTAGTGTTTGGTCTATGAAATGTCCCTCCATGCTCTTCTATTACTTGTGAGTCTACCAGGAGCATTGCCTTGTGACTTTCTAAGAATTGACAGAGATTAGAAGATGCTGAAGAAGGGTTGGTGATCAAGGGGTTCCACCATGGGTGGTGTAGGTTTAGATCACCTAAGAAGAGAAATGGTTTGGATATATTAAGATTAAGTTGAAAGAACCTTCGAAGGGTAGTACTTTGTACCTCTGCCATTGGAGAAGACTTTTCATTGTAAATATGAAAGATAAAGGTTTCAGAACATGAAGATACTTCAAAGACTTGCATATCAGTGTCAGATAAGAGATCAGTCCTAGCTGATATATCAACTGTGCTGTTTTTATTTATATAAGCAACTACCCTTGGTTTGACACCTGCACTTGACTTAGGTAGAACCATATGGTAGGCTGAATGAGACAGAGAAGTGAAAGCATGAATGGATGTGTTGAAATATACATAAGGTTCTTGAATAAAAACAATATCAGATTTATTAGAAAGGGCAACTTCAAAGAGGGATTGCGTAATTAACTTTCCTTTAGCAACATTGCGTTGGCAGACTTTGATTTTTTTTATCATAAAAGTGCCTTATAATATTCACAATCCTTTTTTTGAAGAGCAGTATGGGAAGAAGATTTGCAATTAACACATTGCGTTGAGTGGTGAGAGCAGTTATCAGAAGCCTTGCATTTGGAGCAACTATGCTCAGAGGATTTGTGGTCTTTCATGCAAATGGCACAAACTGGCTTTCTCTTGCACAGAAGCTGATGATGTCCATACTTGAGGCATGAACTGCAAAGAGTTTTTTCATTACTAGTTTTGTAATTAACTGCCCTCAGCAGCAGACCACCAATCAGTACTCCTGATTGGATTACTTGGGCTTTCTCAGCTTCTGAGCTAACTGTCATGACTATAGAGCCATGATCAGTCTTAGGTGGCCCAGTCAGCCATCTTGGCTGGCCTTGAACAGATATTTGTGGATTGAAAGAGGAAATTTCTTCTGGAATATCATTTAAAGAGAGGGAAGAAGGAACTCCATGGATGACCACATTAGGCCAGGTCTCAACTTTTTGTGCCTTACTTATAGGCCAGTCAGCAAAAACCTTTTCCCACTTGGGTTGTTGGTCTAGGAGTTCCTCTGGAGTAGAGTTAAAACAGGTTAAAACAATGTTGTTTCTTGGAGATGTATGAACTCGAGAAATAGCTATCTTACCCATAGCTTTGTTAACTTTATCCCTAATTTGGGTTGCTTGGTATGTTGGGACAGAAGCACCCTTGGTCAGGACTAAAGTAATGACTTTGTTGCCTTTGGAAGATATATCTTTTTCCAGCTGGGTTTGAACTTGGTGCTTTGGCTTGGGTTGATGACAAGCCACAGGTGGCTTGCTAGCCTTGGCTGGAGGCATAGGCTTAGAGCTTGGTGCTGTGGGCTTTTGAACTGCTTGAGCATAGCTAGGCTTGGGAAGACTACCATTGTTAGTACATTTTGTAGATCTAAAGGGGGAACTAAGTAGTGGGTTTAGGCCCTTAATGATATTTTGCCTAGAGATGTGTTCTAGGTCAGAAAGATGTAGATCAGTAGATAGATAATCAGCACTGTTTGGTGGAATAGCTATTCCAACTTGATCCGCATATGGATATAATCTTCGAGTTGGAGTAGGGTTTGGAGGTGTTCTAACTGGGATTGCTAAGTCGTTATGCTTGATAAATCCTTGAATAGCATTATAGCCCTTCTCTGTATAGGCTCTGAACAAATTTAGGAAGTCTAGCAATTGCTTTTGGCTGTCTCTGTCAGATGTTAGCCTATATGCTTCCAAGATATTATTCCTGGCAGAGTAAAGGGCTTCCTCTGCACAGGTGAACTTAGGCTTAATTAAAGGTGTGACAGGAGCCACACTAGTGGTTGGTTTGGCAATTGAGCTTTTCTTTGGAAGTGGTTGGGAGTTTTTTGTTGCTCTTGAGGGGATGCTGGGGTCCTTAAGAGTATTCTTGGCCTGAATATTGTTTGTTTTTGTTGTAGGAACAGATTTCTCTGTGATTGGTGTTGGATTATGCCCTTGATTTTCTCCATTGTGAATGAAGCAAATACAGTTGCATTGCTTCACAGAGTGAGGAAGTGGTGTTATTCTGATGTTCTTACTTGCAGGTAAGTAACTATCATATAAAGGCCTATTTCTCTTCTTTGTCGTTTTTTTGGCCTTGGGTTGTGTTATAGGGGTGTTTTTATTGGTGAAATCAATTGGTAATATGGAATCACTGCTAAGATTGAATGAGTTAGCTGTCTTATTTATTGATTGGCTTTGGGGTATATATGAAGTGGACTCAGGAAAATTTTTATCCCCCCATCTGGATGAGTCCAGTCTTGGAAGGGTTGAGAGATCAATCTCAGGAGAGGATGGAATACTAGTTGATTCCAGGATGTCAGGAATAGAATCAATTTCCATTAAGTTATTTGCCATATTGATAGGTAATTGTGGGAGTGGCTGCAAGTGATCGAGTGTTGCGGATTCTACTCTCTGGTTTGAGGCTATACGATGTCAGGCAATCAACTTACCCCAGGACAAGTACTTTCTTGGAGATGCAGGATTCCCAAACTGTGATGCTTGTTTGACACCTTATAGAGGTGTCCGTTATCACTTGCAAGAATGGGGGAAAGGAAACAGAGCACCGCAGAACAAAGAGGAGCTATTCAATCATCAGCATTCAAAGCTTCGTAACATCGTGGAGAGAATTTTTGGAGTCTTGAAAGCAAAGTACAAGATTTTGACACGGCCTCGTAGTTTCAAGCTGGCTGCTCAAGTGCGAGTAGTTGCTGCAATCTGCGTGCTTCACAACATTCTTTCTGATATCAACGAAGGACACTCGCTCAATATAGATGATAGTTACGAAAACGAGCAAGAGCCCATCAGAGTAGAGCAAGCCTACAACATATCACGAAGTGAGAAACTTCGTGCAAACAGCCGCAGGGACAATATCGCTGAAGATATGTGGGCAGCTCATCTTATTGAGCGGCAACGAAGAAATAGATTAGGACTATAAAAGCTCCTGAAATGTCTCGTAGATAATGAACTCTGCCAAACCCTCGTCTACTTTCGCTGCATGCTTTCTCATCTCTTGTTTAATCCAATCCTCTCTAATACTCTTTCGCTGTAATAGCAAATATATTCGTGCCATCGAGGTATCCGCCAAAACTTCCAGCATAGCCAAAATCCCTTTATCCGTCAAGCATGTTTCACTTTGTATCTTCGTAAAAGCCTGACCATCTTACGAAGCAGACGCATCTTCTGGTAGCTGTGATGCATCGTTAGAGACTGCAGCTTTGAGGCTCTCCGACATGTCCTGTAATACAGACACACCTGTTACTCGAATACGCTTCGTAGGTTGGTGAATGCTTGCAAAATCCCGGTGTCTCTTCGTAGATTTGGAAATTTGTGGTGTACCTTCTTCGCTGCCAGATGCGCCTTCATTGATGTTGAGGCTGATGCGTGGACGGGGAGTAGGTGTAACTGGTATGACTGAGTTTGAGCGGCTTCGTATAAACTCGAAACTTGACTCTTCTTCTTCGTCACTTGAGATCTCGTGTGGCGTATCGTCTTCTCCTCCAAAGAAGCTATGTTTCCCAACCGCCAGCTTATTACCGAATATTTGATCCATATCTTCGTACCAAGGAAAGGAGCTTCGCTGCCATTTCTTTAGATGTGGACGTTTCTATTGGTAACATGTCAGCAATCTTCGTAGCATCATGCTTATATGACTTACTTCTAATAAACTATCCCATACTTGAGACTCAGCTATAACTAGCTTGTTTGCTGAATCATACCCAAATCCAGAAAGTTCGCTGAGAAACTTCACTTCCTTAAAGTCTTTCTTCACCCTGCTGAACTTTGATTCTGAGGAGCGCTTTGTTTTCAATTCATCGTTGAGGCTGTCTGAAACTTGTTGCCAAACAGATTCTTTAAACCCATTCTCTGAAGTGTTGCCATCAATTGTCGCTTGCTTCAGGATGTCAATCATTGTCAAAACATCTTCATCTGTCCATCTCGCATTGGGCTGTCTGGCTTTCAGCGCTATTTTAGTGGCCGTCCTTTGGAGCTGCGACATTGCTAATGATACAGCGAAGAGAGATATGGCCAAGAGTATCAGAGTAAAGATTGACTGCTGAGGCGGATGATGTCATCAATAACATGGTGTCACGGTTAGCACTCTGCAGCCTTGCTGACAAATCATGCTATGAACAGCTTTCTAAGATCTGCGATCTGGCGAAGCCAAACAACGCAGGTTTACTCGCAGCTATTCCTGCAAACCTTGCCAAGACACGAACTGCGCATTTCTATGAAAAGCTGCACCTGCGCGCAGTTCCTATCCAAACAGGCTCTAAGCATCAACCTGAGGCGATCGCGACTGTAGATAAGTTCAGATGGGCCATACCGGATGAGAGCACTTCTACTCGTACAATCGACGGAAAACATCATCGATTGTAGATGCATGCTTTTTGTTCGAGGAAGTTGTGGGTAATTGCGTCCAAGATATTCCGCTCTGGTTGTCGTGTAGACTCCCGACATCTACGGGACATACTCTGGTGTCCGGTAGGCGCCAAATCTGAACATCCGACGTCATGTGCAGAGGGCAGAGAAGCCGCGCTTTTGATGGATATACAAAGGGTCGCTGACCGAGGAGGTGCTAGAGGCTGTTGCTGCTCGTGCACATGCGGTGGGTCGTGTACTAAGCGCGGAAATTCACTCCAGGGTCTCCGGGTGCGTCGCGGGAGGCGGCGACGGCACGGGAAGAGCTCGACGCTTTATGCCGACGATGTTTTTCCATGGTTTGATTGTCATGCTCAGAAATGGTAAACATGGTGGATTCAGTGATGGGGGCATAGGTGTAGTGGCGCTCGAATCATTGTGTCTCGATCACGGAGGGAGTGACGATCCCATTGTGGAGCTTAATTGTTGGGTTTGGTTAAGGGTGATTCAGGACTCACGAGTGTCAGTGTTTGCTCTGTTTGCTGTGTCACCGTATCCACAATATTGCAATATAGATCGGCTGAGGTTCACCGATCAGAAGCAAACCGTTCATTCAAGGCATTTTCCACATGAGTATCTTTTTTTTTTTAAAAATTAATTTTGCGTATGTAGCCTGAGGCTATAACGCGAATGCATACGGAAGACATGTTTTTTCACAGAATGACTTTATTTGACGTTTGGAACACTCGTACTCAGATTTCATTTGCAAATACCACTACGAGGACAACGCCTTACGGCACGTACCCTCTTCCGTGAACTCCTACCATAGGGAAAAGCGAGATAAACCTGTGCATGTGTAGCTACTTTCTCCTGTAGCCGAAGACCCTCTACCTGGACATACTTCAATACGCCCACCGGAGCTAGTCATTAATGATCAAAATCAAGACTATGAAGTTGAAAGAATTCTTGGGACCCACTGGAATAACGGAGAACTACACTACCTTATTCAATGGAAAGGTTATGGACCCGAAGATGATTGGAGCATTCCTGCGAGCCAGACAGATGGATTTAGTGATTTAGTGAAAGAGTTCCACGCCCTCAATCCTTCTGAGCCATGCCCAAATACTCTTTTCTCAAAACCTGCGCCATAACTTGGAAAGAATTCTAAGAAGAAATCTGGCTCAGAGCCTCGCAGGAGCTCGGCTAGGTTGGGGGGGGGTAATGTCAGGAATAGGCAATGATTCATTGCAGCACTGATATTAGGTAATATCAGCTGATATCATGTGTCAGGATTAGCGCATACTTACTGCAGTCACGTGAGTAATATTCAATTCACGTGTTGTTGCTAATCGAGGTCCAGTCTTCTAGAATCTTCTGTACTTCAGTCTGAACACTAGGGATTTTGGGTTAGGTTCTATAGGTTTCCATACTATTCTCTCTCTTGTAATGGTTGATGGGCTTCTACAGCATTCTTTAATATTCTATGTATTTCTAAGATGGCCTGGTTGTCGGCCAGATGGCACTTGTGGAAATGGAGTTAGGCTTGTGTATAAATAGTGGCTTTCCCTCTGTACCTATAGGTTCTTCAGACCTGAGTCTTGTTATCTACTGTTGTTCAATATAATCTTGTCTTGATTCACAGTCATTGTCATTGTCTAGATTCATAGTCATTGTTATTATCTTGTCCACCGAGTTCACAGTCCTCGCTCGTAGTCCACAGCCACAGTCTACGCCAACAGTCCATAGCTCACAGTTCACGTCCAATGATTATTTGATCCCACCTAGCCACGCTTCTTACAGGTACAACAAAAGTTATTTCTCTGATCATATATTCGCCCCGTGACAGTTTGTACCATCTTACTTTTGGTTAGGCCATTATATCGCTCTGAAATATCTGCCTGTTGAAAATCTATCTGTTGGAAGTCTGTCTAGTATCTGTCTGAATAATCCCTGAAACTTTTGAAATACGGCAAACCCTGGTGTCCCTATGTCCGAACAGCCAGATACCCCAAACAGCCAATTGTGTAAGATTTTAAGACCTAACTATCCAGCAATTGCCCAAGTATTAGATACTCATGGGCTTCAGCAAAATCCTCATAACCTTCTGTCCTTTCTATCGAATGATCACTCCGACCCAGCCATGAAAGCCTTCGTTATAGCCTTAAAAGGATTGTTGGGTATCCTTAACAATTTGTTGACTGCCATAATCCAAGAAAGAGAACACTTTCGTTACGAATTAAATGCAAGTCAAATACAACTTCGGATGTCCAAGGCAACTTCTGAGGCAAATGCTGGTCAAGCAACCGATCTTCTAAGACAGCTAGAGCAGAAGTCAGCTCTAGCCAATACCCTAGCCTCTGCTCTCGCGAATGCCAGCCGCTCGCCAAAACCTACTCCCGCCCCCCTATCAAAAGATCCAGAAAAATTCGACAGGGAAGAAAAAGATATGCCTAAGAGGCAACAACTGTCAGGAATGCCTCTGTTGTATAATATATATATGGAGATAACCAGAGCATAGTGTTCTATAATTTCTGGTCTGGTCTTTTAGCCAAGTGGGAATGCATCTATCCCATGCATTATGAAGGACAGCACCCATAGGCTGGCATCATAGGTCTTGTCTTGCTATTGTCAGCTGTCTACATGCCGCTCATGACAACAACAGTATACTACCTGGAAATCCTTGATCCGCAACTGCATAACACAAGATTATGAAATTTTCAACTTGTAGAGAATAAGGAACCTTCACATGTGTGGTTTGCTGACAGGCGCTGCACATAGTAATAACCGCATTATTTTTGACACAATAATTGACAGTCCAAAGGATAACACTAATTGGCACTGGAAATTGGCGTCAGACCTTCTCGCATCCCTGGACAAACAGTATGAGACTGTTAACTTGAAGCTGGATGCAAGAATCAATTTGATAAACTTTTCCAACAAAAAACCCCATTCCAGAACTTTATAGCTACCTTCACAACTCTTGCCCATCAATTTGATGAGACTAACAAACAAAAAGTGGAGGCTCTAAAAAAGAAAGTATTTGTAGAAATATCTGCTAAATTCTCCGGCTTGGACAATCCTTCAGCTTTTGATAACTTTGATTCTTGGGTTCAAAAAGGACAACATTTCCATGAAAACATCCTTGAATTTGATCATTTCCAGAAGAATAAGACGGGCTCTAGCCGTCCTTATATACAACCACAGTTGGACGTGTCCTCGACAACATCTCAGTCTACACATCTCCATGGAGATCCTATGCAACTGGATCAAATAAATCGTATGACTATTCAAGACCGTCTGTTTTGTCAAAACAACAACCTTTGCTATTATTGTAAGATTCAAGGCTGTTCGATTGATAACTGCCCTAGGAAAGCTGCGGCAGATGCGAAAAACATTAGTTTCGCCAGAGGTAACTCCGTGCGAGGTGGACTCTGTGGCAACCCTAAAAGTAGGGGTGTCCCTAACCGTCGAGGTCGCGGTGGCTTCAGTTCTTCAAGTAATGATTGTAATTTTTATCCTCAACAACAATTGTTCCAGCCTCAACATCAGCCACAGCCCCAATCACAGTTTTAATCCCAATTTCCCCCGCACAATAGCTTCTTTCCCCATTAAAGTGACCCTACAAACCAATTCGGACAACTGCTCCGCTTCAGTTAAAATCAATAGGATATAGCAAATCCCTTCTCATCTCTACTTCAATTTTTCCTGCACATTTTGACTCTCCAATTGTCACGGGCTGCGCCTTTGTCTTAAATATCAGGGGTGTTAAAGACAATTGTACTGGTGCCCACAGGTACTGGTGCTTCCAAAATTAAACAAGCCTACTCAAGTAAATTACGCGAAATTAGGGGGTTATCAAAAACTCTAATCTAAGGTAGGCAAACAGGAATAACTAATACTTAAAGGTATGATGGAACCAAGCTGGTTATAATGAATTCAATTGATTAATTAACTATACAGAGGAAAGCTACGTTAGACTGAGATTAAATATAATATATACATGTCTGTACGCGTTAACGTGTCCACACGTGATAGTACAGTTGCTTAGGTAACCACCTAAGCTCAGTCCAACAGTCGAACTGTAACATCACCCCTCCGCTTTACTTCGCCGTTTATCCCGTAATGGGGGCCCGTTGCATGATTCAGCTGAGCCCCATTTACTTTCCCATCTGTCCAAGGCTTCTGTTTCTTGAATATTAGTCAATGATGTCCACTCTGGCTCGGATAACTGCTCCACTTAACAAGTGCTTGCCGCTAACCTCTCCAGGTTCAGCATTGTAATATTTCATCCACCAGGTACTCTTCTTTGCCTGGTTCGTTACTGCTTGCCACTGGTCCGGGCTCCTCATCTTCAATTTTCTGTGAAGGTAACGGATTGTTATCAGCTGGTAAAAGCAGATCCACGTGAAATCGATTATGAATTTTCCCGAGGACATTTAGTTCTACAACATCAGGAGAAATTATTCTGGTAACAGTGTATTTTGCGTGTTGCCACCCTAGTTTCTTAGATTGCTGACCATCCAATTTGATATTGCGGAGTAGAAGCCAAACTCTATCTCCTACGACGTAACGGGGTGCTGGTTGCCGTCTTTTGTCAGCTTACTCTTTAGTGCGTAGCTGTACCGCTGCCATCGCCGCTTGCATGAATGTGGTAGTTTGATTTAACTTTTCAACAAAGTTTTCTGCTCTTTCTTTTCCCGTTGAAACTGGCACTAACGAGTCCGGGGTAACTGTCTGTATAGGACTCAAATGATATCCATGAGTTGCATAGAAAGGACTTACACCCCCTAAAGACATAACGTCTCGATTATTAATTGCTACTTAAGCTGTGTAAAGACATTTGGACCAGTCATGTTGAGTATATGCTACATATGCCCTCAGGAACGTCTGAAATTCTTGGTTTGCCCTCTCCGTTGCCCCGTCAGTTTGTGGGTAATATGCAGAGCTTAATCTTTGCTTCATTCCTGTTAGTTCAGATAAGCGTCTCTAAAACTTACTTGTCCAATTAGAGCCACGATCGCTCATTATTGCTCTTGGGAATCCATGAAATTGCCAGTGGCAATTTAAGAATCTTTCTACACAGGTCTCAGCGTCCATTTTGTCCATAGCTTCGAGGGTGACAGATTTCAAAAGTCTATCAGTTATGACCATAATATTTTTAGACCCATTAGATTCTGGTATATCTACCATAAAGTCGATTGAGAGCTCCTGGTGAAATCTATCTGGAATTGGTAATGGTTGCAGAAGCTGTTACAGCTATGAGTTAGGAAGTAGTGCAATGATACTAACTTGTGAGTTGTTACTTATGATTTCCTTGCGGTGGGGATGGAACGAGAAAGAATGGGTAAGAGTGAGTAGGGTATGTAATAATAATGGTTCAGCTTATTACTCTATGCAAGTGATATGTCCTACTTATATACATAGAGTGGCTCACATCCGAATCCTCTAATTCCATTATCCCACACAATTATTGTCGTACACTGAGATAAAAGTGCCACTGTCCGTATATTGCATAGATGCCCAGCTCCATAAGACTCGGTTACTATGACTCGGTTATATGATTCGGTCCTGCACGACTCGGTACACAAGCTGGTTTGACTTGCATAATCCTTATGTCGATATGTACAACACTCCCCCTGTCGGTCACGACCTTCTTACTGAATAGCGACTGGTGATTTTGCCTTTGTTAGACAATCTGCCAATTGATCATTTGTCGGGGTGTAGACTACTTCAACTCTCCCCATTTGGTGCTCTTCACAACAGTAGAAGTTTCTAAGGGAAATATGTTTCGATTGCCTGTGATTATAATGATTCTTAATTAGTGATATTGCTGACTGATTGTCGACATGTAGCTTGGTACAAACAGCTCCATCAATGAGACTATCAGTGCGGGTTTCTTCAAAAAGAGATTTTACCTATCGAAGTTGTCGGCAGGCTTCAGTTGCAGCTAGGTACTCTGCCTCAGTTGTTGAAAGAACAACTTCTCGTTGCAACCGTGATCTCCAGCATATCGGGCCAGAGGACAACATAATGACATATCCTGAAGTTGATCGGCTCGTCGATGGATCTCCTGAGAAATCGGCATCTGAATACACCCCGAGCGTCGGCCTGTCTTTAGATCGGATGAAAATGATGCCTCGATCTGGGTCTCTTGAAATATACCTGAGTATCCGAAGTGCTGCTTGGATATGCTCGGGTCCCGGATTGATTAAGAATCTTGCTAAATGGTTCACTGAGAACGCGATGTCTGGCCTCGTATGATTGGCAAGGTACTGATGACCACCAATTATGGAGTTATAGTCGGTCCTTTCTTGTGGACTGCACTGTTTCAGATTTGGCTCCAGGAGACGTTCGAGTGGCGAGGCCACTGGCTTACTATTTGCCAAGTTGTGTCTAGAAATCAGTGTTCGTGCATACTGACCTTGTGATAGTACAAGCGTGTCTTCAGTAGGGTTGTTGATGTGGATGCCGAGGAACAGGTTAGTATTGACTGTCTTTAGCTTGCACCTTTTATGGAGTGCCTTCATTATGTCCTCAATCTTATTGAGGTCAGGACCCATGATCTGGAAATCATCCACGTACATGATAATAAACAGATCTTTTGTCTTGTTTGTGTACAAACAAGCATCGGAGATTGTCGGGAATAGACCAAGCCTGGCAAGTATTGCTTTAGCATGATCATACCAAAGTGCAGCAGCCTGCTTTAATCCATAAAGTCCTTTGCGGAGGCGGATTATGTGATTTTCTTTTTCGAAACCACGAGGCATTTCCATGTAAAGATCGATGTCTATATCAGGATTGAAAAATGCTGTCGGTACATCCCCTTGTCTTCTATGCCAGCCTAACTGGTGTGCAAGTGCAAGTAAGATGGTTCCTGTCTCAGGCCTTGGAGTTGGAGCAAAAGTTTCTTTATAGTCGATGCCCTGTCTTTGGGTGAATCCTTTTGCCGTGCATCGTGCCTTCCATCTCTCTATGCTACCATCAGCGTTGTATTTTTTCTTGAATACCCACTTGCATTTCATCGGTTTTCGGCCTATTGGCAGTTTATGGCGCGGAATAATCTCGATGGTCCCGGTATCCTTCAGAGAGCGAAACTCTTCTGCCGCTGCTATTTTCCACTGTGCTGTTGTAAATGGCGGTCAGCGGGAATTCCATAGATGCAATGCTTTGGTAGTATTATGGATTGGATATTAACTCATGTAGATCAGCTATAAGTGGGAAGCTACTAGAAGCTTCTATGGCTCACAATTTGTTACTAGGGCACGTGCACTTGCAATTACTTGGTGTATTTAGCTGAGCTCTGGCCAACCTAGAAAGAATACAGTTCTCTACATCAAGCATTCTGACGTCCAGATCTAGAGTATCACATTTAGTCCAGTCAACTGTGATATCACCTCTAAAGATAATTCCCCTTCGTAAGCTCATAACTATAACATGTGCTGCTTCTGTGCTTGTCATCACCTCTCCCCATGTCACAGGATCAGATGACGCATGGGCAGCCCTTCCATGGTGCAAGAGACTGTAGTCATATTTCTTTACTTTCCTTCCATGTCTTGTCTCTATCATTTCGGCTTCAGGGGAGCACTGACGTTTTTGTCCCGCAATTGGAATAGGCTGCCATCCTGTCATGACGTTGTCAAGAGAAGCGTCATGGTCCAGTTCCATTTCTTGTGAGTGTAGCTCCCCCTGAGCCTGAGATTCCAATTGTTAGTAGTTGTTGACTGTGTCTGATGCGTCATAAACACTGTTAGATTCTTCTTGCTGATAACTGGCATCTTGTTCGAGTGGTATCAAATTCATATGCGGAGATTGGGTTTGTTCTTCACCTGAAGGGTAAGTAAGCTAAAGCTGTGTTGTCTGCACGGGTGATGATGGAGTTTGCGGTTCTTCGTATATTGGAGTGTCGTTTGCTGTTGATGTTGATTGTGGTGAATGACAAATTTATGTTGGTAACAGTGAGGTACACTCTGTTGGGACTGGATGGACGAGACTCTCTTCAGGTGGTGAGGGTGGATCAAGGATCATGCTCTCTGAGCCAGATGGCTCCAAATTGATGTCTTCGAACGGAGATTGCTCAGCCATATCAATGTCTTCTGAGAGAGGTGACTCGGTGGTCATGTCTTCTACTGGATGCGACTCGGTGGTAAGACCCTCTGACGTAGGTTGTTGATGCCCCCCCTCAGACTGTGAAGCAGTTTGCTCGTTACGAGTGAGAGTTGAGGTTTGTTTGTTAGTCGGTGTTATGAAAATTTGGGTAGGGATGATGCAATCTCGAACAGACTGTTGATGATCGCCTGGTTCTGGTTTTTCGCCAAACATCACATCTTCATTAAAGATCACATGAGGTGTGAAGCTTAGTATCCATTTCAGTCTTTGAGAAGGTGTTCGTTAAGAATGATAGATGATGAAATTCTTGGATGTGTTTTGTTGGAAGCCCAGGAACCAGCCCTTCTCAGCTCTCGGCTCAAATTTTCCAGGTTTAGGACTAATAAGTTTATAGGCTCTACAGCCGAATTGTGGCAAATTGCTTAGGTCAATTTGATCTGTATGCGGTTGATTAAGGCCATGCATAAAGTCTGTTAGTGTCACAGGCTAGTGCCTGACAAATTTTAGGCTGATGCCTAAGGCTAGAACAATGACTTCTGAGCGGTTCCATGTTGACACCTCCCCGGCTGACACGTCTCCCCATACATCAGCGGATGACATACGATGAGACTATGGTTTCGTACGTGAAAGAGATTGAGTCATCCTGAGAGATCGAATCTCAGCAGAAAGGACTCGGAAGCGGGATGGAGTTATGGAAACTAATTGAGGTATGGAAACTAATGTAAGGGTCTTAAGATGATTGTTATTCACAAGCTATCCAGAGCTATATACTACATTATCTTGAAGTCATCCTTTTGAGATATCTGAAAAAGAAATCATTTTTATTATACTTATATTATTATCATTATCAATATCCTTAGCCATGGAAGTTGATCCAACACCTAACATACACCAGCAGCTTGTTTTACTTCAACAACAAATGCAGCAGCAAGCCCAGAAACTGCAACAGCAGTCTCAATTAATCCAAGAACAGCAAAGCAAAATCTTAGATTTTCAGAAGAAATTTAGACAGACATCTGAAATCCAAGAACCACACACGATACACGTAGTTTCAAACAAAGTTCGAGAAAGATTACCACTGCTTGAGAAATTCAGTAGAGATCGATCAAAATGGGACAAATGGCATCTTGGCGCAGTGCACAAACTTACAAAAGATGGACCTGCAATTGGAGACGACTTCGATCAGTTTATGTACCTTTATTCACGACTCGAAGGGGACGCTGTTAAAATGGTTTGCACAACGGCAAAGATGTTATCAGATGGAAAGGCAGGAAATGGTCTCGAGTTTCTAACATACCTAAACACAGTTTTCGGGGACCCTAATAAGATGGCGAGAGCGCAACAACAGCTCTATTGTATTAAGCAAGCTCAGAATGAACCCTTCTCGACTTTCTTACCCAGGTTTGAAACGGTGCTGGCCAATGCAGGATGGTCAAATTACGATGACAGTCACAGGATCTCCCTATTACGCAATGCTTTAAGTTTCGAGATGAAGTCAGCACTATTAGGAAAAAAGCACCATAATTGGGGTGTATTTATTTCTAAACTTCTCTCCATTAGTAGCGATTTAGCTGACATAGGCTCTTCCTCCAAACCTGTTCAGATTTTACAGCCAAAGCCTAGACAGCAGTATCCTTCAGCGATGGACTGGGAACCAATACGGGCCATTAACTCAAGTACTGAGAAGAAAAAAAGAGCTACTTGGGTAACTAGAGAAGTCCTCCTGGTCAGACGGAAAAACGGCCTTTGTATTAGATGCGGAAACAAGGGACATATCGCTCCTAGATGCAGTCTTTTACCTCCGCTCGTGCCTCAAATGCGGGTCAGCCTAAGTGAAGTGTCAGAAGAAAGACAGGAGGAGGTTTTAAGAATGGCACAGCCATACCAGATTGATGAGGACGCACAGAAAACAGGGAAAAGAGTTGCTTCTATAAAGAGTCACTTACAGGAGCCCCCGATTGGTGGGATAAGATGTGGTAATAGCAAAGTGAGTAGCCAAGATGAAAGCAAAATTAGCAGTAAAATTAGGCAAGAATGGAATTTATTCAAACCGTCTATGGATTGCGACCTTTTTCATACCACCACATACATTAATATTCAACACCAACTGTGCACACTCATTGATCCCGGATCATCAGCTTTCGCAACAATCAGTCAAAAAATAATCAAAAAACTAAATCTAACAACATATCCTCTAGCTCCGAGGACTATAACTGGAGTCTTAAATAACATATCTGGTGTGATAAACCAGGTCACAAAGTTCTCACTTGATGTAGGTGGACTTAAACTAAATTCGGCATAGGCTTATGTCGTCCCTGATCAAGGAGAGGACCTCATCTTGGGTATGCCATGGTTAAAGCTCTGCCATGCAGTACTCGATCCAGTTAAAAGCGAACTAAATTTTAAACCAAATAATTCCACTCTCATCAGCGATGAGGCAAGGGGAAGAAATCAAAAAAAACTAGGGTCAGCCACCTACAAAGTCAGCCAAATCACGGCTTCGACATTCGCTGGTCTTGCCCAAAGGGCTAAGAAAAATCCAAAAATTAAGGTTTTCGCAGCATCAATGTCAGATATCGAGAAAGCACTCAGTCCGAAGGTTCAACTCTCGATCAGAGAAATTACTCAAATGCTGCCCGAGACTTACAAGCCATATGCAAAAGCCTTTCATTCGAAAGAGGCCGCAACTTTGCCACCACATCGGCCTGGGATCGATCATGAGATTCCTCTAGAAAAAGATGAAAATGGGGAAGAAAAGCAAGTTCCCTGGGGGCCACTCTACAACATGAGTCATGAAGAGCTCCTAGTTCTTCGAAAAGAGTTGACGTCTTTACTTGATAAAGATTTTATACAGCAAAGTAAGTCGTCTGCTGCTGCACCGGTACTGTTTGCAAAGAAACCTGGTGGAGGCCTCAGATTTTGTGTCGACTATAGGGGCATCAACGCAATTACTAAGAAAGATAGATACCCTCTACCATTAATCAAAGAAACTCTGAATGCTCTTAACTCGGCAAAGTGGTTGACAAAGCTCGACGTCTCAGCTGCCTTCCACCGGATCCGAATGGCCAAAGGAGAAGAATGGAAGACAGCGTTTCGGACAAGATACGGTCTGTACGAGTGGAAAGTTTGTCCGTTCGGTCTAACAGGAGCGCCAGCGACATTTCAAAGGTACATAAACTGGGTGTTAAGAGAGTATTTGGATGATTTTTGCTCGGCATACGTTGACGACATCTTAATTTTCACCAGGGGAAGCTTAGAGGATCACCAGACTAAGGTGTCAAAAGTACTCTCCAGTCTCTCAGAGCATGGGCTTCAGCTCGACATCACAAAATGCGACTTTGAAACTAAATGCACCAAATACTTAGGGTACATTATTGATGTTGGACTGGGCATCAGGATGGATCCCGATAAAGTTAATGCCATTAAAGAGTAGAAATCGCCAACCTCAGTTAAATCAGTTAGATCCTTCCTTGGCTTTGCAAATTACTATCGCCTTTTTATCAAAGACTTTGCCATGCTAGCTATGCCTCTTACAAGTTTGACTCGGAAAAACCAACCATTCAAATGGGATGACAAGTGCGAATCAGCCTTTCAAAAACTCAAAGAACTCTTTACCAAAGAGCCTGTTTTGGCAAATTTTAATCCAGAATATGATACACGCTTAGAATCCGACTCATCGGGATGGGCGGTCGGAGGTGCACTAACACAGCTTGATCCCATTCTAAAGGTTTGGAGACCAGTCGCATTTTTTTCATCCAAGCATCTACCTGCGGAATGCAACTATGATATCCACGATAAAGAATTGCTGGCTATTATAAAATGTATAAAAGAATGGAATAGTGAATTACGAGGTCTTAAAAAACCATTTACAATTCTGACGGACCATAAGAACTTAGAGCCATTTGGAACCAAAAAAGTTCTAAATAAAAGACAAATTAGGTGGATGGAGCTCCTTGCTCCTCTTTCGTTTACCCTGAAACATCGGTCTGGGAAAGCAAGTGTAGTGCCCGATGCGCTTTCAAGAAGAGAGCAAGATATACCTCGAGATATAACAGATTCACGAATCAAACTTCGAGAACAAGTCTTGATTCCATCAAAACTATGGGTAAATGCTATGACAGTACAAAATGGAATCTCGGCTGAGCGGAGCTCCAAGTATATATCCGAGGAACACGTGAGCTTGATTTTCAGCCAATCATGAATTTTCCAGTTTTGAACTGGTCGAATTCAGAAAGATCACGTTCGACTTCGCACCGTTTACATAACTTGCTCATGTTCGTGGGTCGTGGGTCGAAGCACTTGGTGCTGTGTGATGTTGAAGAAGGAGCTTTCGTTGCACGAATTGATGTTGAAGAAGAAGAAAGGGGTCGCTTACTAAGCGGGCCCACCGGCCTTTTTGTTCCAGGGGTTCACAGCCAATCATTTTTAGAGTTCACTAGTTTCACGCTAAAAGTTCCGTAAGTAAGAAATCCTCGTTCCTCGGATAATGATCTAACATGTTCATTCCCCGATGAGCCGCTGTTAGTTGATCTTTGGAACAAGGCTCTCAATATAAGAGAATGTTCAGAAAGCTATTTTAAAGCCTACAACTCTGTAAAGAATCAGGAGCGACAATTTCCTAAGGAGCTGGATCTGCGACTTACTATCGGTGAGTGTTATGTAAGTAGTAGCAATATATTGTATTACCAAGACCGAATCTGGCTTCCCAACTTTGAGCCACTGACTACAGCAATCATCCAGACAGTCCATGATTCATATCTCTCTGGCCATCCTGGAAGAGACGCCACCATCTCGTTAGTATCAAGGAAGTTCTTCTGGCCAGGTTCAAACCAGGAAGTGCGGAGATTTGTAAAAAATTGCGATGTCTGTGGCCGAACAAATATCTGGAGAGACAAGAAGAAAGGACTCCTCAAACCATTGCCCGTACCAAGTCAGATATGGAGAGAAATATCAATGGATTTCATCACTGGATTACCTGAATCCGGGCCCAACAAAACCACTGTCCTCCTTGTAATAACTGACAGGCTAAGCAAGGGAATTCTATTAATTCCTATTAGTCCAGGACTCTTCGATGCGGAAGGATTAGCAAAAGTTTTCTTTCAGTATTACGTACCCCATCACTGGATCCCGCAAGCTATTGTATCAGATAGAGGACCCCAGTTTGTAAATGCCTTCTGGAACCTAATCTGCAAACAACTAGGTATTAATCAAAGACTCTCCACCGCTTACCATCCCGAAACTGAAGGATCGACTGAGAGGGCAAATCAGGAGGTAGAGACGTATCTCAGGGCTTTTGTATCTTATGAGCAAGACGACTGGATTAAATGGATACCGCTGGCACAAGTCGCGATAAATAATAAGCCGGCCTCGTCTACGCAGATAAGTCCATTTTTCATGTCACACGGCTATGACGCATCCCCAATTTCGACTCATGCAAACGACGCTCTACCAGTTGGTACACCTGCCAAAAGAGCGCAGTTAGTCGTAAGCAAACTGAAAGAAGCACATGAATTTGCTCAGACTGCAATGGTTGTGGCACAGCAGACACAAGAAAGAAATGCGAACTTACACCGTGAACAAGCAATTTCCTACAAACAAGGTGACAAAGTGTGGTTAAATCTAAAGAATATAAGTACTCAACGACCATCTAAAAAGTTAGACTGGGTGCACGCAAAGTACACAGTAACTCGGACATTCCCACAATCTCCCCATTTTTATGAACTTGACACGCCGAAAGGTATTCATAATAGATTTCATACATCGCTTCTTAGACCTGCAAACGATAATCCACTACCGTCTCAACATACTGATGACGCACAGCCACCTGGACTTTTAATGAATGATGGAGAGGTTAAATTTGGCATAGATGAGATCCTTGACTCTAGGTTGAGGAAATTTGGCAGAGGGAGAAGGAAAGAACTGCTGGTCAAATGGATAGGATATGCGAGACCCACCTGGCATCCAGAAATCGATTTTCTGCATACTTCAGCCCTCAAAATTTTCAAATCTAAACGAGTGAAAATCTAATCATCGCTCAAAAAAAAAAAAAAAGAAAAAAAAGGGAAATCGGAGGTAATGTCACAGGCTAGTGCCTGACAAATTTTAGGCTGATGCCTAAGGCTAGAACAATGACTTCTGAGCGGTTCCATGTTGACACCTCCCCGGCTGACACGTCTCCCCATGCATCAGCGGATGACATACGATGAGACTATGGTTTCGTACGTGAAAGAGATTGAGTCATCCTGAGAGATCGAATCTCAGCAGAAAGGACTCGGAAGCGGGATAGAGTTATGGAAACTAATGGAGGGAACAAAGACTAGGCAACATTCACTTGGATCATGTGAAGCAAGACAAGGAAGTAAAACATGAGGAATAGATAAATGAAGTTTGCTCTCAGTCTCCTTTTGTTCTTTACTTCAAGATATTCTAGTATATAGCTCTGGATAGCTTGTGAATAACAATCATCTTAAGACCCTTACAGTTAGTGGCACTTTCTTTGTTCGTAGGCAGAACAGTCTGTTATTTATGAAGCATGCATGCCTGACGGCCCATGGCCAGAACGATGCAGGCATACCGGCGTCAATGAGCATAGAGCGGGCATTTGTTAGAATGATTTTGTTGGACGATTCTGACACTCCATTTTGTTCTGGTGTGTCAGGAGCTGAGATCTCGGTGCGTATTCCATGTTAATCACAGTATGTTTTGACTCGAAAGAATTCTGATCCTCCGTCTCTAAATATTGCTCGAACTCTTTTGCCGTAGTGGTGATGCTGTTCTTCTATCCATTGTATTAAGAGCAAAGCAATTTGGTCTTTTGTTTTTGTTATGAGTGTCCAACGCATGCGTGTCTTGGCATCTGTGATTATTACAGCATATTGCTGTCCATCAATTGAGGTTGCTATTTTTCCAACAGTATTGATGAATATTTCATCTAGGGGTTCATTTGGTGTTAGCCTTGGCTCTCTGGAAACAAACCTTTGGGCCTTGCTTAGATGGCAAGTGTCACATGTGCTGAGATCTTCCATTCTATCAGAAATTGTGAGGTGGAAAGTGAGAATTAGATAATGTCACGGTTCGGGATATAGAGGCAGAAGCACTGTATATCGTAAAGTAGTTTATATTTATCTATAAAGGAGGAACGAACAACTATGTCTGACAACAACCACTTATACGCCCTGCCTCCTACCTGTTCTTCTAGCTACCTATTCCCGAACATTCTCTCGACTTCCACAATAGATAGTTAGATGATATCAATCCTCGAGAAAGTTCCATCTGAGCTAAACTAAATATATGCATCTGCCGATCACTAGCGGGGAAGATTGCATTAGAGAATAGGGCTGTATAGAGCCCCACCTATGCCGATCCTATGCACTGTTCGCCTGTGATAATCATCATAGGCTACAGGTACATATCGGCTTATCAGCCGTCACATTGCCCCCTCTTCCTCGGAAAATGGCCTAAGTGTGATGGGCTGACATCAAAACAGATGGAAAAAAGAATGATGGCCGAAATACTGTCTATTTTCTCAATGACTAGCAATCTAGGTAAAAGGTGATCTTAAATACATTTTCCCGGAGCCAGGCTCTATCTCGACTAGCTGCAAAATCATTACCAATCATACAATTTCTTCTCTCAAAGCATAAACTGTTGGGGCCATAGTAAATTATGACTAAGCAAGATACCCCTGCTTGCAACGTTAAGGCGCAGCCTGTAACATTATCCCCTCACTTACTTTTTTTTTTTGGTGAGTTAACATGGCTTTTTTTTTTTGCCGGTAGATCCTGTTCTAGCTCCAGCTTGTTCACCAACAGAATCACCTTTGCCATATTTAGATTCGAATATATCAAGCGCTTCCGTTTCTTCGAAGTTTTTTCTTGGTTCCCAGTTGGGCTCTTCGTACTGCTTCCACTTAACCAAAACCTCTCTACGAAACCCTCGGCCACGACGTCTTTTCTCAGCTCTAAGGATTTTTTCGACCACTTGTTCTTCGTCGCCATCGGAATTAATTAATGGTGGCGGTTGTAAGTCTCTTGATATTTGAGAGGGCAAAGGATTATGGGGGTCCCGTTTTAAAAGCTCAACATGGAATCTTGGCCATATACCTGATGGGACATCGAGTTCAACTACGTGTGGAGATATTATTTTGGTAACGCGATATTTAGCGTTGACCCAGGAAAGTTTTTTTGATAGTTGAGGGGTGGAAATATTTTTCAAATTTAACCAAACACGATCCCCTGTGCTAAATTTTTCATGACTTTGTCTTTTTAGATTTGCCGAGTTTTCCATTCGTTGTTGGGAAACTGCCATAGCAGCCTGTGCATATTCTTGTGCTTCGACTAGCCGTTTGACGAACTCATGAGCTTTTCTTGATGAGACAGAACTATTTTTCTTAGGATTCGGTACCTGCTCGACTGGTTGTATGTGATAACCGTGACTAAGGAAAAATGGGCTGAGACCAATAATCGTATCCCTATTATTAATGGCCAACATAGCGGAAGGTAGCATTGACGGCCATTCGTATTGAGAATAAGAAATAAATGCTCGTAAATAACTGAGAACTTCTTGATTCATTCTTTCGGTGCTACCATCGGTCTCCGGGTGGAATGCGGTTGACAATCTTTGCTCAATTTTCGTGAGTTTACAGAGGCAAGTCCAGAAGTCGCTTACCCAATTGGAGCCCCGATCGGATGTTATAAATGACGGGAAACCATGAAAACGATAATGACAGTTTACAAAAATTTTTGCACATTCCTCTGCAGACATTGAATTAGTAGCTTCCAATGTACAACTTTTGAGCAACCGGTCTGTAATTACCATCAGGTATCGCGGGTCTTCTTTTGATTTGGCAGGTAAGTCTGTCATGAAGTCTATTGATAGTTCCGAATGGAATCGCTCAGGAATTGGTAGCGGGAGAAGCAATCCTTTTTTCTTTTCTCTCCAGACATGAGATCTACCGCAAACATCACAGTTTTTGCAGAAAGTTCGAACCATTGATGAGGCCCCTGGCCAGAAAAAGTCCCTTGATAGAATCGCATAAGTACTGTTGTGGCCAGGGTGTCCGGTAACATGAGAATCGTGCGTCATTTGTATAATTGCTGTTTGGAGTGGTTCCCAGTTTGGAATCCAAACCCGTTTTCTAAAACGGAGTACTCCCCTCTCGTCAAAATCACATTCAGAGATAGAGATTTTGAGCTTTAGTTCACTGGGAAAAACTCTTTCATCATTTTTGACTGCTTTATACATAATTGATAAATCGTGACCAGTGGTACATGCTTGATCCCATAATTTTTGTAAGTTAGGATCTGAGAATATTTGATTTCCATGAGGTATTTTTACTGAAGATATATGACATACAGTCCGGTTCTGACAAGTTGTGATCGTAGCAATTTGAGATCTGACTATTTTAGCCTCAGCACTTTCCGGTTTAACCCAAATATCTTTAATAAGTTTTATGTGCCGAGCCTTTAGTCTTTCATCATTTCCATCTTGTGGCATGTCTTGTTCCCTTCGAGATAGCGCATCTGGTCGAGCACAATTTTTGCCTGCTCTAAATTTTAGTTCGAAATTATATTGCGAAAGTTTGTAACTCCATCTGATTTGACGTTCGGAGAGTTTTCTACTTGTCATGAAATATTGAAGATTTTTATGGTCAGAGAGCACAATAAAAGGGTCTTTTAGTCCGATCAGTTCACCCCGCCATTCATCAAGTGCAGAAACAACAGCAAGTAATTCCTTATCGTGAATTTCATAATTGCACTCTGCAGGTGTCAATTTTTTTGAAAAATATGCTACCGGTCGAAGCTTATTTTGGTAATCGAATTGAGACAAGCAAGCACCCATAACGTATCCGGAACAGTCAGTTTCAACGACAGTTTTTTTATCAGGGTCGTAGAGCATTAAAATTGGTGCTGTAATAAATAAATGTTTTAATAATTCAAATGACTTTTGATGTTCATCTAGCCACACAAATGCATGATCTTTTTTAGTCAAATTAAGCAATGGTTGTGCTTTCTCACTGAACTTAGGAATAAAGTCTCGATAAAAGTTAGCAAACCCAAGGAAACTCCTTACTCCTTTTACTGAGTTTGGAGGGGACCATGATTTGATAGCTTCCACCTTGTCGGGATCCACTTTTATACCTTCGCCTAGGCTTATAACATACCCGAGATACTTTGTAGACTTAACTGCAAACTCACACTTCTTCGGATCTAATTTCAAGCCTGCCTTATGGAGCTTTTCGAAAACAGCGTTAACCTTTTGCCAGTGATCTTCAAGACTTTGAGTAGTATAGATAAGTATATCGTCTAAATATGCGGTACAAAAATCATCAAGATAACATCCTAGTACTTCGTTCACATGTCTTTGGAACGCCGCCGGGGCTCCTTGAAGACCAAAGGGTGTCACTAACCATTCAAAAGAGCCAAATCTGGTACGAAAAGCAGTTTTTTTTTCATCCCCTTCTCGAACTCTTAGCTTATGGAAAGCTGCTCGAACATCGATTTTGGTTATCCATGTAGATTTAGATATCGATCTTAGCGTTTCTTTTATAAGTGGCAAAGGATATCGGTCTTTTTCTGAGATTGCATTTAGAGCTCGATAATCTACGCAAAATCGTAAGCCACCTCCCGGTTTCTTTACAAATAGAACTGGTGCACCTCCTGGAGAAGCACTAGCTCTTATCCAGCCTTTATCAAGATGATCTGAGAGTGTTTTTCTTAATACAAGAAGCTCATCTCTTGACATATTGTAGAGCGGACCCCATGGTATTTCTTTATCTTTACCTTTGTTATCTTTTTGCAGGTTTATTTTCATATCTGAGGCTCTGTGCGGTGGGACAGTACTGTCTTGATCCTCCTTAAATAAATAGGACCAATGTTTGATTTGGTGTGGTAGTTTTTCTTCAATTTCTTCAAGTGATTGATCAGGAGTTACTTCGAGAGCCTTATTTATATCCTGCATAGTCATAGCAAATATTTGTTGAGTATCTGAGTTTCTATTCGATTTTAGAAACGCCATGAACTCTGTGTCCAACATTTTGGTAGCTGTGGCTACATTGATTATCTTTCTTTTGACCCTGTCAGGAGCGTTATTTTCATACCATCCTAGTTCTCTCATCACAAGGCTACCTTTTTTTCTGCCGAACTGAATTGTTCTATCATGAGAGTGGTATATAACGTCATTTTGCTCCATCCAGGGCTTACCGAGGATGACGTCATAAGCAAGATCCTTGATAATATACCCAAATATTCTTTCTCGTCTTCCATCGAAGTCAAAATCTGCGTAAGTTACGTAGTCAATAGTTCTTTTATTGTCGTCATTCTTAGCTAATTGGAGAAATTGCTGAGAAATTTTAATGCGCGGGAGATTATTTTCATTCACAAGTTTATTAGAAAACGCAGCATAGCATAAGCATCCAGTATCAATTAAACATGGTACAAAGTAACTAAAATTTAATTGACAATTTATCAAAAATGGTGTGCCATTCATCTTACTTAGAGCATTTCTAAAATCTTTCTTTGAAAATTCTTTCCTCCCCTGAACGCGACTCTGTTCAGGGGTTAATCTTCCCCCGAAAGTGCCTCGTGAAATATTTCATCTTCTGAGATGCCATTAATTGATTTTATTGCTTCTGAAACAACTTTGTTGCTTTTAACATGCGATACCAAAGTTGGTTTCTTGGCAGGGCCGTAAGTGGGACAAAGCCGTGTTCCATGCCCTGACTTACAGCATCGGGTACACTTACCTTCGTTAGAGAGTCGTTTGAATTCATCTGGCGATCTCCACTCTGCCGGTGGCTTCCTGTAGCCTTGTTGATTTTTATTGCTACCAAGAGCGTTGATAACCGCCTGGGCAATCGTCATTGCATTGACACCTCCCATCCTGGTATCTCCGTCGGCATCAATTTCTGAGGATGCTCTGACCTGTGAGTTTTCATGAATATTTTGACTTGAAGATTCATATTGGGACAAGTACCAAGTTTTTTTTTCAGATTTGCCTTTTTGTTGATAAGAAAGTGAATTTTCGAGACGTCCTTCAACTCTTTTGACTTTAGATACCCATTTGGTGTAGTCATCTTCTGGTAAAGACTTAATTAACAATATATTTCTGAGGGTATGGTTTATCCCGCTTTCGAGTAGTGATATTTTTGAATCATCCGACCAGTGTGAGCAATTGCATTGAGTTATTTTGAGCTCAAAATCTTGTAGAAAATCGACGAAAAGTTGATTTTTACCCATGCGCATGCGTTGTAATTGACTTCTAGCTGTTTGTCGGGCTTGTTTGTTTTCCAACTGATCTGTAATATGAGCTAGAAAGAGTTCCCAATTGTAACTACCATCAGAGCCCCCATTTCGATACCATTGCATAATTCTAGGTTGCTTATCGGTGGGGATTGAATTGAATATACTTAAGCAAATAGACCTGTCCGATCCTAGAAACTGTCTATCTTCCTCGATTTTGACCCTTAAATTGAATATGTGAGCTTCAAAAGCGACAGCGCTTCCGTCCCATACTGGCCATTTACTGGGTTTTCTTTCATGAGTTGCCGAAGCAGTTGCAGGCACCTGTGCCGGGTAAGCTTGTGGTAAAGAGCCTTGGGGTAATGATGAAACTTGCGATTGGATTAGTTGTGGTATTAGGTTTTGTATCTGATTCATTACACTGTGAGTAATTTGTTCGCAGATGTTCTGGTACACTCCTGGTTGCATATTGGTAGCGTTAGCAGTGTCGTGTTGAGGAAGAGATTGATGTGGTTCATAGGGCGTACGAGTTCCGCTCATTTGATGTGAGATATTTTGGGTTTCCTCATTGGAGGCAGTTGCTCTGCGAGTTTCTTCAGACATAGTGTGGGTTTCTTGAAACTGTGATGATGTCTCGTCGTCGCTTGAGTCAATTACTTGTTCCGGGACCCGGAAATTCATAGAAGATGATATCTTCTCTTCTAATCTCTGTGGAGACCGGTATGCTTGATTTTATTCCCTTAGTTTATTTCTCTTATTTTTTTTTTTTTTGAATGAAAGAAAATTTAAGGTAATAAATTGAAGAAAGAAGATTGAGAAAATATGTGATGGGCTGACATCAAAACAGATGGAAAAAAGAATGATGGCCGAAATACTGTCTATTTTCTCAATGACTAGCAATCTAGGTAAAAGGTGATCTTAAATACATTTTCCCGGAGCCAGGCTCTATCTCGACTAGCTGCAAAATCATTACCAATCATACAATTTCTTCTCTCAAAGCATAAACTGTTGGGGCCATAGTAAATTATGACTAAGCAAGATACCCCTGCTTGCAACGTTAAGGCGCAGCCTGTAACACTAAGAAGTAGTTCTCTTTTTTCTTCTTTGTCTTCTTTTCTGTATGGTGGCGGGTTCAGCCGGGCCGATAAATCTACCAGTTTCTGTTTCATGAGGGCCATCATTGACGTCTATGGGCCCAAACTTTTTCTCAAAATCATCTAAAGCCTTCGTGTCTTTAATGTGATCAATAGGTTCCCATGTCGGGTCAGCCCAGCCAGCCCACTTGACCAACGCTTGTCTGAAAATTCCGCGTCCTCTTTTTGCTGTACGTGCCCGGAGTATTGATTCTACTTGGTATTCAGACTCGCCCAATTCATCAAATACTGGTGGGCTCTGCGCATCGTCCTGCACTTGGCTTGGAAAAGGGTCATTCACTACTCTCTTTACTAGCTCCACATGGAAGCGTTTATGAATGTTTCCTGGTACATTAAGCTCCACAGTTAGCGCATCTGGTACATTCGTGACCTCATACTTAGCGTGTTGCCATGCTAATTTCTTGGATAGCTGAGGGGTCTTGACGTGCCTTAAGTCTAACCATACCTTGTCCCCTACTCGAAATCGCTCTGGCTGTCGACGAGATTGATTTCCGTTGCTCTCATTCTGTTGCTGTGCTGAGGCCATTGCAGCTTGCGCAAATTCCTGAGCGTCCCGCAGCCGTTGCACATATTTCTCACCCGCGACTGTCCCTGGATGCTGAGGTTTATTTTTATCGTGCGACACTGGTTCCATCAATGGGTCTAAATCATAGCCGTTTCTGAGGAAAAATGGACTCATGCCACCTATAGCAGAGTTTGGCCTCGAATTTAAAGCTAATTGAGCCAGCGGGAGTAACTCCAACCAATTATCCTGAGCATAGCAGACAAATGATCGTAAATACTTGTAGAGCTCTTGGTTAGCCCGTTCACTTGCGTTGGACTGAGGGTGATATGCTGTTGTTAATCGTTGCGTAATACCCGTTAGCTTGCAGAAGGTCTTCCAAAAATGACTTAGCCAGTCACTACCCCTATCGCTTGTAAGAAATCGAGGGAATCCAAAATACCTATAGTACCGGTCGACAAATAATCCAGCGCAATGTTGAGCCTTCATTGAGTTTGTACCAAATAGGAAGACATCTTTAGACAACCGATCCGTAATTACCATAACATTTGTACAGCCATTTGAGTCGGGTAGATCAGTAATGAAATCGATTGTCAGCTCACAACCGATCCGTTCCGGAATTGGTAGCGAGCGCAGAAATCCAGCCCTTGCCTCCCGCCAAACCGTTGATCTGCCACAGACGTCGCAGTTCCGAACGAAACGCCGGACAGATTCCCTCAATTTTGGCCAAAACCATCTTCGTAGAAGCATTCCCACCATTGTATCTCTACCAGGGTGGCCTGCCAAACTGCTGTCGTGCGTCCTTTGCATAATGGCGGTTCGTAAGGGCTCAAAATCTGGTACCCAGATGCGGTTTTCTCTACCACGTAATATTCCATCTGCTGCCACTGTACATTCGGCTATATTTGCCTTTAACTTTTGTGCCAAGTCGGGCGGAAACCCTCTCTCTCCAGCCTTGACCGAGTCACGTGCACGTCTCCAATCCCTGTCCGTCGCAACGCCCTGTACCCACAGTGCTTGCATCTCGTCCTCTTCAAATACCCTTGTCTGAGTAGCTTGATCTGCCTGAGTAGTCTCATCTATGTATGCTGCCTCTACATCAACCGGATTTGATACTACCTTTGGTAGTAATTGTATAACACGGCCGGCTGTGCGCTCATCATCAATCCCAGTGGGTTTATCTTGATCACGTCGCGATAACGCATCAGGCCTCTCACAAGCACTTCCGGCTCGCCATCTTAGTAAGAAATTATACTGTTGAAGTACATCACTGTAACGAGCCTGTCGTTCGCTAAGTAGGCGCTTGGTCGCAAAATAATTGAGATTCCTATGATCGCTTAGAATCGTGAAGGGTCTAGTAACCGATCTTAACTCTGCCTGCCATTCCTGCAAACACGCTACTATGGCTAACATCTCCTTATCATGAATTGGATAGTTAACTTCCGCGCTGTTCAAACGTCTAGAGAAATACGCCACGGGCCGGAGTTTACCTTCATCATCTACCTGGGATAAGCAACCTCCTAAAGCATAGCCTGAGCAATCAGCTTCCATCACTGTTTTGCGCTCGGGATCCCACTGTGCTAACACGGGCTCTGACGCGAATATTTTCTTCATTTTTTCGAATGCCTCATTTTCGTCAGCTCCCCATCTCCACGACGTCTGCTTTTTTGTTAGATTTATGAGTGGTGCCGCGATGTCAGAGAATCCATCAATAAAGCAACGGTAGAAGTTAGCAAATCCAAGGAATGAGCGTACACCTTTAACTGATGAAGGGGGCTTCCATTCCAAGATCGCTTTAACTTTGTTTGGATCAACAGTTACACTCTTCCCGGCCCGCACAATGAAACCCAGGTATTTGACCTCTTGACACAGGAAGTCGCACTTATCTATGTCTAGGTAGAGGCCAGCCTTTTCTAACTTTCCAAGGATGCTTCGAACAGTTCTCCAATGACCTTCGACCGTACCATCCGTATATGCCAAGATATCGTCCATATATGCTGTAGCATCCAAGTCCAAATGTTCCCGCAGTTGCTCATTTATATATCTTTGAAACGAAGCTGGCGCATTGACTAGTCAAAAGGGCGTGACTAGCTATTCGAACAGCCCAAGCCGACATCGGAACGCTGTGAGCCACTCATCACCTTCTCGGATCCTTAGGCGATGAAATGCAGACTTTACGTCTAGCTTTGTGAACCACTTTGCCTTAGATAATTGCCGCAGCGTCTCCCTAAATAGTGGAATAGGATATCTATCTGGCATCGTAATCGCGTTTAACCCACGATAGTCGACGCAGAAACGTAGGCCTCCGCTTGGCTTCTTTGCAAATAATACCGGTGCTGCTGCTGGCGAGCAGCTTGGCCTTATCCACCCCTTATCTAAAAGATCCGTCAGTGTCTTTCGCAGAACAAGCAACTCCTCGCGAGACATATTATACAGTGGGCCCCAAGGTGGAGTCATGGGTTTCCCATTCTCGTGCTTTAGGTTGATCACATGGTCTAGATTTCCCCTCAGAGGCGGCAGGTTATCAGCACCACTATCATCCGCGAATAAATGCGCGAAGTCCTTTATTTGGTCTGGCAGAAGTTTTCTGGCTTCTTTGATCGTTAACTTTGGCTTCCCTTGCAACGCTTTGCTTATATCCTCAAGTGTTGCCTTACAAACTGGGACCGACTCGATCATTGAAACCATTGCTTTCACTGGCGTACAACGAGGGCGAGCAATATTTCCTAGGTTTTGCCGCCACTTTCGGACACTGAATATAGATCCTCCGCTTTTGCGTAACTCTAGCCTTTGCTCCATAGAATGAATAATTGCATCCTGGTCCTCCAACCATTTCTTCCCCAGTATGAGGTCATGAGTACTATTCGGAACCACATAAAGCCAAAGCTTAGGGGTTACATATCCATCTAAATCCAACGATAAAAATGTGATTGAATCAACAACTGGCTTGTTTGTTGTTGACTCTTCTGCGGTCTCCAAAATCCGGGGAGAGATCGGGATATGAGGAAGTTGTAGCCTTTTTGTGAGCCTATCGTCAATTATTCCAGAACACAGACATCCGTTGTCGACTAGCGCCTGTACCATTTTTGTATTATTCACAAGCGCATTGACTAGGAAAGGAGTTGTATTCATATGCTTTTCTTCACGAATTACCTCCTCAGGCTTTTGAGAGCTGCTGCATTCCGAAATATTGCGACTATTCTCACCGCCCGTCTTGTTTTCATTTTCTACAAACTCCTCTTGCACGAGATTCGGCATCACTGGTTTACGAGCTGGAAGAAGAGGACAGATCTTTGTATGACATCCCTTTCTCTCGCAACGAAAGCAGCTTTTCTGTTTCCTCAAATGTGCAAGTTGATCCCTTGTCTTCCATTTAGCGACGTAGACCACCCCATCTGTTTTTGGTAAACCACTAGATATTTTTCCTTGCTTAATTGACATCCTGAAAATAGCAAACAATATAATCAATGAAATTCGTATCTCGGTGAAATTCTCTTTATTTTGTGAGCTCTGGTGAGGAATTTATATTTGATCGTCTCAAAGCCCTTGGGTGTCCACCAGCTATGTAAATTTTCTGCCTAGTAACTGAAGCCACTGTTGCCCCAGAATCTGAACTGACGCTGATATTTCGAAGCCGCTGTTGCCCCGAAATCTGAACTGACGCTGATATTCCGAAGCCGCTATTGCCCCGAAATCTGAACTGACGCTGATATTCCGAAGCCGCTATTGCCCCGAAATCTGAACTGACGCTGATATTTCGAAGCCGCTGTTGCCCCGAAATCTGAACTGACGCTGATATTCCGAAGCCGCTATTGCCCCGAAATCTGAACTGACGCTGATATTCCGAAGCCGCTATTGCCCCGAAATCTGAACTGACGCTGATATTTCGAAGCCGCTGTTGCCCCGAAATCTGAACTGACGCTGATATTCCGAAGCCGCTATTGCCCCAAAATGTGAACTGACCTGAAGCTGACTATTTCAGAGCCGCTGTTGCCCCGAAATCTGAACTGAACTGAGAATAAAGTTATGAGATAGATAAATATATGTCACGGTTCGGGATATAGAGGCAGAAGCACTGTATATCGTAAAGTAGTTTATATTTATCTATAAAGGAGGAACGAACAACTATGTCTGACAACAACCACTTATACGCCCTGCCTCCTACCTGTTCTTCTAGCTACCTATTCCCGAACATTCTCTCGACTTCCACAATAGATAGTTAGATGATATCAATCCTCGAGAAAGTTCCATCTGAGCTAAACTAAATATATGCATCTGCCGATCACTAGCGGGGAAGATTGCATTAGAGAATAGGGCTGTATAGAGCCCCACCTATGCCGATCCTATGCACAGTTCGCCTGTGATAATCATCATAGGCTACAGGTACATATCGGCTTATCAGCCGTCACAGATAAGGATAAAAGTTAAATAAAGATTAGAAAAGTTCCTGCCTTTTCAAGAAGTTGTAAAGAGATAAATTATAACAATAAAAACGAGTTCAACGATGATGAATTTGGTGATGTCAAATCTGGTATTCCTTCTTCTCTGTCCCCCCATAAAGCCTTCTAAGGTACATATATCTATATTCTTCTAGTTTCATGAGCATTCCAGCATTAGAACAAACTGTAATATGTCCGACTCGAAATTGGCATATGAGTCGCTGACTGAAACCTCTGTTGATAAACCAGAGCTGAAACAAAAGTTCTTAACACAAGATGTCGAGTACCTGAGACGTGATGGGATGATGAGCGCGACGTTGAGAAATCGCGACTGAGATAACACGGACCACATAACAACTGATGAAACTAATATTAACGCCCTAATTCCACTCTAGCGTATGTATAGAGGTGAAACTTATTTCTCACACTCCTCCCTTAGACTTGGCGATGTAATGAGGCATGATAGAGTCTGAGATGTAATTCTCACACTCCTCCCTCAGGCTTGTTAGTATTGTGAAATATTGGCGAGTCTGGATTGATGATGCATGGATGGAGAGAAGTGCCTGAATTGAGAAATATTGTTTGAGCCCCGGTAAAACCATCAAAAACCCGAAAGGAAAAAAAAATTGTGATGGAAAGGGTACTCTTACTCTCTTAATCTCCATAAAGTGTTATCGGTTTATGTGTTTGGTTCAGTGTAAATAAGATGCTTAACGTCTTCGAGGTTAAGTTGCTTTAGAAAATTTAAGTGTTTTTGTGGGCACAAGATCTTTGTTAATCCGTCGGCTGGCATATCAGCTGTCGGTATGTATCGGATGTCTAGCCATAGACGATTTGTCTCTTGTCTTAGCCAGTTCTGGTGCACGTCTGTATGCCGTAACTTGGTCGCAATTTTATCTGTTTGGCTGGTAGCGATGTCGACGGCTGCAGTATTATCGCAGTATAAAACTGTATCTTGCTCGGGGTTAAATGTTACTGACCTAAAAAACCTTTCCCACCACTTATGATGACTACCTGCTCTAGAAAGTGCGGCTAATTCCGATTCCATTGTAGATTTTGCGACTGTGGGTTGCTTCTTAGCCGCCCAGGCGATTGGCCTACCGAATAAACGGAACAAGTACGCTTCAGATGATGTTCGTGTTTGGAAATCGTCTGCAAAAGCAGCATCGCTAGCTCCATCAAAGACTCCAACGCTACCGCCGCTGACCTGGTACAGAATAGCTCGGTAACGACTACTGTATAGGTACTGTATGCATGGGTTTGCGCATTCTAAGTCCTCCAGAGTAGGGTTGGTAAGGTGCTCGGCTAGTAAAGAGTAAGATTTAGCCACGTTTGGCCGCGTAAACATCGCTGCATGACCTATGGATCCAACTTTAGACTGATACTCATGGACAAGTTGAGGAGGGGCCTGTGAATTATCGCTTGATCGATCATGAGAGACAGGTAATTTGCCATATGTAGTAGGAAGTGGGGTACTCGTTTTTGTGATGAGGTCTAGGTTCTACTTTGCCGCCATGTTAGCAAGATATACATCTTGAAGAATCCAAACCTTTCTTTCTGTGCGATCCCTTAGAATTCGAATTCCTAAAAATCGGTCTGGTTCACATTCTCTCATTTGGAAAGAGTTTATAAGATCTTTCTTAAACTTCTCGAGTTTATCTTTGTGTTGAGGTAGGGAAATGGCGAGAAAATCATCAACGAAATAGAAACAGTATATAATGCTATCAAACATTAAACAGTCGACTCCTGGAATTTTGTGGAACCCGAAATTTTCAAGTTCTCTTTCAACTGTTTGAGCCCATAGGAGTGGTGATCTGGGTAAACCATAAAGTGCCCTTTTCAAAAGAATCTTCTTTCCCTCAATTTCATAGCCAGGAGGTAGATTGCATACGACAACTTCATCTAGTTCACTATTCAAAAATGCATTGACTGCGTCTAGTGATATGATCTCCATGTCGAATGCTGCCATCAAAGAGACAAGGGCGCGAAAAGTACTGACTGCCAGTGTAGCAGCAAAAGTATCACGAGTACTTCTATAAAAATCTCCTCGAACGCATATACGTGCTTAATATTTCAACAATCTGCCTTCATTATCTTGTTTGTAAGTAAACACCCGCTTAAGAGGTAGTGATTTAATCTGGTGCTCTTGCTCAAGTTGACAGGCTTCATCTACGCTTATCATTTCCAGCGTATCTTTCTCGATAAGAGTGTTCTATTCGATCTTTGCTGCCTTTTTAAATCCATCTGATTCAGAATGTCGAATCATCTGCTTCCATGTACTTGGAGGAGGCTTCATCGTGGATACAAAAGGAAGTTTTCGACCTATAATGACAGGATTACTCACTGTGACAGCCATTGCTAGATGAAAAGCTTCAAAATTTCGAGCTAGAGCATAAATTTGTCGACGGGGGCCTTTGCGTGATCTTCTTTCGTTTTCAGGAAGTATGTTTGCTTCATCTAATCAACTAGAAATTTCATTTTCTCGAGCTGGTATGGTATCACATGTTTGTTTGATATTCTTCTCGAATTTATTGGAGCCCAGCTCTACAACTGAGGATATTTGATTTGAAACATTATCGGGAAGATCTTGAATTGGTTCAGTAATTTCTGGAGTTGAAATATGTGAGATTTCAGGTCTTAAAGTATCAATAGATTGAGGTGTGAGGTAAACTTCATCTGGCATTGTCGGTAAATCTTTGATTTCGGATGATTTATTTGCGGATAAGCTGGATGTTTTATAAGTTGTAGGAGGAATAGTAGGAGTTAAGTTATCAAACATATTAGACCAGCTAACTGTAGATTTTTCGGGATCAGCCAGCTGATGTGGATATCTTATAGAAGTTTGGCCATAGACACTTAGCTCGTCGATCGATCGGAATGTGCTGTCTTCTCTTATCAATAAAGGATCTTGCTGTGAATCTGATGGATTATACATAGAACTTTCATCAAATGTGACATCTCTGGTAATGATAACGGTATCTCGAGCTGGATTCCAGATCCGGAACTTGTTTGCACCTTCATATCCTATTAGATACCCAATTGCCGCTCTAGCGCTCAACTTATGAAGTTTCGGGGGTGCTTTCGGGCCTTTTAAAAGATAATAAGCTTTACATCTTATCGGACGTATATGACTTATGTCTGGTTGTTTATTAAATAGTACTTCGAAGGGGGTTTTGTTACCGAGTCTGTATTGTGGAGTTCTGTTAAGTAGATAACACGATGTCTTGACGAGTTCACTCCAGAGTAGAGGTGAAAGCTTACTCTGAATGCAGATTGCTCTGGCCCTTCAATTTATTTCTCTACCTGCACGTTCGGATCGACCATTTTGTGCCGGTGTATAAGGTGCCGATGGTAATAGGATGATGCCCATTCGTCTTACTTGCGATAAAAATGTTTCTGTCATGAGTGAAGTCTCATTATCTAGCCGTATATACTTGACCTTTCTTTCAAACTGTGTGGCTATAAAGGCTAATGCTTCAAGAATCGCATCACTACTATCGTTCTTATTTTTTAGAGAGTAGGCCATTGTGAATCCAGTCCAAGAATCTACCAAAATAAGGACATACTTATACTTGGATTTGTCTGGTGGGAAACTGAAAATATCGATGTTTATTTGTTCGAAAGGTGACTGGACCGAAAAAGTTTTCTCTGAGCTCCTGTTGATATTTTGGGTAGCTTTCGCAAGAGCACAGGCTTCGCATTTAATTGTTGTTGGTCCTCGACCTTTAAATATTGCTCCCGTTGTTACGGATGGTAGTAGAGAGAGTGCTTTTGGACCTAAGTGTCCCATGGCTTCATGAATTCTTTTTGATGATTCTGTAATTTGAATATTTGTTGAGGATAAATGAGAGAATACTGATGCTGTAATTGGTCCTCTAGTTGCTAGTATAAAATGACCGTCTTTTCTCGGACAGTATGCCACTATTCGAGGTTGATTATTTGTCATAGTGTATAAAGCTCTTTGTCTTGTGTCCATGTAGATGTCGTCGGATTCTAATTTCGTAATTGTTGGTATCACCACGGGTTGGTGATCTACTATGGTGTGTTAACACGATTGATGATCACTTTGTTTTTCCCTTCTATTCTATGCTACAAACAATTATATAGGTTTCCCGGATAAACATTTCTCCTGATGCTGGTCCACATTGGTACCAACACTGGCAACAACCAAAATTAAAGAATCCACAACCTAAAACACATCTGACAATCGAGATACAGAAGAGAGTTATTTTCTCTTTAAGCAAAACTGCTGATTTTTGAACTCCTCTCTACCCACTCCCTAGCTTCGATGTTAATATGATTGGTGTCAATTAGCTTCTTTAAAGCGTCACTGTGTTTTTCTTTTGTCATGGAGTCGGCAGGATTTGTCATTCCATCGATCCAACGTATCTCAGCTATTTCTCGCTTTTCGTAGGCTTCCCGAAGGCACATGAGATCAATCATGAGCCTCTTCTCGTATGTTGTTCCAAGCTTTACAAGACAATCGAATAAAGAACGAGAATCGGTACAAATAACCAAAGGAATTGACTGATTAAGAATGGCATCTAGTGTGGTTTTTAGCGGTGAGCCGTGATCGAATCCTAGAGCCATGGCATATAACTCAGATGCAAGAACAGAGCGGGTAACCCTTTTACATTTGACAGATTGCCAGTGAATGATATTGGCCTTGTTGTACTTGTCGACCAATGCTATTACAAAGCCAATTTGTGACGAAAAATCTCGATTATTTGCGAAAGAACTGTCCGTAAATACGACGAGTTGCAAAGATTGAAGGTGTAATTTTATAAATTTAAGCCCTCGGTCTCTATTTTTTCTTTGCCATTCGAGGCGACGATTCAGCTTTGCAGCGTCTATTTTGTTGGGATTTATGACTTGGGCAGCAGACGAAAGATCGAATGAAGCTTCGGGTTGGCAGACAGTTGATATGTATGCACCTCTTGCCCTTTGAGTGATATATTGATCTTTACTTGTTGTAGGACCTTGCAAAGTCACAATTTTATCACAATGCTTTTCTTGAGTTACATGTAGGCTCATATTCTCTGTCAGCGTAATGACACTCCCATTAAATGTTAATGGATCATTTAATGATAATTTTATTCGAGGTTTAGAGTCAAAGTTCAGCTTGGCTTCTTCTTTGTTAGCAAATTTTTGATTCGCCAGTATCAATGTGTCATCTGTTTGTAAGCCGATCAAGCCGAATTCGTGACTGTTCGAGTAGGTATGAAGGAGACAGTTGTCGTATGTAGAAGGTTTCATATCTAGATTGTTAACATGGTGCGAGTGATAGGTTTTAAACCAATGGTTTCCAGCCTCAGGAATACCATATAGTGGCTTTTCGATTTTCAATAACTTGTTATTGGATTCAAGTTCGGGAGGGGGATGAACGAAAAATGTTCTGTTGATATTCGTTGTTGATTGAACATATGCCTGTGTGATATCTCGTAGATACAAGCTTGTTGGCTCGTCATCATTGTCAAGAGTGCTGGCGGCAATTGAAAGGATAATTCGCTGGCTGACTCGTTGGATTGTGGGTGATTGAGTGAGGATGTTTGATTTGCCCTCATCTTTGAAAGCTTGTACCACAAGTCTTGACTTAGCGAAAGCCATAGGAGTCCCTTCATTTTTAATGACATCAACCCACCTGGAACCAAATATTCTTTGTCCCACAGGCGCTTCTTCTTCATCTACAATCTTGAAAACATCTCGCTCTATGAGATCATGAAGTTCTTTTCGACGTGATTCTTTGAATTGTGATTTCCAAGGAGTTTGTACCAAAAACACATAAGCTTGAAAACATTCTGTAGATTGGTTGTTAGCCCGAAATCGAGCTGGGAGTTGCCTATTCCTGATAGGATTTCGACGTTCAGAAACTGGCGGTGTTACCGGATCTATGGATTGAGTAGAGGATGGATGAAGTTCTTCAGAGCTTTGGCGAAGATACGGCTTGACTGAGGTTATTCTAAATTCGGTTGGCCCGCTGTTTAATTGTACAGTACAAGTTTCATTAATGGTCGATAACAACTTGAAGGGCCCGTCCCATCTTTGTTGATTATTGTTATCTCTCCAGACTAGGACCTCTGAGTTGATGGGTAGATCCCGAATTGAGTCTGTTTAGGGACCGTTTCGTTGCCTGAGAGCGTCTGTGACTTGTCTTGATGCCCGCAATTTAGATACTTCAGCCATTGCTTTTCTGAGTGCAGAAGCGCGAGCTGCAATTGTGGGTGACGGCGGATCTGATTGTGCCATTCGTGGATAACAACCAAAGACCAAGAGTGTGGGTACTAAGCCGTCAGGTCCTGCAGTGTCATTAATGGCTTTTACAGCCATTTGTAGGGTCAAATCCTTATTCTGTTCGGGAAGATCTTGAGAAATTACTTGAAAGGCACGACGCAGGGGCGCGTGATATCTTTCAACAATACCCATAGAGTTTGGTGCTTCCACAGGAACTGACTTCGTCTTGATGTTGAGAGATGTTGCGTATTGTTGAAATTCATGCCCAACAAAGTTAGTTCCAGCGTCGTGAGTAATCATATCTGGCGGTCCGACGTAGACATCAATCCAGCAGAGACGCAACGTATTCCACGTAGTCAGAGATGATATATTGCTTAGCCATCGAGCAGCTTGGAAGCGTGTTGCTTCATCAACAACATGGAGTAGGGGACGACTTTCAATATACATGACATTGACATATATTGAATGATTAAAATCGATAGTGTCGTCACGAAGGGTAAATTTGAATCGTCTAGGCGATCCCCCATGCTTCTGGCACGTTGAGCAATACTTGGTAAGTTTTTGAATGGCTTCTCTGTTGACGTCGTGGTTAGATTGTCGAAGTAAATTATAGAATCGATCAATAGAGGGATGGCCGAATCGACGGTGAAGCTGGCGGAGTTCTTTCTCTGTAAGGAAACAATTGAATGAAGTTTCGTACGGCGTATGATAGACAAAAAATAAGTGTCCGAAACGTCTGGTAATTGTATATGCTTTTTTCGACTGAACAAGCACATTGTTAAGATTATCTACAACAATTCCGAGTCTATCCATATCGCTGAGAGATAGGAGGAACGGAGTATCCGCTTCGACAACGTGGAATTCTATCATTCCAATAGGTGTCCTAAGGGTGGTAGTGCCTATTGAACTTTTAGATCCTATACCAAATTGGACTGTGATCCTTCCGGCCTTTGAAGTATCAAGCTTTCCTTCATCATTGTTGAGAAATTTTTGAGAAGCTAAGTATTGGCCGTAGCCCGCTGTAGAGTATCCTGCAGCTCCTGTGTCAACTAATATTCCGTAGAATTCATCTTGAGTATATCGATTACTCTTTTTCGGGTCATTCGTCGTGTAAGTGAAAGGGTCCTGTTGAGCGTCACTGTCCTCCTTTGTAATGGCATGGTAGGTGGCCTGATTAGCAAGGGAAGTTAAAATTTCCGGACCGTTTATTTCGCCGAACGTTGTAAAGTACGTCTCGCAATTGTCGACAGAATTTTCCGATGATTCATCTAGAAGATTAGACGAGTGTAGAAGTGCTTCTATCTCCTCCTCTTCATTATCCGTTTCGAGATTGATACCTTTGTTTGTCTTGTCATCAGCGAGGTATTGATCATATCTTCTCTCCCATTGAGATCTCTGAATTTCCTTATGGTCGTCACGTTCCTTTCTCGAGTGTTTAGTTGACCAACAACCTTCCTTTTTGCAGATAAAACATCTTTTATTACCTTGAGATTTTCCTCGGAAGTCTTGCCGGCGGCTTTGGCGATAATCTTGACGGGGACGATCTTTATGAAATCTTCGGTCTGTAAAAAATGTTTCTTCCTTGATATCACTTTCATCTTCATATGCCATGATAGACGAGCGCAAGTCGTCGATCAATCCTTGAAGAGTACTTGATGGTCGATATCGAGCACTTCGGCAGGCTGGAACTCCTCTACAGGCCTCGAAAAGTTTGGCGTGTAGATAATCTTCGTTTCTGAATGCTGGTTTCAATCCTAATTGTAGGTCGCGAAGCTCATCGATGAGGGTTTCAAGGTTTTGGAGAACTGTTCTACCGGGATTCTTGGTCATTATTGATTTAAGAGTTGTGTTGCCCCACATTTGGAAAATCATTTGTTTGTGTTCAGAGCCCTCGAAATTGTTTCGCAGTTTGGTGACAATTTCATCAAATGTCGAAGAAGATGTGAGGTGCGGATCAATAGCCATGAAATAGTATTGAAGAGCACTCTTTTTGAGCATGATAGAGGCGGCTAACACGTACTGATCGGGTCTGACATTGGCTCTTAAACAGAGGCTGTAAAAAATAGATAGCATGTAATCCAATCGATCTTCGCTTCCTCCGTATTTCATGTCGTCACGATAGATCTTGCTTAGTTCCGTAAGTTCTCTTCCGGTTCGGATTGGTGGAACAATATTTGGAGGACTCGCGATGACGGAAGTAATTGATGTAGCACCAAGAACATGAGGTTCATCTTCCTGTAGTAGTTCGAAGAGAGCTTTGGATATTTTGTAGCCTTTACCACCAGGTATGTTGATACCATTCTTTCTTAGATGATCACGTAGATGCCTGATGCCATCTTTAGATGTTTCGAAATTTGAAATTGTAAAACCTTCGAAATCTTCTTGGAAATATTCCCATAGGGTTTCGTTCTTCCATTCGCTATTCACCTTGTAGTTTTCTACTCGATTGCGAATAAATTCTGTGATCTCTTCATCATTAGCCTTCGAGATGTTGAATTTATTTGGGTCAAATTTGGGCGTTTTTTCATCCTGGCTCGAAGAACTGGATGCCATGTTTGTTTTTATGAGTGCAAGTTTTGATGTCTGTTGTTTTTGTAGGGGCAAGCGGTCTAATCTAGAGCTCCACAGAAGATTGATTTGAGGCTTCCTCTCTTCGCAATGTCGCCGTGCTCCTGATCTGTGATATCACTGATCAGTGTCGGTATCACCACGGGTTGGTGATCTACTATGGTGTGTTAACACAATTGATGATCACTTTCTTTTTCCCTTCTATTCTATGCTACAAACGATTATATAGGTTTCCCGGATAAACATTTCTCCTGATGCTGGTCCACATTGGTACCAACAGTAATTGAGACAATATTGGTAAAATATCCAGGCATATAAGCAACGTCGCGAAGAATAAGGTCGGCAGGACCATTTGGGCCTTGTACAGTAATAGTTGCGGTGCCTATTGACTCAATGGGATTCACTTGTGTTCCTGAAGCCACTACATCACTTTCAGACGCGGATCGCTCAGCTTTATAGCGGTGAGATGAATTGATTACGTGAATATCTGCTCCGGAATCTGCTATAAATGATCTGGCTAAAGGATGATCTGATTTATCTGATGTGCTTGACGTGTTTGTTGCAAATGTGCTGCCATAGTAAGCCGCACCAGCCGCACCAGCCGTTTTAACCAATTTTTTCATCTTTCTCTCGTGATCTTTCAATGCATTATCGAGCCCTGGCCTAGCTTCTCGTAGATCTTTTATTCTGTTAATTATCTCAGGCTTAGGCTCAAAACTTGTTGGGGCAGCGCTTGGAGTCAAATAATAACATTTAGACCAGTTACCTGTACATCCACAACCACAAGGGCATCCGGCAACTCTGTTTTGTCTCTGTTTCTTATTCGGGCTCCGACTATTGGACTTTGGACCTTTCTTTCTCTTGCTTCCACCACCATTCTCAGTCGACTCAAAGTTGTTTTGTTTACTTCTATCATCGTTAGCTTCATTGCTGGTCCCCTGGAGTGTTGCAAATATTGAGTGGAATTGAGGGGTCTCAGTTCTTAGTGCTTTGACGGCATGGTAAGAGGAAAGTTTCTGCTTGAGCTCTGCAATCAGCCCTTGAAAGTCAGCTGGTTTCTTCGCCCTTTCACCCTGCAGCACTTTTTCGAAATGGGTCTGAAATATAGCCTCATTATAGCCTTGAATAGAGAATAATAGATCCTCAATAACTGTGTATCCTGTGTAGGTCAGATGGTTTACAGTCTGGCCTCGGACACAGAGGTTAAACCATTCTTTTAGTCTAGTAATCTATTCATCGTAATTCTCTAGAAATGGAAGGCTCTTTAATTGTTGAAGACGTGTGTTTAAGGCTGATCTCTGCGCAGGTTTGTCTTGTTGCCTGTGGATTTTCAATATTTCGACCAATTTTCCGATCGGTGCTTTGGGACAACTAGTGATACAGTTGTGTAAATGAGCTTTATTAGATTCATCAATTGTTTCAAAGATGAAATTCCGGTGCCTCGAGTAGTGAGCTCTTTTTTCTTTGGCAACGTCTAGGTCACGTGTATATTTAACTCTATTGTCGCTGAAACGTACTTTGTTCATGTATGTCAATTCATACACTGGTTGAATATTTTCTGCAACTATATCAGGTGTACTAGGTATAGAGACCACTTCCGTCAAGTAGTCGCTCTCTCTAATGATTTCCGGGTCTTTTGGCATTCCCGGGTATTCAAGAGGTGAGGAGTTCGGATCGATTGGATCCAAGAAAGTCTCGATTTCAAAGCTAATGGCTTGCTGGATAATTTGAGTGTACCAATCGGTCCACGAGTCGTTGTCTGCCAAAATGTATCTCACAGAGGATGTTGAAGCCGCCATTTTGATAACGTGAGTAAGCAGAGGCAAATAGAATAAGATTTAAAGTATAAGAACACTTTCCTTGGAAAATATCACAACAATCTGTAAGCACAGTGGATTTTTTTTTTTTTTTTTTTAAGTAGGGGAAAAAAAAAAATATGTTGATTCTTGCGCAATTCCGGGCTTATAACTATCAGAAATTGTGAGGTGGAAAGTGAGAATTAGATAAGGATAAAAGTTAAATAAAGATTAGAAAAGTTCCTGCCTTTTCAAGAAGTTGTAAAGAGATAAATTATAACAATAAAAACGAGTTCAACGATGATGAATTTGGTGATGTCAAATCTGGTATTCCTTCTTCTCTGTTCCCCCATAAAGCCTTCTAAGGTACATATATCTATATTCTTCTAGTTTCATGAGCATTCCAGCATTAGAACAAACTGTAATATGTCCGACTCGAAATTGGCATATGAGTCGCTGACTGAAACCTCTGTTGATAAACCAGAGCTGAAACAAAAGTTCTTAACACAAGATGTCGCGTACCTGAGACGTGATGGGATGATGAGCGCGACGTTGAGAAATCGCAACTGAGATAACACAGACCACATAACAACCAATGAAACTAATATTAATGCACTAATTCCACTCTAGCGTATGTTTAGAGGTGAAACTTATTTCTCACACATTCTTATACCTTCAAGTCCTTTTGAGCATCCTGCTGTTTTCTTCAAGATGTTTTGGCCTACGTGCCCTAGTCTTTGGTGCTAATATTGGGCATTTGCATGTGGTATTCTTGCGATGCTTGGGGCAACCAATCGTTGGTGAGGGCCTAGTTTCTTGTCTTTGGTTAAGAGAGTGTATATAAAATACATCGTTCTTGCGGACAAGACAAGCTACTGGTATGTTAGGTCTTTTATTTTGTTTTAAAATCAGCAGGGATTTATTAAAATCGGCATAGACATTCAAAATTCTTTCTAATTTTCCAGCTGACACGATATTACAAGAGTTAGGAGAATATAAGTCATTATTTAGTTGTAAGGTAACATTTCCAAATTTCAATTGTGCTTTGCCTTGTTGTTGAATGGACGCAGTTCCAATTGCTTGGTCAAATTTGAAAGGTCTAGGACATGAATTTAGGTCGCTGAAAAATTTCTTTTGGGACACAAAGTGGTGCAATGCACCGGTATCATAGATTGTAAGGTTTACATTATGTCGAGCTGATGCTATAATAACGCTAACTTCATCCTCACTATCTGTGTTAATACTTGCTGCTGCCTTTTTCCCTTTGTTGTTTCTTCTTTTGCCACTTTTCCTTTTCAACTCTGGATGCTGGATGAAATATTCCTTGTTCTTGTGCCTATGCCTACAGATTGAACAGTATGCCTCTGGATCTAAGTCATGGTGGGCTGGGCCGGTTGCAGCACATGCCAAGTTAGCAGTCTGTGTTCAGTTTCCAGCTATCGTTCGGAGGGAAGACATGATTGCTTGTACGGGGGACTAGTTGATTGTCGGCTTGATACACCCTTGTTTCTCGCCAGTTGGTCAGCCAGTCCACATTTTTTGTTCCCAGAACAAAAAGAGCGGAAGAAAGCCCTGCACCTATTGAATGGACGTTGGAGTTCCGGAGGTTGTCGATGGGGAACGCTGCTGCCGCATTATTCACACTTTGGAGTGCGGATAGGTAGTTGTCGATGTACTTATCAGCTGTACTCTCGAATCTCACCTGTAAGAAACTATATAGGGCCGCGATGTAAGGAGCCGTGGCCGTTTCCTGTCTGGTCTCAGCAACGTTGTCGTAGAGTTGCTTCGCCGTCATTATCTCTGTCGATTGTGGACAATTGGCCTTGTTGAGGCGTTCTATTATTACATTTTTGGCCTCTATTTTGTGCAGGATCCACTACTCAAGATCCTCAATGTGCTTTTTGACTAATTTGTCAATATTTATTGCATCCGGATTGGTAATGGTAGGATCCTGTGGCATGAATGTGGTTCTAATCCCTGTGATGTTGTGAAACACGTGACCTAGCACGTTCCTGCGCGCTAGCTTGGCTTGTAGCGCTGATCTCCATTGTGTAAAGGAGACACCGTCATCAAGAATCATAATACTCTTGTCGTTAGAAATCTTTGCTACTCCTGATGTTAGCACTTCTGAGCTAGGCTACAGTAGAGCGACCCGGGCTCATAACCTGTTACAGCTATGAGCTAGGAAGTAGTGCAATGATACTAACTTGTGAGTTGTTAATTATGATTTCCTTGCGGTGAGGATGGAACAAGAATGAATGGGTAAGAGTGAGTAGGGTATGTAATAATAATGGTTCAGCTTATTACTCTATGCAAGTGATATGACCTACTTATATACATAGAGTGGCTCACATCCTAATCCTCTAATTCCATTATCCCACACAATTATTGTCGTACACTGAGATAAAAGTGCCACTGTCCGTATATTGCATAGATGCCCAGCTCCATAAGACTTGGTTACCACAACTCGATTACTATGACTCGGTTACTATGACTCGGTCCTGCACGACTTGGTACACAAGCTGGTTCGACTTGCATAATCCTTATGTTGATATGTACAACAGAAGCCCCTGTTTTTGGTGTCTCCATATTGAGGAACAGCCACATACATGATAGTTTCTACAGAAACGTTTTACTGCATTACTTATGCCTGGCCAAAAGTATTCCTGTGCTACTTGTGCCAATGTCGCATCTCTGCCTCTCAGAGAGAGAGTAATCGGCGTTCCGTGGGGCACTGGTGAAGGAGGTAAATGTGATAACGAGATCTGAGGCGAGATAATGGATGTGGTCTTCCAAAGGGGAAGACAAAGTGAGGAAGAAGCGTAAGGTGAAAAGTAAGGATTTGGAATTGAAGTAAATCGGTCTTCCCAAGGAAGAGATGTGAAAGGTATATGGTGAATGTATATTCAGAAGACGTTATGTGCAGAGGAAATCTCTCACACGCTGAACCTATATATATATATATATATATATATATATACATGACCTCTACCACACTGCATAACCATACCAGATAATTCAAGGACTTGCCTAATAGAACTAGATTGACCTTATTATCCTCTGCTTCCTGACTAGTGATCTCATTTCCAACCTCTATGCATGGTTGACTCGTATTGATCCAATTACTCGAGAAACTAATCATCCGACAACAGAATTAATATCAGCATCAAGTGCACTAATCTATGAAACTGCCTGGGTGGCCTGAGCTAGGCACATTGTAAATATCCTGAATTATTGCGGTCGTCAATGGTTCATACATTGGCACCTCGATTTGCCCTTGTAAGGTATCCTGAAGTCGTTGTCTAGGTATTGGTGCCTGAGGTTTATGTTATTTTTTGGTCTCGCTTAATATTTCCTTTTGATGTACTCTGATACTACGGTATTAATCGTGTATAGGCGCTAAAATTCGACTTTTACAGGGTATATAGGCTTTTACTAACTTGAATTAGCATGACGATAAGTAGATCTCCCCACCTAAACTTTAAATTTGTATGGCAAAAATTTCACAACGAAATATTTGTTGGTTTTGCTTTTTTGGTCCATTATAGCCCTCTATTCACTTTTTAATTCATTAATACATTTCATAAATAAATTATACTTCTATCTAGCTAATAATTTACATATCCGCCTTCAGCTTCGTAAACGGCTCTGATTCTTCGGGGCATCGAATCTATCAGTTTCTCCAAGTCATCCCCATTAAATCCCAGATCCCACGCCTCGTTCACTATTTGACGAAGATGCCCTTGACTCCGCTGCCCCCCTTGATCCAACGCTGGATAAAGACGCTCCATGTACGCTTTCATATAACTCCACAAAGTTTCTATCGGATTTAAATCAGGAGAATATGGCGGCCACTCCATTAGAGAAATATTCCTCCTTTCAAACTCACGCATAGTTTGCCTCGACTTGTGAGGAGGGGCGTTGTCCTGCATCACATCTAGTCCTGGTTCCCGAAATACCGCACTCTCTATGAGAGGCACTATCCTCTCGCAGTAACTGGCCGCAGTGATATGGCCCCACTCCTTCTCCCAAATCAGGCAAGGCCCCTTCTGTCGTCCAAAGAAAGATCCCCAGAACATCCACCCAACTCTCCTCCGCGTCTTGGCTAGGACACAGGTATCTTCGTACTCTTCCCCAATCTTTGGCTTAAACTTAGCTCAAGGGAACTCTAAATCTTAGGAGCCTTTAAGGGACTACTGACCTTTCTTGTGACCCAACGATCACTTTGCCGACCATTCATAGCCCAAGTCTCGTCGGACCAGAGGACTCTCATCCAATGTTCCTTCCGCCAGTGGAGATGTATTCTGGCAAACTCATATCTCTTCAGTTTGTTGACTGAAGAGATAGGAGGTTTTAATCGTGCAATCCTGCGTGCATATCCCCTCTTTGCCAGTTCACGTCGGATCACATTCTCGCTCACACCAAAGTGCCGAAATATAAAATGTGCAAGTTGGAAAAATGACATCCGACGATTTTCCGATGATAAACAGACGAAAAATTCTATTTCATCGACCTGGGAACTACTTAGAATAGGTGGCCTACCACTGGAGTACTGAGGCTCGGTATTTTCAACGCTCATGGTGTATTGTACCTGTCGCCATGTAATCCCAAGGCGTTGAGAGATTTTGACGTAACTGTGTCCCTCACTGGCCAAGGTTCTAACCTGCACATGTTACTCTCTTAACCTTATCAATTTGTAGATTTCAGACTTACTTGAATACGTTGAGTTTGTGTTAGGCGTTTTGCATAAGTAGGAGATGCTGATGATGGAGAAGGTTGTTGAGGTGAATCCATCTTTGCGGCAATCTAGTACAGTAAATTAAAATCTTCTAAAGTAGTTGACTTAAGGTTCAGATGCACTCACATGAAGTAAAAATTAGATAGATGAATGAAATAAAAGTATGCCGTTGAGCAAAATAATAGTAAATAGCTGACAATGATTTAAACGAAACGACCTCAGGTGTGCGCGAGTGAAGAAAGGTGCAGGCATGAAGGTGGGCGTTGGACTTCATTTACAGATGCATATCTCTTATGCCTTAGGCCATAAGATTTTAAAATTTGAAGCTAACAGGGATACTGTGGATCTATCGTGAGGTAACCTGGAATATCACCACTTTATCTCCACTTTATCCCCGCTTTAACCCCTGTACCCTATAAGAAGCGGATCAACGAACAATACCCTATCATGAGAGTATACATGTATAAGATGTCGCCTTGGATAGTTTGGGCTCTACACGCGTTGTCTTCCGTCTTTACCTCATTGTTAGATAGATTTGAGTAGATCTTACAATCCTCTCTTTTCAACTTGGTGCCCCTCTGTGACCGCGGTCACCTCCTGTCCCTGTCACGAACAGGGTCCGAAGTTATGCAATTACGTAAACTTCAACCTCACACAAGACCCCTGCTAGCGCCAATGATCCTAATTGATACCCCATGCTTGCTTCCTTATAGCCCGGTATTACTTCTAGTTGTTTCCTTAATTCTACTGTATTCTATAGTATTCTAGTCTTTTCTACTGGAGTTGGTATATGGCAGGAAAAGCCTCAGGTATCGGGGCGTCTGGTGTATATATAGGAGATTTGCCTGTGAGTTGTTAGTTCTTCAGACTTGTGTCTTGTTAAAATATATCCTCTTTATCAGGTACTCTTGTATATTACTTCTAGCCACGTTCCAAGTCACACTCCAAGTCACGCTCCACGTCACGCTCCACGTCACGCTCCACGTCACACTCCACGTCACACTCCACGTCACGCTCCACGTCACGCTCTAACTCAAGCCTTTATCTTCTGGCAGTTACTTAAGAGGTCATGACAGTTCCTTCTCCACTCCTAGCGCGTCTGTGACCACTGTGAACTCTTCCACCCAAACCTCTTCCCGACATCTCGACCTCTCGTTGGAGACCAGCTCGCCAGCTCGCCCTCCAGTTCCCAGCTCCCAGCTCTCCGACCCTCCGCTATCCACTCCCTTCTGCGCCCCCACTATCCCAGCGCCTGACATTACAACACGTTGAAAAAAAGAAAAAAATAAACAAATTTAATTACATTTTAATATTTTACCATAACTAGACATTTCCCTTCCTCGCCCAGTGAATACATGGATACAAAGGACCCCGAATACATCCTGCTGCCCCCAAAATTGTGGAGCGTGGCTTACCTCTATTCTCCTGGAGTCCTTCAGCACGCCATACGCGCTGACAGACCTCGCGTAGCTGAAGTTTTTGCGACAGCATCAGCATCTGCGGCTCCTGCCCTACCTCCACCAGTAGCTCCAGTGGCGCGTCGCCCTACCGCTCCTCTGATCACCCCTTATGATGGCTCCTCCAAGAACCTCAGATCGTACTGCTCCCAGCTACAAAATCAGTTTCTTGATCAGCCAGAGTGCTTCCCGGACAAAGGCTCCAAAGTGAAATATGCCTATCAATGTCTTGGTCCCGAAGCCCTTGGGAAAATGCGGTCCTCCTTTCGTTGCTATGAGGATGCTTCAATCCCTCCTGAAATTATCAAGATCAACCAATTCTTTGTGGCTCTTCGACAACGCTGCCAGGATCCGGGCCTTACTGAACAAGCGAGTCGCACAGTGGAGAACCTGTATCAGAGAAATATGAAGTTTTATGACTTCATCTCAATCTTTGAGGATAATATCTCGGACTCCACCTATGCTGACCATGACAAGTCCCAGTGGAAAACGATGCTCGAACGACCACTATCAAAGGAGTTAAAACACTTGCTGAATGCCGCCAGTGACGCTCCTACCAAGTACCACGAGTTCGTAAACTACCTGAGGAGAAAAGACGCGAACATCCAGGTCATAAATGCACCTTTATACACCGTACCGGCTCAAAGAGTAACACCTGCGTCGTACCCGCCTTCCTCATCTACCCCGTATTCAACCCCAGTATCCGAACCAACTGTCTCGCAAGGTGGATCTGTAATGGATCTTGATGCCATATCAGCACAGAGGCTGCCTAACGGACGACTTACACAGCAAGCAAAGGATGCCTGACGAGCCCTCGGTCGTTGTGTACGCTGTAATAAAACGGGGCATACAACAGAAAACTGCGCCCCTAGCTCTCGGACACTTGCAACTATGGATGAGCAGTTAATTGAAGAGGATCAATTAAAAGGTTAACTCCAACGTCAAGTCGCTCGTTGGAGTCGCACTCTACGGTTAGTTTAGGGATATCTAGAATTTCACCTTCGCGGCATATGCATATAGAAGCCAAGATAAAAAATGAAAGTTTAGTAGCCCTAGTCAATACCGGTGCCTCTGGTTTTTCCTTCGTTTCTGACCAGCTTTGTGATCGTCTAAAACTTACTTCTGAGCCCCTGAATTCGCCCATTGCCATCCTCGGTTTTGAAGGTACAGTGAGTTCTAAGGTTTCCAAGCTCGTAAAGTTTTCCTTGAGCTTGGGTACCCACCAGGAAACAATGTTAGCTTATGTTGTCCCAAATTGCAAACACGATATCGTCCTCGGACTACCCTGGTTGGAGAAACATTGCCCCTACATTGACTGGGGGGAACACACTATTACTTTTGGCGAACCCTGTCTGAAATCTTCTTGCTGTGTCTTCGAAACAACAATTCCCTATCATAATACAGTAAACCAAAATTCCAGACAGATAAGCCAATCAAACCCCGTTATTAACCACATCTCACATTCCCCAAATTCAACGTCGAATCCTGCGAAGATCTCTGCCACAGAGTATGCAATAGCTAATCAGCAGCCCGGAAATTTTACCTTTGCTCTAAGTCTAAGGGATCTCGATCTAATCCTTGAAGACTCGATGCAGCGACTTCCCAGTATGCGCGTAGGCAACGCAAGCATGGTCATCCCAAAAGATGCCGACCCTAAAGACTTTCTACCACCTTACTACCACGAGTATCTTGATGTTTTTGATCGAAACAAAGCCAATTCGTTCCCACCTCACCGATCCTGGGATCATGCCATAGATCTGCATCCTGGAAAACAGCCCCCAGTTGCGCGTCCGTATTCAATGAACCAACATGGGCTAAAGGCCCTTCGCAACTATTTAGACAAAGAACTTTCGAAGGGATTCATACGTGTTTCGCGATCCCCCGCAGCCGCCCCTGTGCTCCTTGTTAAAAAGTCGAATGGAGACCTCAGGTTTTGTATTGACTATCGCGGATTGAACGCAATAACTATTAGAAATCGACACTCTCTTCCCCTCATATCAGAGACGTTGGGCCAGCTGTCACGAGCGAAATATTTTACAAAACTTGACGTCATTTCAGCGTTTAATAAACTTAGAATCAAAGAGGGTGACGAATGGAAGGCTGCTTTTACATGTTGATATGGACTCTTCGAACCTTTGGTAATGCCCTTTGGTCTCTGCAATGGACCCGCATCTCTCCAGGCATATATCAACCATGCGCTCCATGGACTTCTAGACCAGTTCTGTACGGCATACATGGACGATATTCTAATATACTCTGGCGATCTAACTAGTCACCGCCGCCATGTTATCATGGTCCTTGAACGTCTGCGCGAACATGGTCTGCAAGTGGACATTTCCAAATGTAATTTTGAGGCAACTGAGGTTACCTACCTTGGCCTTATTATATCTACCAAGGGTATACACATGGACCCCAAAAAAGTTGCCTGCGTTCAAGAATCGCCGACCCCTCGCTCGGTCCGAGATGTTCAAGTGTTTTTAGGATTTGCAAATTTTTATCGCCGATTTATTCCCGAATTCTCTCGTCTCGTCTCCCCCTTAACCAATCTAACAAAAAAGGAAGCACGATTTGACTGGGATAGTTCTTGTGAGTCTGCCTTCTTCAGAATTAAGCAAGCCTTTAAAGAAGGAACTATGCTGGCACACTTTGATCCTCGACGCCAGACTATAATGGAAACAGACGCATCAGACTTTGTGACGGCAGCCATTCTCTCACAATACGATGACAAGGGCATCCTTCGCCCTGTAGCCTTCATGTCAAAAAAAATGCTACCTGCAGAGTGTAACTACGAGATTTTTGACAAAGAGCTCCTCGCAATAGTCAATGCCTTTGAAACCTGGACTGCGGAACTAGGCTCCGTTGAAGCATCCACATTAGTTCTAACCGATCATGAGAACCTCGAGCACTTTACCTCCACTAAAAAGCTCAATCGTAGGCAAGTCCGGTGGAACGAATTACTCGCAGATTTCGATTTTAAGATCGTTTTTAGACCAGGGGAACAGGGAGGTAAACCTGATGCCCTAACTAGAATTAGCGCCAACAAACCTATGGAAAAAGATGATGCCCGCAACCAACACCAATACCAAACTTTGCTTAAACCCCACCAAATACTCCGTAGAATGGATACAAAATCTGCACAAAATTTCCCTGAGATCAAAAATCCGATATTACCCAGTCTAGACCTAGGAAACTGGAAATTGCATTGTCAACAAGATAAGTATTGTCAAGGTATACGCTCAGCCCTTACAAATCCAAGAGCCTACAGAAAAGACATTCAACTAGCGAGCTGCGTGATGACTGAGTACTCCTTTACTCTCAATTCAAAGGAATACGTTCCAAAAAATCTTAGAGAAGTTATACTCAAACAGCTTCATGATACCCCCCTATATGAGCATAGAGGCTCGGCTGCCCTCTATTACATGCTATCCAGACGATACTGGTGGCCTGAATGCCACAAAGATGCCATAAAATACGCTCGAGGCTGTGAAGCCTGTCAAAGGAATAACCCTTCCGTCCAAAAGCCCCATAGTTATTTACAACCTATACCCGCACCTCAACAAGCATTCCGGCATCTTACCCTAGACTTTGTTGGACCACTTCCAATCTGCTCTATTCGAGGCTTTACCTACCGGTTCATACTTCAGGTAGTAGACTGTCTTACGAAAAGATTATGTATAATACCCCTTGAACGACCGTCAGCCAAAGAAACATCCGAGGCTTTCCTTAATCACATAATTCGTTTTGCAGGTCTGCCAGACTCGTTATTTTCTAACCAAGGGCGTGCATTTATCGACAGCACCTGGAAGGATATATGTGCCCGTCTTAAAATTAGCCATAAACTGTCCACCTCGTACCACCCTGAGACTGATGGGCAAACAGAACGAGCCAACAAAACGTTGGAGGTTTACCTACGACACTTTGTCAATCACCACCAAGACGATTGGGCAAAACACCTTCCTGTGGCCGAATTTTGCTGCAATAATCATGTCAACGCTTCAACAGGGGTCACTCCATTCTTTGCTTGCTTTGGTCACCATCCCCAATTAGATTTCCGTCCAGAATCAGATTTCCCACAAAAACGTGATCCACCCGAATTTGTCGAAAGAATAAGAGGCCTCACACAACAGTGCTCAGAAAAAATGAGCCTCGCGTAAGCCTTCCAGTCCTCTTATGTAAATGAGAGACGTCTTCCTGCGCCTCGCTATCGGGTCGGGGATCGAGTCTACTTATCCCTAAAGAATCTTGCAATGTCCAGGCCCACCAAAAAACTAGACCATGTGCGAGCGGGACCATGGCGTATTACACAAATGAAATTCCCGCTTGTGGCTAAGTTGGATCTTCCATTCCAACTTAAAATTGATAAAAATTTTCATGTCAGCCTTCTCCGCCCAGCGTACGATGGATTCCCGTCTCAACAACAGTCAATACCAGAGCCTCTCGAGATTTCTCCCTCAGGACACGAAGTCCACGAAGTAGAAGCAATCCTAGATTCAAGGATCTGCCGGAAAAAGGTCCAATATCTGGTACACTGGACTGGGGACAACGATAAAACATGGGAGCCTCATGAACACTTAGATGGTTGTCCGGAACTTTTATCAGAGTTCCATAAGTTATATCCCAACAAACCACGCTCGCAGGAGCTCACGACTTTAAACTAAGGGGGGGGGGGGTAATGTAAGGTATCCTGAAGTCGTTGTCTAGGTATTGGTGCCTGAGGTTTATGTTATGTTTTGGTCTCGCTTAATATTTCCTTTTGATGTATACATGTATAAGATGTCGCCTTGGATAGTTTGGGCTCTACACGCGTTGTCTTCCGTCTTTACCTCATTGTTAGATAGATTTGAGTAGATCTTACAATCCTCTCTTCTCAACTTGGTGCCCCTCTGTGACCGCGGTCACCTCCTATCCCTTTTCCACCCCTAGCGCGTCTGTGACCACTTTCACCTCTTCCACCCAAACCTCTTCCCGATATCTTGACCTCTCGTTCGAGACCAGCTCGCCAGCTCGCCCTCCAGCTCCCAGCTCCCAGCTCTCCGACCCTCCGCTCTCCACTCCCTTCTGCGCCCCCACTATCCCAGCGCCTGACAGCCCTTGATAACGAAGTATTCCACTTTCTCGATCGAATGTTGATGACGCAATTGTTGCCTTGAACGGTTTCGGCTCGTCTGAGCCCTCTATCTGTACCTTAAGATCCCTAGGCCATGCACGCTGCTCATTCTGCACTGCTTCAATAATTCGCCTAAAGTTTTGGTCCTGCCTAATTGCTTGATTCCATAGAGATTGGAGGTCTTTGTTTATAAAAATATTTTGGCCATCTGCTACCTTCATATTCTCAAGCCATAGCTTAGTAATACTTAATGGATTTAAGATTTTTTGTTCTCGGCTCGAAAGACGAGGGTCTCCTTCCTTGGGCTTGTCTTGATCCCTCCGCGATAGTGCATCTGCACGTTCGTTCTCTGATCCTTGACAATATATAAGGTTTTATCTAAACCTTGACATAAACTCTGCCCAGCGCACTTGTCTCTCTGTTAATCTTCGAGAGGTTAAAAAATATTTCAAATTCATATGGTCGGTCATTATTGTGAAGGTCCTTGCAAGACCTCTCAATTCGTGTAAAGGTTATTGCTATGGACAATAATTGAACCCTTGGACGTTGACTTTGGCTGATGACTCTGACTGTAGACGGTGGCTATGGACTGAGGGCGTGGACTGTGAAATCGATGGACAAGACAATGACGATGACAATAACTATGAATCAATATAAGATTATATTTAAACAATGATTAGATAACAAGACTCAGGTCTGAAGAATCTCTAGATACAAAGGCAAGGCCACTATTTATACAAGTATAACTCCATCTCTACAAGGGCCATCTGGCCGACGACCAGGCAATCTTAGAAATACATAGAATATTAGAGAATGCTGTAGAAGCCCAATCGAGCATTACAAGAGAGAGAATAGTATGGAAACCTATAGAACCTTAACCCAAAATCCCTAGTGTTTAGAAAGATGTACAGAAGTTTCTAGAAGAATGGAATCGTCAAGTGACAACACGTGAATCCGTTACTACTCACGTGACAGCAGTAGGTAGATTAGCCGCTGTTCCTGACAATTCGGCATCCCACTCTTTCATGCACGAGACAACTGCCAGTAAATGTTATGGCAAATATAGTTTTCTCATTAGGTAATATTATGAACAGGGATATGCAGGATTAAATGAAGCATTGATGGCACAATGCATAGATGACTGCAATTACCCTTTCATACCTTTAACCTCCCGCTGTGATTAGGTGCAAGGGTTTGGATGATTGTTGGCACTCCTACATAGTCGCCAAATGAGATTATGACGGATGAGTAACACCTAGTAAGGGAGATTAGTTGGGAATTGTTGGAGTACCTAGGGGGCTACCTTGGGCAAGATGAAGAACTTCAGCTTTGCAATTTGTATCATACTTTAACTTCTTCTTACGTATCTGCAATCGTGTTAATAGGGTCATTATCCCATAAATTCTATACTTCTTTCCATCTTTAGTCTTCCTGCCTCCCTCGAAGACGGCGAATCGAACCCTCCGTTACCTTGCCGCAACAGTAACTCTTTATCGTGTATCTCTTAGTTCATTTCGGCTCCTGAAAGCTTCCGTGAGTGGTATGCTACTGGTAACCATGGACCTTTCCCGTGTCTTTGAAGTAACCAGCCCCCTAGAGCATATACAGAACAGTCCGCTTCTAGTAAGGTTTCTCTATCGAGATCCCATTGTGCTAGAGCCAGCTCTGAGATAAATTTCTCCTTTAATGTTTCAAACGCTTCTTTTTGTGCTGATTCCCACCTCCAAGGGGTACCCTTGCCAGTTAGGCTTGTTAATGGTGCGCAAATACTGGAAAATCCATCAATGAATCCCCGGTAAAAGTTCGCAAACCCTAGGAAGCTTCAGAGTGCTTTGACTGTAGTTGGAGGCTCCTACTCTGAAATTGCCCTTACCTTGGCTGGATCCATCCTAACTAAAGAGGTTGGACCTTCTGCTGATATGATAAAGCCTAGGTACTTGGTCTTCTTGACACTGAATTCACATCTATTGATGTCTAAGCCTAAGCCAGCTTTCTGCAGCTTTTCAAGAACTAAATTCACATGTTTATTATGCTCTGCTAGATCACCATCTGTGTAAATAAGTACGTCATCAACGTATGCAGAACAGAAATCGTCCAGATGGTCTCGCAGGGTTTCATTTATATACCTTTGGAACGACGCAGAGGCACCATTTAAACCAAATGGCATTACTAACCATTCGAATAGCCCAAAACGTGTGCGAAACGTGTGCGAAACGTGTGCGAAACGTGTGCGAAACGCAGTTTTCCATTCATCACCTTCTTTTATGCGTAACTTATGGAAAGCAGCGCGGACATCTAGTTTCGTGAACCATTTGGCTTTGCTTAGTCTTGCGAGTGTTTCTTTGATCAGAGGTAAGGGGTAACGATCAGCTTTTGATATTGAATTTAGAGCTCTGTAGTTGACACAGAACCTTAGCCCACCCCCAGGCTTTTTCACGAACAGAACAGGCGCACCAGCGGGGGAGCTACTAGCACGGATATAATTTTTATCCAGTAAATCTGTCAATGTCTTCCTCAGAACTAACAATTCATCTTTTGACATGCTGTAGAGGGGCCCCCAAGGTATTTTTTTGTCCGGTTCTAGCCTAATCTCATGATCACTCCCAGCTCGATGTGGTGGGAGCTTGTCGATTAACTCTTTTTTAAAAAGATCTGCAAATCTTGTTATGCCGAGCTTCGGTGAACGTGCTCGTTCCGGCAGCAGGAGCTTAGACGGAGCGGTACACGGCAGAGTACGCTGGGGTCACGGAAGAGCCGATGCGGCTGCAGTCGGGCTGGAGTGTTTGGATAATTTAGGCGATGTTCGGCACACAAAGAATATCTGTGTTTGCTGCATTTAATCTGGTCACACACAGACATATTCTTGGTATAAATAGGCTGAAGTCCGCCACACTGTAAATATATTATTATCATCTTCATACATCATTATCATTTTAAATATATACCATCTCCACCATATTCTATCTTAGTAACTCTTACCAAGTGTACGTCTCCCAATCATATACCTAGTAAAACAAATCTCGCATATTGGGCCGGTAGCTTCTCAAGTCTTGCAGATGATCTTTTCTCTGGAGCGAGAGCCTTCTGAATATCTGCTAACGTTACGGGGAATATTTGTAAAGTCTCTTTGTTATCCTTTTTTGCTCTCTTCACTGTTGCTAAAAATACCCCAGCCGACAAGCTCGCAATATTTGAGACCCTTAATTCATTAATTCCGGTTTTTCCTAGCCTTTTCTCCCAGACTCGCAAAGGTTCTCCTCCTATCAGTGCTTCTCATATTTCCATGAAATGATCCCTTGCATGGTAAAGCACGTCTTCTCTTTCCATCCAAGGCTTGCCCAAGATCAATTCCTGGGATAACCGAGGTATGATGTAGGCATATAAAGTTTTCTGATATCCATCAATGTCTACTTCCATTTTGGTCATCTCTGTTATCAATTCTTCTTTTTGAATGTTGTCTGTGGCTTCAGCAAGTTTTCGAGGGGTTACTTCAATCCTTGGTAGATTGGCTTTGCGCACTAGGGAATTTCTAACGGCAGCCAGACAGTCACATCCACTATCAATCAAGGTAGGCATAGTTTAGATATTATTTATTAAAACGTCTATTAAGAATGAGTTACCATTCATTTCTTTTTCTGCCTTTTGGTCTTCAAAAGACTGGGACTCTGCTACCGCTTTACAAACCCCGCTTTTCAGCCCCTGAACACGACTTTGTTCAGGAGCTAATCTTTTAGCGACTCTGTCTCTGTTTGGCTATCTATAGATACATCGTGATTATCTTCGCCAAGGTTAGCTTGCTTAACCGCAGTTTCAGGACGAAGAGGTGGGAGTTGGGAACAATGAGGTTTTCTATGTCCAGGTTTCCCACAACAAATACACAGGCCGGCGGCTATGCGCCGTTCTATCTCTTTTTTTGTTACCCATCTCGCCCGTGTCTTGTTTACACCTGTCATCTTGACATCACCGTCAGCATCCTTGGTGTCAGCTGATACGTCTGAATTTGAATAGTTTGCAGGAAAGGGCGCAAAAGCTGGTGTCGAAAGGTTACCCCTGCCAGTACCTCCTAATAAGTTCCCTCCAGCCACTACACGCGTGCCATTGTCAAAGGTACCTGTTTGTCCTAAAGCATAGAGTTTAGTCTTAACTAAGCTTACACCTTCAATCTGTGAGCCAATGACGGACAACTTTTCCATGAACTCCATAAAAGAACTTGGCAAAGTATGACCAATCAAGTGGTTCCTTGTTGTTTGATTCAGCGCATTGTGTAAGTCAGTCACTTTGTGGATATCTTCACTAGTTGCTTTAACGCTAATAGATAGGAGTTGCTGGTATCCAGGTAGAAAAGATGACAGAGCTTCATCTCTGAACTGCCTATACGCATGTAGAAGGGCTGAGGTTTTTTGATCCGCATTCTCATCCCGGAAAGTATCGTCCATTACTTTTAGAAGCCCCAGTGGATCAGATATTTTTCCTAAGTTCAACATTGATTGGAACGCCCCTGTTATTATAGATTTGGCTGTACCAGTTACTGCTTGGGTATATAGGTCCATAAAGAAGTCAGATGGATAGTATAACTGTCTATCGACAACATCACGTTGGTATTTGTAGCGTAAAATACCATAAGTAATAGTCCATTCATTTTGATTTTTGTGGTCATATGGGGCTAGCTACTTAATTGCTTCTTGCTTTGTTGAGGGTCATTCTCCAGAAAAATATTCTTTTTGAGGGTGATTTGTAGGGCCTATCTGTGGTGGATTCACCATCACTGATTCATCTTTTGATTTCCCTTTTATGTAGGAAATCATGGACCTCATCTCCTCTCTTAGGCTATTAATTCCCTCCTTTTGTTTAGTATCTCTTTCCCTCATTTCTGCAAGTACTTGTTAAATCAAAAAATTCCCCTGTTCTTCATGTGATGACTTCCCCGTTTGCTCCGTTAAGCCGTGGTTAGACATATCACTCTCGGCGGGTACGTCAATCATGCGCAAATCCATTAGATTGTCCCGTTCTTCTGCGGTTATGTATGAATCTGAACTTTCTATACTTATGGACTTTGTTGAACTGCTAGCGTCGCTTTCGGATTCCGATGACAAGGAAAATTGCATAAAACTTCTTTGCTGAGCTTGTATTCTGGGCCCTGAGCTGTGAAATGAACACAATACGCTCAATGACGGGTATAATGTAAGGAGATAGTTAATTAAAGTGTGATGGAACCAAGCTGGTTATAATGAATTCAATTGATTAGTTAACTATACAGAGGAAAGCTACATTAGACTAAGATTAAATATAATATATACATGTCTGTACGTGTTAACGTGTCCACACGTGATAGTACAGTTGCTCAGGTAACCGCCTAAGCCCAGTCCAACAGTTTGTTTGTTTGTTTGTAATCAGTTTGAGTTCCAATCCTTAATGGATATGCCACACTAATCTACAGATTCCTCCCTTATAATAAACTCTACAATTACCGCCCAATTTACGATTTCTATAACTAAGTCTATTCTGTGCCTAACACATCCTTATATTCCTCGCCCATCATTTCCACAAATGAGAGGGGCATTTGGGTTTCAGTATTGAAGGCTATTGCCTAGCACCATACCCTCATCACTTCCGGCCTCAATTTTTCATTACTTCTAACTAGCATGGCTCAAATATGAATGTAAAAAACAAAAAAAAAGGAAAAGAAACTAGTACTACACGGTATCATATACAGATAAAAGGAAAGTCATCGCATACAGGAGGAGAAAAAAAACAAAAAGGAAATATACTCTTTTCGGGACCGCTGAGCTTACCTTTACTTACTCATTCTCACTTTCTCCTAGCTCCTCATCGGCGTCGAGATCTTCTATGCCTAGGGTTTCCCGCCACTCTTCCGCTGTTGAATTCATATTCCTTTTCCCAACTGTCGTATTTTTCAGGAATTGTAGGATTGCTGCTGTGGCCTGTTCGTCTCCGAAGAGATTCTTTATTTTAGTTCTCCTAGGGCGGATTTGGCTTCCGCTTATTTCAATCTGCTTCCACATCTCATCTCTTTCGCGGCGCCATCTCCGACAATCCAACATCAAGTGGCGGACTGTTTGGGGTGGTGCCTCGGAGCATTCAGTACATTTATTGGTTTCCCTATTCTTGATTCGTCCCAAAAAGGATCCTGTCCACGCGTGTCCAGACTTTAGCTGAAAGTATCGAGCGGCTAATATTTTCCAGGAGTGGGAAGCCACTTTGTTTATACCACGCTTGCCAATTTGCATATTATATGTGTCCTTGACGGCTTGACTCCGACTTCTATGTTTCAGCTGAAACCATATCTGGCATTCTTTCCATTTTCTCTCTGTGACTAGTCTGGTTATATGTGATAATGATGCGAAGCGTTCCTGACATTGTCTACCACGAAGCGCTGCTTGCTTAGCCGCTATATCCGCTCGTTCATTACCTTCTACTCCTGAGTGGCCAGGAACCCAATTAATCTGGACCCCAATTCCTTGCTCTCTTAATTCTCTAACCCTTTGATGAATTCTGCGTACCAGCCATTGGCCAGGGCTTGGTTCTACATGCCGTATTCGTGATATAGCAGCTTGTGAATCCAACCAAATAAATACAGTCTGGAGCTTGCTGAGACTTTGAATCGTCGATTGGGATGATGTTCTCGCTAATGGTCTTCCAGCTTTTTGGGCAATTTCTAATGCCTGGTCTACTCCGTACAACTCTGCATCAAATACCTCTTTATTTGTCCCTAAGTAAATCTTGCGTGTATTCCACTTTCCGTTTTCTGATTGCCAGGCAACCCCTGATCCAACGCGCTGATTTTCTAATTTTGATCCATCTGTCCAGAAAGATAGTTCTCCTAAACTATCTTGGTGTTCGTTCGCCATTTTCAAAGCTTCTTCACTTCTTGCTAGAACCGAAATCTTTCCAGGAAATTGACATTCATTGATTATCTCTGTACATTCTATCCCAAATGTGCTATCAAAATCTGTGCCCTTCACTAGTGAGTTAGCTAGTCGATGGCTTAATTGCTTTGCTTTGCAGTTAGAGAGCCAGTCCCATCCAGTTGCATCTTGTTCACCCGGTTGAGCATGAGCGTCACCATCTCGTAGCGTTTCTGGGAGAATTTTTCGAGTATCGTTACTTATAGGTAATCCTAATAAACGCTGCGTATATCTCCTTTGTCTATTATTAAGTAGTGAGATAGCTGGTCTGAGTCCTGCTTCCTTAACTGTTATGCCTATTGGAGTTGATTTAAATACCCCCGTTATAGCTCGTGCTTGTCTATTTATGAGTTTTTGGTGCTCTTGCTCCCATGTCTTTTGGTCTCTCCACCATAATTCGGCTCCATATAACGCTACAGATTGTACTACCGCTATTTGAATCTTTCGAACCAGGCCTGGAGGTAGCCCCTTACTAAATGTAATAGATCGCAATCGACCTTCTGCTTTACGCGCTTTTTGGAGATATACATTCTTGTGGGCCTGAAAGCTTAGCGTCGTGTCCAACCATATTCCTAGCCATCGCGTAGCTTCCTTATTGAATTTAAAGGAGTGATTCTTGACTTTGATGGTGGCGTTAAAGAGTTCGGTTTTCCCCTTGCGTCTTCTAGTGAATGCCACCGCCTCTGTCTTACTTTGGTCAAACTGTAAGAAATTTTCGGAGCCCCAATCACTGGCCTTTTCCCCCGCTAACTGAATTTTACCAATTAGATCTGGCACTGTTGCTGCCTCCACGACAAAGCCACAATCGTCGGCGAAAGAAGTTGCTGTACATCCATCTACTCCCTGTTCAACACTATCGAACACGCCGCACAGATATATAGTGAATAGTATTGGTGAGACGGGTGATCCTTGTGGAACTCCTGTTCTTATCTGGACCTCCTTCCTGCATTTACCGTCAATCACAAATTGCATTCTTCGATCTGTTAAGAACGACTCTACCCATCTTATCATTTGGCCATCAGCACCCATCTTGTGCATTCGTCGTAGTAAGCTATTGCAGCTTACATGATCGAATGCCCCCTTGACATCCATGAGTAATAGAGCTGCTATATTTCCTCTGTTCCAGGCTTCTTCCACTCCTGCTACAACTCTGGCAACAGCATCGATGCAGCTTCGCTGTTTCCGACACCCCATTTGTCCCTGGTGAAGAACGTCTCTTTTCTCACACCAGGTTGCGATAATATCCGCTGCCACTTTCTCGGCTACTTTTCCTAGACAATTTAATAAGCTAATGATTCTATATGACTTGACTTGCGAATAATCTGCTTTGTTTGGTTTTCGAAGGAGAATTCCTTTGGCTATTCGCCAAACGTGCGGATGATGTCCCTGCCGTATGCACTGTCTTATTAATGCAGTGATTCGTTCTGAGTCCCAGTCCCATAATAAGCGTATAGCTCTGAAGTTAAGTCTATCTGGCCCTGGTGCTTTCCGTACTGATTGGTCCAGTATCGCTCTATGTACTACCTCCATTGTGACACCCAAATGTGAATTTCCCGCACTGTCAATTAGTACTTCCTGATAATCTTCAGGCGGACAAGGAAATAGAGTTTCAAGTATCATTTTTCTTTCTCTTCAATTGTGGATGCTACTTGGCCATTTTCACTCTTTAAAGAAGGAGTAAGTTGTGTGGTCCACTCTTTTGTGTACCGTAGGGCCGTCCAACATCTCTCATTCTCCTCTTCTCGCCTCTTTCGGAAGGTTTGCGAAGACTCTGGACTTGAATCAGCCGGAAGGGGTTCATATATTTCTTCTCCACCTTGAATCCAATCCTCAAAGCACTTGTCTCGGGCTTTTCTGATTTTTCGATAATATGCGTTCCTTAATTTTTTGTATTCTTCTAGAGAAGTCTGTCCACGCTGAAATCTACGTCTAGCTGCCTTGAACTCAGATCTAGATTCGGAGATATCATTGGACCACCATCTTTTTGATCTGGCACATACTCTTAGTTGCTTGAAATGTTGATCGAATATCTTTGTGAGTGTATCTGTTATCCACTGGGCCTCCGCATCCAGATCTGTAATACTGCTGTTATCGTCTACTATAGGCCTATTTTCTGTTCTAATAACCCACTCTCTCTTAGCTTCTTTTTCTTGTTCAGTCGTGATTTCTTTTAATGCCCATCCAGTGATTTCTGAATACGTTTGAGTTTGCTTTGCGTGATTATTCAGATTTTCTATGTCAAAAGTTATCAGTTCGTGGTCGGAGGGGGTGGCGTATTCCGGATCAATTGTCCACGCTGGTAAATATCCTATATCGGGCGTTGACATTGTTAGATCGATGATAGAGCATCCCGATGTCTGCTTTGGTCTAGTGGGTGTAGTCATTTCATTGTTAACTAGCAGTTTATGCCGGTCAATTATACTTTCTAACTGGTCTGCCCGGATTCGTCTTCGGCATAGTGAGTTCCAATATGGACTATGTGCGTTGAAGTCGCCTACCAGTATAGTGCGTTTTTCAATTACCTTGTCCCAAGAAATGTCCTCAATTGCTCGTCTCTTCTCATCCTTGTCTCCCTTCCATTGATATCCATCTCCAACCCAGTTATCATATACGTTTATAATCCTTGTCTTCCTACTTTTATTGCCACACAAGTCCAATTCCCATATATCTATTATCTGGATGTAGGGGTGGTCAACTAGGTCTGATCGTGTCTCCACTATCGCATTTGCTCTTATGTCTTTTTTAATGCCAAGAGCGACTCTCTGTTGTCGTGTCTCGCCAGCATTACCCATGACGAAATCATAGGCTGGGTGAGACATACCCCTTATTCCTACGTATGGTTCTTGTAAACATATAAAATCGGCTTCTATTTCGACTCCCACTTGGAAAGTGGCTTGACACACGGCGTAGTTGTGTTGACAATTTAGTTGTATCAATCGCATGAGTTGAGGCTGCTAGTTTGTTCCTGATCATCTTGACTTGATTCGAATGGATCAACATTTCTTTCAGTTTCCAAATCTTTCTGTGTTTGTCCCTGAGTTACTTCTTCAATATCCATCTCACTGTTCTCACTATATTCACTGATGTTATCTTCTTCCTTTTCTAATTTAGATCTTCGTATGTCATGTTCCTTTTCTCTCTCTCTCCATTCTTCCCTACCCGAACGCGCTATAGCAATTGCTTGTCTTTGATCTGGACAACTAGGAGAGCGTGCCGTGTGACTCCCTCCACAGTTGGCGCATTTGTATGTGCCGTGTTTTGAGCAGAATTTACCAGTTCCTGTCTTACACATTGATATTGGGCACTTATGGTGCTCTGTCAAGTGCGCCTCCGCACAAATTGCGCAGCGAACTTTATCTGGCGTGGGGCAGCCATAAGTAGTGTGTCCCCAATGACAGCATGTGGAGCATATAGTATCTGGTCCAATAGGTATAAATCTTTCTACTTTGTGAAAACGTCCTCCAAAGTGCAATCCTTGTTTCATAACTCGATCCGCCTCAGCTAATGTTCGGACTGTGAATCTAATAGTAGAGTGTCTTTTCACACCATTTCTAGCCATTTCAGTCAATCGTTCAGGTGAACTAACCCACCTTGGTGTAAAAGGTAGCTCAAGTGCTGATGGACCGGCAGCCACTTCTTCTTTAATTTGATTTAGTCCTCCAGCTGGATAATAGCGTCCTAGCTCTACTCCATGAGCCTTCAGACTAATCCATTGTTGATTAGCTGCCACGTCCTGGATGTGTGGGTCAAACCTCAGTGCTGTTTGTGTTAGCTCTTCTCTAAAGAGTGTTACCATAGCTTCAGCCGTTGTTTGGCTGGATGTGAGTCCCGTTAGATTTCCCCTTTCATTATACCTTAGTTTTGTGAGACGAAGGTGCGAAGGTGCTTTCATTCCTAATAATTTCATGTTGATTGCATGTAAGATGTCTTGGCATACAGTTGCAGGATTGCTAGAGATACCTTTTTGTCTGGTAAATATAATCCGTCGTTTTGGCTCTTCTACACTCTTGATTGGGCTCTGAAACGATTTATGTGCGCCATGATTCCTATATTGTTTCCGGGAGACATTCGTCCATTCTTCAGGCTTCGATGCATTTAGTACCTTTGATGCTGCGACCTGAGCCATCGTGGGAATTTTATTCGGCACCGCAGGCTGCGTCAATTTAGGGACATCCTTTACAGTTCTAGACGCTGGTGGGCGCGTTGGTAGGTCATAACAAATTTCCGCTTCTTTCGTTTGCTGCGATGTAACTGGTGGATTTTTTTAGGATCCTGTGTGGAATTGCCATTCTGTCTCAAGTTCATATTCTGGGCCATGAATGTACTACGTACTTCCTGCGTAAATCTTCTAGTTCTTTCTTGACACTTGTATTTTCAGCCTTAAGCGCTGAGAACATTGCAGACATTTCCATTACGAATTTCTCCGTGAGTGCCTTGTACATTCCTTGAAGTAATTCGTGAATTCCGTTCATTGATACATCGTTTTGAAAAGCTAATTGCTGGGTTTGATTGCTATGCGTTGTGAATCCAGGTGTTGTAAACGGGTTGGTAGCGCCCGTGGTTCCATGATTACCGTTCTCGTTAGCACGATGTTCCTCTACGTAGTTGTTTCCAGATGCGCGAGTTTGTCCAGGCGTAAAGTTCATTCCGTTAGCATGAGCCTCAATCATTGTCTTTTCTCTTGTTACTTGCGGTGGGTGGGTGTGATGGGGAGGGGGTTCTGTCATGGTGCTAGTCGCTGCCTTGGCTACGACAAAAGGGAATATAAAGAGTTATTATAAACAAGAACGATTTTAAATAATAAAAGAGCTACTGTCTATTGTGGTTCAATGTATTCTGAGTATAACGAATTTCAGGCTACCACAAGTGTAGAACTGATATATATAAAAAATGAATAACTCTGCCCAGTCCAACAGTCAAACCGTTACAAAAGGTCTGCTTGTACATTAGTTAGCTCTCATGTAGAAATTAGACAGTATTTCGGCCACTATTCTTTGTTCTACTGTATTTTAGTGTTTGCCTTTCACACCAATAAAGACCTCAGTGTTGGTAGATTGTGGTTGCTCTTCCATTGGCTTTGCTGATCAAATTTTTAAACTAAAAAACCAGATAAAGACTTCTCCCCTGCCAAAACCTCGCTCTGTAATATTGGCCAATGGCAGAACTACAGACCAAGTGACGAGGTACTTTGTAACTCCAATCGTAATTGGCCATCACCAAGAAAAATGCCTTTCTTTATTACTGACCTTGCACACAAGAACCCTTTGATCTTAGGACTTCCGTGGCTACAACTGCATAATCCGTGTATAGACTGGTCAGTGATGCAAATGTTCTTCTCATCTAATTACTGTACCCATAATTGCTTACCACTGGGTATTCCTAAATTCCTAAGGTGTGCACTAACCAGTCCTAGGATTTCAAAAGCATCAAGTTTTCAAAATTTTTTATTCCCAATCAAAGAAGCCCTATCCACAAACGAGAATAAAGTCCATAAAAATATCAAATCGAAATAAAATTACATTCCACCCTCGGTTGAAGATGAAAATAAAAATGAAGGCAATAACCAGGATACTTTGTCACCAAAACTGGAAAACAACCTCTTATCTCATTGTATGGCAAGTATCGACCCACTTTTTCTAAACCGTGGTAGTGAAGAAGATATAGATAAATTCCTCGCGGGAAAGCCTGAAGTGACAAATGATGACATTCTTGGTCGACTCCTCAACTGGCTTCAAGATATGAATGAAGCTTTTCTTCCTCAACTAGCCAACCAGCTTCTGCCCCATCGAGTGTGGGACCACAAAATCAAGCAGATTCCAGGGGTAGAACCACCGTACAACAAAAACCGGCCACTATCAATTCAGGAGCTTAAAGTCATTAGAGAATGGCTCGATGAAAACTTATCCAAAGGATATATCCGCGAATTAAAGGCTCGTTGTGCAGCACCGTTGATGTTGGCAGCAAAACCTGGTGGGGGCATAAGGATATGCCAAGATTACCGTGGCTTAAATAATGTAACAATTAAAAATCGATATCCGTTACCTTTGGTCCGCGAAACTCTTGACGCCTTCTGTCATGCTAAGTATTATACAAAGCTTGCCATAATTTCAGCATTCAACAAGCTCCGAATTGCCGAGGGCCACGAGTGGAAAACGGCATTTATTACGTGATTTGAAGTATTTGAGTCCCTAGTAATGCTGTTTGGCTTATGCAACGCGCTGGCATCTTTTCAAAATTTCATTAACCATACCCTTTTTGATCTCCTAGATAAATCATGTACAGCCTATCTAGATGACGTTTTGATTTTTTCGAACACTAAAGAACAGCATAGAGAAAATGTACGAAAAGTTGTCAAACGACTGCGTGATGCCGGATTCCAAATCGACATAAGTAAATGCGAGTTCGAAACAAAACGTACGAAATATTCAGGATTAATTATAACCCCAAATGGCGTTGGGATGGATAACGAAAAAGTGGAAGCTATTGTTTCCTGGATAGCCCAGAAATACTTAAAGGTTCGGAGCTGTGGGAGGCTGCAAGTTGTCTATTATGTTCTCTTCTACTGTTCCTAAATACAGGATTGCGCTGCTACTAGTTCTAATTATATAACCAGCTTCCGAAACCCAGCACATCTCTAGCCCCATCTTGTGTTCGTGATCTCCAAAAGTTTTTAGGCTTCGCTGTCACGGATCGCAGTATATAGGCTGAAGCAACTGTATACCTAATGGTAGTTTATATTCTATCTAAGGAAGAAATCTATGTTTGTAATTACAATTTGTATAAATGTTCAATGTCATGGTTTCTGGAATGTTCCTCAGACCACTGAAGTGTGTAGCCACAGATATAAATATACACACAGCATGCTCCACCATTCTAGAAAGCTCCATCAGGTTTAGTATTGTGGATTTGTCCCACTTATATATGTCCAAGTGCTACTACTTGCCTATGCTAGTTGGCATAGGCTACAGGGTTACTGCGGCTAAACAGCCGTCACAGTGGCTACAACATATATGTCATGAGCAGTATGTAGACAGCATGGAGAAAGAGAGGGGACAAGAGGTGGGAGTCAGGCTAAAGGTTGCCATTCTACGTGATACACGAGATAGTTGCATCACCACTCGGCTAAAAGGCCAGACCAAAATCATAGAACACTATGTTTCAGGCAATCTCCATATATATATTATAAAGTAGAGGCAATCCTGACACCAGATTTCCTTCTCTTTGGTACACAACCTTCAGAACAAGAACAAGCATACCCTGCTTACACCAGAGTACCAACTGAGGAAGAACAACAACAGTGGGAAGAAAAACTAGGTCGAACACATGCTGCACTGTTATCTCGCTCATACGTCAGCAGTTTAAAGGCTATACGGGACAAAACACACTCTTACCTACAGGAGAAAAAAGCCGTTATGAGAGCAGATGGCTTAGGTGACTGGGCTTTAAGGTTACGCCAGTGAAAACACAAATTCGAACCTTTCTATGACGGTCCGTGAGCAGTAGCTGGTTGCTACGACAGTAATATATACTCCCTGATTTTGCCTGGAGGGTACCGACTAACCAATCACTACAATGGTTCGAATTTTTTTCCAGCCTATGTGCGGGACGGGCACCCTGTCCGAAGTCTTTGGTATGGTAGCCGAAAGATGCTGAAACAAGACCGTAAAATTCACTGTCGGACTGCTGGTTTGTAACAATACCATCACAAATAAAAATAATTATACTACTACCAATTAAATTTTCTTACATTATATTTGGGTAACTGGATGAGCTGTGGACAGCTAAAATGGAGAAAATGGATGTTGAGGATCCACAACTTTGTCCGTAGTTTCATTTGTTAGCTCGTATGTAATTAAGGGGTGAAACCGAGCCCGTAATTAGACGCTAAAAGACGTAGACTAGGATAGTACGTCAACAGTTGGAATGAATATTGGAGGGAACTCCAGAGCTAGAGGACACACACATTTAGTCTTAACACAGTTTCTCTATAACCTTAACCAAACCTATAGTCGAGACCTAAGACCCGTGTGCACATGATAACCTGAAAGATTCATTGGTAACCGCAAGAACCTCAAAGCTACATTCAAGTTGGACTTTTACCCCTGATATCCTGTAACTGGCTACTAGCTTTGTAGCGGTTCACGCGGTGATATCGAGCTAGTCGTGTCTCAGACATGATCTTAGCCGTGTACACCGGTCGATGAATCCAAGGAGAAAAGAGGCTTAGCCCAGGACTTAAGTTATCAAAAAAAGAGCACAGTTCTCTCAAGTTGAGCCTGGGTAGCCGAGGCATATGCCCCACTTGAGACGGGAGAAATCTTGTTCGTAACCAGCAAAACCCTCATACCACAGCTCTCGCCTAGCCGTGTATGTGACAATGACAGACGTACAATGGATAATCATGGGTGGCTGAAATGATTTCCTGCAGCAGACATAAATGGTTAAAGGTAGGAGGGGCTGTGGAGCGTCTGACTTCAAGTAATGTCTTTAAATGAGATTCGGATACAAGTGTCCCCTCATTTCAAATTGAGTCATCGCTCGATGTACCGAACCAGTGTCATTCGCATCATAGCCTTAAGGCTGCATACACAAAAATGACTTATTTATTTCACAGAGCCTAACACTCTCCCGAGACCAAGTCTTGGCTGACTACTCGCCGCCCACTCTGGCCATGGCGATTTAGTCGTGTCGATGCCTTGAAATGCTGCTTTTATGGCCAAGCAAAGTCACCAGAACATCATTTCTCTTTTCAGCTGCTCAGGTGTAGCAATAGCTGACCCAATAAATCCATAATTCGTGACCTAAATAAGTCGATTATATAGACACTCAGCACTTCGGAGGGGGCCAAAGCTTTTCACGTGTGGTTCATAGAAAGAAGGCTTATGGCTTACAGTATGGTCTTTTCTCTTTTCTCTTTTCTCTTTTCTCTTTTCTCTTTTCTCTTTTCTCTTTTCTCTTTTCTCTTTTCTCTTTTCTCTTTTCTCTTTTCTCTTTTCTCTTTTCTCTTTTCTCTTTTCTCTTTTCTCTTTTCTCTTTTCTCTTTTCTCTTTTCTCTTTTCTCTTTTCTCTTTTCTCTTTTCTCTTTTCTCTTTTCTCTTTTCTCTTTTCTCTTTTCTCTTTCTCTTTCTCTTTTCTCTTTTCTCTTTCTCTTTTCTCTTTTCTCTTTTCTCTTTTCTCTTTTCTCTTTTCTCTTTTCTCTTTTCTCTTTTCTCTTTTCTCTTTTCTCTTTTCTCTTTTCTCTTTTCTCTTTTCTCTTTTCTCTTTTCTCTTTTCTCTTTTCTCTTTTCTCTTTTCTCTTTTCTCTTTTCTCTTTTCTCTTTTCTCTTTTCTCTTTTCTCTTTTCTCTTTTCTCTTTTCTCTTTTCTCTTCAATGTTTTAGGGCTTGGTCTCTTATGGGAAAATTGAGGCGGATCATTACTTACCTAGGCTACAGATGTGTGTATTTAACGATTGGGGGAGATTGCGGGGGTAACTGAAGTAGCTCAATAGCATTAGAGCTACTTTTCAGAACTTGGGTTATAGTCACGAATAGGAGACTTCAAAGGTCTGAGGAAGGTAAAACATTATATTTCTATAGCGATAGATTAAATTCAAGAGATAATGATCTATGTAAAGGATAAGATCTTGTGACGGGCTGTGCCCCGATTGGGTCTGGTCACTAGGACCAGCCCGGCTAGAGAGTAAGGGAAGCCGGCGGCAAGGCCACGGTCGGAGCGTTAAGGGGTTGGAGATGATATACGCCGGGTATGCGTAAGGATTAAGGCAAGGGGTATGTATCCGGAAGGGACGGGTACTGCGGGAAAAGGGGAACAGGGTTGTAAGGAATATCATCAGGAGGTCCTCGCTGGCTGTTAGCCTAGTTGGCTAAGGGGACATAAATATTGGGGGCGCCTTGGTAGTTTAGTTCCCCAAGGAAAATTTATTGATTTCCATTTTGGTCATCGATTTTCGAGTACTTCCGAACTCCCATAAACCTTTTACAGATCTTTCTCTTTTTTTCGAGACCTGCGGTCTTATATATACAAAATAAAGAACCTCTAATTACTAGTATTTGTTGAAAAGAGTAGGGAATTTTGAATCAATGTCAATTGATTAATCACGTGTCACTTGGAGAGAATAAGAAGACTGAAGTATTTTTGTCAGAAGCGCACGGTGGAGTTATTAATTCTTCACAATCCGGATCTAACCAGACTATATATACTACCAATATGTAAAACTGACTAACAGGGCTTACGTTATTAGCGATAAATACGGTTAAGCGCATTTAGTAAGTGCATTAATTAGTAGTAGTAGTAGTTTTGTTTATTCGTGCTATGTAAAGTCCAAGACTATTATAACAATAGGGCTCCTCTCTGACCCAGGCCACACCTTTTACAGTGCTCCTATCCCCTTTTAGCTGGAAACTAAGATCATTGAAACATTGACCCATGACGGGTAGCCATTTAGCTTAGTAATTACCCGTAGAATTCAACCATCTTTTCTACGGAACCTTCTGCTCAAAAAAACTGAAAAAGAGCAGCCATGGAAACCGGTACGCGGGAAAAAGTCTCAAAAAACCTGCAACTCCAGCCAGGCGAGGCCTAGACACCAGAGCCACACGGGGTGCGTATCCCCATCTGTATCTCCCTAATATCCCATAGTCCAGATATCCTCCTTATTCCAACACCACCAGCGCTCAGGTGGCGGTGCTCTTTCCTCGGGAGACAGTATAATGCCAGAATATCTGTAAACAGTGAGAATTCATCTTGGTTAAAAGAGTCAGCTTAGTCTAATCCATCACCACCATAACGGGAGCTTGGTACGCCCCGGAGACTCATTTGGGTGACTTTTCCTCCGTGACCAAGTAATGCGTGTTTCTGTTGGCTCTGAAGATAAACTCCAAGTTCGTAGGAGACACCACGTACAGTTAGAAACGCCGTCTTCGTCCCCCATGAATTAGTTTTATTAGATAGTTTTTTTGTATATAGAAAAGGTGCTATAATTTGGGGTGGGAGTAGTTGTTAGAATGGTATGCGCTTCAATGGAATGTTCTTAAAGCTTGTTATGCTTGTGTTCACAGATGATTAGACTTGTGGGACAATTAGAGGCTGTAGAAGGATCAAGTGGGAGTTGTTGATTACTACCACCCCAAACTATAGTGCCTTTTGTATATGCTCTACCCCCAGGATAAGTTTTTAGCATGCACTAAAACCTCGCTTATGAATATTATCACCACTAGTCTTATATAATCCCTGCTAGTCTTCACACCAAACGAAATTGAAAATGTTGGCCTGAGCGATCAGGCTTTTTACTGGATTGCTTCGATCATTTTCTCCCCCTCCCTCACCTACACACTTCAATTGACACCGTTGTTGTTACTGTCTACAGAATTATCATCATCAGCATTTTCATCTAAGAGAATCAACAAATCGTCACTCTTAACATTTAGCATATTTCATAGGCCAATTATTCTTTAAAAGATGAGTCAGGTACAACCAGCAGCTCACATAAACAACGCCAAACGATTAAACAGAGATCAGCGTCTCCAGGTAAGCCCAATTTTCATGGTAAATAAGTATCTGAGGTAACACGTCTAGATCAAAACTCTCCACGATTCGGGACTGAAGCAGACAAATATTGCAAAACAACTCGGCATATCTCGAAACCAGGTCAGATACACCCTTTGTACTCCGTACATTGAACCCAAGAAAGCTGCAGGTCGGCCCCCAACACAGTCCTCTTTTGACGTTGTCCGGATTGAGGCTTTCATAACATCATCCTCTGAAGGTCGTCGAATGTCATGGTTTGAACTTGCCCATGGCCCCTTTCGGGATTTTGGAGTGAGTGAAAGGGTTATTCAAAACGAGCTAAAGAAAAGGGGTCACAAACCTCATCCAGCGCTGAAAATGCCTCCCCTTTTTGAAGAGGTTAAAAGGAAGCGTCGGGGGCGTGCCGAAGCCCACAAGGACTGGACTGTCGAAGATTGGATGACGATTCTTTGGACTGATGAGACCTGGGCCACAGACGGCCAACCTAAGAGAGAATGGGTAACGCGAAAGGTTGGTATTTTTGTACCTCAATTAATAAAAAATATCGATCTAACTCTCAGTTCAAGATACGTGAAGAAGTCAACGCCACCTGCGTAGTGGAAAAGGTGAGAAAGAGTCTTGGCTGGATGTTTTGGGGAAGTTTCGCAGGGATAGAGGAAGGTCCTTGCCTTTTCTGGGAGAAGGAATTGGGGTCTATTACCTCAGAATCAAACTCTCAGAGAATTGTACCACTGATTAATGGAATGGTGAGCATGAGACCATGGGTTTCTGTGATGCAGGACGATACTTCTTCACACAGCGCGGCGGGAACAATCGAAGAGATCCGGGAGAGTTTCATTACTCCTATCGAGTGGCCTCCCTATTCTCCCGACCTGAATCCAATTGAGCACGTATGAGATAGTATGAAATATTACATACAGTACCATTACTCGAGATTGGAAAGGGCAAGGCAGCGATCCTATGATGAATTTCGAGGAATAGTGAAATAAGCATGGAATGACGCGTCTAAGTCGGACAAGCTTGAGAAGCTTATCAGAAGCTTGCCCACGAGATGTGAGGCAGTCATATTTGCTCAAGCCGGGCCTGTAAAATATTAAATCTGCTATGTTAAGTAAATTTGCTTGTGCTTGTTTATCTGAAATCGATTAAATTCAAAGAATGTTACCAATTTGAGTTAAGCTTGTAAACTAGTGCCAGTGGTGAAAACCTCTGTCGGGCAAAAACAAAATACAAATAATTCCTGTCAGAATGTCTGAAAACCTTATCTCAGAAAAGATGCAACCTAACTAGGCTTAAAGGATCCGATTTCGCCCAACAAATAGGATCCACTGTTGAAAACTTACCCTGGGGGTAGAGTACAAGTGGTCAAGGGTAAGTGTAGTTTTAGCTTAATCGACATGGGTTGTCGTGCAGGGGTTTTTTCAGCCTTAAACAGCAGGCGGTGAAGGCACGGTAAAGTTCCTAAAACAGGGTATCCCAGTTCTATTACACAATTTTCTGTTCCTAGTTTCATTTCCAAAGTTTCCTTTTAAATCGTTTCTACTATATCAGGAACTGTTCGTTTCTGCTGACCTCAATTTTCAATAGACCTCTGGATCAATATTTTCCTTCATTACACAAACTTTATCAAATCTTTAGCACGCTAGAGTATATAATAAGTTTCATTCGTTCAATATAAATTTGAAATTTCCAATCAAACAGATAAATGTACCTCATTGCTAACAAAAACCTTAGCAGAATGAATACTCAAATTACTCCACCTGTCAGCAAACGTGCGCTGTATCTTACTCAGGATCAAAGATTGCATGTGATTACTGGAATTCAGCCATAAGAAAACTTTCCCCACAAACTAAGTACATTTAGATACTCACATTACACAGAGCCGGACTCTCTAATAGAGAAATAGCAGATCAAATTGAAGTCACCATCCTTCAAGTTCGGAATACGGTCAGATCTGGCCGTGCCTCTCCCCAATCTCGGACAGGACGTCCACGGCTCTTAAGCTCAGCTCAAGTTGATGAGCTGGAAGCATTTGTTTGCACTACGCGGGAAACTAGGCAAATATCGTTGCTTGAACTGGCTCTCTACATTCGTCGTTGGTGTGCTGGAGAATACGCTATTCGGAATGCGCTCAGAAAATGAGGTTTTGAGCTGCGAATTCCACGTAGCTCTCCCCCGCTTTCTGAAAATCATCGTGCGGTCCGAATATGGTGGAGTGAACAGCATCTGCATTGGCTCCAAGAGTGGTCACGAATTCTTCGGAGTGATGAGACATTGATAAACGATAGCCGAATAATGTCTGGACATGTTACCAGAAAGGTTAATCTAATCTTGTTCATTTTCAAAAATATCTCGGACTCTAATGTCGTCAAAAGAGGGGCCAAGACTTTGATGACACTTGTTTTATCGATCGTTACAAGAAGAATTACTCTTGGATGTTCTGGGGAAGCTTCGCGGGAACAGGACGAGGTCCTTATGTCTTTTGGGAGCCGGAGTGGGGAAGTATGACCTCTGAAGGATTTAGTGAACATATCCTCCCAAGAATAGGTAACTGGATCAGAGAAAAGAGAGATGAGACGGGCCATGATTACATCTTTATGCACGACAACGCCTCTGTTCATAAGGGACGTCCGGCCAGGGAGTTTCTCGATGCCAATGGAGTTGAATGCCAATGGAGTTGAATGCCAATGGAGTTGAATGCCAATGGAGTTGAATGCCAATGGAGTTGAATGCCAATGGAGTTGAATGCCAATGGAGTTGAATGCCAATGGAGTTGAATGCCAATGGAGTTGAATGTATGCCCTGGCCTGCTAACTCTCCTGACTTAAATCCGATCGAGAATGTATGGAGTATGATGAAATACTACATACAAGAACGATACCCGGAGTTTGAGCGGACGAGACAGCGGAACAGGGCGGAGATTCGACCCATTGTGCTAGAGACATGGTACCATTGTACAACAGAGGAAAAGCTCACACAACTGATTGGGAGTATGGCCAGAGGATGTGAGGAAGTATTGAACGCAAACGGGGTCCTATTTCATATTAGGCTTAAAAATCTGTGTCAACAGCAAACCTGAATTGCAAGCTTTAATATGACGTATGAACTCGATTTTTTAGGCTTAGTGCGAAATAAAGTGGGGAGAGACAGGCGACTTCACTTTTGTCGACCTCAATTTCCCTCACCTTATTTTTGAACAGAGCTTTAAGCTTTACCATATTCGGCGTCGCTTAATTGTGATCATCACGGTAGATTACTATGTTTGGGTATATATTGGCAAAAACCACCTGTAAATGACAGGCAACTCCACTTAATCTTGACCCCCTATACAGTAGAACCCCTCAGAAAATGAGTTAAGCGAGACTACTAGTCTGACACGTAGTTCCTACAGCGCACAGGTCAGTTATACGTAGCACTGTGACCCCATCCAGACACGGTATCCTCCTCGAGACTACCTTAGTTTCATATTGACACCGAGCGGGTGGTATTCCGGACTCAGATAATTGGGTGTGAAGCGAGGGTCCATGAGGATAGATGGCAGGATTATATAGACGCGAAGGTTCGGAGAGCGAGGGGGTACCCCCGTTGAGACTTTTGTAGAGTATTTTTCTAGGAGTCCTTTTTACTACTCTCGATAACTAGAAGAATCTATTAACTTGTTTACCTATTTGTCAGATCAAACATCTCCCTCTTAGCTGATTGTGGGTACCGGTATAAATGTTGAAAATATTCATTGTAACTTGGACTTTTATATTTGCAACACTTACCCTTACAGGTCATTTTGCGTGCAGTGGTAAGTACTGCAAATATAAACGGTAAAATCTCTATTAATCTCTTCAGTAATTATACCGTAACCTAATATTAGCTATGAGAGGTTCTACTGTAGTACAGTTACATTTTCTGAGTTGTTTATGTATTTAATTCACTTATCATAGCATATAGGCTAAATACAGATTGATTCATAAAAAATAACAAGGGTACATTTTCTGTTTGTCAAATTTTTACCTGGCAACCACGTTTTATTTCTGGTATAGGATAAAGATCATAATATTTTGCATAACAAATGGTCTATTAAGATTAGAGGCGTGGATTCTGATGAAGGACGCGAATTCTACAATTTCGATATCAAGTCTGAATTAAGTCAGTTGATTCTCATGATCTTGAAATAGTCTGTGCTGAATATATTATTTTGGCAATGAATACCTATAGAAGACTCAGGATCCAAGATGTACATTAGCCACTTAACGGTATATCTCCTAGATAACCCTAATGCCAGAACTGCTCGGTAAATCTCATCAGCGGCGAATATGAACGGAATGAGACCGATTGGTGAGGTAGTGGAGACATGTTATATTCAGTACCTGAACTACTCGTCGTTACAAATGGAACTGGTGTCGATTTAAGTGAGCATGGTGATGAAGAATTCATATGATTGGAAAATCTGTTTACAATGCAAATTTGAATGATCAGTACACTCATGAAAGTGACTAAAGAAACCTATGTCAATTAGACCCATGCTGCCGCCGCGCTTTGTGGGCTAGCATGCTTCGAGGCTTCTTCCGCCAGCTCTATCGCCAACAGAAAATCCTCTCAACTACTCATCTGACCATCAAACACTACAATCATGAGCTCCGACGAATCTTCAGAGCTATCTTCTGCGCCTTCAGACACAGAGAGTGATACTCAACTGAACCCTAAGGAGGGTATTCTGAAATTCTTTAACAGAGCGAAAAAACGTTCTTCATCTGAAGCTGAGACTTCTCCCCCACGGCCGAAAAGAGATCCATCACCTCCTCACACCTACATTCTTGCTGATAACCCAGACGTAGCAGTATGTAGAAGGTTTAATTTTAGCCTACATTCTAATGACACGTCCTTATCACGTATACTGACGCGCATCTTTCAGTTTGTGGTTATGTTCCGCAGTCGATTTACAGAAGCCTTTTCCAAAACTCTAGCCAACTTTGGTCCTCAAGAGCTAGAGAGAGAGATAGTCGGTACTATCCCTGGGGAAGCAGTTGAAAGCTTTTTGTGTGCGCTCCTAGGGCTGCTACTTAATAGGAAACAAGATGTTAAGTATGTATTTTACGCCAAAAACATTATAGACAAACTGATTCTGATTAGGGGCTCGAACATAGGTCAGGTCACTACAACAGAGCCCTCGAAGAAGCTATTCAAACCCACAAATCACAATGGCCGAATGCATGGGCTCATAAAAACCCTCTGTTGGGGAACACTACTTTTTCATCAATGACACCGGATCAACGAGTAATAGCAATACGATCTTTTCAGATATTATACAGTATACGCTAACTAATGCAGCTTACATTACTTCGGACTCTCATTCTATGGGCTCTATCCTCATCTGATGTACTCAAGGGTATAATTCAGTCCTCCTATAAACAAAATCGTCATGAAGATGATCTCAACCAACCACTGTCAGTCCAGCCATGGGGCTCAGATAGCGATAAACGACGATATTACTTAATAGAGGGACTTGATGATACCCATTTTCGAGTATACAGGGAAAGTAATTACATGAGTGATAAACGAACATGGTGGAGTGTCGCAGGTAATATTGAAGAGTTGAAGGCTCTAGCCGAGAAACTTCGTTCAGAGGACGGAGGTCAAAAAGCCAAGCTGCTGAGTGGTCGGATACTCGCTGCAATCCCAAGATTTGAAGCGGCTGAAGAGGTAAGTTTCAGTTATGTTGTAAAAGTTAACATCTAATTCGACGTAGAAACGAAAGCGCAGAGAATACCGCTCAATTCGCAAGCACCAGTTTAAATACTCGGAATTTAATTATTCGTACGAAGGTCGAACTAGAGGGAAACGGATTAAATACACATATTCTGATGAAGAGGAGACTAGTGCAGTCCCGAGTACTTCACGCCGCTCGTCAAGGAATGTCGGATCACTTACACAACCTGAATCAAACGCCCACACAATCACTCAAAGTGGTCGAATGGTTAAGTCTCGACACGGGGGTACATATGGTGAGACTATGTTAGGAAAGACTCGTGGTATGGATTTTACAACCGATCATGACGAAATTGAATCTGAGAACTGGAACTCTGAGCTAATCGCAGGAAGGCCAAGACGTGCAGCAACGAATAATGGCTTATACAAAAAAGTAGAAAATTCTGGGCCACTTGAAGATCAGGACGATGAAGTTTCGTCTGAGGAGGAGGTTGACCCTAACGAACAAGAATACCACGATGAAGGGGATGACGATCATTTAGAGAGTGAACTCGAAGATCCAGGTGACTTATCTGAAGAGGATAAAGAAATAGAGGAACTGCCCAAAACGTTAATTGTGAAGTTACCCATCAGATCTCCTACACCCGATCGAAAAACTATGATTAAGCTGCGGATATCACCCGGAAAGACGAGGACTAATAGTGTAACCAGTGGACCGGGGAAAGACGAGACTGCGATAGAATTAAGTACAAGATCAAAAGATAATTGTGGAAGTATGCTCCCTACTGAGTTGGCACCAAATTCTATGAACTCTATTGCTGTGCCTAAGTCCCCCTCAACACAACAAAGTATTAGGCAAAGCTCTCCCCGTATCTTGCGTACCTCCTTAGAGAATACTCAAGCTCTTCCGACATCAATTGATGTCGGCTACGGAGGTTCTTAGATGGCTGATACCTTCGTCTACTACAATATGATAATAGGCTTAGCTTTATAATATAAGGCTTTTTGTAATTCAATTGAAAATTTAGGGTGAAGGGTCAGATCAATGTTAGTCTTTAACTCAGGAAAATGATTCATGGCGCTTATTTACACCAATATAACATATAGAGGGACTTTGAAGTCTAGAAACTTGAAGCTTCGACATATTCACTTTAGACTTAATACCGCATGGAGCTAACATATGAGAACCTTAGCTTTTAATTACTGCGAGGGTGCTGGCTGCGTCGATTCTATGTATAACCTAATCAGCAAAATTCCAAAACTCTCCGCTGTTCCATCTAACACTCACATCTCCTACGCTAGCCGCTAACTCGGCATTGCCACCAAAGTCTCTGATCTTATCAGGTAAATCCCAGTTATTGGTCTGATACCACCAACGTCTCGCCTTCGCACCAAGCGACGATCCAGAAAGCTTCGTCGTCCGATTCCAATGTGCCCAGCCCAGGAGAGTTAATGACCATAGAGAGCCCTGGAGGAACGGCAAGAATAACTAACCGGCTTATCAGCGAGCGCACGCAAAGTCAACGCAGCGGTAGTGAAAATACCTGATCTCTAAGCGTGATTAAGGCAACGCCCCAGTGAGATTTAGCATGTGCGATACTCGTAAGGTAACTTTGTTCGAACCTTAGATCCGGCAGGGGACCAAAACTGGGGCGACGACTATAGCGCGGCGGATCGGGCGTCGCGGGAAACGTCAGTCGAACATGATCGGAAGACGTGCTAGATACATCAGGCGACGATACAGAATGCTGGGTTGACCCGAATAGATCAGTTTGAGCTGAAGTGGGGAGATGTAAGTCGTGGGTAGTTTGATTCGAAAGGTTCCGTACCATTTCGATGATTTGGGAGGGATTGGCAGTGCCAGACGCCATTTCTGAGGGGCGATCCACCGTGGCTATTAATACATGTATATCAGAAGGGTCGGCCTGAACGCGTACATGTGCGAAGATATACTGTTGGACGCGCTTTGTATAGGACCGTGTTGAATTGAAATCGAGGGTGTGCTTCGGCTGATTTTGCCGATTGGAGTGGAGAAGAGGACTAGTAAACGCCTGTACTCGCTAATAGTACTTGTACATTATCTCAGCCCTAAACATTGTTACACGCTGATGTTAATTTTGTACGTCATCAACATACACTAGAACCTGTCCAAACCCGTAGTGGGTCCCTGTATAATTACTGAAAAGATTCATAGAGATTTTACCGTTTCTATTTGTAATACTTACCCCCGCACGCAAAATAAACTGTAAGGGTAAGTGTTGCAAAACTAAGCTCAAACTATTCAATAAATCTCAACAATACTTAAACCCGGGACCTACTATGGTTTTGGACAGGTTTTACCGTACACAACCTTTTTTTTTAAATCATTTTAGCGTATGCAGCCTGAAGCTATGGACGCGAATGATTACGGAAAACACGTTTGTTTCGCAGAACAACTAAGTTTGACGTTTGGAGCACTCATTCTCAGATTTCATTTGCAGATACCACTACGAGAATAGCGCCTTACGACATTTACCCTCTTCCGTGAATATCCAACACAGGGAAAAGCGAGGAAAATCCTTAGTTGTCTGAGCATGCTTTCGTCATGCTACGAATACGACATCACCGCGAGAGAAGTGGTGTGAGGGACTTGCTGGATTTGAACCAGCTTTCTCCTGTCTCAAGTGGGGCATGCGTCCAAGCCACCCAGACTCTACTCTATTGCAGGGGTAGATAATGAAGGAAACCCCTGAATGCCAAGATCTGACAGGGATTATACAATATGCCATTGGCTGCAATATTTTGACCATACCAAATCCGACAATAGCTGAACCTTATTTGTATGGGAAATTTTGTGTGATAAAAGAAGTGTAGGAGATCCCTGTAACTCGTTGAAATGATGATATTCTATTCAAAAGTGCTAGCTTTTATCAAGTATTAAATACATTTTTACCAATAATTAAACATCATTAATAAGGAATCGAACCTCCTCTTGCTCTGATGACTGCCTGGCACCTTTCTGGCATGCTCTCTACAAGCGTAGCCAGTTGCTCCTGAGAAATTGACTCCCATGCCTCTAGGACTGCATTACGGAGCACTTCCTCAGATGGATTACCAGAATCAAATTCTGGGTGGTGCTCTTCAATATGTGATTTCATCATATCCCACACTGACTCAATTGGATTCAGGTCTGGGGAATATGACGACCAGACTATGAGATCTACCCCCCTTGATGACAGCTCTCTTTTCGTACGTTGAGCAGAATGGGCAGGAGCACCATCCTGCATAAAGAGAAGAGGGCCGTGAGAGTCAATTGGTTGTGTTGCCGCGTGGATTAAAGGAACAATCCTCTGGCAGTAACTCTCCGCTTTTATAGTCCCCCAATCCCTACTCCAGAAGAGGGCAGTGCCCTTCTGGTTCCCATAAAAGGAGCCCCAGAACATCCAACCACGATTTCGAGGACCTTTTCGAACCAGGCAAGTGTGATAATATGTCTCCTCGGGCTAAAAAATTAGATTAATGCAGTTGATACATGGCTGAGATCTGGACTCACCTTCCTCGAAACCCATACTCTTGTGTGACGTTCACCAGTGACCCAAGTCTCATCAGACCAAAGAATTTGGGACCACTGTTCAGGTGTCCAAGAAGAGTGTTCTTCCGCCCACTCTAATCTTTTCCTCATATGTGCAGGCGTTAGAGTAGGCTTCGCTTGAGCAATGCAACGCTTGAACCCTCTTCTCTCAAGAGCACTTTTGATTGCGATTTGGCCACAATTCCAGTGGGAAAACTTAGCAGCAAGCTCCAGGTGGCTCATCTGGCGGGCCTCACTTGAAGACGTGACAAACTCTTCAAGCTCAACTTCCTGCTGAGCGTTCAAGGCATGGGGTCGGCCATTTCGCTTTTTGGGCGTCAGACATTGCCTTGCAAGGGCATATTGTACCCTTCTTTCGGTGATACCGAGTTGATTACCGATGGCGAGATGAGTAAAACCAAGGCCACGTAACGTGTATATCTGGACTCGCTGATCCCTAGAAAGCTGGCTCCGTGATCATGGAGTAGTGGGAGATGCTGGGGTGCTCATTTTTCTTCGCAGTTTATCGTGAGGATGTAGGTTATTCGATATGTAGTGTCAACCGATTTAGTGTGGTACGAGGATGCTGTGCAACTATCGAACATGAGAGAGAAGGTTCAAGAAAGAAGGAATGCCTCGGTTGCCTTATTGCCTTAGTCTAGCCATTTTTGTAGCGCTAAAGTCGGAATATCAGGGATAACACATGTAAATTACACAGAATGTGGGGCTACACTTATTAACCCTGTAATAGAGTACTTGGGAGAACAGCCCAGACGGTGTACCACTGCACCATCTGACCCAACATACACAGTCAAGTTGCGACGTGCAAAATTAGCGTTGGCTACTGACAATGTTAAGGGCCGAGACACTGTACTCTCATGATAGGGTATTGTTCGTTGATCCGCTTCTTATAGGGTACAGGGTTTAAAGCGGGGATAAAGTGGAGATAAAGTGGGGATATTCCAGGTTAACTCACGATAGATCCACAGTATCCCTGTTAGCTTCAAATTTTAAAATCTTATGGCCTAAGGCATAAGAGATATGCATCTGTAAATGAAGTCCAACGCCCACCTTCATGCCTGCACCTTTCTTCACTCGCGCACACCTGAGGTCGTTTCGTTTAAATCATTGTCAGCTATTTACTATTATTTTGCTCAACGGCATACTTTTATTTCATTCATCTATCTAATTTTTACTTCATGTGAGTGCATCTGAACCTTAAGTCAACTACTTTAGAAGATTTTAATTTACTGTACTAGATTGCCGCAAAGATGGATTCACCTCAACAACCTTCTCCATCATCAGCATCTCCTACTTATGTAAAACGCCTAACACAAACTCAACGTATTCAAGTAAGTCTGAAATCTACAAATTGATAAGGTTAAGAGAGTAACATGTGCAGGTTAGAACCTTGGCCAGTGAGGGACACAGTTACGTCAAAATCTCTCAACGCCTTGGGATTACATGGCGACAGGTACAATACACCATGAGCGTTGAAAATACCGAGCCTCAGTACTCCAGTGGTAGGCCACCTATTCTAAGTAGTTCCCAGGTCGATGAAATAGAATTTTTCGTATGTTTATCATCGGAAAATCGTCGGATGTCATTTTTCCAACTTGCACATTTTATATTTCGGCACTTTGGTGTGAGCGAGAATGTGATCCGACGTGAACTGGCAAAGAGGGGATATGCACGCAGGATTGCACGATTAAAACCTCCTATCTCTTCAGTCAACAAACTGAAGAGATATGAGTTTGCCAGAATACATCTCCACTGGCGGAAGGAACATTGGATGAGAGTCCTCTGGTCCGACGAGACTTGGGCTATGAATGGTCGGCAAAGTGATCGTTGGGTCACAAGAAAGGTCAGTAGTCCCTTAAAGGCTCCTAAGATTTAGAGTTCCCTTGAGCTAAGTTTAAGTCAAAGATTGGGGAAGAGTACGAAGATACCTGTGTCCTAGCCAAGACGCGGAGGAGAGTTGGGTGGATGTTCTGGGGATCTTTCTTTGGACGACAGAAGGGGCCTTGCCTGATTTGGGAGAAGGAGTGGGGCCATATCACTGCGGCCAGTTACTGCGAGAGGATAGTGCCTCTCATAGAGAGTGCGGTATTTCGGGAACCAGGACTAGATGTGATGCAGGACAACGCCCCTCCTCACAAGTCGAGGCAAACTATGCGTGAGTTTGAAAGGAGGAATATTTCTCTAATGGAGTGGCCGCCATATTCTCCTGATTTAAATCCGATAGAAACTTTGTGGAGTTATATGAAAGCGTACATGGAGCGTCTTTATCCAGCGTTGGATCAAGGGGAGCAGCGGAGTCAAGGGCATCTTCGTCAAATAGTGAACGAGGCGTGGGATCTGGGGTTTAATGGGGATGACTTGGAGAAACTGATAGACTCGATGCCCCGAAGAATCAGAGCCGTTTACGAAGCTGAAGGCGGATATGTAAATTATTAGCTAGATAGAAGTATAATTTATTTATGAAATGTATTAATGAATTAAAAAGTGAATAGAGGGCTATAATGGACCAAAAAAGCAAAACCAACAAATATTTCGTTGTGAAATTTTTGCCATACAAATTTATAGTTTAGGTGGGGAGATCTACTTATCGTCATGCTAATTCAAGTTAGTAAAAGCCTATATACCCTGTAAAAGTCGAATTTTAGCGCCTATACACGATTAATACCGTAGTATGAGAGTACAGTGTCTTAGCCCTAAAGATTGTTAGTGGCTGGTGTCAATTTTGTGTGTTAAGATAAGTGAGTGCAAGGTACCATCACACAAAACCAACATCAGCCACTAACAATCTTTAGGGCTGAGACACTGTACATAGAGGAAGTCGGTCGGATCCAAAATTATATCGCCTGCACGGGGTTTTAGGGAAGGGTCGAATGCTGTAGTGGTGCACCGTCCAGGCTCTTTCCTCAAAACAGAGTCTGGGTAACTTCGACACATGCCCCATTTGAGATAGGAGAAAGCTGGTTCGAACCCAGTATAATCCATATCACATCTTTCGCGGTGATACTGAATTAATGAGATGACGAAATTACATTCAGATAATTATGCGGTTCCATCGCTACCACCTATGGTGGGTATTCACGGAAGTGGGTATAGGCCATAAAGCGTTATCCTTGTAGTGGTACAGCCGTCCTTCTCTAGCTCGATAGTGGGTCCCGGTATAAGTGTTGAAAATATTCATTGAAATTCAACCATTTACATTTGTAATACTTACCCCTGCTCTCAAAATGACCTTTAAGGGTAAGTGTTGCAAATATAAAAGTCCAAGTTAGAATGAATATTTTCAACACTTATACCGGGACCCACTATCGAGTTAGAGAGGGACGACTGTAGTTGCAAATAAGATCTGAATACAGTCGAACCCATGAGGATCCTTGGACTAGGTGTGTCGGGAGCAAAGTTATGTCTAAATTGTTCATCGTGTATAACTCAGCATAAACCCTAAACACTACTAGTACATGTATTACTAATTTCGTTGTATATGATTTCTTTTGTCGGAATTTGGAAAAGGGGCTTAGGGAGTAAAGGATATGTATTTAAATATAAGCTACATGGAAGTTTAGGAGGGGAAGTTACAGACCGTCTAAAGATTTGGCTATATAGAAGATATAGTCTGACTCCCAAGACACCCTGTAGCTAACGTGATATCTTAACCTCACCGTCGACCGTAGAACCTCAAAAATAATTATTTTTGAAGAGAAAACCTCAATTCTACAAGTTTTCTTTCGACCATTCCCCAGTCAATCAGAAAAATGGTCGGAATAACAAATCTCGAGCTCGAAAGTATTGTCAAATCATTGGGAGCTGCTCAGGAGGATCACAAGAGAGAAATTCAGCAGCAAAACGACGAGATAAATAAAAAGTCTACGCAAATGGATACTCGGATCATGAAGAGCGAGCAGACCATGTCCGAAGTCCTAACACAGCTTGCTGGAATCAGTACAAGCTTGAGGATCATATCGGGACAAAATCGTGACGAGCAACTGGATGTTCCTCACCCTGAAAAGATCAAAAAAGAGGAAACCAAACCTTCTCTCCCTTCCTCTGCTTTACCGTCTATCAATACCACGCAAGGGGAATCTTCCAATCAATCGCAAAGTGCCTCGAAAGAACAAGTAAACAGAACAAGGAACGGAAGACTTGATCTTCGATCAAGTCGCGAGAGTAGCCAGTTACTCACTCAGGGTGAAAAGCTTGTTAAAGAAGCTTGGCCAGAAGCCATACTGCCTTATGATATAGACGATGATGTATTCGCTAGCGCAAAAAATAGATTTTCGCTCCGACCAGAATGGCGACTAGTTACTGCAGACGCCGCAGTCTTTCAAAAATTGTCACAAATTCAGAATGCGCTCCAAACAGCCCTAGTCCCGTACCGACTTTGGTCCCAACGGCTTATTTTAGAAATGAGTGGAGACTTCCACGGAGTGCGTGTTTGGGCTTCTGGCAGACACGTTACCTGGCCTACATTATTAGAAGCAATTTTTACCACTATGCAAAGGCTGGACGTCCTCCATAGCCCGATGTCAATCTTTTCTCAGATTGTTCCATCTAAAGACGAAACCATCAGAACTTTTGCTTGGCGAATGCGCGAAGCTTTCTACAACCTCTCAGGATCTGATAGGGAGAGCGACATGACAAGGGACTTGGTCAAAGAAATCGCCATGAAACGCCTCCCAAGGGTTTGGACTTTGGCACAGCCCCACTCGATTGGTCTAACCAACTACGAAATAATCGAAATGATTGTCCAAGTCGCGACAAGGGTTAGCAAATGGCCAATTGAAGACCAAGTTTACGCCCAATCAGATCAGCCTCAATTACAGCAAGCAAGTATCGTTGACCCACGCTTTACTAAAGCAGCCATCTTCGACGACATCGAACCTAATCGTCAATCACCCGGTGACGAAGTCTTTGCGATTAACCATGATACGTGTTATAATTGTGGAAAAAAAGGACGTTGGGCTAAAGACTGTAGATCTAATGGTCAGAATAATAAACATTCAGGAAGCCAAAAACTTTTTTTTAGAGACAAAGACCAGAAACCCTACACTAAGACATTTAGTGATGAAGTCCGGAAACGCTTCTTAGCGTTTAAAACTAAAAATAAAAATAACATGAATATGAAGTCAAATTTTCAACATCCTTCTAAATCTAATCACAGAGCTTTTGTCGTGGAGCCACAGGAAACTTATTCCAACGATACTATTGATAGAGACGCGATCAGTAAACTCCAAACCGATAACGTGGATGAGGAAATCGAAAATTTTCTGACCAAGATGCTCTCCGACAGCTCTGATGAGTGAAGGAGCCAATGTGCCTACTATGTGGCGGTAGGTGCAGGCCGCAACATGCCACCTTATTCGCCTAGATTCTTGCGGGAAGGTTGCTTAAAGTCACACAATCTTTTTCTTTGTCGTTTGTCATCACACCCTTCTATTCTATTTTCCGTTTTTTTCGATTACGGATGTCCTTCTTGTTATATCTCTTCTTCGCTAGCTGAGAAGCTCAATTGCTATAATTCGTTATTTCCTTCCACTATATCTGGTATTGGAGGCAAAGGGCCTCATATCTCAAAAGACGTCTTAGTACAAGCCCAATTTCGCACCTCCGATGACGTTCCTGACTCGTGGTCAACTCCTTTTTCTGTCTCAGCAGGCGTCGTCCCCGATATGACAGCTGGGCAGCTGGAAAGCCCTGTAGCCTACGCTGGTAAGCGCAGGCGCCAAAGTGGGGGCTTAAACTGGGACCTATGAAACTGAGGAATATGAAACTAGGGTAGTGCTGGCGCTATCAGGTTTCATCCTTGGGGACTCAACTCGCGGCATTGAAACAGACTACGTGGTATCAGATGGTGATCGTGATGAGCTGTATCAAAACTTTACAAGCAACATAGAGTAGGCCAAATGTATAATAGTAGCTATTGTTCTTCGATGAGATTTTCCTTTTACATAGTTAATTATAAATTACTCTGCATTACTTAGCAGCCTAAGCAGTTAGTAGTGAACCGTCACATATAATTAACTATCTCTCTACGTCTCTACGTCTCTACGTCTCTACGTCTCTACGTCTCTACGTCTCTACGTCTCTACGTCTCTACGTCTCTACGTCTCTACGTCTCTACGTCTCTACGTCTCTACGTCTCTACGTCTCTACGTCTCTACGTCTCTACGTCTCTACGTCTCTACGTCTCTACGTCTCTACGTCTCTACGTCTCTACGTCTCTACGTCTCTACGTCTCTACGTCTCTACGTCTCTACGTCTCTACGTCTCTACGTCTCTACGTCTCTACGTCTCTACGTCTCTACGTCTCTACGCTCTATAATATTATACCTTACGTCTTACGTCCCCGGGTGTTCTACACCTTACGCAGCTGGCTCTACGTTTTGGTTCAGTATCCTCACGTTATATTTCCTTGTGTTACACAATCTAGTGTAATACCCTCAAAAAAAGCCTACATCTGTTGATAAAATTTACCCTCTGAATTCTTGACTCACGAGGACAGTTTGATCAACGCAGGCGGAAAGAGTCAGAATCCTACTCCTGAGGCAACTGGGTCTGCCATCTCGAAATCATATAATATTTACGAGCACCTCCAGGACAAGAAAGAATTTGAAGCCACGACCAGTCAGCAAGAAACAGTAATAATGTCGTCATCATCCAAGTCGAATGAAAAGACGAAGAGATCATTCATAAAAGAGATGGATTTGGTTCATCAACAGTTATCACAACTTCACGAGCAGCTTGCTGGCTTTGAGGGTTTTGAACACCCGGCGACTTCAAAATCAGGGAAAGTAACTATTACTAAAAACCCAGCCCGCCAGATTACACAGGGCATAAAGCCGACGAAATTCCCGAGTTTTAATGGAAACCGAGCAAGCTATCCAGGATGGAGGAAATTCATTTTGAATGCGCTTAAGGTTGACTGGAACACATTTGAGTACGATGACACTCAAGTTTTTATGATGATCTACCAATCGCTTGAAGGTGCGGCCCACAATCAGTCTGTCGGATTTTTCGAGATGGGAGGATGGAGCAAGGAGGACCGGCCAGAAGAGTTTATAGAGTTCCTTGACCGAGCGAACCACGACCCAACAAGAGTCAAACGCGCAGTAAACGAGCTTCACGACCTTAAAATGGGGGAAAAGCAGCAATGGACGTCTTTCTACCCAATTTGGGCCAATAAATTGACAGAGGCCCAGGGCGATACGTGGCCTGATGAGAATAAAATTACGATAGTCCAAAGGGCTCTCAATGGAAGGCTTTTGCAAGCCCTGGCTGGGAACCACCTATTACCAGACGATAACTTTGCAGAATTTATTCGAATAGTCAACAAAGTATCCCACCAGGTAGACTTTTTGCAGGGACTTTCACCTTATCCTGCCAACTTTAAGGAGAGATCAAAGAGCGCGGAGTTGAGGGGCCAGACCACCTTTGATAATAACGAAAGTAGGCAGGTAGAATGGACCACGTCAGGGAGTAATCGTGGGCAAGTTGGGCAACTGGATTCTGATGGAGACACTGTAATGGGTGGTGTAAATATGGCAAATGTCGCGAGGGGACCAGATGGGCAGCCTCTTCGAGCAAAATGGAAATCAAGGGAACAGATTGCCTTGCTAAGGAAAGAAAGACGTTGCTATCGCTGCGAGCGTAAAGGTTGTGGCACAAGGAGATGTCCACTCCTCCCTGCCGTTAATCCAAATGAAGGGCTCCGTGTCAATGCAGCTGCGTTACCTCCTATTAATCTTTCCTTGTGTGAATCGGCGGTTGGAGGGGAGGTGATAACTATAGATGAGAAACCGACGGAAAACTAGATGCTCCTGGGCAAAATCGCACTCAGGAGCTTAAGCCAGTTGTAAGTAGAGAAGTATACATGAATACATCCCCATTTCTAGTCAACGCTCTGATTAATGACTGTACAATGGTACAAGCCTTGGTTGATAATGGATGTTTATGTTCCGGCATCATCGATGATGCATTTGCTTTGAAATTGCAGCTGTCGCGTTTTCCTATTTCCCCACGACGCTTAGAAACTGCCGAAAAATCTTTAGAGAAGCCAATAGTAGACTCAATCACATGTATTTCACTGGACTTAGACGGATATATTACACCGAAACTCTGGCTCTATGTGGTACCAAACAGTACACATCAACTGATTCTCGGAAAAAAATGGTTGGAGGATGAAGATGCCGTTATCCATGCCAGAGACGAACGTTTGGAACTTCGTAAGAAGGGAGGGCGTATTTTCAACACTGAGAGATGGGGGAAAGAATTCGAGACTGGGGTCTCACCCGAGATTTCATCGGTCAATGTTGTGGTGTCTATGAAAGATTCAGTTCCAATTTGCAGGGCATCTTTAGAAGATATCAGCAAAGCGTTGCGTGTTAAGCCCCGATTAACGACAGATGAAGCACGTTCACGTCTTCCTAATGAAATTAAGGATTTTGCTCACCTCTTTGCCGACGATAATGGTGCAGATGAATTGCCTCCATCACGAGGAAAACTAGATCATGCCATCAACTTGCAGCAGGAAAATGGGAAGCCTCTGCAACCTCCATGGGGACCCCTCTATGGGATGTCTAGGGAAGAGCTTCTAGTCTTGCGTAAAACACTTACAGAACTTCTGGACAAGGGATGGATTCGGTCAAGCGGGTCACCAGCGGCAGCGCCAGTTTTGTTTGCCAGGAAACCAAGCGGTGGACTGAGATTTTGTGTGGACTATCGCGGGCTAAATGCAATCACGATTCCTGATAGATATCCGTTACCCCTATTTAAAGAAACACTGAGACAGCTATCTAAAGCGAAATATTTCACAAAACTGGATGTTAAATCAGCTTTCCACCGAGTACGTATTCGAGAAGGAGACGAATGGATGACGGCGTTTCGATGTAGGTTGGGGCTTTTCGAATGGTTGGTAACTCCGTTTGGCCTGGCTAATGCACCTGCTACGTTCCAACGCTACATCAACGAACAGCTGCGTGAACATTTGGATATTGATGCCACAGCTTATGTAGATGATGTACTTGCCTATACCAATGATAGCGAGGAGGGTCACTGGAAGACTGTTCGAAGTATTTTGGCCAAACTCGACAAAGCTGGGTTATATCTAGATATTGATAAGTGTAACTTCCTTTGCGAAGAAGTAAAATACCTGGGATTCATTGTGAAAGCTAGTCAAGGTGTTACGGTAGACCCTATAAAAGTGAAGACGATCTTGGAATGGGAGGCACCAACGTCTGTTAAGGGAGTTCGGTCGTTCCTAGGGTTTGCAAATTTCTATCGTTGTTTCATCGAGGGATTCTCAGAGATTGTAGCACCTTTAACGAACTTGACAAAGAAAAATTCGGCATGGAATTGGGGACCCGATGAAGAAAAGGCATTCAAGCGATTGAAACGAATTTTTGCTTCAGAGCCGGTTTTGGCGCAGTGGGATCCTGATCGGGAGACAATCTTGGAAGCAGACTGCTCTGGTTATGCCTTGGGAGGTTGTTTGACGCAAAAGGATTCTCAGGGAGTGCTACGGCCAGTTGCATACTTTTCAAAACGTCTTAGCAGCGCAGAAGTTAATTACCCCATACACGATAAAGAGATGCATGCAATTGTATCATGCCTCCAGGAGTGGCAACCAGAACTTCTTTCAGTTTCAAGACCCTTCACAATCTTAACCGACCACAAAAATTTGAGCTACTTTTCGACAAAACGTCTGTTGAATGAGCGACAGGTGCGTTACAACGACGTTTTATATAAATTCAACTTCAAGCTTGAATGGAGACCTGGTAATGCGTGTGAACGTCCTGATGCTTTATCACGACGGGACCAAGATAGGCCTACAGGACTTGATGACGAAAGGAATAGTGGACGGGTTATGCAACTTCTACCGACAGGATCGCCGCACTCAAATAACACGCTAATGCCAAAATTCAGCTCTTTTTTCCTTGAGAGTTTGGAAAATAGGGCCATTGAAGATGATGTAACGTCGACACAAGATCCAGCTGCTAGTACACGGTTATTTGATGATGATGAGATGCACGCACTTTGGAAACATGGGGTTCTGGCGGACAGAGACTGGCAACGAGCACGGGATGTTGTCAAATCTGGCGATAGAAGTTTTCCCCCGGATCTATCACTAAAGTTAAAAGCTAATATAGCGGAGTGTACAGTGGCTGCAGATAACGTACTTCGTGGTAGAGAGAACAGAGTGTGGGTGCCAGACTACGAACCATTGCGTACAGCAATTATGCAGAAAACTCATGATAGCCACCTCGCCGGTCATCCTGGGAAAGACACGATGGTGGGGATTCTGTTACGCCGATGGTTCTGGCCAAAGATGAGAGATTCGGTGAGGCGATTTATCCGAAATTGTGACGTTTGCGGAAGGACGTCTGTGTGGCGCGAAGCAAAAGCGGGGTTCCTCAAGTCCTTGCCAATCCCGGACCGAGTGGGGAGTGAACTAACAATAGATTTTGTCACCGACTTGCCTAGTTCGGAAGGCTGTACAAACGTCATGGTTATCACAGACCGCTTATCCAAAGAAGTATTCATGTTCGGCACTAAATCAATGGAGGCGGTGAAGTGTGCTGAGGTATTCATTGATCGGTATTATCGTTATAACGGATTTCCTCGATATATTACTAGCGATAGAGGCAGCGACTGGTTAAGCCATTTCTGGAAAACCTTTTGCCAATTAACTGGAATTACGCAGCGCCTTACTACAGCCTATCACCCACAGTCAAATGCCAGCGAAAGGGCCAATCAAGAGATGTACAAATACCTGCGATCCTTCACTTGTTATGCTCAGACTGACTGGATGAATCTTCTACCTTCGGCGCAGCTGGCTCTCAATTCACGGCCGCACTCGGCAATTGGTGGTATCAGTCCTTTCTTCCTCCGACACGGCTATGATTTAGATCCCATCACCGAGCCGACACCAGATATAAATAATCCACGGCACCCTGGAACAATTTCAGCCGCCAATTATGTACAAAGACTAAGGAATGCGCAGGATTTTGCTCAAGCGGCTATGGCATCTGCACAACAACGTTATGAAAATAATGCAAATCTATTTCGTTGCCAGCCAGAAAGATTTAAAGTGGGTGACAAAGTTTGGCTGAATCTTAAGCATATTAATACACCGCAGCTGGCAAAGAAACTGGCATGGCAGCACGCCAAGTACGAGGTCACTGCTGTTCCCGACGCACTTACTGTCGAACTAAACGTCCCAGGTAACATCCACAATCGGTTCCACGTTGAACTCATAAAGCGTGCAGGTACGGACCCGTTTCCAAGCCAATTACGTGATGATACGCAAAATCCTCCAATTATTGATGACCTAGGGGAGGCTGAATACGAAGTCGAAGAAATCTTGCGAGCTCGAACAATTCGTCGTGGAGAAGGAACTTATCGACAGGCATTAGTAAAATGGATTGGATGGGCAGACCCAACGTGGGAACCCATTGAGTATGTCCAAGACACTAAAGCTCTTGATACATTCGAAATGACCTATGGCCCAATTCTGAGAAATGATGGACCAAACGAGTCTAGTGTTGGATCGTTTGTTGGACCCGCGGAGCCACATACCAAGCAAGCAAGACGTGAACGCCGAAGTAAGCGTATTTCCCAACGCAATTTTCAATGATAAGGGGGGGGATTATGACAGCTGGGCAGCTGGAAAGCCCTGTAGCCTACGCTGGTAAGCGCAGGCGCCAAAGTGGGGGCTTAAACTGGGACCTATGAAACTGAGGAATATGAAACTAGGGTAGTGCTGGCGCTATCAGGTTTCATCCTTGGGGACTCAACTCGCGGCATTGAAACAGACTACGTGGTATCAGATGGTGATCGTGATGAGCTGTATCAAAACTTTACAAGCAACATAGAGTAGGCCAAATGTATAATAGTAGCTATTGTTCTTCGATGAGATTTTCCTTTTACATAGTTAATTATAAATTACTCTGCATTACTTAGCAGCCTAAGCAGTTAGTAGTGAACCGTCACACCCGATAACACATTTCCTGGAGAACTTGTTCTAGGATAAACAACATTTCATGCCTTTAGTTTAAAATTTCAAGACAATGGGACTGTCGCATTGCTCATGATGCCTGACAACTCAATCCTTCACCCCCTCAGCACAACAAACACTAATAACAGTTCTTTTGCTACAATGGAGACACAGTTGCTTAATTTCCGGAAATCTACCGCATTTACAACTACTTATAATTCTATTTACGCAAAAATATTTCCTTCCTTGTTCAACAAATCTATCCGTCGCATCGAATCATTATCAAAAACTACACATCAAATATACACAGGAGATCACCCGCCAATCAAATTGCCACCTCGCAGGTATAGTCCACACCAACAGCAAGCTATCCGAGACTTCTGTAAAACTCACAACGGCTCGATAATTCGGAAAAGCAAAAGCCCGTGGGCAGCGCCACTATTGCTGACTCCTAAAAAGACACCAAGACATAACAATCAAACTTTTTGGAGAATTTGCGTAGATTATCGGAAGTTGAATAAAATAACTAAGAAACACGCGCATCCACTCCCTAACGCTTATGACGAGATCCAACGTGCAGCGGGACATAGGTTTTACGCATTTCTTGATCTCGAAAATGGTTTCTGGCAAATTAAAATGCATCCTGCCGATTGTGAAAAGACTGCGCTCGTCACACCTTTTGGAGTTTATGAATGGCTTGTCATGCCTTTTGGGCTATGCAATGCCCCCGCAACCTTTCAAAGTTTCATGGAAGAAGTACTCGAGCCATTCCGCCCATTTGTGGCCGGACTGCTTGACGACGTTGCCGTCTGGGGGGATACTATCCACGAATTACACACTCGTTTACTTCTTATATTCGCAAGGTTTGTCGAGTATGGTCTGATTCTCAATTCTTCAAAATGTTGTTTCTTTGTCCAAGGCGGAATTTTCCTCGGATTCTCTATTTCGGAAAATGGTATTGCAGCTGACCCTGCTAAAGTTGCTGCAATCCGAGATCGTCCTAAACCGTCAACTACCTCTGAAATACGGGGTTTTGTCAATGCAGCAGGCTACTTACGTTGTCTGATCAAAGATTTTTCCAAGCTAGCAGGTCCACTCACGGATCAATCTATTGGCCCTAAAAATAAACCTGTGGCTCTCTCACCGGAATCGGAACGTTCATGGCTCGCCATCAAAGATGCGATGTCCTCTTCACCGCTAGTCCGGAAATTTGACTGGAGTTTACCAGTTGTCCTTGAGACCGATGCGTCTCAGAAATTCCTCGGGGCTGTTTTGCTACAACCGCACATGCACATATCTTCAGATTTTGATCGCTCTGTCCTCCATCCCATCGCGTACTTCTCACGTAAGTTAAATGGTACCCAACAAAGGTACTCAGCCCAAGAGCGCAAGCTGCTAGGCATCCTTCTTGCACTACAGCATTGGCGTCATTGGGTGGAAGGAGGTGACGTAATTGTTATAACTGATCATGAATCTCTCAAGACCTTACATAGTAAAATGGAGCAGCCCGCCAGGATTGCCAGATTTCTGGACTCTATTGAACACTACGGCGTACGTATCTTGTACCGTAGAGGCAAGGCGAATGTGCTAGCCGATTACTTATCAAGGCCCCCGGAAAAAGCATTTTCTTCGAAAGAAAACGACAACACTAGCCTCAAAAGTTTAAACAAACACTCCAATGATCTAGAAACACCAATTTCTGTACATATAACCCAGCCAGAACAACTAAATCGCATCGACCTCCAAGGAATCTTCGAATTCCTTTCTCAAAATCAAACTCTGCCTCCCAATGTGGATTACAACTGGGGTCTAAATAATTTCAGTATCTACGGCGGAAAATTGCATCATATTAGAAAAAATCACACTACAAATATTGGAGACCCTCCTGCATTCCCCGGAACAGCAGTGCTTCTAAGGGTTCTAGAATATGAAGAACTTGTCACTACTATAAAAAGAGTGCACGAAAGTCAAGGACACGCCTCTGTGGGCACTACAATGCGTGAAGCTTGCCGCCATTACTGGCATCCTGAACTATTGCTCGCGGCACATGAAGTTGTCCGCACTTGTCCTTCGTGTCAACTCATGAAGCCACCTGATCCTTCCCTCGGAAACCTTTGACCTATCCAACCAGCTCCGCCGCTGACCCGATGGGGTATTGATCATACCCAGGTCGGCTCGAAGATTTTACTCAACGCAATCGAATACGCTACAGGATGGTTGGAATCTCGCTTCGTACCTAAAGCCGATTTTAACGGTACCGTCCCTTTACTACTACATATAATTCATGTCTTTGGAGCCCCAAAGCAAATAATTAGCGACAATGCAGGATGTCTCGGTGGGGCTGAAGCAAGGCAGTTTCAGACCCAGTATGGCTTTACTATGACGCACACATCTCCTGCTAGGCCTCAGAGTAATGGAAAAGTTGAACAAGCGAATGGCGTCTTGAAAAAGATCCTGGCTCAAATAATTCTGAACGACAGAAAAATAAACCTTGGTACGGCTCTAGCACGCGCCGTTACAATCTATAACCGCCGTGTGTCACCCTCCGGTTATAGTCCTTATTTTTTACTTTTTGGAACACAGCCTCCAGAAGAGGAGATTTCTTATCCAGTGTACTCTCGAGAAGCGACTGAAGAAGAGGAACAACAATGGGCTAAAGAACTTGTTAAGGCAAGCGCTGCGCCTATCGCTCGCCCCTATGTGAGCAGCATTAAGGCCTCAAGGGCCAGAGTAAGAGAGTACCTTCAAGAAAAAAAAGTGTTGATGAGGGTCTACGCGCCAGGAGACTGGGTACTGAGGGTCAGGCAGTGCAAAAATAAATTTGAGCCCTTCTACGATGGACCTTGGGCCATCTCTCAATCTCACTCGGGAAACACATATTCCCTCATTTCCCCTGGCGGATATAAATTGTTAAATCGCTATCACTGTCACAGGCCTGAGGCCTGACTTTCATTAGGCTAAGGCCTATTTATGTCACAGGCCAATGCCTGGTAATTTTAAGGCTGGTGCCTAAGGCAAAAAGAATACTCTTTACTAAGCAGCTCCAAGCTGAAACTTCTCCGACACGCAAATTTCCCCAAACATTTACGGTAACATATGTTGATTTTACAGTTTCGTTTGCGATGAAGAGTGAGACGTGACGAGACACTGGTTGTCTGCACAAAGGACACCAAAGCATCATAAGATGTTAGAGGCGAATGCAGAGATTGTAGATCATGCGATTTTGATTTAGATCATGCGAAGAAAGGGAGGAAATGTTGAACATTAGGAATAGATATATGATGTTTGCTCTCGGTTTTCTTTGCTACTTCACTTCAAGATCTTCTTTTGTATCTAGCTCTAGATATTCTGCGAATAGCAATTATCTTTCGACCCTTACAATAACGGCACAAACCTATTCCCAGCGTACACCCGTGATAGACATCCTGTTCGAAGCCTATGGTATGGAAGCCAACGGATGTTAGATCAAGATCGAAAGGCTATCAAGTCAGCAGTTGGACTTTGATTCAAATAACCAATTAAGCTGAGGACAGCTTATATGGGAAGAGGAGTGGTTGAGGATCCTTGGACTAGGTGTGTCGGGAGCGAAGTTATGTCTAAATTGTTCATCGTGTATAACTCAGCATAAACCCTAAACACTACTAGTACATGTATTACTAATTTCGTTGTATATGATTTCTTTTGTCGGAATTTGGAAAAGGGGCTTAGGGAGTAAAGGATATGTATTTAAATATAAGCTACATGGAAGTTTAGGAGGGGAAGTTACAGACCGTCTAAAGATTTGGCTATATAGAAGATATAGTCTGACTCCCAAGACACCCTGTAGCTAACGTGATATCTTAACCTCACCGTCGACCGTAGAACCTCACCCATGTGAAGATAACGTTTTCCGTTCCAAAAAAATTATTGATACCTCCAGTATATCTATAAAACAAATTGGATTACACATCCATTTTATTACACAAGCGTTTAATTACCTTATCCAATTATCAAGCATGCTAAATGTTTTTCCTTCTTCCCTTATTTGTTTGTAGTAGTGTTTTTTCGTGCTGTGTAGAGTCCAAGACTATTATAACACTAGGGCTCCTCTCTGACCCAGGCCACACCTTTTACAGTGCTCCTATCCCGTTTTAGCTGGAAACTAAGATCATTGAAACATTGACCCATGACGGGTAGCCATTTAGCTTAGTAATTACCCGTAGAATTCAACCATCTTTTCTACGGAACCTTCTGCTCAAAAAAACTGAAAAAGAGCAGCCATGGAAACCGGTACGCGGGAAAAAGTCTCAAAAAACCTGCAACTCCAGCCAGGCGAGGCCTAGACACCAGAGCCACACGGGGTGCGTATCCCCATCTGTATCTCCCTAATATCCCATAGTCCAGATATCCTCCTTATTCCGACACCACCAGCGCTCAGGTGGCGGTGCTCTTTCCTCGGGAGACAGTATAATGCCAGAATATCTGTAAACAGTGAGAATTCATCTTGGTTAAAAGAGTCAGCTTAGTCTAATCCATCACTACCATAACGGGAGCTGGGTACGCCCCGGAGACTCATTTGGGTGACTTTTCCTCCGTGACCAAGTAATGCGTGTTTCTGTTGGCTCTGAAGATAAACTCCAAGTTCGTAGGGGACATCACGTACAGTTAGAAACGCCGTCTTCGTCCCCCTATTCTTCCCTTAAATTCCGCTCTTCAAACTCTAAATCCGTTAAACCCACAAATTATGAGCCAAGATTAGTGCCAAAGGGATATGGGTTCATCGGAGTTTAGGATGCTGGAATATTTGATATAAAAGAAAATGTATTTAAATATTTTGAGATTGCTACTAGGCTGAACATAAAATGTACAAAAAATAACCCCATTTGAATGATCAGATGAGAGATTTTCTGAGTCATGATACAAACCCCCCCCTTCGAAATTTTGTTGCAACAGTTTTTTGATGCTGAATCCGTCGAGCAGTGAGCGCAAATTTAATTACTAATTAAACTGAGTTTGACATCCGCGTCGCTACAGCAGCAGACGTAATCAGGTCCAGTAAAAACGTGTGCAAATTTATAAAAAATCAAGTAGCAGATTCAAGATTTAATTAGATATGGTGGAAACGTATACATTTACTGGGAGAATAACTTTTGTTTAAATGTGTATAATTTTCTAACCAAGAAATATTGTGGTTCAATAATTTTGTAGATTGGGTATTATATATATTTGGGCTGTTTTTCGTTGTTATTTTTGTCAGGGAAAAACTTCCTCTATTTAAACATGAAGCCATTAACTAGTCCCAAAATAACTTAGTTTCTAATCCCTCTAAAATGTTCTAAGATATTTTGACTAAGAGAGAAACTCTTTGACATAGGTGTTGAGACTCTACACCCACCAGACAAATTGAGACATCACACATCACTTTCCATTAGCATTATCCGCGCACTCCATGACAAATCTTCCCCTTCCCCCGCCATCCCTCCCTCCTCCACCCCTACGAGCCTTCGCCCCAAAGGGCAAGGAGGTGTCGCTGACAGAGACGCTACTGTCAACCACCTCAGCCGCAACCACCAGGAATCAGGAGGCCTCACTCCTTTTCCAAAACATTGCAAGTGTCTTAGACGACGCGATCAGTGAGAACAGATCAATCCCCAACCGCCTCCAGAAACCTTTCAGAGAATTTGTTTTGGACCTGACCTCTGTCGCCCAACGACACTTCGAGTGTCACGTTAGAGGCTCACCACGCCCGCCAGTACCCTACTCAACTACCCCTAATGTCGAAGTTAAACAAACTGTGCAAGGAGCTACCAATCCCTCCGGCCTTCGACAGACAAAATCGTTTGCTTCCATTGCTGCAGTTCCAACCCCAGTACAGAGACCCAATGTGCAAGCATCGCAGCAGAAAAAACCAACACAACTGCTCAGTTCTGTGAAACCTACCAAAACCCACCCCAAAAACTTCCAGAAGACAATCGCTTACTAGTACGAGTCAGCGAAGGACACCCCGCACTTAGGATGTCACCCTATGCCATACAACAGCAGCTCAATGCTTTCCTCAACGCGAAACTGGTTCGCGAAGTTCAGATGACCAAGACAGGATTTGCAATTTGCCCAGTAAACATAGAGGCTCAAGAAGCTTTGTCTGTCCGTATGGGCGAGTTAGAATCCTTTCTGTCCTCACAGGGCCAGTGCAAAGTCGAAAAGCCGATTCAACACAACGCCTACAGATTATCGGGCGTTCCCCGCTCATATGCTAGTTACAATGGTTCTTCTATGGAGATGTCAGAAATCTCCGCAACCACTATTGCAGAAGCTTTAACAGATTTGACCAATGTCGCCCCCATTAATGTCCTTGAGTCTCGAGGCTCAAGTAACTCAGAGTTCTATTATCAGAAAAATTGGATTGTCCTCTATCCCAAAGGCTCAACGCTATCAAAGTTGCTACCTCTCTTCGGGGTACGAGTCCCTACAAAACTGCTACCACAGAAGATTAAAACTCCCCAATGCGGAAGGTGCTTTGGCTGGCACAATGAACGTTCGTGCGCTCGGATCCCCCGTTGCAGAATCTGTGGCTCAACTCAACACTTAGAAGCAGGCCACACCTCCTGCAACCCTTCAAAAGATCATTTCTGCCCGCCTAAGTGCGCAAACTGCCATGGTCCGCACCCAGCAGACTCCCTGGAATGTCTTATTCGACCTCGAAAAGATAATTCGCTGCCTCCCAAGCAACAGATTGCTCAGATTAGACAGGCCGCAGCGGCCGCTAGATTCCGTCTGAAGGCAGCACACTGTGGAGTAATGGAGAACCAAACCAGAGCATTCGCTCCTTCAAACAACAACGAAACTCCAGCACTCCCAAAGACCCCACCTACAGTTAGAAGGCTCTTCACTGAATCTCCTTCAATAACTAGCGGTAGATTCGCACCTCTGGCTGACGACAGCCTTCAGAGCAGCTCAATGGAAACAGCTAATGACTACTAAGACCTCTTCCATCCACATACTCTCAGTTAACGTAGGTCGCAGCTCGTCTGCGCATCAAATTGCTCTCTCAACTTCCTTTCAGAATAACATAGATATTTTGCTGGTTCAAGAACCCTATATCTTCAAGGATATCTCAAGGAGAATCACGTGCAAACACCCTTCGTACGAATGCTTCACCCCTACCGATAATTGGTCTACCAGACCTAGAGTGCTAACTTACACACGGATTAATAGCGCTATTTCATTTGTCCAAGAACGGCCGCAACCCAATATAGTCCAAGGGGCCGGGGACGTTATTTTTTTCACCTTTAAAGCCTCTGGTCTCCCACCTACTCAAATTGTTAATGTCTACAACGCCCCCCCTGGGGCTACAAACCCAGGAGCAGGTTTATCTTTCCTTATTTCTATACCAGAAAATAGTTTCCATTGAAATATAATCCTGGCCGGAGATTTCAATTTACATCATCACTTATGGCACCCTTCCCGCCGTGGGTCACCTTCTACTCAAGCAGAAACTCTTACCCGCTGGCTCGAGGCCAAAAATATTTCCTTTATATCTGAGATAGATCAGCCAACACATATTCGCGGAAATGTCCTGGATCTTGCTTTTGCTTCAGACTCCTTAGTCGCTGAAGGTATCACTGCAGCAGTCCAACGAGATCTTGACGTGACTTCGGATCGTTATCCAGTCTTAGTTTCACTACCCTGTCAAGTTGAGAAAGACTTCCCCCTCCCCCGTTTACGGTTTGCAACAATCGACACGCCAACATTCTTCTCGCTTCTTCGCTCACAACTGAACGGGCTTGCATTCCCCGTAGCTGAGTCTCCGTCGTGCCTAGATAAGAGAGCTGAAGATTTAGTACAGATCCTACATAGCTCCTTCTCCGGTTCCGCAAAGAGGTCCTTACTGTAATAGTTGAGGCTGAAGTATCTTAGAAGTAGATAAAAATGAGCATCAAATCAAAGAATATAATAAATCTAAAGACCAAAGGACATCTACCCTATCCTTTATTTACATGTTTCCATCTAATATTAAATCCCCTTACATCCGAACGCCTAATCAACCTTAATATAATTTAAATGACAATTCTCATGCTGTTCAAGAGTTACTCCTCCAGAAGTCCTATCCTTGCAACACTAGCGTAAATGAGAATCGGCGCCAAGCCTCTAAGTCTTCTTCTAAACTTTATAATGCCTCAGGCATTACTTCACTATGAACCCAGCACCTGGCTAATATGCCCCCTCCCTAACCTTATGATACCTCAGGCATCAGCCTTACTACACCTCAGGCTTCAGACCTGTAACATTACCTCTCCCCTCTCCAAGGTTCTTCACGAACCAGAATTACTCATGGCAGTTTCAAACCGCTCCATAGCCACAGTATCTCTCACATTTTGATAGGGCTCCCATGTTGGTGACTGATAACCTGACCATTTTACCAACGCCTCTTTTCGAAATCCTCGACCCCTCTTGCGCTTACGTACTTCCAAAATATCTTGCACCATCCATTCTTCTTCACCCGACTCGCTTGATATAATTGCTGGTAGTTGATGATCTGTTTGGGTTTGTGTCGGCAACGGGTCATTCGCAGCTGGCTTTAACAGACATGTATGGAATACATTGTGAATAGCCCTTGGAACATCCAGACAATAAGAATGGCTACCCACCACTTTGGTAACTGTATATTTGCCATGCAGCCAATCAAACTTCTTGCACGGCCTATCTGTTTGAATATGACGAAGATTAAGCCGAACCTTATCTCCAACATCAAACTTTGGGGCTGGAGCTCTTCCCCAATTTGCAGCTGATTCTTGATTTTGCTGAGAAGAAACCATTGCTGCTTCGGCCATCTGTTGTGCTTCTCTTAAATTTGAAACCATATTTTCTGCTTTCTGAACTGGTGTTATTGGATTATCTGTATTAACTGCCTCTTCCCGGGTTTTGATAGGGTCAACATTATATCCATGGGTTAGAAAGAATGGACTAAATCCTGTTGAAGCGCTATTTCGGTTATTTGTTGCTAACTCAGCCACTGGCAACAGGTCTGCCCAGTCCTTCTGGCTATACGAAACAAAACACCTAATATACCTCTCCAGCTCTTGGTTCTCTCTTTCCGTTGCGCCATCTAGTTCTGGATGATACGCTGTAGAAAGGCGTCGCTTGATTTCTATTAACTCACAGACTCGTTTCCAGAAGGCATTGACCCACTGAACTCCGCGATCACTGACAATACCTTTCGGGAATCCATGATATCTCACATGTCTGTCCACAAATCTGGATGCCGTGGCGTCTGCGGTGAGTTCTCCTTCCTTCACTGCTTCATACGACTTTCCTTTACTTAACCGGTCAGTGATAACTTGAATAGTTGTACATCCGTTAGATAATGGCAGACCACTGATGAAATCGATGGTGATTTCATTCCAGATTCTCTCAGGCACTGGCAATGGCTTTAATAGACCCTGCTTTTTGTGACGCCAAATAGTAGCATCACCACAAATATCGCAGTTCCGGACAAATCTTCTCACATCACTCAGCATGTTTTCCCAAAACCAGCGTCGTGATACAACTATGTATGTTTCATCCCTGCCCGGATGCCCTGTTAATGCTGAATCGTGAGATATTTGTATCAATTTTGTTCTCAATGGCTCATATGCTGGTATCCATATCCTATCTCGGAATCTCAACAATCCATCTTCTCCGATCGAGCATTCTTAAATTTGAACACGGGTGACTGAAAAAGGCATTTTTTGATCGCCACGATGCACCGATTCTATCAACTCTTGATACTCTTCGCCTTGTTCTACTCCAAACTGCCACAACCTATTCATTTCTTCATCCTCAAATGGAGAATCTACTCTGACATAAGCTGGTGAAACTATTAATCCTGGAGGTATTAAAACTCTTTTTAGATTGTTAACTTCTTCTCTCTCTTTTCCTTTTGGTACATCCTGGTCACGTCGAGACAATGCATCTGCTAGAACTTGTTCTGATCCTGGCCGAAACTGCAGCACAAAACGGTGACGGGAAAGCTTTTCTTGCCATCTGATTTGTCTCTCGTTTAACGGTTTGCCCCGTACTTTAGTGAATGCTTCTAAATTTTTGTGATCTGTTAAAATACAAAACGGGTGCGCCAGACTTCTCAGCTCTGAGTCCCAATCTTCAATACACCGGATGATGGCCAATAGCTCCTTGTCATGAACGTCATAGTTACATTCAGCAGGAGAATTCTTTCGCGAGAAGTAGGCTACAGTTCGCCATACTGCTGCTGCGTCATTTTGTTCTTCATATATTTTATTCTGGCATTGCATAAGTACACCTCCAACTGCCCATTTACTTGCGTCTGGCTCAATTCTTGTCGGTGCTTCGGGGTTAAATGGGGCTAAGATGGGATCCTTCATGAATTGCTGTTTCAAGCTCTGAAACGCAGCCTCACACTCCTTAGTCCAAATAAACTTCACTCCTTTTCGTGTCAACGCAGTTAGTGGATACACTGTTCTTGAATAATTCGAGATGAACATGCGATAATAATTTGCAAATCCTAGGAACTCTCGAACTCCTTTCACCGTCGTTGGAGCCTGCCAATCCAGAATTGCTTGGATCTTTGTCGGATCCATTCTAAGCCCTTTTCCAGCTTCTACAATGTAACCTAAGTAGGTTACACTTGGCGCTTCAAATGCGCATTTCTTAACATCAATTGTTAATCCCGCGTCCATCAATTTCTTTACTACCAACTTGACTTTCTCACGGTGATCTGCCCGTGATTTGTTCGAAAAAATAAGCACATCATCAATGTACGCTGTACAGAACTCATCTAGATGTTGCTACAAAACTGAATTGATGTAGCGCTGGAATGTTGCTGGACCTCCATTCAGGCCAAATGGGGTTACCAACCACTCGTATGTTCCATATCGAGTTCGCATTGCTGTCTTCCACTCTTCACCCTTAGCAATCCTGATTCGATGAAAAGCTGAACTGACATCCAATTTTGTCAGCCATCTCGACCTTCCTACAGCCTCTAAAGTCTCTTTTATCAAAGGTATCGGATAACGATCTTTTCTTGTGACTGCGTTTAGACCGCGATAATCCACACAAAATCGCAGCCCACCTCCTGGTTTTTTCGCAAACAGCACCGGTGCCCCACATGGGCTTTTGCTCTGTCGTATCCATTGTTTATCCAGCAGCTCAGTTAATGTCTTACGTAGAATCAACAGTTCATCTCGAGACATACTGTAGAGTGGACCCCATGGAACTTGCTTCTCATGTCCGTTCTCATCAAGCTCCAATGGCATTTGATGATCTATGTTCGGGCAGTGGGTGGCAACGTGGCTGCATTCCTTGGTTCAAAAGCTTCGACTAAGGGAAGGAGATAGTCCGGCAAGATATCTCGAGGATTCACCGGCGCTTTAACGCTTAAAGCTTTTTCAATATCGTGCATTGACGCTGCAAATATTATTGTAGTCTCTGCAGCAACACTCCTACTGAACCCAGTGGCATTCAATAAAACACCATTTGTTTGCAATTTTTCGCCTGATGACCCAACTTCAATCCCACACCCCCGAAACCTCAACAACTTTTTATCGCAGTCAACAGTAACTGCATGCTCTTCCATCCATCTCAGTCCCAGGATGATTGCTTGACGCTGCTTTGGTATCACATACATGTAAGCCTTTTTTATTTGATATCCACCGACGTCAATCTTTGCCCAGGCAAGATGCGTAATCATTTCATCCATCCCCTGGCTCATACCTTGAACCCGTCTTGGTCTCAATAGTTCTTGTCGAGGGAGTCCCAATTTCGTTGCCAGTGTATCGCTGATTGTAATGTAGCACGTATTCCCAGTATCTACTAGCGCTTCTTCATATGATACATCATTTACTTGCACGTCAACCATCATCGGCTCCGTTTCCATCCTTGCTTCTATCTGAGTTACACCATTGCTTTTATTACCGACTCTGGTAACAATAACTGTATCATGGACTTTATTTCTGCTGTATTCTTTCTTCAACACCTTCGCGTGGGATTCTTCCTCTTCTTCAACTACGCCAGGTGGCTGCCAACTGGAATCATGCTGAATATTTTGTGTCCCAATGACTTTCTCAGTGCTAATAAATTTCTTTAGGTTATCCAATTTTGATATTTTGTTGCTCGAAGTTTCAACACACGATTTCTTGGTCTCACATGTACTCTGTTCCGCGCATGATGTAGGAGATGAATGTTTAATTTTTCTATCTACTGATACATCAATCATATGCTCCCAGGGGCGACTTTCTCCAGGAGCTACACATTTTCCGAGTTGCCGCGAGCTGCATCAATCATCAAGTGCTGTTGCGATCCCTCAATCCCCTCAATACGCCTCACTTTATTGATTTGAGGATTACCGCCCCTCCGAGGATCCAGAGCGCTTCGAAATCTACATCTTTGCTGATTATGGTTAGACCCTCCGCACCGAAGGCAGAGCCCTTCTTGCCGACGTCTCTCTCTTTCTTCCTTAGAAACCCAAGGCGCTCGTTCTCGATTAATATTGTTGGGCCTCGAACCCGCTCTTTGACTACTGGCAAAAGACAATGATGACGCCGGGTTTATGCTTGTGGCGTTCCCTATTCGTGATCTCATTCTCATCGCTTGTAGTTTGGCGTCTATAGACAGACACGCCGCTCGAAAGGTGTAGTATGATGTGTCCTCAAGCTTGTACGACACTAATCGTGACTGCATTTTCTTGTTCAAGGCTTCCTCCAACGTATTCACCTGAACATCTTGTGGCCATTCCTCGCCCCCTGCCTGAGCAAGGAGTTCTTCAAAGCGGGTTACAAAATCTGAAAATGACTCGTTGGCTTCCTGTTTAGTCGCATTCAACAAAGTTTGGGTATTTTTCTTCTCATTGGGATCCCCGAACGTACCCTCAGCTCTGTCAAAAAAAGCGGCTGGATTGCAATTTGTACTAAGTTTCAGGCACATATTGTACCATTGTTGGATTCTTCTTTGGGCGCTCGTTTGTAGATGCATGTACAAGTACCCAAACTGCTCCTTATTGTTCCCAATTGCTCGGCCGTCCGTTCTCAGCTTTGTCTGTGCTTCCGTTCTCCAGGCCACCCACTCTGAGCGCTCCCCGCTGAACGATTTCAGCTCTCCTGTCCGGTGGCGCGGTCTGTTATCATCAGCAACAGGCTGTCGGTCGATGTCCATCTTATCAGTGTCAACATTTGGCCTTCGTTCCTCAACTTCTTTCCCCTTCTTCAGACATTGAATAGTCTCAGCTTGAGCCTCTATCTTGGCTTCCTGGATTTCGATCTTTTGCTTCATCCCATTCATAAACTCCATCATTAAGTCCAACTTCTGGAGTATGATGTTGTCGGCGCTGTCCATAGTGCAATGAAGTGACTCCTTTTTGACTGATACGTCAGAATTGGATCAAGTTTTGTTTGATGTTGGGGCGTCCGTTATTTCTATATCACTGCTTGAATCCGATGATTCGCCGTACGCCATGTATCCCGACAATTTGGGGAGGAATCCGCGGTCTTTCAACGAGGTGAAAATAATGAATTCTGCTCCTTAAGAGCGGCAAAAGTCATAAATTTTGCTCCTTGCGAGCAATTTCAACAGGCTCTTTACGAGCGACTACAATTCCGTCTTCACTTCGAATCTTGCTGGTACGGATTACCAGTAAGAAAGGAGATTTATTATAATGTAATAGTCGAGGCTGAAGTATCTTAGAAGTAGATAAAAATGAGCATCAAATCAAAGAATATAATAAATCTAAAGACCAAAGGACATCTACCCTATCCTTTATTTACATGTTTCCATCTAATATTAAATCCCCTTACATCCGAACGCCTAATCAACCTTAATATAATTTAAATGACAATTCTCATGCTGTTCAAGAGTTACTCCTCCAGAAGTCCTATCCTTGCAACACTAGCGTAAATGAGAATCGGCGCCAAGCCTCTAAGTCTTCTTCTAAACTTTATAATGCCTCAGGCATTACTTCACTATGAACCCAGCACCTGGCTAATATGCCCCCTCCCTAACCTTATGATACCTTAGGCATCAGTCTTACTACACCTCAGGCTTCAGACCCGTAACACTTACCATACAACAGAGGTCAGTCATGGTGGGACCAAAGCTGCAGGGAAGCAAGAAGGTGATATAGAATAGCAGCTTGCTATTCTGACTCAACAAACAAAGAGAAGAAGAAATTCCGAAGAGCGGTAAGAAAGGCTAAGTCTTCCTTCTTCCAGAAAAAGCTTGAGGAAGCCAGCAACGCAAAGGATGCTTTTGATATAACTAAATGGCATAAGTCAAAAGGTAGCTTCCGTATGCCTCCACTTACCGACCCACTCTCTCCAGAGGCACCGCCTGCGCAAACCAATGAAGGAAAAAGAGAGGTTTTAATGAAGAATCTCCTGTGCAATCAATCAGGTGTAGCTGATATTCCCTTGACAACCCCTACTGTAGCGAGTGCAGAGCTCCCTTTCCCTCAGATCGACTTTGACGAAATCTCTAACACCATCCTCGGCGCTGGCAACACAACCGCGGGAAAGAATGAAATTCCTACTGCAGTCATTTGCCTCACGTGGCCACATATCTCAAGTTTAGTCCTGGACCTCTTCCAGGGATGTATTGACTCCGGCTATTATCCTCAGTTCTTCCGTATTGCGATTATAGCAATAATTGGTAAGCCAAATAAGGCGGATATGTCATCTCCAAGGTCTTACAGACCAATAGCACTTCTCTCGGTTTTGGGTAAGGGGCTGGAAAGAGTAGTTGCTGTCACAGTATGCGATGGAGGGAGAAGAGGTAACGGGAACACGGAGTAGATTGATAATGAATCAAAGGATAAATAAGAATAATAAACTAAGACGTCGCACACCGTTAAAAGGGTGCGATGGACCCGCTAATTATACACAGAAGAGACACTAACGCCTTCTGGGCGGACAAGGGGAACCCTTTAACCCTGAGATCCAACAGAACGCCAATGCATAACGCTTTGCTCCCAACCACCAGGGACCCTAGTCTTATCCGGTCGGACTTACGCAGACAAGACGGGGAACCAGCCGAACCCCGGAAGAACCATACCTGAACTGAATTAATCCAGTCCGTGACAGTTGCCAGGCGGATGGCTTGGGTAGCCATCAAATATAAGGTACTCGCCAGTCAACAGTTCGGCGCTTTGCCGCTCCGCTCATCTGTAGATTTAACCACCTGTCTCACGCATGACATCGAAACTGCACTCAATAAGGGCTTGACGGTCTTGGTTGCTACCCTGGATATAAAAGGAGCTTTCGACGCTGTTTTCCCAGGAAGACTTGTGAGACGCCTTAGGGAACAAGGCTGGCCTACTCATCTTTGCAATTGGATTGGATCATTTGCAACCGAACGCAAAGTTTGCATACGCATTGATAGAGAAGTTGGTGAGCCGAGAGCAATTAACTGTGGACTCCCCCAAGGTTCTCCGGTATCCCCTATTCTGTTCATGCTGTACATATTGCCTCTCTTCAAGCTAGAAGGTCTCAAAATGTCACAGATCAAGTAATAAAGCAATGGGCTTTCAAGTAGATGATGGTATTCTATAACTCAATTATGGAGAAGTAACATACACGTAGGCTAGACTAATATTTATATAAACTTCCCACCCAAGTGATGCCTTATCCGTCAGGAATAAGATTCTTATCCACCCAACTCTAGAAGGTTCCTTATACTTCCAATACTGTCTTCAACAGCTGAACCGTGTAGAATGTTCTACCGAGCTCTTGCCCCATGTTGATCAACAGTCTGTGCTCAAGGGTCGACAAGCGGTACCTTCTGGAAGGTTCTCTCTATGCTCAAGTCCCAGATCACGGTTGTAATCATAGCCCACGCTTAGTCAGCGCAGGCTACAGGAAGCAATCGGCTAGCAAGCCGTCACAATTCCCCTCCTCCTCTTCTTGTGGTGAATAAAATCTATTTGGATCTTTTCCTTTTCGACCTCCGCTTCTCAATCATATGTTTTTCGGCTGGCCCGACAAAAGAACCCGCGCTTTGTTCTTGGGGGCCATCATATTTACTAATTGAGCCGTAAGTGTTCTCAAAGCTAACCAATGCGGTAGTACCTTTAAGATTCTCAATTGGCTCCCAGGTTGGATCTACCCAGCCAACCCATTTAACCAGGGCTTGCCGATATGATCCCCTTCCACGGCGAACTGTTCTTGCCCTCAATATAGATTCTACTTCATATTCAGGCTCTTCTAAATGGTCCACAATGGGTGGATTTTGTGTACCATCAGAAACTTGGCTAGGGAACTTATCACATCCTGCACGTTTGACTAGTTCAACATGAAAACGTTTGTGAATGTTGCCTGGGACATTTAGCTCCACTGTAAGCGCGTCAGGAACGGCTGTGGCCTCGTATTTTGCATGTAGCCACGCAAGTTTCTTTGATAGTTGTGGGGTACTGATGTGTCGTAAGTCAAGCCAAACTTTATCCCCAACTTGAAACTTCTCTGTTTGGCGACGTAGTCTGTTAGAATTTTGCTCGGTTCTTTGCTGTGCAGACGCCATTGCAGCCTGCGCAAAGTCCTGCGCGTCCTTCAATCTTTGAACGTAAGCCGTAGCCGATAACTGTCCTGGATGACGCAAATTTTGGTCTAAAGGTGGCGTTGGCTCCATCAGGGGATCAAGCTCATATCCGTGCCTTAAAAAGAATGGGCTGATTCCACCAATAGCTGAGTTAGGTCTACCGTTAAGGGCGAGTTGAGCCATGGGAAGAAAATTCATCCAGTCGTCCTGTGCGTAAGACGTGAAAACTCGAAGGTACTTGTAGATCTCCTGATTTGCTCGCTCACTAGCATTGGACTGAGGATGATAAGATGTAGTCAGACGTTGCGTTATCCCAGTAAAGTGACAAAAGGCCTTCCAAAAATGGCTTGTCCAATCGCTACCCCTATCGCTGGTTAGATATCGAGGAAAACCAAAGTATCGGTAATAGCGATCAATAAAGGTTTTTGCACAGATTTCAGCCGTCATTGAACTGGTCCCGAACACTAGGATATCTATGGACAGACGATCGGTAATTACCATGATATTTGTACATCCGTCAGATAGTGGGAGATCAGTGACGAAATCAATAGTTAAGTCACTTCCAATACGCTCAGGAATTGGAAGCGATCGCAAGAATCCGGCTTTAGCTTCACGCCACACGGTAGTCCGTCCACAAACGTCACAATTCCGAATAAATCGCCAAACTGACTCTCGTAATTTTGGCCAAAACCATCGTCGGAGTACTAGTCCTACCATTGTGTCTCTTCCTGGGTGTCCCGTCAGATGACTATCGTGAATTTTTTGCATTATTGATGTTCGTAGGGGCTCATAGTCTGGTACCTAGATCCTATTTTCTCGGCCGCGAAGCACACCATCTGCAGCTACTGTACACTCTGCAATATTAGCAGATAATTTATGCGCTAGGTCAGGTGGAAACCCGCGTTCTCCGGCGCGAACCGCATCTTGCGCTCGCCGCCAACACTTATCGTAAATAACCCCCTGTCTTCAGAGGTTCTGTACTTCATCGTCTTCAAATAATCTTGCCAGAGCAGCCGGATCATCCTCATTGTCTAAACTTTCGACAGCAGTAACAGCTGCTGGGCTGGCGGAAAGTGGTGGCAACAATTGCATGATGCGACCCACTGTACATTCATCACTTAAGCCGGTTGGCTTATCCTGGTCCCGCTGAGATAAAGCGTCGGGACGGTCGCTTATATTTCCGGGCCGCCACTCAAGTGTGAAATTAATCTGTTGTAATACGTCATTGTAGCGCACTTGCCGTTCGCTGAGGAGACGTTTGGTCGTGAAATACTTCAGGTTTTTATGATCAGTTAATATCTTAAAAGGCTTTGCTGTTGACATCAACTCCGCCTTCCACTCTTGTAGACATGCTACAATTGCATGCATTTCCTTGTCATGGATGGGGTAATTTGCCTCAGCGCTGTTTAGCCGTTTCGAGAAATAAGCAATTGGGCGTATTTGTCCTTGCAAATCAACTTGAGAAAGACAGCCCCCAATCGCATAACCTGAGCTATCAGCCTCCAAGATTGTCTCGCGTTCAGGGTCCCATTGCGCCAGGACCAGTTCAGAGGCAAAAATCTTCTTCAATCGTTTAAACGCTTTATCTTCTTTGTCACCCCATTTCCATTCTACATTTTTCTTAGTTAATTCGGTCAGTGGAGCTGTGATATCAGAGAACCCATCAACAAAGCACCGCTAAAAATTGGCAAAGCCAAGAAAAGACCTCACCCCTTTTACTGATGTTGGTGCCTGCCACTCCGAAATAGCCTTCACTTTAACCGGGTCCACCGCAACACCCTCTCCCGCTTTCACAATAAAACCAAGATATTTGACTTTCTGACACAAAAACTCACACTTATCGATATCAAGGTAGAGCCCAGCTTTACGGAGTTTATCCAATATGCCACGAACTATCTTCCAATAACCTTCTTCAGTACTGTCCGTGTACGCCAGAATGTTGTCGACGTAAGCTGTTGCATCAATATCTAGATGCTCCCGGAGTTGTTCATTTATATATCTTTGGAAACTTGCAGGCGCATTGACAAGACCAAACGGGGTAACTAACCATTCAAACAATCCTAGCCGACAGTGAAACGCAGTCATCCACTCATCCCCTTCTCTGATTCTTACTCGATGGAAAGCTGACTTAACGTCTAGCTTTGTAAACCAGCGTGCCTTTGATAATTGGCGCAAAGTCTCTTTAAACAAAGGGAGTGGGTATCGATCTGGAATTGTTGCAGCGTTCAGCCCCCGATAATCGACACAGAGACGGAGGCCTCCATTCGGTTTCTTTGCAAACAAAACTGGAGCTGCTGCAGGCGAACTGCTAGGTCTAATCCAGCCTTTCTTTAAGAGGTCTGTTAGAGTTTTACGAAGCACCAGGAGTTCTTTCCGAGACATGTTGTAGATAGGTCCCCAGGGCGGTGACATTGATTTTCCGTCTTCTTGTCGGAGATTAATGGCGTGATCCAGCTTTCCTCTCAGCGGGGGTAAATCGTTCGCTCCCTTGTCATCCGAGAAAAGGTATGCAAAATCCTTAAGTTGATCTGGCAGGCGCTTTCTAGCCTCTTCTATTGACAAGCTAGGTTTCTGACGCAGGGCTTTATTGATATCCTCTAGGGATGCTCTGCAAATCGGGACTGACTTGGTCATGGTTGTCATTGTGTTGACTGAAGTCATCCTTGGGCGTGCAATATTTCTGAGTTGTTGACGCCATTTCTTCGCGCTGTACACTGAGCCACCACTCTTTCAAAGATCCAACCTTTGCTCCTTTGCGTGGATTACCGCATCCTGGTCCTCTAGCCATCTTTTGCCTAGAATCATCTGATGCGTTCTGTTTGGAACAATATACAACCACAGCTTTTCAGTCACAAATCCATCCAAATCTAAAAGTATATATGTGATGCAATCAACTATCGACTTTTCTGTCACCGATTGCTCAGCGGCCGTCTCTAGTAAACGTGGGGAAATGGGAACGCGCGGCAGCTTTAGTTCAGAAGCAAGTTTATCTTCGATAATACCCGAACACAAACATCCATTATCTATTAAAGCTTGTATCATAGTCTCATCGTTAATCAAGGCGTTAACTAGGAATGGTCTTGTATTCATACTTGTTTCTTGACTAAAATCTGCATTGGGCTCCTGAACGCGACTAAGTTCAGGAGCCACAAGTTTTCCGAAACCATATTCTCATCTCCTGCATCCTCTTCAATCTCTTCATACAACTTGGGATCCAAACCTGAAAAATTTACCCTAACGTCACCTCGATTTTTAGTTCTCGGGCTTTCTGCAGGGAGCAGTCTGCATCTACGAGTATTACACCCCTTTTGTTCACACCGGAAACATCTCCCTTCTCTACGAGTATTACACCCCTTTTGCTCACACCGGAAACATCTCCCTTCTCTACGAGTATTACACCCCTTTTGTTCACACCGGAAACATCTCCCTTCTCTACGAAGCCTTGCAATCTGATCCGGCAATTTCCACTTGGCCCGTAAGGGTTTTCCATTGGGACCCCTCAACACATTAGAGGCATATATTCCGCTCATCGGTGTATCACCTTCATGGTCTGACTCTTGAACAGGCTTCCTTATTGTGAGACGTGGATCGTATAGGGAAATGCTGGGGCGACGTGAAAGTTAAGAAGGACGACAGTCGAACAAAGAAGCAGGTGAATAGAGCCTTAGATATAAAGCTTAGTAGGTTGACACGAAGTGGGTACGAATATAGCCTTCAGAGATATTCAGTAAACGCAATGAACTAAGCTAGGATAACTACTGTAAGAGATCTTACCTTCAGAGATATTCAGTAAATGCTATGAACTGAGAATCTCCGAAGGGTGAGAGCTCTAAATATATACAGTAAAGTCCTTATGGGACGAATATAGTAGAAACCAAGATAACTGCCCGTGTCCCAAATTAGCAGCTAAATCAAGGTGTTGATTTGCCCTGATATTTATTTAATCTTCCAAAACAACTGAAAGTAAGAGCAGAACATGCATGTGATATGAAACTAGTAAAACCCCTAGATACGTGCCAAAAATACAATACAGATATTAAAATTAGTGTACGACTAGTATCATGTGAAAGCGCACGCACGTGCATTATTTGTAATGCGGAACTGGATATTTACGACACTTCCCCTCAGGACTGCATCAAAATTTGTTGGGTAAGAATTTCGTGAGTTAGTTTAGGCAAAGCCTTAGTGAATAGATCGGCCAAATTCTCATTAGAAGGAACGTATTCAAGCTCGAAATCTTTGTGGACATGATCCCGTATAAAGTGGTATTGAATGTCGATGTGTTTTGAGCGTTGAGTGACTTTGTTATTTCCTGAGAGATCTATTGCTCCATTCGAGTCCGCGTGGAGGATTGCACTGTATGTTTGCTTGAGTTCTTTGATAGCTCGGCAGAGCCAAATCAGATGGCGCGAGGAGAGACAGAGAGCCATGTATTCAGCCTCAACTGTAGAAAGAGCGACGGCTTTCTGTTTCTGCAAACACCAAGATATAGAGGCTTCCCCTAGTCTAAAAACATATCCGGAATAAGACTTGCGATCATCAAGGGTGTTGCCCCAGGATGCATCTGCATAACCATGAATTTTGGAGTCATGTTTGTTAGGAAAGAAGAGTTTGTGTTCAATCGTGCCTTTGAGATATCGAAGAACTCGTTTAGCAGCAGCAAGGTGCGTTGAGCCGGGACAGGAAGAGAATTGGGAGAGGTGTGTAATATTAAATGCGAGGTCAGTTCGTGTGCCAATATGCGCGTACATCAGTGAGCCTACAAGAGATTGGTATGTGCTGATATCGTCAATTTGATCCGCAGGATTGACTCGTTGAAGGTGGCCGCTTGGTTCGAGTGGAGTGCCAACAGGATGACAATCTAGCATGCCGAATCGTTTGAGAACTTTGAGAAAATATGCGTGTTGGCTAAGCGATATGCCTTGCGGTGTGATTTCTATTTCGATTCCGAGAATAAAGTGAGCTTTACCGAGGTCCGTACATTCAAACTCAGAATGAAGGAATTGTCGAGTTCCATTTATAATTCTGAAATCAGAACCAGAGATCAGAATGTCATCAACGTAGACAGCAACATAGACGGTGGTCTTGTTGTGAACGAAGACGCATGGGTCAAAAGAAGTTGGAACAAATCCATACTTGGTCAGTGCATTTTTTAAAGTAATATGCCAGACAAGGGGGGGTTGTTTCAGTCCATAGATACATTTTTGCAACTTATAAACCATATTAGGTTCCTTATACCCATCCGGAATCTCTATATAGATGTCGCGATCTAGTTTTCCATATAAAAAAGCCGATTTAACGTCCATTTGTGAGACATCCCAATTGTTGTGAGCAGCAAGAGCGAGAAGAAGACGTAGAGAGTCGAAGCGGACAACTGGTGCATAAGTCTCCTCAAAGTCTGTACCAGGAATTTGAGAGAATCCTTTTGCAACAACTCGAGCCTTGTATCTGTTAATAGAGCCGTCTGCATTTTGCTTTACTTTGAAGACTTAGCGTGATCCTACAACGGAGTGATCATCGGGCCTAGGAACAATTGTCCAGGTGTCGTTGCGCCGAAGTGCGTCAATTTCCTCAATAATAGCTTCTTTCCATTTTTCAGCATCCTCAGCTGCCATAGCCTGTTTATGAGTATTAGGCTCCACTATGACTGTATGTGCTTTGAAATCTCTATATCTGTCTGGTAGTCGTATATTTCTGGTGCTCCGACGAGGGGCAACAGGAGTAATCTCTTGAATTTGTTGACCAGGCGGAGAGGAATTAGCTGTTTGTGTCGATAGTGTGGGTGAATCAAAATATCCACCAGGCATACTGGTAACTTTTGAAGGGGTAGCTGGATGATCTATCGGAGCCGGAGAGATTGTTTTAATTGAGGGAGTAGAGCTCTCGGAGATTGCATCTGGAATATTTAAATCAAGGGAGACTTCTCCTTGCGTGGCAGGAGGGAAGACGACTTGCCTTGATATTACAACGGAGTGTTTTGTGGGAATATATATACGGAAGATTTTAGAGGAGTCTATATATCCAATGAGTATACCTTCCATGGCCCTGGGCATCAATTTTGAACCAGATGGTCTGGCTTCTTCAGAAATGTGAACGAATGCTATTGAGCCGAAAGGGCGGAGGTGATTGGTCGAGGTGAAGGGATGGCCAGTCAGGGCCTCAGTCGGAGATTGACCATTAATGCTTCGATGAGGGAGTCGATTGTAAAGGTAGACTGCCATAGAGATTGCTTCGGCCCAAAGGAATTTACCGTGGTCTGTGAGCATTGTGCGAGCCTTGGTAATTACTGTTTGATTAAATCTTTCCGCAATGCCGTTAGACTCATGCGAGTATGCGGGAGAATTTCGCAAGATAATACCAGTCTCTGCAAGGAATTTCTCAACATCTGAATTTATATATTCACCACCGTTATCAGTTTGAAATGCTTTGATTTTTGTGTCAAACTGTGTTTGAATCATGTGGACGAAATCTTGGATAGCCCTTGAAGCAGCATATTTGTGTTTGAGAAAATAAATCCAGGCGTATCGTGAAAAATTGTCGATGAAGGTGATGTAATATTCCTTTCCGCCAAGTGACTTGACAGAAAATTGTCCAGATAAGTCAGAGTGTATGAGGTCAAATTTCTTGGAGGCACGCTTATGCGTAGACTTTGGTGTTTTGCGTTTTGACTTATAAAGAAGACACGAGGTGCATGTGAAAGATTCGGGTTTCGAGGGAACAGAAGGGTCAACTTTACGCATCAGAGACATAACAGAACTCCCAGGATGACCGAGAGATTCGTGAGCGTCGAGATAAGAGGCAAAAGCAGATTTTTCTATTAGTGTTTGAACTATAAATTGTCCCGAGTTAACTTTGGCATACAAATATTCTTCATTATTTTTCAACACGAGCCGTTCTCCGTGATTTGAAACTATTTGAAACCCATTTTCATCCAATTTTGATTCTGACAATAACCTAACCCCCAGGTCTGGAACAAATAACACATTATCAAACTTAGCAGTAGTTATTCGTCGAGTGCTAAGTTGAATGTCAAGTTCTACTTTTCCGATGCCGTGAATGGGAGTAAGCGAACCTGATACCAATGACACAGAGCCATGATTGGGAGAAAGTGACGAGAAATCTTCCCTGAATGGTGTCATGTGAGCAGTGGCACCAGAGTCAAGAATCCATGGATGAGAAGAGAGGAGGGAACGCGACACGAAGGCCTTTTCTGCCGAAAAATTGAGCTGTTGGATTGAGCTTGAGTTCGATATTTCGTTTGTTGAAGCAGTGTGTGCCTTCTCTTTACCTTTGAGATTGCGTTCTTTCTCTTTAAATGCCTTCAACTGTCGACATTCTGAATGGACGTGACCCTTGTATTTCTTGTTTCGGGCCTTGCACCAGGTGCACTCTTTTTCTTTTTTTCTGTCTCTTTGGAAATGCGATTCCCCATCATTGATGATATAAGCCTTGGAATCAGTAGACGAAGAACGGGATGCTTGGATATCAAGCAATCGCTTGTTGACATCAGCAAAGGTGAGGCGTTCCTTAGACATTAGATTGTCCACAACATTTTCAAAAGAGCGAGGAAGTGTGCGAAGAAAAGACATTGTTTTCACCGAGTCAGAGGCGAGAAAATTTTTGAGATGTCGAGCTTCTTCCCTTGATGATTCAGAACATCGATTAAAGATGTGAGCGTAGGTAGTTTCAAAGTTTGAAATGTGATCGGAGATAGTATCACCTTCTTCCACGATTTTTCACGATACGCCTGGATTTATTTTCTCAAACACAAATCTGCTGCTTCAAGGGCTATCCAAGATTTCGTCCACATGATTCAAACACAGTTATTAAAATTAGTGTATGACTAGTATCATGTGAAAGCGCACGCACGTGTATTATTTGTAATGCGGAACTGGATATTTACGACATTCCTAACAAAGTTTGGTTTTTCGAAACTCATTCCAGTTCCGTGCTCTCCTATTCCAGATCGTTCTTTGTTTATACTATTTCCTAGGCCTAAATTTCCACCAAAAGGGAGGTAGACAGGGTTCGGTCCTCTTGCCAAGTCACCGTACCTATGGGCAACATGTGTCACAATTCTCACCCACTCAAAATAGTCGTCTATGTGTAGAAGGTGATTGCCAGCTAACGCAACCCGCATGGTTTGGTTTAGGGTGCCGGATAGCATTGTTATCTTGCTTTCATCCGGCCATCCATCCCTATTGGCCTCAGTTAATTTGTTGGCCCAAGTGGGAAAGAACAAGGTCCACTTCTGCCTTGGCCCCATTTTCATGTAATTGAGTTCTGCCCTAGATCGTGCTAGCCTTGTCGTATCCCAATTGCTGCGGTCCAGGAAAGCTATAAAATCTTCAGGCTTTTCTTCCCCATTTAAACCGCCTGCTTCGAAGTAAGCCCCAGCTTGTCGTTGAGCTTTCCCTTCCAAAGATTTGTAGATCTTAAGAAAAACATAAGAGTCAGTGTACTCAAATGTATTCCAATCCAGCTTTAGTGCCGATAGGAGCGCCCTTCGCCACGCCGGGTACGTTGTCTTATCGCCGGAGTACTTTTGGAACTTAGTAGCTTTTCTGTCCGTTGTCCTTTGCGCAGGGTCCTTAAGTATTACAACCTTTGGGGTCATGTCTGGAGCCGTCCGATAAGGTGTGCCGTCGTCGAGTCGCTGTTGAAGCTCTCTGATTTCCATTCTTAGATCAATTACCTCGTCTAAGGCCAAAGGAGATAGAGAATTCGCGTTTCCTGCCATGTCTGCTGTCGTCACGCTTCAAATGGTCGTCGTCGTATAATTGTTGTCGTATAATTGTTGTCGTATAATTGTCGTTGTATAATTGTTGTTGTATAATTGTCGTTGTATAATTGTCGTTGTATAATTGTCGTTGTATAATTGTCGTTGTATAATTGTCGTCGTATAATTGTCGTCGTATAATTGTCATCGTATAATTGTCATCGTATAATCGTCGTCGTATAATGGTTGTCATAATAACTCAATGATAATCAAGTTATATGTCACAGATCAAGTAATAAAGCAATGGGCTTTCAAGTAGATGATGGTATTCTATAACTCAATTATGGAGAAGTAACATACACGTAGGCTAGACTAATATTTATATAAACTTCCCACCCAAGTGATGCCTTATCCGTCAGGAATAAGATTCTTATCCACCCAACTCTAGAAGGTTCCTCATACTTCCAATACTGTCTTCAACAGCTGAACCATGTAGAATGTTCTACCGAGCTCTTGCCCCATGTTGATCAACAGTCTGTGCTCAAGGGTCGACAAGCGGTACCTTCTGGAAGGTTCTCTCTATGCTCAAGTCCCAGATCACAGTTGTAATCATAGCCTACGCTTAGTCAGCGCAGGCTATAGGAAGCAATTGGCTAGCAAGCTGTCACACAAAAACTCTTTTGGATACGCTGATGATGTAGCAATTCCTGAAATATCTCCCACACTCGAAGCGAATTCAGAGAAAATTGGTACAGCAATTGACCAGGCCTTAGCCTGGAGCATACAAGAAGGTATAAAGTTTGATCTAGCGAAATCGGAACTTATTCATTTCTCGAGAAAACACAGGGACAAGGAACGGAGCCCCCAAGTACAAACTAGTCACTTCACCATTACCGAGAACAGTCGTCCCTACATCAAATGGCTAGGCGTTCATTTTGATAGGAAGCTTACCTTCCGTCACCATGCACAAGTTCTGGCAATGAAAGCCCTTAAGGTTGCAAATGCTCTCCGCTGCATTGGTAATACTGTTCGCGGTGTGTCACCCAGACTTGCTAAACAAGCTATAATGGCGTGTGTCTTGCCCATCGCTCACTTTGGGGTTGCAACGTGGTGGCCAGGGATAAACAGAACTCTTAAGGACAGGATAATATCTAATAGAGTTGGACAACATCTCCTCATGTTAGACAAAGTTCATGCAGCTGCCGCAAGAGCAATATTACCCGCTTTCCACACAACACCTTCTGTCGCACTCCTTAGAGAGGCAGGTCTCTCACCAGCTAGAGTGGCGCTAGACTGTATATCAAGAAGGGCCGCTGCTCGCATTCGAAAGTTAGACTCTCGACACCCTCTATCCCAACGAGGACGAAAGTCACTTCTATCTCCCGCTTTGTCAAGGTTTGCCCGCTCATATAGAAGCATTCCAGCATCTGAACATTTTGACACTCTTATTCTTGCTCCTTAGGAGACGCAGGAAACCCTACCTGACTCCCTCAGACGTATCAAAATTCCGACAACACCTTCAATATCAGGAGTAACCAATTTTCGAGACTTTGTCAGGTCAGTTCCACCAGCTGACATACAAGTTTACTCAGACGGTTCCAAATTACCAGACGAAAGGACTGGAGGTGGTTATATTATTTTCCAATTTGGGCTTCAAATAAAAACTGAAGCCCTCCCCCTAGGCACTGGGAAGGAGGCTTTTGATGCAGAAGCTCATGCGGCCCTAAAAGGAATTCAAGCAGCAGTTGCTCTCCCATCGGCACGTTTTGCGAGTAATATATGGCTATTTGTTGATAACATCAAAGTAGCGAGAAGACTCTTCACTAAAACCACCAGTATCTCGTCTCAAAATACTTTCCTAGATGCTTTCGAAATGCCCAAAAAATGGAAAGCCCGGTCTAGACTCCCTAACACGTGTGAGGGTAGCATAAAAATACGATGGATCCCTAGCCATTCGGGGATTGAAGGGAACGACCTCGCCGACACCCAGGCTAAGAGAGGCGCAGCGTTGCCTGCCCAAGATTTCCAAGAAAAGTTATCGATCGCGTCACTTGCTAAGTGGCTTTCGACTCAGATGAGCCAAGCGAGGGAGAAGTGGTGGAAAGAACACATACCCCTTAGCTACGCTAGATTTGAAATAAACAATGTACCCGCTTTCCCAAAAGAGCTCCTACTGGATAGAAAAGCTTTGGGACAAATTATTGCTGCTAGGACTGGCCACGGAGATTTTGCCACTTATCATACCTGATTCAACCACAAAGAGGCAAACAATAACTGCCGCTGCGGGTCTCCAAAAACCCCGACACACTTCCTTTTCTGCCGGATACTTCGTCGCCGCGGCGGACGTCCTGAAGGCCCCATAAATTCGCTTCTACCAAACCTACTCGGCACACCGGAAGGAGCTCTAATTTTAAGCAAATGGTTAGACCGTGCCCGATATTTTGAGCAAATTTGCCCTCGCTAGGGGAGCTTTTATTCTAATTTCCTTTTATGTCTTTTTTTTTTTCCTTTGTCCAATTCGAGGCTCCGGAGGTAAGGTGAAGCGGGGGAGTGTGACTGACTGATCACCAGCCAAGAGTGTGTGGAAGACTCCTGAGATAATTTTTTTTTTTGCATATTTGCATACTTCCATTTTGTGCGCAGTTTCAGATAACGCTGCACAGCCATGTAAATTAGACTTAGCAGTCCTTAGATCTAGGGTTCCGACTCTAGCATCCTATATCCCAATTGGGATAGATATCACGTGCTTCTGGGGCACATGATCATCACCCCAGACGTAAAATAGAAACAACAACATAGGTGTTGAGATGGTCTGTGCTGTATTAATTTAGAACCCATGCACAGACTAGTGTTAGTACTTCTTGTACTATTTATTTTAATATTATTGATCTGCATTATAAGTTTGCCGATCTTAGTCTTGTTAACCCTTGTGGTAGTAATTTATTTATTTATACCCAATTTATTTAATTGTATAATTTGTATATTTATGTATAATATGTGTATAAAGATAATTAATGTATTATTTATATTTATGTATAATTTATGTATATATTCTATATTTGTGTTATTTGTGTATATTCATAATTTATGTATTATTTGTGTACATGTATACTTTATAGTACAACAGTGATTATTGTATTTTATGTTGATTTATATTCTTGAGTGTTATTCTTATTGTAGCTCCGCTTATAATTATTTTCGGCTAATATTATTCTTTATTCTTACAAAATTGTAATCAACAACCGCCTACAATGTGACAGACACACATTCTACCGAGAACCCAAGTCGCCTAACTGAGCACGATTAAAGACAATGGCCTCGCAGCTCTCTCGAGAGACTGCTCAACGGCCCTCCCCCCAAACACACGCAAATCCGATGTCCCCAGACGTCGAAATGGTCGACATCCGGCCCATCATCCCACTTGCAAATCCCACACACTCAACACAACCAAGCTCTTTCGAAAAGAGCATGACAGAATTCCTCGAAGCCGAAGCCCATAAGTTACAACAGCGCATGGCAGAGGCGAGACTCATAAACTGCAGATTCTGCAGATTACTTGACGAGATTACAGACAAAGAGCTGCGCAGGGAGACCGAAATCGCCGCGGCTGGTCTAAAGGACCAGATTGCAAATATCCTGGCAGGCAGAAAATGTCGTCCTGCACAAACAAATCTACTAGCCACCAGCACGCAACCTGTACGGGCACAGGAGGCAGTCGCCCCCCGTACCACCCAATCTCGCGCGCAGCGACGACCGACCAAGATCACAAACGCCCCAGCTCCACCCCCAGCTGCGACGCCCCAACCAGCCGTAACCGCTCCGCGAAGATTCTGGCCAATGGATGAGCCAGAATTGATCATACCATCATTGGATGGCGATTGGACGGAGGTTTCCCGCCTGAGGGCTAGGAAGCCAATGCAAACGCCGCCAGCACTTCCAGCTGAGACTCCCGCGCGACCTATCCAATCAACCAGTAGGACAAAGAGACCTGAGACCGCCCAACCCGATGAACGTCTGTTCCTCAGGCTGCCTGAAGGACATCCGTGGAGATCCATGTCTCCACATTTTGTGAAACTGAGCCTTGCGGCAAAACTGAGAGTTGCGACCTCGGCCATCAACATGGTCACGGTAGTCAACTCAGGATTTGCCATTACAGCTGCCAACGAGGCAGCCAAAAATCGTCTTCTCGAGGAGGTGCATCGCCTAGAGAGAGAAGGAGGAGAAGCGGATGAAACAACAGGCGGAAACCCTAAGGCAGACCTCCTAACGCAAGGCCTCAAGCTGGAGGCTGCATCCAAATGGACGTCGGTTCTCGCCCCTAACGTCCCCGACTACCTCCATACATTGGAGCGCCCAATCACCGTGCCGGAACAAGGTGCAACAATCAGATTCCAACATGTTTCCGTTCCGGTTACCAAGGAAATGGTCATGGAAGAAGCTGCCCTCAGAACTGGCGCAACCCCCATTTCTGCACGCGCTCTTGCCTCCAACAGTGGTCGACCAGCAAATGACTGGTTGATCCACTTCCCAGCCGGCACCCCCCAACTCGGAGAGCGAATTTTCGAGACCAGCGGCCGTCTCACAGCGTTCCGTCGCCAACCACAGATCGCACAGTGTAACCGATGCTGGGGTCACCACCCGATAAAGATCTGCTCCAGAGCAGAGAGGTGTATCAGATGTGGCTCCTTAGAGCACAAACTCGAAAGTTGCAAGCAAGAGATCCCCCGTTGCATCAATTGCCACGGGCCTCATAGAGCCGACGACCCGAATTGCATGGCACGCCCAGCCCGTGCAAATGGAAAGACAATCCCACGAACTCACGACCAACTGACTGACATTCGCCAGCGCGGACTAAAAGACAGGACAGCAATAATAAGAGAAGCAGAAGCCAAGCAGAAGGCCGCCGAGCTGACTGCCGACAACAACACCCCATCCCCTTCTCAATGCCCGTAAGGGACCACAGCCTTCCGGAGGTAACCAATCGACCAATAATCATGTTCCTCTGCGCAAACCTCGGCAAAGGAGGACCCTCAAATGACATCATATTACAAGCCGCATGGGATGCTGGCACAGATGTTCTACTCATCCAAGAACCCTGGGCCTCTAGGAACAACGACAGCTGGCTCATGAAGTCACACCCTGGGTTTGATAGATACTCACCAAACACTGGAGGAGCAGATACGCCTCGGCCCAGGTCAGCAATATACACCAGAAAAGGGAGAGATACCCAGCAAAAATTCTTGTGTGATACATCCCCAGACTTTGCAGCCGTAGTGATAGACAATGTGACATTTGTCTCCATATACCGGGCTCCAGGTGTAGCCTTACCACCCCTGCTATCATGGAACCCAGCTGGACCGACAGTAATCGCCAGAGACTTCAATTCAGTGCACCCAGAGTGGCAACCCTTAGCAGGACGCTCGCACGGAGACGGCCACATTTTGACCGAGTTATGCTCGAGAACGGCATGACCCTGGCCTCGAGCCCAGGTGTGTCGACACACGTAAGGGGTGTTGTAAAATAAACAGTCCAGCATCCCACGCGATGCGCGTCTCACACCGACTCGTACACTGTCACGCGATTGTCATCATCTCATATGTTATATTTAGATTTCCCACTTAATGTCTATTTATATCATCTATAACTATGGATGGTACGAGCTAACAGCTACACATATGAGCGTCTTACACCTAAGTATTCTGGGGTAAACATTCAGGTTTAGGACTTACTCATACCATGATAATATTGTTATATTGGGACATCAATGTCTATCATGAATTATGCTAATTAAAGTCCCATAAGGGTTACACTCCTGTATATAACGAGCTCTCTTCTCCTTCAGAATTCTTCAGTCAATCACATTGCTGAATATCTCTGAAGGTAAGATCTCATCCAGTAGCTAGCCCAATAAAGTCAATCACATTGCTGAATATCTCTGAAGGAATCTCTCTCTTTGTCATCTCACCTATTCTATAATAGCCTCACTTATCTCAAACACTACGCTGCTTCTCTTACACAGATATCTTGACGTCTCGCCTCTCCGATCTGCCCGTATTACATTAAGGGGCAACACCCTCGACCTAATATGGTCCAACGCTGGCGCCATTGCCAACGTGGCACCAGAGCCTGACTCCACTTCAGATAACTTGACACTCGCAGGCGACGTCCCGCGGCCAAATGCTAGTGGATCGAATACCATCAGACTCAATAGCCCCATACGGGTAAGCGATAACGCACTAGAAGACTTCACCAAAGTCGTTGGGGAATGGAGCAGAAACCTAGGAAGACAGGAGATCAGGACAGCAATGGACGTGGAAAATCTTGCCAGCAATCTCGTGGAAATCCTCAGCGACGCGATAAAAGCAACCGGGAGACGAGGCTCACCTCAGCCTGGGCAATCGGCCCCATGGTGGACAGACGAGTGCCGGGAGGCTAAAGTGATATATAGAACATTTGGGGACAATGCTAGCAGAAAAGAATTTCGTCGAGCAGTCAAGACAGCTAAACGCCAATACTGGCGCCGAAAATTGTCCGAAGCTAAGACAGATGCCGATATGTACCGTATGGCTCGATGGGCGAAACCGCGGCAGCAAGGAAATACTGCCCCTCTTAGAACCGTAAACGGTTTCGAATCTGATCCTCGACGCCGCGCCACCCTACTCCGGGACATGCTACTTGCCAGGTTCACGAGTGAAAACGACATAGAGGTCAACGCTGACCCGACAGCCGCCGAACCTGAAACCGATCATCTACCATGGATGATAGAGGTTACGGAAGAGGAAGCTAAATGAGTAGCCACATCGTGCCAAGACAAAGCCCCAGGCGCCGACAACATCACCGTCCGGCTGCTGCGTGCAGCGTGGCCAGCCATAGGACAGGCGCTTCGAGCTCTTTACGAAGGATCTCTCCGCTACAAGCACTTTCCGACCATATTCAAACTGGCCGAGGTAATCTTAATCCCCAAACCCGGCCGCGACCTCAGCACAGCAAAAGGATGGCAACCTATCGCACTTCTATCGTGCCTTGGGAAAGGACTCGAGCGCCTAGTCGCCAAACTAATAGCACACACGGCACTCAGCAGCCAGAAGGTACCTCAGCAGCTAATCGGAGCACTCCCCCGCCGGTCAGCCAATGACTTGGTCGCATGCCTTGTCCACGACGTGGAACATACTCTCAGCCTACGACACAAGGCTATACTGGTAACACTGGATGTCCAAGGTGCCTTTGACGCGACTCTACACGGACGGCTCCTCCGGCGAATGAAAGGAATGGGATGGGCACCCGAAACAATTGACTGGACGGCTTCCTTCCTACAGGGGCGGTCTGCCCGCGTCCGGTACGAGGGAGGGGTCACAGATGAGGTTATTCTCGAATGCGGCCTCCCACAAGGGTCTCCCTTGTCTCCAATCCTTTTCCTCTTGTACATGTCAGAGGTGGCAGGGGGAAGCAACTGGAGGCTCGGATATGCAGATGACTTGGCTGTGCTAGGTGTAGGTGCAACAGCAGCCTTAGCAGCCGAGGCCGCCCAACGTGAAGTCGACAACATATTGGCGTGGGCAGAAAGAAATGCTGTGGCGTTTGACCCAACCAAAGCCGAAGTCCTGTACTTCCTTGGCCCCCGAGCCCGTGCTACAGACCTACCACAAATCACAATGGGAGACGTAACAATCCAAGAGTCCGAGACCATTAGATGGCTGGGAGTGTTCCTAGACAGAGGCCTTACTTTCCGTAATCATGTTGCCGAATGGACGAAGAAAAGCACCCGACTCGTGCAGCACCTACGCCGACTCACAAAATACACGCAGGGACCCCCACCAGGACCACTGACGACCATCATCCGTACAGTAGTAATGCCAATTGCCCTTCACGCTGCCGAGGTTTGGTGGCCCGGACTCACCCGAGACACACCCAGAGGCAAAGTGCACAACTCCTGCCGGATGCAAACCGAAGCAATTCACCGAGTCCTATTATCAGGGATCCGCATGGCCCTACCAACATGGCGAACCATGCCCACAGCAGCCCTCCGAAGAGAAACTGGAATTCCACCAGCAAAAGTTCTGCTCGAGGAATGCCGCCTCTTGACTGCAGCCCGAATTCGTCGCCTCGATGAATACCATCCTCTACGCCTTCGGGCCCTAGAATCCACGGAGGCCGCAAGACGGAGAATCGGTCTGCGAAGTTCCAACAGAGGCCGGCGACCGGCAGACCGAACTCATGCCTCCAGAATACAGAGAGCGTCAAGATTGCTCCCCGAAACAGAGGCTCCACCACCCCTTATGAGGCCCACCCCACCTCCCCCACGGCTCTGCAAAACAGACAAAACAACAGCTGCCAGAACTACGAAGGAATGGCTCAGCAGACTCCCCCAAGATTGCATTTGTGCTTACAGCGACGGATCCGGCGCGGCAGGGTTCCACTCAGCATGGGGCTTCGCTGTCTACTTCGGCGGTACGACTGCCAACCTCGAGCTGAGCAACTCCGGGTCCTTGACAGGGACGGAAGTTTACGACGCGGAAGTGCACGGCGCAATGGCAGCTCTCAAAGCGATCATCATGAGCCTTGGCAACCGCCACATCTCGAACATCTACGTTATGTTAGACAACGCTGAAGCAGCACAAGCTTTGATAACGGGGAAGACAACGTCATCCCACTAGCGTGTCCGCAGATTCCGAAGATGGGCGGAAGGTCTGGTAACCCCAGTACGCGTGAAGTGGATACCAGGCCACGAAGGTATACCAGGAAATGAGGTTGCAGATCAACTAGCACGTGAAGCGCTAAACCAGATCGGAAACACGATAGCCGCAGCTGGACGTAAAGCCCGAGCAATGGTGAGAGAACTATGCAGCGACTGGTGGACCTCTGCCTGCCCGAGAAGATACGAAGATCTCGAGCTTCAAATGCGCCGCAAGAAACCACCCGAACTCGCGCTCCCTAGGGCGATCTACGCGCGCCTCATCGCAGCCCGGACCGGCCACGGAGACTTCGCGACGTACCACCGCCGATGGAATCATGACACTGCACCGTTACACTGTGAGTGTGGGAGAGAAAAGTCAGTTGGCCATCTAGTACAGTGTCGCAGGGCACTCAGTAGGTGGCGCGAAACTAGTGGACGGCGAAGAGCCCCATTGCTCCAGACTCTACTTGGGGCACATGGGTGGCAGAAATTCGCGGAATACGTCCAAGGTAGTGGCATCTACGAGGAGACAGTTCTTGGCATGGCGGGAGTAAGGGCAACCGAGGACAGCTAGAATTTGCGGAGGGGGGACGGTACCTGCAAAAATGGAGGAATAGAAATAGATAAGCTCGGGCGCGTGGTGGCCGAGGTCGAAGAACTATGAGAGGGAGCAATTTTGGTGGTATTAAGGCGTAAAGGCGCGAGACAGATTTTTCTTTTTGTTTGTTTGGTTCGCTGGGCTGCTGGGGCCAACTTGTTCAACACATGTATGTACTCTAGCATGGTTCCGGTCATTCTTGAGAGACGAGGTAGAGCGGTCAACCTGATCTCACCCGGCCTCGCTCGTGTCTGACCCACCAGGGGTTTAAGGCACGTTAAACTACAAAAAAAAAAAAAAACCGCGTACAATGTTGGATTTAGGCGAGATTGGAACATCTCCCGGGCCGGTCGCTTGGAACGCCTCCCGACTTAGTTACCCGGATCAATATCCGCACCGTCCGCTCGGCATAAAAGCGACGTCATTCACTACGGCTAACTACCCGGTCCTTCCACCCGCTAACGCCCAGGCTTAGACCAGTCGGATTAGCACTGAGCCGATTACTTTACCTATGTAACAATAATTAACAAATATTATTGTTAACCATTAGTGATCATTCCGGCATTCGTCCGGAATCCTTCAAGATTTCTTTAAGCACGTGTCTACAGTCCTACGGGTAATCTTTTGATATTCATCCGGTTGGAGGTTGAGACTTTGGGGGTTATAGACGCGAAGCTGAATGCTGAGAATCGGCACTTGTAGATATATATATGTATATATATTGGTATCTTGTTGATAAAACAAAAATTACTTCTTTAGATTTGATATGCTTAATGAAATATATCTTTCCTAAATTCAACATACAACGAAACCGGTGATTCACGGAAGAGGATACATGCCGTAAGGCTTTATTCTCGTAGTGGTATCTGCAAATGAATTCTGCGTATGAGTGTTCCAAACGTCTAATTGAGTCGTTCTACAAAAAGAATACGTATCTTCCGGAAATGCCTATGTGGGCCTCAAGGCGCCGAATTAGGATAATTGAATTATTAAATTTTTTAATAGTCTATTATCTACTAGTAGCTATTAATAGATCTACTAATGGACAATAGTCACTAATCGACTTTCTACTACAGTAAAACTTCTCTAACACGATAGTGGGTCTCGGTATAAGTGTTAAAAATATTCATTGAGATTCATCCATTTATATTTGCAATACTTGCCCCTGCACGCAAAATGACCTGTAAGGGTAGGTGTTGCAAATATAAAAGTGCAAGTTACAATGAATATTTTCAACACTTATGCCGAGACCCACTATCGTGTTAGAGAAGTTTTACTGTACAGTACAATCTCGCTATAACAATGTGGGCAAAACTTAACCAAGGCTCCCGATTGGCCAGTTCAATTGAATCCTCCAATCGGAAGCCTTGGTTAAGTTTTGCCCCACATTGTTATAGCGAGATTGTACTGTATTGCTTTAATAAGGCTCAGAGTTCAGGGATATACAGTAGAACCTCTCATAGCTAATAGTGGATCCCAGTACAAATATTGAAAAGATTCACTTGAATTTTACCCTTTATATTTGCAATACTTACCTATGCTCGCAAATTGGCCTGTAGGGGTAAGCGTTGCACAATTAAGTATCAAAAATAAAATAAATCTCAACAGTAATTATACCGGGACCCACTATTAGCTAAGAGAGTTTCTATGGTATCGGAACTTTATTTCCCGCCCTCGGGGTTCATTCATTCCTCGCTTAATCTGTGCGCTAGTAAGTGCTAGCGACCGCACTAGTCCCGATTATAAGACGCTAGTCTTAATTGGGAAGCATCTATGATTCCAAATTTCATGGTTTTGTTTGCAGTGGTGTTTATTCGTGCCATGTATAGTCCAAGACTATTATAACACTAGGGCTCCTCTCTAACCTAGGCCACACCTTTTACAGTGCTCCTATTTCCTTTTACCTCGAACCTAAGATCATTGATACATTAACCCATGACGGGTAGCCATTTAGCTCAGTAATTACCCGTAGAATTCAACCACCTTTTCTACGGAACCTTCTGCTCAAAAAAAATTTGAAAAAGAGCAGCCATGGAAACCGGTACGCGGGAAAAGTCTCAAAAAACCTGCAACTCCAGCCAGGCGAGGCCTAGACACTAGAGCCACACGGGGTGCGTATCCCCATCTGTATCTCCTTAATATCCCATAGTCCAGATATCCTCCTTATTCCGACACCACCAGCGCTCAGGTGGCGGTGCTCTTTCTTCGGGAGACAGTAAAATGTCAAAATATCTGTAAACAGTTAGAATTCATTTTGATTAAAAGGGTCAGCTTAGTCTAATCCATCACCACCGTAACGGGAGCTGGGTACGCCCCGGAGACTCATTTGGGTGACTTTTCCTCCGTGACCAAGTAATGCGTGTTTCTGTTGGCTCTGAAGATAAACTCCAAGTTCGTAGGAGACACCACGTACAGGTAGAAACGCCGTCTTCGTCCCCCAAATTTCATGGTTAATTGCCTATGGTACCACTGTCTACTAGACGCGTTCTAGGACGTGATGTCTCGAGTTTGTCGCGATTTTTCTTGTTAAATCATTATATGATACCTACCTGTCTAAGTACATTGCTACTCACGACAGTTTTTCTAGCCGTGATAATAGTTACCATCAGTTGCAGGGCTTCCATTACTTGTAACTACCTACACTTGTTAACCATGCAGAATTCATCATGGTATCAAGGGCACGCAAAGCGCATATGAATCGTATTCGTCAAGGACAAGACACGAACCAACACGTCAGAACGCAGACAACCACTTCTGAGAGCTAACCTCCTCGCTTTCTAAACCCAGAAAGTTCAATCATCAGCAATACTAGGGAAGACTCTGGTGGAGAAACCCTAGGAGAAGAGATTAATGGGGTCTGGTTCTGGGACTCTGACGCCGAAGAATGCAATACGGACACTGAAGTTGAGGACTTGGGTGGAGACTCGAACATGGACCATGAAGGTATGTCTAGTAAATCATGAGTCGCAAGCAGCAAGCCTTGAAAGAAGTCTAACAAGCCGGTGCAGATGATGTTGAGATTGAAACCGAGACTAACACCCAAGGGAAGAGAACACTGTCGTGGGCTGCAGATGATAACAGGCATTTGAGGGGAAGTTATTGCAACAGATCTCGTTCAGCTGGGAAGAGAGCTAGAAAACATGCAAAAGAATTGCAGTCTGAGGCTGCAAAGTTTTTCAATATCAAAGCATTGTTCAATCGTCAACGTGACTTGAATTTATCATCTCCCACGATGCATGACGATGTGACTGTGAGGCCCTCCCTCCACGATGCTCCACCAGTAGTAAGTTATCCAAATTAAAAACCTACATCAAGTTGATGAAAGCATTGTATCATAATATCTAATAACTTTGGGGTAGGTTATTGGGCCACGCGTCTCTTGTCTTTGCGGGATGACTTCTCACAGCAAAATAATTCATTTAAACAAGCTGTGCTAAGTTCCTCAAATAGGCGGTATCACAGGGTTCTATACTATCCTAAATAATACTGTGAACTGAAACACATAGAGCACTAATAGTATGGGTGTAAGCAGAATGCGCGTATGATGTGCGAGTACAGTATCGATTACCTTCGCATACAGCTGCCTCTCATCTTGGCGAGTGTGTCCAACAGCACGATCTCGGCAAACTACCACAGATGCTGGAGAAAGATAAAGATGTATCGAGAAGGGATTGATTTTGGTTCGACAGGGTGGAAACTCAGAACAACGCATCGTAAGCCCTACACAGTTGGGGAGGATAGGTAGTAGCGCGTAGGTCATGTTAATAATGTTCATGGCACATTTTGCCATGGTCAATCTGTGAGAATTTGTGGTTACATAACCCTATTTGGTGCGATCTCATTGGTTGCTCTATGTGGCGCTAATGTGGCGCTGTGGGGGTCCAATATTTTTTCCCTCACCAAAATAGGTCACACTTGTAACAATAATTAGTCCGCGTCGCTCGCGTTGATTGCTTAATCCCCGCATGTTTTTGTTCATCTAATAGTTATCTATCGATTCATGCAAGCTCTTTGTAATTGAAGGCTTTTAGAGGTTGTCATTTTTTTTTGAAAATATGGTGTTTCGACATTTTCATGAGGGCGGGGAGCAAAGTTCCGACACCATACTGTAGTACTCTATTACAGGGGTAAGAAGTGTAGCCCCACATTCTGTGTAATTTACATGGACTATCCCTGACATTCCGACTTTAGCGCTACAAAAATGGCTAGACTAAGGCAATAAGGCAACCGAGGCATTCCTTCTTCCTTGAACCTTCTCTCTCATGTTCGATAGTTGCACAGCATCCTCGTACCACACTAAATCGGTTGACACTACATATCGAATAACCTACATCCTCACGATAAACTGCGAAGAAAAATGAGCACCCCAGCATCTCCCACTACTCCATGATCACGGAGCCAGCTTTCTAGGGATCAGCGAGTCCAGATATACACGTTACGTGGCCTTGGTTTTACTCATCTCGCCATCGGTAATCAACTCGGTATCACCGAAAGAAGGGTACAATATGCCCTTGCAAGGCAATGTCTGACGCCCAAAAAGCGAAATGGCCGACCCCATGCCTTGAACGCTCAGCAGGAAGTTGAGCTTGAAGAGTTTGTCACGTCTTCAAGTGAGGCCTGCCAGATGAGCCACCTGGAGCTTGCTGCTAAGTTTTCCCACTGGAATTGTGGCCAAATCGCAATCAAAAGTGCTCTTGAGAGAAGAGGGTTCAAGCGTTGCATTGCTCAAGCGAAGCCTACTCTAACGCCTGAACATATGAGGAAAAGATTAGAGTGGGCGGAAGAACACTCTTCTTGGACACCTGAACAGTGGTCCCAAATTCTTTGGTCTGATGAGACTTGGGTCACTGGTGAACGTCACACAAGAGTATGGGTTTCGAGGAAGGTGAGTCCAGATCTCAGCCATGTATCAACTGCATTAATCTAATTTTTTAGCCCGAGGAGACATATTATCACACTTGCCTGGTTCGAAAAGGTCCTCGAAATCGTGGTTGGATGTTCTGGGGCTCCTTTTATGGGAACCAGAAGGGCCCTGCCCTCTTCTGGAGTAGGGATTGGGGGACTATTAAAGCGGAGAGTTACTGCCAGAGGATTGTTCCTTTAATCCACGCGGCAACACAACCAATTGACTCTCACGGCCCTCTTCTCTTTATGCAGGATGGTGCTCCTGCCCATTCTGCTCAACGTACGAAAAGAGAGCTGTCATCAAGGGGGGTAGATCTCATAGTCTGGCCGTCATATTCCCCAGACCTGAATCCAATTGAGTCAGTGTGGGATATGATGAAATCACATATTGAAGAGCACCACCCAGAATTTGATTCTGGTAATCCATCTGAGGAAGTGCTCCGTAATGCAGTCCTAGAGGCATGGGAGTCAATTTCTCAGGAGCAACTGGCTACGCTTGTAGAGAGCATGCCAGAAAGGTGCCAGGCAGTCATCAGAGCAAGAGGAGGTTCGATTCCTTATTAATGATGCTTAATTATTGGTAAAAATGTATTTAATACTTGATAAAAGCTAGCACTTTTGAATAGAATATCATCATTTCAACGAGTTACAGGGATCTCCTACACTTCTTTTATCACACAAAATTTCCCATACAAATAAGGTTCAGCTATTGTCGGATTTGGTATGGTCAAAATATTGCAGCCAATGGCATATTGTATAATCCCTGTCAGATCTTGGCATTCAGGGGTTTCCTTCACTATTTACCCCTGGAATAGAGTATGTGTCGTAAAACCTGATACAGTAAAACTTCTCTAACACGATAGTGGGTCTCGGTATAAGTGTTGAAAATATTCATTGAGATTCATCCATTTATATTTGCAATACTTGCCTCTGCACGCAAAATGACCTGTAAGGGTAGGTGTTGCAAATATAAAAGTGCAAGTTACAATGAATATTTTCAACACTTATGCCGAGACCCACTATCGTGTTAGAGAAGTTTTACTGTACAGTACAATCTCGCTATAACAATGTGGGCAAAACTTAATCAAGGCTCCCGATTGGAGAATTCAATTGGCCAATCGGGAGCCTTGGTTAAGTTTTGCCCCACATTGTTATAGAGAGGTTGTACTGTAACTCACTTGATCGGCCTGAAATATTGTGTAGGCGTAATTTATTCCATAAATCGATAGGGGTAGGCAATAAGATCAGCGTTTACAAGGATGTATTCTTAATTCCTGAGTCGGAGTAGATCCTGTTAAAGCCCATATTGGGTCCCGGGCTTAATTATTGTTATGATTTATTGAATTTTTGGTACTTACTTTTGTAACACTTATCCCTACATATCATTTTACAGCCTCGCATGATATTTATTTACACCCATCTCGGTTTACAGGGACTTAAGTGCAGATCATTAAACAAATGGAGAAATTTTCTATGATAATCACATGCAAGGTTCCTGCAGCTCTTATAAATTCGGCCATGATGTACGTTGAGAGTACTAGGATGTCTTGCAAAGGGAAATGCTGATTGGACGTACTAGCTCATGTGATTTTTCCGCAAAACATTTACACCCATGCAACTTTCACCAAAAATCCATCTAAATTCAAATTAATTGAGAATATTATTTTTCATTTCTATTCAAAGTTACTATTAGAATAACTGTGGATATCACAGTTAACGGTCTATAGATCCACCTTGCGCTCGAATAACTGCCAAGTACCTATCTTGCAAATCACTGTTAATATTCGCGAGAGTTTCAGGCTTTGTGCATTCCTGCTAGGGTTCTTACATAAGGGATTGAATTTCAGCCCTCCCGCATTGCCGTGCCAGATCGGAGTCTCCATATCGATCCTGTATATATGAATTCATCAATCTCCATAAATTTTCGATTGGATTCAAATCAGGGGAATAAGGCGGCCAAACCATAGGTATTATCCCATGTTCACCAAAGTGCTCCTTCACGGCAGCTGCAATGTGAACGGGAGCATTGTCTTGCATAAACTGCATAACAACCCATGTTCTTGCAAAGCTTTACCTCAGATATCCAACAATCTCTGGTAGAATTCTTTGACGATAACTTTTCCCAGTTATCTTCTGTTACAGGCTGTTGCCATGTTCAGTTGTAACTGGAGTTTATCCGGTTCGGTTAAACCTCTAGCCCTCAAGTGCACCTTTCGGCGAGGCTAGCAAAACGTGTGAGGGAAGCCGCTTATGTAAACACTATACTAGTGACGCGAGATGCAGCATACAGTATATGTACTCTCATACATGGGTCCGGAATGTCAAAAGGGTATTCCCTGTCCATTAGGCTTTGTACAGGGTCTATCCCTAGTAATATCTACGGGCTAATTTATAGTAATTATCCAGTCATCTGACATAACGCCTACTCCTCATCTAGTCACCCAACAAGAATATATCGCCAACGTCTAGTTTTACACCAGTCAAAAATCCGAGCGACTTACACTGAATCGTTGTTGAAAGTGAGGCATGCTTTAAATGACCCTAACGCTATATATCGTACCAATTGTAGCGATAGATGAACAGCGAGGAAACATCTCCTGCGAGGCGTAGCTATTCGAGAAGAGCTTCTGCAGATAAGCGCCTTCAGGTCATTCTTTACTGGATTTGGAAAGATCTCAGCTAAATAACTCTAGGTAATTACTTTACACAATGCTGGCCACGAACGAGGCGAAATTGCATCTATCCTCGATTTGAGCTACAAACAAGTTATTCACATCATCAAAAGAGGCACTACCTCTCCCAAAAGAAATCCGGGTGGAAAACGAAAACTGGATCAGGCCCAAGCTGATGAGCTAGAATCTTTTGTGCGACTCTCTCGAAGGAATCGCCAGATGACGTATATAGAGCTTGCCATGGAGTTTAGTTGCTGGGGTGCTGGGGTTTATGCGATCAGAAGTGCGCTCAAAGATAGAGGTTACTCCAGGAGTTTGTCTCGAGCAAAGCCACCTATATCCGAGGTCAACATGATAAAAAGGTTAGAGTGGGCTCTAAATCATCGTCACTAGACCATTGACGATTGGTCAGATCCTTTGGAGCGACGAGACATGGGTAACAGATGGTGGACATCGAGATGCCTACATAACGAGAAAGGTTTGTAGCGCGTGTCATCAGCTAGGATTTAGATGGCTAATAATATACAGCCTGGTGACGAGCTTGAATACACCTGCCTCGTCGACAAGACTAGAAAGAGCACAGCCTGGATATTCTGGGGGAGTTTTCACGGAACTCAGAAAGGGACCTGCTTATTCTGGGAAAAAAATTGGGGTTCAATAACAGGGCCGAGTTATTGCGAACACATTGTTCCCCATGTGGCTGACTACATGGAGGTGAATCCTGAATTGCAATTCATGCAAGATAATGCACCGCCACATAAAGCGGCCTTCACTCGGGAAAGTTTAAGGGTTAAAAATATTGAGCCCATAAACTGGCCTCCTTACTCCCCAGACCTCAACCCTATTGAGGCTGTGTGGAGCGAGATGAAGGATTATATTGAAAATCAATATCCTGAACTCGAGGATGGGCGGGAGCGGTCTTCGGCTGAGCTTCGCATTATCAAACTTGAAGCATGGGATTCTATAAGTCATAACTCTTTGCAGTATCTCATCGGAAGTATGCCGGCGCGATGTCAGGCGGTGATTGTAGCTGGTGGGGGAGCTACGAGATATTGAAGATTTATTTTTACGTCTAGTCACTAGCTTTAACTTTAGTCGTATTTAGCGCGTAATCTGCTATAAAATTTACCAGATTAAGCTTAGTCTCATGAAAGCTCCAAGGTCCCCTCTTTTTACATTCGCGATTTCGAGTACACGTAATACTCTCATGATAGGGTATTGTTCGTTGATCCGCTTCTTATAGGGTACAGGGGTTAAAGCGGGGATAAAGTGGAGATAAAGTGGTGATATTCCAGGTTACCTCACGATAGATCCACAGTATCCCTGTTAGCTTCAAATTTTAAAATCTTATGGCCTAAGGCATAAGAGATATGCATCTGTATATGAAGTCCAACGCCCACCTTCATGCCTGCACCTTTCTTCACTCGCGCACACCTGAGGTCGTTTCGTTTAAATCATTGTCAGCTATTTACTATTATTTTGCTCAACAGCATACTTTTATTTCATTCATCTATCTAATTTTTACTTCATGTGAGTGCATCTGAACCTTAAGTCAACTACTTTAGAAGATTTTAATTTACTGTACTAGATTGCCGCAAAGATGGATTCACCTCAACAACCTTCTCCATCATCAGCATCTCCTACTTATGCAAAACGCCTAACACAAACTCAACGTATTCAAGTAAGTCTGAAATCTACAAATTGATAAGGTTAAGAGAGTAACATGTGCAGGTTAGAACCTTGGCCAGTGAGGGACACAGTTACGTCAAAATCTCTCAACGCCTTGGGATTACATGGCGACAGGTACAATACACCATGAGCGTTGAAAATACCGAGCCTCAGTACTCCAGTGGTAGGCCACCTATTCTAAGTAGTTCCCAGGTCGATGAAATAGAATTTTTCGTCTGTTTATCATCGGAAAATCGTCGGATGTCATTTTTCCAACTTGCACATTTTATATTTCGGCACTTTGGTGTGAGCGAGAATGTGATCCGACGTGAACTGGCAAAGAGGGGATATGCACGCAGGATTGCACGATTAAAACCTCCTATCTCTTCAGTCAACAAACTGAAGAGATATGAGTTTGCCAGAATACATCTCCACTGGCGGAAGGAACATTGGATGAGAGTCCTCTGGTCCGACGAGACTTGGGCTATGAATGGTCGGCAAAGTGATCGTTGGGTCACAAGAAAGGTCAGTAGTCCCTTAAAGGCTCCTAAGATTTAGAGTTCCCTTGAGCTAAGTTTAAGTCAAAGATTGGGGAAGAGTACGAAGATACCTGTGTCCTAGCCAAGACGCGGAGGAGAGTTGGGTGGATGTTCTGGGGATCTTTCTTTGGACGACAGAAGGGGCCTTGCCTGATTTGGGAGAAGGAGTGGGGCCATATCACTGCGGCCAGTTACTGCGAGAGGATAGTGCCTCTCATAGAGAGTGCGGTCTTTCGGGAACCAGGACTAGATGTGATGCAGGACAACGCCCCTCCTCACAAGTCGAGGCAAACTATGCGTGAGTTTGAAAGGAGGAATATTTCTCTAATGGAGTGGCCGCCATATTCTCCTGATTTAAATCCGATAGAAACTTTGTGGAGTTATATGAAAGCGTACATGGAGCGTCTTTATCCAGCGTTGGATCAAGGGGGCAGCGGAGTCAAGGGCATCTTCGTCAAATAGTGAACGAGGCGTGGGATCTGGGGTTTAATGGGGATGACTTGGAGAAACTGATAGATTCGATGCCCCGAAGAATCAGAGCCGTTTACGAAGCTGAAGGCGGATATGTAAATTATTAGCTAGATAGAAGTATAATTTATTTATGAAATGTATTAATGAATTAAAAAGTGAATAGAGGGCTATAATGGACCAAAAAAGCAAAACCAACGAATATTTCGTTGTGAAATTTTTGCCATACAAATTTAAAGTTTAGGTGGGGAGATCTACTTATCGTCATGCTAATTCAAGTTAGTAAAAGCCTATATACCCTGTAAAAGTCGAATTTTAGCGCCTATACACGATTAATACCGTAGTATCAGAGTACACACAAATTTTCGAGTATCCCTTCCATAGTGGGCCTAGATAAATACTTTTTATAGAAATTTGTATGGCGAGACCCTGGTCAAAAAGTGGGTTTGACGTTCAGCACCCATCAACGAGAGTACTTGGTTGTAGTAATCACGTAGGCTTCTTCCTTCATACAGAATATAAACCCCCTTTGGACATACATTAGTGATAGGCTACCGTAGCATCTCCTCTTACATATATTCTGTATCATCTTTTATTTTATTCCTCTAGTGCAAGTCTCTATTGTACCTCTCCTAGTTGAACCCTTATCATTTGGCGTGTTTTTTTATGAACACATTCAGAGTACCTTCTCCTACATACTCTATTCAATCGACTTTGTCTTGCAACTCGCACGATTCTCTAGCGACATTTCAAACTTCCTCCGACATCCGAGCAAACTCAATGCCCGAGCCAATGGATACATCAGGAGTTAGTGCTACTACCGGTCAGAATGTTTTTTTGACACAGGATCAATTAATTCAACTCCTATCCCTTATCGACAACAATCAGAGAAGTGCGCCAGTAACCCTAAGACCGCCTCCATCCGGAATAAAGAAAGCGTCTCCTTGGCCTGAATGGGATGGCACAAAAGAGCTATACGACACGTACATTATGCAGCTGACGAATAAGATCGAATCAGACTGGGATTTACTGGGTGGGCATAAGTCTGTCTGTATGGATATGATAACTACCCTCCTAAAAAACTTGAGAAGCCGTGTTTCATGTTGGGCCTCCACAGGAGGACCTAATGCCAACTGGAACTACGAACAATTTATTGTTCATTTTAATGATAATTTTGAGGATAAAACGTCGTCTCGGGTTGCAGGTGAGAAGCTGTCAAGGATGAGGCAAGGGCAGCACCAAACGTTTGCTACATATTTGAATGATTTCGAGTATATGTTGGCTCTAGCTAAAGGGATTCATTGGGAGGGTCGTGTTAAAATAAAAGATCTTAGCCTTGGCCTGAATGATCGATTAACAGACTTATTAATGACAGTTGCACTTCCAGATGATAATTATACACTTTTCGTCAAAGAAGTCCGTACAATTTCCGTAAAGTTAGAGTCCAGGGAAAACTATGTCCCAAAACGTGGTCCGAAGCAAACGAAAACGTGGTACATTAGCAGACTAGGTAATGCTCCGTCGAACGTCGAGTCTGCCTCCTATATTCCTCAGAGCACAAACCATGGATCGTCACCCTTGCCAGTTCAAGATGCCGATGGTGATACATTGATGTCTGGAATTAACGGTGTCAGCTCTTCTACTATTGCTGCTATCATAAACGCCGTCATCTCTCAAAATAACAGTAGGAATGATAATTCTAAGAAAAAACCACCAGCTCCTTGGCGATCAGCGGAAGAGTTTACAGCCCTTCGCGCTGCAGGGAAGTGTACGCGATGCGCCAGAAAAGGACACTGGTTCAAGAAATGTCCCAACTTCACATGGGCAGAAAGACCTGCAGTTGTCAACACTACTTCCTCAAAAGGTAAGAATATGCCTAAGTGTAGGTTAGAAAATTTTGATGATGAAAACGATGAAAACAATGACTCGAAAAAGACTAAACCCTGGGCAAAGTCGGGCTCAGGGGAGTGGGAAATATTTGACGAAAAATATAGATAGAATTGTTAAAAGACTGGATGGCTCTCCGTTTCTTTTAGAAATAATGCTTAATAAAAGTTTTTATACTGATACTCTTCTGGATTCGGGTTGTCTATGCTACTCGGCCTTCAATCGTTCATTTGTCAAACGTCATAAGTTACCGCAAATTCCCATTGAAACTAGGGAACTAAAACTTGCTAAGAAGGACTCTCGACAGCAGTCGATAAGCGAAATAATCCATGTAGATATAGATATAGATGGCAGGCAAGAAAGAGTGTGGGGATATGTTATCGAAGGGCTTGCATATAATATGATTTTAGGGAATCCTTGGATGAGAGCCAACGCAGTCGTTTATGACGCTCGTCGGAGCCTTATTCGTTTCGGACCGCCAGGCGGAGTTACAGTGAATGCTAAAGGGTGGGAAAACAGACTAACTACCAACGATAGGGCAGAGATAAGATGTCTAAAGGTAAACCCCGGAAGCGCCCACCAAGTTTTAGGAACGTTACTCGCAGCCATAGCGACTCGCGCAAGCATTACTAAAGGTGCTGCAACAAAGATATTTGCAGCATCAATAGCAGATATTAACAAGGCTTTGGAAGTAAGAAAGAAGCAGACCCCACAGAAGATTGAAGCCAGTTTACCGCCAGAAATACGTTGCAATGCTGGTTACTTCACTGAAGTTGAGATAAACGAGTTACCACCACATCGACCAGGCGTGGATACTAAAATTGAACTAATTAAGGACGAAAATGGCAGAGAAAGCCAAGTTCCCTTCGGACCCCTATATGATATGTTCCGGGCCGAGTTACTTGTCCTTAGAAAGACCCTGACAGACCACCTCGATCGGAATTGGATTCGAGCAAGCGCCTCGGCTGGTGGGGCACCTGTGCTATTTGCCAAGAAGCCAGGAGGTAGGTTGCGTTTTTGCGTTGATTATAGGGCTCTAAACTCCATAATAGTGAAAGACAGATATCCGCTCCCACTGATCAAAGAGACTTTAAGACAAGTTACAAAGGCCACGTGGATCTCGAAAGTCGACGTCCGGGCAGCTTTCCATAAATTAAGAGTACGTGAAGGTGACGAGCATAAAACAGTATTCCGAACTCGTTATGGATCTTTCGAATGGCTCGTAACGCCATTTGGTCTTACAGGTGCCCCAAGTGCATTTCAACGGTATATCAACAAAGTGTTGAGAGAATTTCTGGGGGAATTCTGCTCAGCTTACCTAGATGATGTGCTAATTTACACATGTGGTGATATCACGGATCATTGGATAAAAGTTAACATAGTTCTAGAGCGCTTGGGACACGCTGGTCTTAAAATGGATCCGCGAAAAAGTGAATTCGCTGTCAAGCAAACAAAGTACCTAGGGTTTGTAATATCTTTAGGAGAGGGAATCAAGGTAGACCCAGAAAAGGTGAAGGCTATAGAAAGCTGGCAAGCTCCTACTAGCATAAAAGCAGTGCGAAGCTTTATAGGCTTTGCAAACTTTTATCGAGACTTCATTCCAAATTTTGGAGGTATTGCGGCACCTTAGCTAAACCTTACTAAAAAGCATACAATATTTGTTTGGAAGGACGCGCAACAGAGAGCATTTGAAAGCCTTAAGCATCTTTTCATTACTGCGCCGATTTTGGCAATGTGGGACGATGAAAAGGAGACAATACTGGAAGCGGACAGTTCCGGCTATGTGCTTGGTGGATGTCTCTCACAAAAAGATGAAAATGGCGTTCTTCGACCAATCGCCTACTTATCAAAGAAACTAACTGCGGTCGAGGTCAACTACGATATACACGATATAGAATTATTATCTATTGTCCGCTGCATGGAAGAACGGAGAGGTATGTTAATCGGGTTGAGCAGACCATTTGTCATCTTATCTGACCACCAAAATCTCAAACACTTTATGTCACGACGTAGGTTAAACGAACGCCAGATTCGATGGTCTCAATTTTTATCACATTTTAACTTCAGGTTTCAGTTTCGTCCTGGTAGACAAGCAGCTAGACCTGACGCGCGTTCTCGACGAGAGCAAGACTTACCTCAAGGGTTGGATGACGATCAGTTAAGCAACAGAGAAATGCAATTAATCAAAAACAACTAGGTTTTACCTGTCGCCATCAGTAATTTGTCAAATTCCCCAATTAAGGATGCACAGCCCAGTTTTCCAAAAGGTCAAAATATGTTTTCCGATGAATACTTTCAAATACTATGGGACAGAGCTTTTGAAGAGGACAAAAGTGTACAATTTATGATTGTTTAGCAAAAGGGGAACGAAGCCTTCCTCCAAAAATTAGTGAACTGAAAATTTCCTTAGCGGAGTGTAGTTTCGATGCGAGAGGTGCCCTCAGGTTCCGAGACAGGATCTGGATCCCAAACTTTGAGCCCCTACAGACAGCATTAATTCAGCAAACACATGATTCCCACGTAACTGGACACCCAGGAAGAGATAGCACGTTAGCCATACTTAACAGATATTATTTTTGGCCTGGAATCTCGAAAGCAGTGCGAAGGTTTTGCCGAAATTGTGATGTGTGCGGTCGAAGCCATGTTTGGAGAGAGCAAAAGAAAGGATTGCTGCGTCCTTTACCTATCCCAGACCGTTTCAACAGCGAAATAGGCATAGACTTTATGACCGACCTTCCAGCTCGAAGCGTAGACGACGCAAGATACATGATGGTCGTCGTTAATCAGTTAAAAAAAAGTGTTGCATTAGAAGAGATGACAAGCATGAAAGCCGAAGACTGCGCTAAAGTTTTCCTAAAACTACACGTGAGACATCATGGATTCCCAGTTCACATAACATCTGATAGAGGATCAAACTGGGTAGGAGATTTCTGGACAGAATTATGCCGCCTGACAGGAATGAAACAAAGGTTATCAACGGCATTCCATCCACAGACTGATGGTGCAACAGAACCGATGAATCAAGAAATTCTGGCATACTTGAGATCCTTTGTTACATACACACAATTTGACTGGAAAGACTCATTGCCATGTGCAATGTTGGCAATAAATAACAGGACTTCGTCAGCAATAGGAATGAGCCCATTTTTCGCAGATCATGGCTATCACGTTGATCCAATTCAACAAATAGAAGAAATTGGCACTCCGACTGAGCCGGCAAAAAGAGCTCAATTCTTTGTCAAGAGGCTTCGTGAAGCCGAAGAACTTGCTCAGGCAGCCATGGCATCAGCGCAACATAGGATGGAAGAATATTCAAATAGAAGTCGTAAAGAAGCTGAAAAATTCAAAGAAGGCGACCTCGTTTGGCTTAATCTAAGAAACATCGAGACCCCACAATTATCCAAAAAGCTTGTTTGGATGAATGCGAAATATAAAGTTATTAAGGTTGTGGACTCCCATTCAGTTGAATTAAATACACCCTCAGGAATATGGCCAAGATTTCATGTCGATCTGTTAAAAAGAGCTGCCACTGACCGATTACCATCACAAATAATAGACGATGCCCAGCCACTACTAGTGCTACCAGAAGAGCAAAATGGTTTACTTCATAAAAATTATGACGGCGTAGAACCAGAGCAATTTGTAGAAAGAATTTTACGGGCTGAAAATAGAAAAATCGGCAGAGGATATCGCTGCTTACTATTGGTTAAATGGAGAGGATTTGCAGAACCTACTTGGGAACCAAGAATTAATTTAGAAGAAACGGAAGCATTGGATAAGTTCGAAGCTCAATATGGCAATTGTGACAACGTAGGTGAAGATGCAGGAGCATTTATCGGACGAAGAAAAATCACAAAACGATCAATATTGGCACGATCAAAGACCAAATGAGAAAAAAAAAGGCGTGTGTAGGGGATAATGTTACAAGCTGTTGCCATGTTTAGTTGTAACTGGAGTTTATCCGGTTCGGTTAAACCTCTAGCCCTCAAGTGCACCTTTCGGCGAGGCTAGCAAAACGTGTGAGGGAAGCCGCTTATGTAAACACTATACTAGTGACACGAGATGCAGCATACGGTATATATACTTAGTTGTAGAGATCAAATAGGCTTCTTCATTCATACAGAATATAAACCCCCTTTGGACATACATTAGCGAGCAGCTACCGTAGCATCTCCTCTTACATCTTCTTCCAGCTTCTTTGCCAGAACACAAAAGGGCCTGCTTAGGTGTCGGCAAAGCATCCCCAAAACATCTAAGAATTATTTGTCGTATAGAGATCGATGATGCATGTACTTTAGTACTCTTCGTGCTCATGTAAAAATCTTTAGCGTTTCGCATCTCTCTCTAACTAATGAAACGAAAACTGACCATCCTAATGACATGTACTTTGTTGACTGGACCATCGTTTATCCACGTCTCGTCACTCCAGATTATCTGACACCAGTCATTTAGGCTTAAAGACTGATGTCATTCAGCCGACTCAAGCCTTAGTCTTCTATGTTCGACAGAGAGAGGAGGCTCAATTCTGGCAATGCACCTGCTGTAGCCTCTTCTCTTGTGAGCATTTCGAATTGCATCTTCGCCAACATTCCGTTGTGGAAAATTAACTGCTAGCTCCAGGTACGTCATCTGCCGAGTCTCTCTTGAGCTTCAGATAATTATTTCTAACTCGTCTTGTTATCCGGGATTTATTCTTGGTTTTCGACAAGTGCTTTTTCCTGGCACAACAAATCCCATGTGAATCGTATATTTTATTTGATGAATAGTAACTCCAAGTATATAAGAGATCTCCTTATCGGTTTTTGCAGCTTCATGAAGAGTTAAACCCTGATTTCAAGTAGCTTATACTCGTAAATAGAATATTTCCAATATTCTAAACTCACCTGAAGTCTCTGATCTCGATCTAATTTACTTGAGTGTTTGCGAGCGTTTGTGGTGATATTTTGGGAGTTCATTCTGTGAAGACATGAACCAACAAAAAAAAGTGCAACTTCCGCAAGACTCACCTGTGAAACTGTGATATATTTTTAAATATTCGTCTTGTTACTTTTTTTCTATACTGATATATCATAGGAAATTTTAGGAAATTGCTTTGTAGACAATATTGGATGAAGGAGACAATTAAGATTAGGAAAACTAGAATTCGACAAGATGGAGCAGGCAAAGAGGGGTCGAGCAGAGTAAGTAGGCAGGAGTGGGATGAAATGACATCAACATTTTAGCTTGATGGTTATGTAACATAATTTGTTGGGAGCATGCTGTAACTAATATGTATATTCCCTGTAAAAAACTTGGATATATCCCTACGTTTCTATATCGATCAACGTCCCTTAACGCGCCCCAATTTTTCGCGGACACGTGATGTAACACGGTATATAATTATTCGGCTTAAGGAATTGTGCACAATGCATAACTAAATACGCGGAGTACAAATTTACGTACATAAGGATGCAGTTACAATTTTTTGCGCATACATTTGTTCAGTAAGCTCTTACGTGAACCAGTACACCGTTATTTACTACCTCTATGGTTAGCAGCTTTTGTATAGATGTACATGTACATGAAACGATGAAACTTGAAAATTCAGTATTTTCTTCACAAAGTTACTGAAAGTCGCGTTTACTCCATCGTAATTTGCCTGCTAACTTGCCATACTCCTCCATATGCCTGTAGTCCTTGGAGATGATATTTTTCAAAATCTTTATTATCGTTAAATCTCAACACGAAGCAGCTGGTTGAATGTAATATCTATGAATCTACTTCAAATTTCAAAGAAATGTATTTTGGTCTACCAATCAGAAGTATTGCTTTCTTAAGAAAATTGACATGTTGATTCTTTTCTTAGTGGGTAGAATCACTTTACATCTCGGTCAAAGATTCTGCTGAGGAAGCTAAAGTAATCATATATATGTATAATTATGTATGTAGTAAGAAGATTAGATAGGAACATGTAGGAGAAAGATAATTCTACATTCTTTAGTTTAATCAAGATTTTAAGTTAAAACTCTATCTGTAATACATTGTCGCAGGATGCTTGTTCTGATGCCATGTTTTAGGCATGGTTCTTTGTCTCTTTCGCTGCCTAACTTCAGCTAAAAATTGAAGATTTTTCTCATCGTTATCTTTGAAAACCTTCAGGAGCTTTTTGTTGCTGATTTCTTTTTGCTCCTTAAGAATGTTTGCAATAGCAAGCGTCGACGAAACGATATCTTCCGAATCATCCGACAATGTACTATCGGTGGTGTCGTGAATCTTATTTACCATTATGTCGAGCTCGACATCACTCTCGCTCTCGCTGCTTTTGTCAGCATCAGTATCGGATCCCGAATCATCATCGTTGCTTGCAACTGCTTCAGGCGCTTCAATCCTGTATTCCGGGCGAATAACCAGTTGCTGTTCCACCCATAAAGGACATTATCTCTGACGACGAATTTCATTGAAAAATTGGCACTTGTCCGGAACCTCCTCGAAACACGATATGATATGCTTGCAGATTAAGAACCAACTTAGTAGATACCCTTTGCACCCACAAGTCCATTTGGATGGATCTGTGTGGTATTTGACTAAATCTTCGGGATCTACCCTTGAGATCTGCAAAGATTTTCACTCGCGCTTGAAGTCCTTCCTCCAAGCAGCTCTGGCGACTCGATTATTTTTTGAAAGAAGTGCCGTCATCCGCTCCAGAGCTGTAGGCACTACACGTGTAACTATGACCCAGCAGGCCAAATCGATACGCGGACGGTTGAATCTATGCAAATAATCATGCTTGATCCGTCGCCAATGAGACTCAATAATCATGGTTGTTTTAAGCACCGGCACCTTCTCTGGAGTTACCGCACGCACCCATAGTTGCCATTGCTCAGGAGCGTACCAATTGGTAAAAAGGTTTGCCCACAAACGGAAATAATTCCGGGTCCGGCACCAGATGTACGTCTCATTGATACAATCTAGGTATATCTGATTATCAGAACGATAAGTACCATCCTGATCAGGTATCATAGAATGCATGTTGAAATGCCGACTGAACATATTTAATACAGTGTTTCGCTTGGCTATATTCCCGGTCTCAAGCCTGCCGAGCTCGGAAAATTCGGTCGTCGAGGATGCACATTGACACCGACCGTATCGATGCTCGTCATCAGGTCGGCGTATTGGTTGCGATCCCCAGCATATTTCAAGGGTCGGGACAAAGGATTTAGCCTGTGCCGGAAAATAACTTTTTTGGCTCATCGTCTTTTTGGCGTCCCCTTACCTCTTGCGAATTGCCCTCTTTGCATGCCAAAAGCAAAGTTGAACCGAAATCTCAGGCCAGATCTTACGGATTGATGATATTTCAGCTCTATCCTTGTCGCATCCAAAGAACGTAGGAGCGAATCCCAATTCCTTGAGAAGCTGAAGAAACTGCTCAAGGATGCAGGTTGTTGCCCCAGGATATGTTGATTTTGAGGCCTGGTCGGGAGTTTTAGTGCCTGAAAATAGGTAGCATAAAGGAACCCCCGTTCCATCAAACTCAGCTAGCACTGCAGTCAAACTCATGCCTAAATAATTGTTAGTTAAGTCTGTCCTGGATCTAGATCATTCAACACATACCAGAGTTATTCGTACCACATGTAGCGTCTATAACTAATTCTTCGGCTTTTGAAACGAGGGCAGACATAGTGCCGCGAATGTATATCGCAAAAGCATGTAAATTTCTAGATGAGTATGTCGCATACTGATACTTTCTTCCCAATTTGTCAAGGAACTTGGCAGCAGAAACAAATAGGTCAAAGTCAAGTCGCCACGAGCTTGAGTTGGCACACTGCCATTGGTAGTATACTTGATGATGGGCAAAATTTTCTACTTCTGGAATACCAGACACCTTGAGGTCTCGATGAATTTCAGCTGGTGTCTGATTTGTGCATCGCAGCTCGATGAATTGTTTAGCCTCTGGTGATAATTCGATGCTGACATATGGCATGTGGTAGATGTGATGCAAACTAATAACTAGCCGGCGTTTGACGAGATTCGGTTTTTCTACTAATGCGCCATCGCAGGGAAATCTCGTCATCATAGAACGGTCGCGTTTACTTTCTTTCTGCGATCGGTGGACGTGACGATTGTCTTGAGAACAGCGATAGTAAGAGTAGCTTTTTTCAGCGTTTCTATGAATCCTCTTTTGCCGGAATCTATGCCCGCCAGCCTCCCTTATGAGTCCAACAAGGGAGCTAACGACTTTATCCATTGGACGCACGTCGTTAACATTATCACTATGAGATTCGATTGGTAGCCCAAAATTAAACGGCAACTGATCAAGGTCAAACTCGTATTCAATATTTAATAAATTCGTTTGTCCGTGTATAAATTTGTTAGACCGAGGCTCATAGCGGAAGAGGTAAGGGCAATATTATACGGGATAACTCCAAGATTTGATCTCACATATGAAGTTATCCCATTCATCTAAATGGGATAGAGCACGTTTCTTATAATGCTTCGCGCAAGTCTTCAATCATTTGCCTTGGTTGTTCATCGAAAAGTCGCTTATAGGACGATACCTCTTGCAGATTGAGCAGTATTCTTTTGAAGATTCCATGCTAGACCTAAAAAATTTCAAGTGAAAGGCCAAGACAATGATAAATCCGTAAATCCGTTCGTGTTATTGTCAACAATCGTCGCCGGAAGGATGAAATCAAAATCGCGACAATAGTGCATAAATAAATCGCGTATTTTATCCAATACATATGTTTTGAATTGAATTCATTTAACCCGATCAGGCACCCTGTTGGGCCCATGCAGGTGACTATAACTCTCTTATTTACATAGGAGGAAACCTTTCGGTGAAAACCCCCTAACCTACCCGGTAAATTTCTGCCGTTTTCATGCTTACATTCAGGAAGTGCGATGTACTGTTCTGTCCAGTACGGATATCCTCACGTCAAACTCCTACCCCTCGCCTCATTCTTTTCTCCTCTCGCTCCTTCATCTGTCTTTCCACTTCCCCAACCAATCGAAATTGCTCTAACCATCCCTGGTCTAAGATCCACTGCGTTATTCTTCCTAAGTCTTCCGGGTTGTTCATCATTTCTTCGAATGATCGGCTCTTGGACTTTCTCCATACCTCCGCCCTTCCTTTGGCCCATAGGGGGCAGGCCATGATCGCATGTTTGACATTTTGCGACAGATATCCGCACGGGCAGTTTGGGCTATCAACTCCAGGGACTTTTCTTCGGTGCAGATAAGAATTGAGCCCGATGTGCTCGCTTCTTATCTGCATGGCAATGCTGCTCTGGGCCCTCTTCAGGCTTTGGTGAATGTGAATTGGGGTTCCCTTGAGGCTTAATTTTTCCTTTCCTGATTTGTCTGTGTAAATTTTGGCTGCATTCCAATACATATGTTATTTATTTATTTATTTATTTATTTATTTATTTATTTATTTATTTATTTATTTATTTATTTATTTATTTATTTATTTATTTATTTATTTATTTATTTATTTATTTATTTATTTATTTATTTATTTATTTATTTATTTATTTATTTATTTATTTATTTATTTATTTATTTATTTATTTATTTATTTATTTATTTATTTATTTATTTATTTATTTATTTATTTATTTATTTATTTATTTATTTATTTATTTATTTATTTATTTGTTATTTATTTATTTATTTATTTGTTGTTATTTATTTATTTATTTATTTATTTATTTATTTATTTATTTATTTGTTTATTTATTTGTTTATTTATTTATTTATTTATTTATTTATTTATTTATTTATTTATTTATTTATTTGTTTATTTATTTATTTATTTATTTATTTATTTATTTATTTATTTATTTATTTATTTATTTATTTATTTATTTATTTATTTATTTATTTATTTATTTATTTATTTATTTATTTATTTGTTATTTATTTATTTATTTATTTATTTATTTATTTATTTATTTATTTATTTATTTATTTATTTATTTATTTATTTATTTATTTATTTATTTATTTATTTATTTATTTATTTATTTATTTATTTATTTATTTATTTATTTATTTATTTATTTATTTATTTATTTATTTATTTATTTATTTATTTATTTATTTATTTATTTATTTATTTATTTATTTATTTATTTATTTATTTATTTATTTATTTATTTATTTATTTATTTATTTATTTATTTATTTATTTATTTATTTATTTATTTAAGTGTTTTTTATGTCTACCGGGCGCCAGTTATACTAAAGCCCCATCCCTGAGGGTACATGGTGACTGCGATACATGATACGGAAAAAGGTGTGCTCTGGCAGCGAGGCCATTAAATTAGGTATGGGTACAGCGGGTGCTATGCAGCAAATTCCTCACATAAATACATCATCTGTTGCGGATGGGACAGATTTCTGACAGGAAACTGGCCTTCTCCAAAATAGTGGCGAAACGATTGGCTCTGTGAGAGGTGCCGAGGAGAACGTCAAGTGGGCCCAGGCTTTGTCGAAAACCAGCCAAAGCAAGTCTCTCTCGCACGAGGGGGCAGAAAACTAGGTGTGTGATTGACTTGTTGGCCCCGCAGGAACAAGTCAGGAGGGCGTCTTTATGGTGAAACCTTTCGTGATAAGAACGAAAGTCGCCGTGTCCAGTACAACATTGGATCAAATACCCCAGATAGCGGCGAGGAAGACGTAGTTCCTTTGGGGGTTTCTTGGGAAATGGCATACCCAGTTCAGAATAGGTGGGGGGAGCATAAGATTGCCACCATGCTGAGGTCATGTCCCATATCTGCCTTTGTATCCTTGCGCGGACTCCGGCAAGGGAAGCGCCAGAGGGGGCTGGTTGTCGAGCAGCCTCTCCAGCCAACTTGTCGGCCAACTCATTACCTGGAATGCCCATGTGGCCGGGAGACCACATTACTTGGACCTTGCCAGGAGATGCGATGGGAAGAATTCTCCTCGCAGGCCAGCGAGAAGCGAGATCCCGAAATTCCAAAATCTCCATTTGCGAGGACTTGGAGGGTGAGGAATCGAGAAGGCAATGTGCGGCCTCTTGGTTGTCGAGGATTACATTAATATTGGTTGCAAGATGTGTTGAGGGAGCTGCTATAGCAGCCCTAAGGCCTGCGAGAGCGCCGATGATCTCGGAGTCGTAGACCTCAAAGTCGGGACCAAGGGGCACTTTCACTTCAGCCACACTGATATCTCTGTGCAGAACTACGGCACCTGCCCCCGCGGAACCATTTGCCTGCTTTGAGCCATCCGAGAAGACAAGAATATCCCATGGTAGCAGCTCTCCAATACGCTCAGCAAATTCTTGGGCCGAGAAGTCTGCTCGAGACTGATTGCGAGGAGATTTATAGGAGGGGGGTAAAAGCTGGGGTCGAGAGATGGGAGGAATGAGCTTTAGTTTTCCGGTAAGGCGGGTGTGTGGACGGGAGGCGATGGATCTTCGAGCCACAGGGTGAAAACTGTCCGCGGCGGCCAGTCTAACAGCAGAGCGGAGGCAGATCTCCTCAAGTAATATATGCGCAGGCTTGAGGCAAACCTCCCTTAGGAGTGCTGGAGCGGGCGTGGTCTTGTACACCGGTAGAATCGCTCGGGCCAGGTTAATTAGCGCTCGAGATATCATATCTACAAGATGTTGAGATCGGGTGGAGGTTGGACGTCCTCGACGAAGATAGGAGTGACCGCGCCATCAGACCTCAGCACCGTATAAGAGGACAGGTAGAGCCGCTGCCAGTGCTGCGTTGCGGAGGAAGGCAGTGAGTACGCCACGATTGGTGTTGCAAAGCTGCCGCATATGGGCACTGATCCGTTGTGTCTTAGCACTCCATTCCTGGACATGTCCTTTGAAGGAAAGCTTGGTATCACGGAGAACACCAAGCCACTTTATGGATGGGCTAGCATTCCTTAAAACGCCATTAATGGTCAGGGAAGGGGGGAGCTGACGGGTTCTATGAAGATGCAGGATCTCTATCTTGTTCTCAGCTAACGAGAGGCCATTTTTATTGCACCAGTGGGTGGCGGTATCAATCCTGACGGCAGTCAGACGCGAAGATTTGACCAGAGACTTGGCCACCAAAATAATTGCCACGTCATCAACGTAGCCATATGTGGGAAAGCCTTGTTTAAATAAAGGCTCAAGAAAAAGGAGGAATAGAATGGGTGAGGCAGGAGATCCTTGGGGCAAACCATGCGGTATCTCCAAGAACTCTCCAACGAAATCGTCTACCCGAAGGCGAGCTCTCCTGCTAGAAGCAAAAGAAGCAGCCCAATCTACATAAGGAATAGGCCATCCCTGTTCGCGCAAGCGGGCAGAGAGACGACCAGGTTGGATGCTGTCAAAAGCGCTTTCTAAGTCGAGGGTAGCGAGAGTGCACACTTGCTTCGCGTCCCACGCTTTCTCGACATCGTGGACAAGACTCTTTACGAGGTCCATGGCCGATCTTCCAGGCAGTGCCCCCAGTTGCGTTTGGGAGATAATCCGGCTTGACAAGGCCCAGAAGGCGAAGCGTCTAGTAAATAAGCATTCCAGCCCTTTCCCTAGGACCGGAAGAAGTGAAATTGGTCGCCAGTTCAAAGGGTTAGTAAGATCATCCTTATGAGGTTTAGGTATTACCACAACTTCAGCACGGCGGAAAATACTTGGGTGATGACCGTATATCAGACAGAGACTGTATAAGTGTACGATCCATGTGCGCCATGCTTCCACTTCCCAGATGAGGCGGAGAGTAGAAACCGAAAGATGGTCGTAGCCTGGAGTAGTGGATGATGTACTGAGTAGACAATGTCGTACTTCGTCTTCGTCTACGGAAAGAGGTGCTGGGATCGCTCGGGATGGACATGTAGGGGAGTACATGGATACATCAGGATCCCTGCTTACGCGAGCGAGCTTTGTGCGAAAAAAGATGTCGGCGCGCTCAGTTGGGGTACTGTACGTGACGCCTTTATATTGAATCGGAGGGGGACCAAAGCGACTGGAGAACTTTCGCCATCCAACCACTTTATGGGCCTCCGTTATTGAAGACACGCTATCCAAAATTGCGCGCTTATGCTCACATTTGGCTCGCTTAATAGTTTTGCGGAAGCTTCGGTGCGCCTCACTGATGAGATAAGGATCACCACTTCTCCGCGCATCAGCATACCATCGGCGTTGGTCAGAGCATTCCTGACTCCAATTATCCTTACACGGCACACATGCGGGTCTCGGGGGGTTGGCTGTAAGTAGAATAGCTGATAGGGTAGAAATACCAGAGGATGTCACCGCATCTATGAGTTGGGAGGTGGGTTCCTCAAAGTGCAGGCTAGGAGGAGCAGTAGTTGTTAGGGCTTGACGGAATATCTCTGAAGTATCTGCGTCAAACTTGGGCAACTTCATTGACGGAAAGCGCCTTTGGACTGGAGAGAGCTGCACTACGCCAGATATCGTTTCATGATCAGACGTTATGTGAGCCATTGGATCCACCCGTGCCAAAAGTCCTTCCATGTTAGTCAGAACAAGGTCGAGGACGTGGCCAGCGCGATGAGTAGGAACTCCATAAGGTAAAGTCGACCTTAACGAATGGTCATCAATCCAGTCGACAAAGTGTCCGACTCCAGTCGAACGAGACATGTTAGGCTCCCATAGTTCGTGGTGAAGATTAAAATCTCCCACAAATGTGGAGTTGGGCTTCACCGGCCAATTAAGAAGAGGGCTGATACAATCAGGCATAAGCGCTCCAGGTTGCTGGTAAAAGTTAATGGCCTCTACAGACGGAGAGCACTGAAGGAGGAGCGCTGTCACGGAACGGCCTGCTGAAGCTAGTCGTTTCGGCTTGAATTCATTTAGTTCTTTTGCATAAATTTTATTCACATATTGTCTTTAATTAATTGGCGTGAGTTTTCATGCATTTTGTCGATCTTCATCAATGGCTTCAATGACGTTGATAAATTATTTTGCTGATCGTCACTAATTACTTATTATTGTTATTATTGTTGGATCTTTCCTGTTGATTGTTATTAACAACGATTGAATTCCAGGCATTGCATAGTTCTATGGAATTCTATTTCAATCGATGGTATTTTGGATGTTCTACAATATTCGCTGGCGTTCGATAGGATGGGGTTCTAGTAACCAGTACTAGGGAATGTACTAGGTGGACTCATGTATAAATAGTGGTTAGGCCTTCTAGTTGAAAGCTCTCCAGCTTTCAGTCTTGTATTTATTCTACGCATCTAGTCTAGTCAGGATTCAAGAAGTCAGGTTATCTACATCTACACTTGTCATTTGTTACACAAGCTTACGTGACATTATCTACTATTGTCAGTGTCCCAGAGTTCCAGGTATTCAATATTTAAAGAGATTGTTCACCAAGATCAAGCCCAAGCTAAACCATTAAGATCCAAGTACAAGGAGTCACGACAAGCGCGACGATATCGGGTGACGAACCACTGTCTAGCTGAATCGGACAGAGGTTAGAACGTTTTCGTACGTACGTGAGAGCGCGAGGGCGGGCTAGCTTTCAATCACGATTGGGAGGAGTGAAGATAACGTAGGCTGGGTGGGACTTTGATACATTCTTGAAATTAACAATTTTAGTCCAGGGCTCCTGAACAAAGATCACATCATAGTTGCCTTGGAAAGTGGCTTGCAAAAGTATGAGGTGAGAGGATCCACCACGTCCGACGTTAGCCTGGAGGGAACGAAGACGAGGCGGGGGTGGCTCCTAAAATAAGCTCTATTATTCATAGAGGTTTGGAGTGTTATTGGACGCTTGCCCGTCTGGATCTATTTCCATAGATCCATGCGAGGCGTTCTCAAGGGCGGTAAACCTATTTTGGGTAGCGGAAGGAGCATATGTAGAAGGATCGCTGGATGTCACAGTCTAGACAAGAGCGCTTGCGCTGCTAAATGGGTAGAGGTAATTAATATTCAAATCTATAAGGATGTGAACTATTTCGTTCCTCAACACATATATATACAGTTTCTCTCCAATCTAATAACTCGCCTTGGCCCTAACATGACTGAGGGTCTCTGGGAAATCCTCGTGTATCAGAAAGTCCTCGTAATAGAAAACCCAGGTGGATCAAGGAGTCTCCACGCCTCAGCTTGCCTTCGAGTCTCAGCTAGTCTCTGTATTCCAGGAAGTTTCACAATAGCGAGAACCCCCCCTGCCGTATAGTACCCTGCCCTTTGCCACATGCCCCATGCGCCATACCTTTATCCCTACAGAGTTTGGGCCTGCCTATGCGCCACATAGGCTACAGGATTAATTCAGCTTATCAGCTGTCACACTGGAGTTCCCAGAGGGAGGCGACTGATCATTTGAGTTGTCGGAGTTGGAGGTAGTAGTAGTAGCACCAGCGGCGGCAGCAGCAGCAGCCCGACGGGACTTGCAAAGCTTGTTACGGTTGCCCGAACAAATTCCGGTAACCTCTTTCATCGAGAGTTGAATAAGTTTGCCCTTGTGAGGGCGAGGACGGAGGGGGCAATTAAGGTCGTCTGCAGGGTGAGGGCCCAAGCAGTTGATGCACCGTCGAAGATGAGAACATTCTCCTTGGTGGCGGAGGGTGCCGCAAGAGGCGCACAAAGCTTGGATCCGGCAGCGAGAGGATTGATGGAGCCCGAAACAAGCTTCGCACTGAACTACCTTCGGATTAGGGTAGCGCCGGGATGGGGCACTGTCAACTATCCGAAAGGTCGGAACCTCCTTTGGGAAGAATATAACTACAGCACGGAAGGGGTCATGACCATTCTCATGCTGCGACCAGCGGGCGCTAGATGGGGCCACACCTGTCTGCGCTTGAGCGATGCTCTTGACGTCATCCAGCGTAGAGGAAGCCAGACTTGATACCGGATTCCAAATGGTGCGTGGAATGCGTTTGACGACGTATCCAATACGCTCCTCCACTTGATGTAAAGCTCCTGAAAGAGAGGCCTTGATGGAGTCGGCGTGTTCCAATGCAAGATTCAGCAATTCCTCGGACGAGAAGGTTATGCTGATTCCGGTTGAGTTGTGGGAAACGGAGGCAATACCCTCCTTGAGGCCAGGGACGATTTTAATAAGAGCAACTTTAACTGATGTCGCATCTGCTCTAAAGAGAGGAGCGTCTTCTGTAAGGCGAAATATGGCTTTAGGGCCCCTGCATATTACGGTAGGTTTTTGCGCAGTTGCGCGAGGAGGTCGATTTTTGGTGCTGGGCTGAGCGGCAGCCGGGGGAAGAGAGGCAGATGGGCATGCGGCGGTTGCTGCCCAACTTTGGGGTTGATAAGCTTGAGGAACGAAAGGTCGGGAGGGAATGTTTTGGCTGGGCTTGGGTAGGGAGCTCGCCGGCTTGGGCTGTCTCGGAGAGTCATGTCGCATAGGATGCCCTGAAGCAACCGCGAAAAGAAACGCGTCCATTTGTTCGCGCACGAAGGATTTAATGAGAGGGTCTGCCTCTTCAACAGATGTCCAAAACTTGTTGTGGAAGTTCTGAACCCAAGTAGCCCGACCTTTTGCAACGCGCTGTACAAGCTCGAGTTCATCAGCGACGCGCTGGGCCAAGGGAGGAGGTTGCTGTGATTTGGCCATCACTGGCTGGATGACCAAGTAGTAAGAGGCAATGTAGATTGATTTAGGAGGGACAGTCTGTGAAGAATAGGGTTGGCGCGATTGTGAAAAATGTGTAAGTGACTTGAATCCAATACATATGAAAGGAAAAAACAAATCATTAGGTTGCATTAGTCACATGTTCCCGAAAAATTGGGGCGCGTTACGGTTCTATATATCGATCAGCGAGTAAAAGATGCCCCTGAGACCCTGTACATGCAGGAGTAAGTATCGCAATTATAAGCGGCTAAATTACAGTGGCTCTTTCCACTAGTTATACAGAGATCCATTATGGGGGGCTCACAAGTTCTATTACAGGCATTTTCATATGAGTATTGGATATAGACTTTACCTTGAGTGAAAGCGAATAAAGGAAAGCACCAGCTATGAGACAAAATTTTTGAAGATGAGATTTTGACACGCTTGGGAACCGATAAGACATAACAATTTTGGACAAACACATCTTTCGAGATGCTCGAGTAGACATAGTTGTCAGAGATGGCTCAAAACAGCAACTCTGACAAAAATTCGTTGGAGACATAATATGAGAAGACTGTAGTCGTTGTTACATGTGTATGACTAAATTTAGATCTTCTGCCAGAGACTTATTCAGGTTTAAAATACATGCACATACGAACAGCCATGTCACCACGAACGACGAGCCGGTATCTAGTCACGGGATGGAGATTGAAACCTCGGGGTGAGGGTTAGGGAATGTGTTGATAGAAGGAGCCGAGTAAACCATACCATTTTGCATAGAGCAAAATGCGAGAATCCAAGTTCTCTTCCCATCAGGTAACGTTCTAAAATCCTACTTTCATGAGTGAAAATGAAGGGCCCTGGACTGTTTTTACAATACTCATGTGCTCTCTCCGTGCTGACACATTTGGATTCAAAAATTATGTGTTTGATAGAGGGATCATTTCCCGAACAAAAGACGCGCATTGCATGAAAATAAACCCTTTGAGGGTTATGAGAGTGTTAAACGCAAGACTGTAGAGCAATGATCAAGAAATGGGCTTGGAACGACCGCGCGGGCTAATTTGGAACATGGCTATTGTCACGCGAAATATAGCAAAAGATTAAGGTAAATCTTTAGTTTTTTTTGTGGCCGAATTTAAAGCCAGCCCTACAAGAGAAATTTTGGAAGTAATTAAGATTCTGAGGCAAGGTGTAACGAATCTGTACTTGAGTAGTCAACAATAATAATACTGATCATAATACAGTAACCAATATGTGTGGTTGCGGGGGTAATATCCAGACCGTCTTAACAGGTAGGGTTTGGCGGAATCGGCATGGTTTCGCCTGTAATGAGAGCAGTCTCTCTGAAGACCATGTTTCGGAGCGGTAGGTAAGTTTTGGTGATGAAGTTATCCTTTTTTGCATGAAGGCAGCGGAGAATTTCCATCGATGGATGTTGAAATTCAGAGATAAGCGTGCATTGAGAGATAGAAGACGAGGAGTTTCTGCAAAACTTATGTCAGTAAGAGTATATTTAATTTCAGACAGGGCTTTCCAACCTTTTGCAGCATCGCTTTCATTCCTATCAAAGCTTTAAACTGTTTCTCTGAGGACGATTAAGAAATGGTAATAACATGTGTGGTTTAAGATTAACCATAACATTATCATCGACTACGTTGTTGGTCGTTTACCTTTAGGCCCTTCACTTGTCTGTCCTTCGGAACGCATACCACCTTCTCTCTCCAGAAGTGGCAAGTTGTATCGAAATTATTTCCTCATCTCTTACCATACATGTTCAATGCCAAATCTTGGCCCTTAATCAGCTGAGGCACATCCTCGACATCCACAGCTTACACATTCAATCGCCTGATCTTCCTTCAACTGAGCTTTTGGTACACGACATATACACGTGGAGTTAAAATTGGTTTCTTTAGTTTGTATGCACTTTAAGCAGCAGAGCTAGAAGAATCGTTAGAAAGTTAACCATCTTTAAAATTCGGAAGTCGATACTTTCTCATAACCCGTCTTCTTCCACTTGGCAATCAACATCTTATCTGCATATCCATTTTTAAGTAACCAATCATACAATTCCTTGCTAATGGCTTCTTTTTTGTAGTAAAGTTCGTACACATATCGAGTGCGTTGATGACTTATTTGGAAAATAGGCCAATGTACTTGGTGCCTGGGAACGTTGACTGTTGACGAATTCTCAGCATCCTTCATCTTATTGCTGAATATAAGCAAATCATCCTCAATGTCAGAATAGCCTGAAGGGGGTGCTTTGCGCTTTAAGGAAGTGCGTATAGCTGGCATTCTAAATCGAATAAACCGAAAATCTGTCTGAGCATTTGGCATGTATCTAACATCGGGATCCGGAGGGGTCATCAAGGTCCGACGTCTACAAGTATTGTGTCACGTGATAAAACTTGCTGAGTTAATTATGGTATACCAAAATCTTAAATCGCTGTTTATCGCCGGCCTAAACAACGAAGTTTACGATATGGTCATAAATCCGGCTCTACTTGCGCAGAGATCGCGGCAGTGTAAGCCAACATAAAATTTAGCCTACAGCGAGAGCTGATGAAATATAGCGGTCAGTTGGGCCGACGCCCGCAACAGGGTGATTAAAAACTATCGAGATTGGATTCGTGCTGTAAGTTCAACAGTACCCCTAAGAGCTATCATTTATGGATACTTTATTAAACAATAAATTAGTGACATTGTGTAATTCTTACTTGGAAACATGCTTACTTCAGTGCTAGGCACCAGAGATACAAACTATGTACTCTCTTAACGTTTCAGTACCCAAAATACGGACAAAGATTCGGCAAGAATTCGAACGGCATCGTTTCATCAATCAAATTGATACCATAGATGTACTGCTGACAAAGAGCTACTCGGAATTTCAGGTGCGTAAGGTCGAAATTCGATGAGATATTTCAAAATCTTGTGATGATTTTGAATAGTTATGAACAATGTAAAATAACTTAGAAACTTACGTTTTATCGACATGTTTACAGGAAACAGTTAATTACTGGAAACAACTACCTCACATCTTGAAATATTTCCGAGCAGATGAAGAACCGAATGTCAAGCATCCCAAGAACTTTATGGAAGCTTTTCTCGAGGTAAACACATACCGATTCAAAAGCGGAAGTGGAACTAACAATTGCGCCTAGGGACGAAACTGAGGCATTGATCGAATCTTATTTGTACATTTATCAACTGTTCGTGTCGAAAGTTATACAAACCTATTCTACATTAAATAGGGAGTAATGTCTCCTACACTCATTGCTCCATTCTGTCTGCAAAATCTTGCCGAGCTTTCATGAAATTTTCAGCAACAATATCGCATAAATCCATCAAATCGTCGAAACCTTTCTCAAGCGCTTCGATCGCGGTTGTACCCTCTTTAGTTCGTTACTAATTTTCAGCCGAAGAATACTTCGATTCCACTCACCATAAGTCTGTATGCGAACATTCATTATAGGCTCAGAAGGATGAGGAATTGAATATCCACAAAATTCAACATCAGGACTAAAAAATTGGGAGAAGTTAACGTGTTATTCTCAATGAAAAAATCGTAGACTTAACATGAATGTAAGATCAGAACAATGGAGCTGACAAACTTCTTCATGATTATGTACCGTAATGCATTGCCTAACGTGTGGTCTTCATTTTTAAATTGAAAAGATGCCGCTGTCTCAGTCGATCCCGCATACTGGCTTTAGTATTAGCGAAACCAAAACGGCCGACGAGACTGCAGGCCCATAGACTTACGATGCTAATGCGCTGTTCCATTGGCTGATATATTTCTGGTTCTGACTTCAGGTCATCTTGTCCCGTCATAGGCACATCCTCTGAGACGGGAAATGGGGCTCCAACAGATCCTCGATGGGCCATCAATGATTAGATTTCGTAATATCTGATACACCGAACTTCGGAACCAATTTCTAGCAATTTCTAGATTTAGATTGACAAGTGCTATCGCGCAAGCACACTAGGCTAGATTGAAGTCTGTTTCATGAGAAGCGTGAATAACACTGAAGCGGCAAGTTGATGATTCGAGGAACGTTGTTCGTAGTCCCCTGCTAGATTTGAGACCGAAATTTGATTGCTACTAATACTGTTGCTTATCAAGGAGTTCGTTTACAGTAGACTCAGTAAAGTCACAGTAGGTCCTGTCTAAAATATTGTTAGTATTTATAAAAGTTTTCGCTTTTATTTCTAAGGAATTTCAAATTCAGTCACACATTTTGCTATTCTGATAACAAAATCAAGGGTTACCAGGGTACTCCCATCTACAACACATGGATTATGCTTTTATTGTCCTAGCAATGTCGCGAAGCATACAGTCGAACCCCTATTAATACGATGCACGTTGTACCGATATTTTTCCTGGCACGAATTAATTTTACATTCGGTGTTACCACCCTAAAGATTGTTAGTTTGCATAAGCGACAGGCATTAAAGTGGATTTTCTTGAAAATCTTTAGCTTGTTAGGAAATGATCATGCCTCTTTACCGAGACATCCTAGAAACACTTTACCGCATCAGGCACAATATGCCTTGCAAAAGCTCTATAGATAAGAAACTTTTCTTGGCACCTAAATTTTGTTAAACCTTCTGTTAAAAATGTTGTCATTACTTCTAATCTACGACTAAACAGAGCTACCGTACATTAAAAAATAGGATAGAGTTAATAGTTAAAAATACATGAATACGAAGTAGGACCTCCTTCTGCTTCCAAAATAGCCTGACACCTTGCAGGCATGCTAGCCACAAGTCGACCGAGTTCGTCGGATGAGATTGAGTCCTAGGCTTCTCTCATGGCTCTTTTTAGCATCTGCTGAAATGTTTGCCTTCGATTATCAAACTCCGGATATCGAGCTTGAAAGTAATCCTTCATCAATTTCCATACAGACTCGACTGGGTTTATGTCGGGAGAGAAGGGAGGCGACACAACGGGTTCTACTCCAGTTTGGAGTAAAGCTTCCATGGCATTTCGTGCAGGATGGCAGGAAGCACCATCTTGCATCAGTAAAAGTGATAGATTAGCTTCTCATGCCGTTATTAGCCTTGGTAAAATCCACTGGCAGTAGGTCTCCAAGTTCAAATTCCCCCCAACTTTTTTCCCCAACTAGATCACTATTTTTTGGTTCCCATGGAAAGATCCCCAATACATCAGTAATTTCTTCGAACAAAATTAGGAGATAAGCACATTTTGTCAGACTTCTCACCAGTCTAGAATTTGTTCGTGGAAACCCCAAATTATCAGTGAGCGAACTGATCTTTCTGGTGACCCACAAACGCGTGTGCTGACCGCCAGTAATCCAAGATTCGTCGATCCATAGGACTTGATTCCACTGCTTAATAGTCCAACTTAGATGAGACCGATTGAAAAGTAACTATCGCCTTTTATTTTCTTCGCTGAACGGGGGCTTATTCTGGTAGACACAACGCTCTTATCTAATTCTTTCTAGAGCATTCTGGATAGCTTTCTCAACGACGTTCCAGTGAGAAAACTGCGCCGTTGCAAGTTCCAAGTAGGTTATAAACCGACCGACTCATGAAAAGCAAACAAAATTTTCAAGCTCAACGGCTTGAACCTCACTCAGGACTGAAGGTCGACCGGAACTTCTGGCTTCTGAAGGATAACCACGTTCGCTTGCGTATTGAACTTGTCTCTAACTTAGCCCCAATTCATGGGTGTTGTCAGGATATGAAAGCCCATGCCTTCAAAGTGTCTGGATTGCAACCCGTTTATCCCGATTAAGGTTTTGGGGACGAGGTCTCTTCGAAGACTGATGGGTGTAAGAATTTGTTTCGATTTTTCAGTGACAGGCTCTGATTTGGAGTTAGAGGTGTGAAAGGTATGGATTAGATATTCGTGGCTGCAAAGATTGGAAGATAATACATAAATTGATTTCGATAATGTGATTGAAAGCTCAGGAGATGGGTTGAAAAGGCGCCAAGTTTGTGATTTACACTGAAGCTGCTAGCCCTTTTTGGAATGATGAGAGGAAAAATTTAAGGATAAGGCCTGTAATTTCATGAATTTAAGGTTTAACAATCTTTAGGGTTTTTTTTATTTTTTTTTAAATCATTTTTGCGTATGCAGCCTGAGGCTATGACGCGAATGATTACGGAAGATATGTATGTGACGCAGAATAACTCTGTTTGACGTTTGGAACACTCATACTCAGATTTCATTTGCAGATACCACTACGAGAATAACGCCTTACGACATGTACCCTCTTCCGTGAATGCCCACCACAGGGAAAAGCGAGAAAAACCTGTGGCTATCTGAGCATGCTTTCGTCATTCTACGAATACAGTATCACCGCGAGAGAAGTGTTGTGCGGGTCTCGCTGGATTTGAACCAGCTTTCTCCTGTCTCAAGTGGGGCATGTGTCCAAGCTACCCAGACTCTACTTGGGAGAACGGCCCGGACGGTGTACCACTGCACCATCCAACCCTAATTTTCGGGATACACAGACATTGTAACCATAACTCATTCAGCCAACGCCATCTAACTCCAGCTCCAAACATTTTCGTATTTCTTGCTGTGCATTGGTCTGATCTATTGATTAGTCTGGAAATAGCACGGATCTCGAGACCAGCGACTTTATGGCGATACGAAGACCAAGTATGTTACGTAATATCGTTAGCGCGCTAAGCATAGACATTTTAACTTTAATTATCTTCGTCATCATCACGTATCCGGAACTTCACAGTGGCCGACCATCCCGCTACGTACATCGTGACCTAATTAGTGCATTGTCCCCCTACACATTCGCCGGCTAGGCTTAATCACGATCACCGCTCTCATGAGTAGGTGTTGCTTATCTAGACAGTTCGAGTGCTGAGACTGCATAACAGTTCATCTCGGACGCGGAAGCACAGCGACACTGTTAATCGGTAGGAAAGTCCATGCCTGAATATACAGAGCTTTGTGCATGGACAAGAATCATGACATGATTGTATGTAATATGAACAAATTAGACACACTCTCTGCTAAAACAACTATACACTCCATTAGTCCGGTGCTAGATGGCAAGTTTGTTTGTTTGTTTGTAGTGGTGTTTATTCGTGTTATGTAGAGTCAGAGACTATTATAACACTAGGGCTCCTCTGACCCAGGCCACTCCTTTTAAAGTGCTCCTATCCCCTTTTACCTGGAAACTAAGATCATTGAAACATTGACCCATGACGGGTAGCCATTTAGCTTAGTAATTACCCGTAGAATTCAACATCTTTTCTACGGAACCTTCTGCTCAAAAAAACTGAAAAAGAGCAGCCATGGAAACCGGTACGCGGGAAAAAGTCTCAAAAAACCTGCAACTCCAGCCAGGCGAGGCCTAGACACCAGAGCCACACGGGGTGCGTATCCCCATCTGTATCTCCCTAATATCCCATAGTCCAGATATCCTCCTTATTCCAACACCACCAGCGCTCAGGTGGCGGTGCTCTTTCCTCGGGAGACAGTATAATGCCAGAATATCTGTAAACAGTGAGAATTCATCTTGGTTAAAAGAGTCAGCTTAGTCTAATCCATCACCACCATAACGGGAGCTTGGTACGCCCCGGAGACTCATTTGGGTGACTTTTCCTCCGTGACCAAGTAATGCGTGTTTCTGTTGGCTCTGAAGATAAACTCCAGGTTCGTAGGGGACACCACGTACAGGTAGAAACGCCGTCTTCGTCTCCCCTAGATGGAAAGTATACTGAGATACAGCCTTCAGTCTTAGTGATTTAAACAAGAAGCTGGAACTTTTAGTATCGTCTGAGAGAGCTGATAATCCACATATCACTGTTATTACAAATAAAACTATTGTTTAGGCAAAGATTAAAGAGTATAACAGGCCAAACCCAGCTCATGTTTCAAGGGCCATAGAGAAGCATAAATCTTGTAGATTTGTTTGATGTTTTACAAAATAGCGTTAGCCCCTTTTTCGTAGCGAGGACACCTTGGTCCGTGAATTCACACGGCAGTCTGCGGGATCCATAGTAAGTTCTTATGGTAGAATCGGGAAGTTCGGGAAATCTTATTTACACTGGCTCATCTCGGATGAATCCAACAAAGATAGTAATGGCGGTATCAACGCGTTCGATACAAGGCTTATTCTCTAAATTCTCCTAGGGCTGCTTACCCGGGTAAAATCTAGTAGGCTGTAAGACTCCATCTAATACATTGACAACATTTTCTGGGCATTTGCTATGTAGAAGCTTGAGCGGAGTATATGCTCCCTCGTTTAGTGATACAGAAACTAAAGGTAAAATTCGTGTGTTTTCTTTAAAAGATTGTGGTAGTACTGATGTCTGTCTTTTTTCTAGAGGTCCTGTGAACTTTTGGACAGCTTACATCTAGAAAATGTTAGGCTAAACCAAATTGATATAAATGATATATACCCCATAAGATACGGATATCATCCTGTTATTCATTGACAGGGTTGACTCATTCAGAGGTAATGTTACGGAATCGATGTTTGCTGTATTTTCTTCTTTTGATAGCAGTGGATCGGTTCCATTTTCAGTGACCCAGGGGTGAGTCTGCAAATATTAGCACCTGTTCGAAATTTGAAATTTTGATTACTCTTAATTCCTCTATTTTTATCCTTTTGTATGGATCTTTTGCTAAGATTCTTCCCATCAAATTGTTGAAGTCATATTCATCCGTTGATCCAAGATTTGGATCATCATGCTTTATTGCTTCAAATAATTCCAATATCGACGCGCGCTCGAATGGGAGATGACCAAACTTAAAACAGTAAAGCGATACTCCGAGAGCCCAGATATCTATAGCCGTGCCTAAAACTTTACCATGATTTGTTACACAAAGCTCAGGTGGCAAGAACGCGGGGGACCCGACTGACTTTTCTGTCATCATGTCGGAGTTTTTCTCAAACATCTCTGAAGCTCCAAAATCTACAATCTTCAAGACGTTATCGTTGGTTAAAAGTAGGTTGTCCGGTTTGATGTCTCTGTGTAGAATTCCTTGGGCGTGTACTTCCATGGCTTAGTGAAATAGGTGAAGGAGAGAGTTGAGATGCCTACTATATTCTAGTCCCAAAATCAAATGCCGAAACCAAAGCCTACAAGTTTCGATAGGAAACGGAGGAGCTTTCTCTTCGAGTCCAATTTTCATGACTACGCCCTTATGGCATAACTCGAGAACCATGTATAAAGAGTCTTCGTTTGGATCATCTAGTACCTCGATTAGACGCACCACATTTGGATGGTTTAGTCTCTTCATTATTTCAATTTCTTCTTCAATGAAATGAAGAGAGCTTAGTTGATGCTCTTCCACCTTGTGGTTCTCGTGACTAGAGCCCCAATGAAAAGGAAATTTTATACCAGTCCCTGATATTTTTGGATAAGTTTTTTTGCGCTGATGAGGTGGACATTTAAGAATATTAAGCTGAGCTTTCTTTCTCAGTTTAGATTTAGAGAATTCTTTTATGGCCTGGATTGATCATCAGTATATTTGTCCCATCCCTTCCAAAATTAGGTTACATATTCGTTGCCATTTTGATCAATGGACCGGTGAACGGCACCGAAGCTTCCTCTCCCTATTTCTTCCTTGATGATGTACTGATTAATGTGGCATTCAACTTTACCATTCTTTATATTGTGTATAGACCTGCTCCTTGCATTCAACCTTACTCTTACTCCAGAAGAGCTTTGAATTGAATTGGGTTTCCTCTGCAGATACTTGGATGACGATGATGAACTAATATCATTACTTCCAAACTTACTTAATTCCCTTGTCACTCAGAGATGCGGATGGACGGCTTACGCAAGTCGTGATGGACCAGGACAGACGCTGTGCTCGATATTATCAGAAACCTCCTGCATTATTCCTGGCCCAAAATTTGTTAGAAGACATAATTCTGGGCTAAAGTTCCAACGTAATTGGAAAATCTGTTACCTTGCGTAGCCATTCTCAGCTTAAGAGAACATAAACATAAGAGCAACTTGATGATTGACCACGCTGGAGTTCGATATTGAAATCAGCTCTTGATGAGCTAGAGATCTGCATGGGTCTCAGCTAAACTATTCTGAGACCAATTAGTGCCAAATTTTTTAAAGTTTCATCTACAGTTGTCCCTCTCTAACTCGATAGTGGATCCCGGTATAAGTGTTGAAAATATTCATTGTAACTTGGACTTTTATATTTGCAACACTTACCCTTAAAGGTCATTTTGGGTGCAGGGGTAAGTATTGCAAATGTAAATGGTTGAATTTCTATGAATATTTTCAACACTTATACCGGGACCCACTATCGAGTTAGAGAGTGACGACTGTATTCGTACGTTAGCCGAGCCCACAGACAGTATTTCTCGGTTGTTCGATAAAAATACATGGGGCTTAACCTAAATGAATTGTTTCTATACTGGCAAAACCTTGTCTTCCAAGCATGAAAAAATCCGATCAACCATTTGCGTGTACATCCAAGAACCCTACTACAAGGATAGGTCAAGCATATTTCGAACCCCGCTTCGCTCTGCTAGGAACTTTTCAATACTTCAGGCTTTGGCTAGAGAAATTCTGTGATGTCAATGTACATTTATATATACCATCGCTGAGGGGTAGATCTACGAGCACTTGTACAAGACTGTTGATAACACGCCTTACCTGCTGTGGTAATAAGAACAGGATTAACTCGGGAGTTCAGGCTATGAACTTCCAGTGCTATCAACTGATAGCAGAAGACCCTTGCCATAGTTCTCGCGTGGTCATATATGTGACAATGACGAAGGCACACTGGATAGCCGTGGGTGGCTGGAATACGTTCCTGCGGCAGACAAATACATGTGAGGGTTGAAGGGCCATAAGGCGCCTGACTTCGGGTTATGTCTTCACATGATATCTGGGTGTGAGTGTCCCTCAAATCAAGTTGAGTCATCGCTCCATATACCGTACCAATATCATTCGTGTCACAGCTTCAAGGCTGCATATAGAAGAATGTGGAGCTCGTATTTACATACTCTATTGCAGGGGTAAATTGTGAAGGAGACCCCTGAATGCCAAGATCTGACAGGGATTATACAATATGCAATTGGCTGCAATATTTTGACCATACCAAATCCGACAATAGCTGAACCTTATTTCTATGGGAAATTTTGCGTGATAAAAGAAGTGTAGGAGATCCCTGTAACTCGTTGAAATGATGATATTCTATTCAAAAGTGCTAGCTTTTATCAAGTATTAAATACATTTTTACCAATAATTAAGCATCATTAATAAGGAATCGAACCTCCTCTTGCTCTGATGACTGCCTGGCACCTTTCTGGCATGCTCTCTACAAGCGTAGCCAGTTGCTCCTGAGAAATTGACTCCCATGCCTCTAGGACTGCATTACGGAGCACTTCCTCAGATGGATTACCAGAATCAAATTCTGGGTGGTGCTCTTCAATATGGGATTTCATCATATCCCACACTGACTCAATTGGATTCAGGTCTGGGGAATATGACGGCCAAACTATGAAATCTACCCCCCCTTGATGACAGCTCTCTTTTCGTACGTTGAGCAGAATGGGCAGGAGCACCATCCTGCATAAAGAGAAGAGGGCCGTGAGAGTCAATTGGTTGTGTTGCCGCGTGGATTAAAGGAACAATCCTCTGGCAGTAACTCTCCGCTTTTATAGTCCCCCAATCCCTACTCCAGAAGAGGGCAGGGCCCTTCTGGTTCCCATAAAAGGAGCCCCAGAACATCCAACCACGATTTCGAGGACCTTTTCGAACCAGGCAAGTGTGATAATATGTCTCCTCGGGCTAAAAAATTAGATTAATGCAGTTGATACATGGCTGAGATCTGGACTCACCTTCCTCGAAACCCATACTCTTGTGTGACGTTCACCAGTGACCCAAGTCTCATCAGACCAAAGAATTTGGGACCACTGTTCAGGTGTCCAAGAAGAGTGTTCTTCCGCCCACTCTAATCTTTTCCTCATATGTTCAGGCGTTAGAGTAGGCTTCGCTTGAGCAATGCAACGCTTGAACCCTCTTCTCTCAAGAGCACTTTTGATTGCGATTTGGCCACAATTCCAGTGGGAAAACTTAGCAGCAAGCTCCAGGTGGCTCATCTGGCGGGCCTCACTTGAAGACGTGACAAACTCTTCAAGCTCAACTTCCTGCTGAGCGTTCAAGGCATGGGGTCGGCCATTTCGCTTTTTGGGCGTCAGACATTGCCTTGCAAGGGCATATTGTACCCTTCTTTCGGTGATACCGAGTTGATTACCGATGGCGAGATGAGTAAAACCAAGGCCACGTAACGTGTATATCTGGACTCGCTGATCCCTAGAAAGCTGGCTCCGTGATCATGGAGTAGTGGGAGATGCTGGGGTGCTCATTTTTCTTCGCAGTTTATCGTGAGGATGTAGGTTATTCGATATGTAGTGTCAACCGATTTAGTGTGGTACGAGGATGCTGTGCAACTATCGAACATGAGAGAGAAGGTTCAAGGAAGAAGGAATGCCTCGGTTGCCTTATTGCGTTAGTCTAGCCATTTTTGTAGCGCTAAATTCGGAATATCAGGGATACCCCATGTAAATTACACAGAATGTGGGGCTACACTTCTTACCCCTGCAATAGAGTAGATAGCTTGGATATATGCCCCACTTGAGATAGGAGAACGCTGGTTCGAATCCAGCAAGACCCTTACACCACTTCTCGCGCGGTGATACTGTATTTGTGGGATGACGAAAGCATGCTCAGATAACCATGGGTTTTTTTCGCTTTTCCCTGTGGTGGGTATTCACGGAAGAGGGTACATATCGTAAGGCTTTATGTAGCACAAAGCGACATACGTGTTGTGCCAAGTCCATGTACTAATTGAGATGAGTAGTATAAATTGGACTAGTTGTTGAAATAAAAGCGGTACATGACTGCATCTAGTCTAGCTCTTTATTGTAATGGGGGGTCAAATGTAAGCTTAGCTCTGGTGTGGGGTTATTGAAAGAGCGCGTAGTTTTAGTCTGGCCAGGGGAAAGATGACAAATATGATAGTTACATGTTAGACAGAATCCTGTATATATAGCTGGCGAGGTGTAAGTAGCTTGGGGGCCACCTTGGTGAAAAGAGGTCAAATAAACTATCTACAACGAGACACAGCGATGCCAATGAGTTGAACTCCCCACTTCTTCCCCCAACCCGAGACCTTACCCTGCTACATATTTGGTGACCTACTATTGGGTGCAACTGTTGACTTCGGTTCAACAACAACTTTGGAAGGGTTGTGAGATAGAAGGAGGTTTTGGTAAACTATAGTATGGTGAGCGATAAGATGATACGGCTGCGAGCAGGACGAAAATTTGATAATTTGATAACTACCAGTTCTAGGATCAGTACGATTGCTATTTTCATACCTAGGACAACAACTTTTAAACACGATTTTAGGACGACCCAGAGAAAGCACAAATTGGGCAGTTTTGAGGAAGATGGCAAAATTCGACGCAGTCGGGGATCCCCGAGCAAAAAGAACTTCCACGCTGAAAAACGTCTAGATTTCAGCTTTGGGCCCTGCAAGACACCGACCTCAGAACCAACTTGCTCAGTGGAATTGAACAAGCATGCTCAAATAGTTCCGGGAGCCCGGGCACACCATTTAAGTTTGACCTCCACCCCTGACTGTTTGGCATCTTCTCTAGAGGCCGATATTTTTTCCACATTAGGGAAAGTAACACTTGCAAGTGTGATGCTTTTGATGAGTGTAATCTTGCTTACCACCTTGATTCTTCTGTGCATTCTATTGTCAGCGGCTAGGTATGCAGACGAGTCGTGCAATTTCCTTGTACAGTTAGGAAAGCTACTGATCATCGCCCCAACGTATTCCCTCATGGAACACTTGTCGGACAAGGCTCATAACAATTCGGGCAATCAGCACCAAGATTCAACTCTTCCTTTAAGTCGACAACCTCATTGCTTAGAATCCCCACAATACTCGACTTCATTTTCATCTTCCAAAACTTCTTCAGGTCATGTTATTTCAGTCAAATCGTCTGCTACACAAACAATGGCACTGAACAAAACAAATGTAGATGACCGCGAACAAGTCTCTCCGACAACTCCAAATATTCCACTTAGCTCGAAAACCGATGACAAAGGATCTATTTCTGGCACTCGCGGTAAATCAGTTGAAGTAGCTGCCGTAAACTTTGGCGACTACCGAGACCAACAACACCTTAACTCAGATAGTGAGATCGAAGCACGTCCCCCCGCTACTTCAAATAGGACTCGCCACAAACCCATGATTGTATACCAGGGACCAACTAATGAATACGACAATGGGGCACCGGAATTTAATGGTTCGAACATCACCGACTTCCTTGCTTGATGGGATAGACACGCTCGTAAGATTGGCCTCGCAAGTGAGGAGAAAAAACTAGAGATGTTGTGGTATTGCGGGGAAACTCAACGTGAAATAATTGAGAGCTTACCTGAGTTCCTGGCCTCCGGAATTGATTTCAACGAAGCGAGACTGTACAAGTCCCTAAAAGATTTTTTCAAAGCCGGCGATAGGAAACAGCGTCAGATGACGATGGGTTTCCTGCGTGCTCTGTCAAGCAATGGGACACCTACTGGGCTTAGGTCTTGTCTCATGACCTTCCATAGGATTTCTGGAAACTTGCTACAAACGGGTGTGATAGGCTCAAATCTAGAACGAGCCCAACTTTTTCTCCGCGGACTTGATCAAAGATCATTCGACAAGATAACGCGACTTCACGAAGTTTCCCAAGATGACCCGTCAACTTTCGATTATAAGAAATTCCATGAGACGGCAACAGACCTTTACAAGAAGGCGATGATCCGCGAGGAAAATGAGGAAATGTGGAAAGATTTTTGAGATGGTCGGATTAGTACTTCTTCCTCGGTGTCGAAAGTTCAAAAGGACGCGAACGAACTACTGTCCGCGATAAGGGACCCGACGAAAGAAGGGCCTTCAGACGGACCCAAAGCTCCGGTGCACCGTGAGAAAAACTCGTCGATACTTAATGACGAGCAGTTCGTGACGTATTTCGACAAGCTGGCTATTTCTATGGCCAAGGTTCAGGAACAGAAACTGGCGATGGGGGGATCATTAGATAGGCATGGAGGATATCCAACAGCGAATCCGAATGTACGAAACTCGAACTGGACACCTTATCGAGGGCAAAATCCTGGAAACCCCATTGTCAACGCGTTGGAAGCATCTCAGCAATCCTTAGCTCCAGGCGATGATAACCATACAGTTAGATGCTACTATTGTTACGACAAATATCCAGAGATTTATGGGCCCCATGTACACAAGAACCAATGCGGATGGATGATGGCGGACTTGGATGCGTGCTTGATCCATCTAGGAAGTGACGGAAAAATTTGTCAAGGGCCAGCAGGATCTTCAAATTATTGGGTCCGGTTCTATCCAGGGAAATCTTGGGGTGAACAAATACAAGACTTAGTAAAGAGTCCGCAATGGAACCAATCGAAGGGATCAAACTTTGGTGGTTTGTCCTCAGTACCTACAGCTCAGCGAATTCGACCCCCAATCTACCATTTGCAACCTCAAGCAACGGCTCAGACGGGTACAAATCCTTTAATTGAATCGACAGCGAAACAGCCGGCACATATCTCTCAAACGACTCCTACACTCGTAGTTAGCGCAGCTTTGGTAGCTCGCCTAGACACTCTGCCGTCAACCGCGGATTCGGAATTGTTAAGTGACAGTGAGACTTCTGCAAATAATTTATTTGCTGGGTGTTATGCGCTTAAGGCAAACAAGGTCAGTAAGCCGCCACGTACTGGGACGGGAGAACGGACTCGTCGCAGCCTTCGAAAAAAAATAGAACAAGATGAGCAGGCTGCGACAACCAAATTCCCAAAAGAAGTTATTTATCATCCAACGTTAGATAACACGGAGGCTATGCACGTCAGCGACGTCGAAATGAGGTCGGCGGGGCCGGCTGTGGATCAGAAATCCTTAAAGAAACCTCGAAGGACAAAATTTCGTTCAAATGATGATCTTTCAAAGGATTTGGCTTCGATCCTTCACAAGCCTACCTCTGTTCCTCGCACTGCGGTGAGAAAGTGCACCAAATTAGCTGAGATTTTGGCAGTTAAGTACAATGCTGCCGATATTCTGCTTCAGAAAATGCATAAGGGTAAAGTCGAAATGACATGGGCAGAATTATTAGCTGTTTCAGAGAGTTTCCAGAAAATACTGTCAAGAGGGGTACCTAAGGAGGAGATTGAAAAGCTCATGCCAGACCAGGAGCTCCCTACGGTAAACCTGTGTGCTGCGGGCACGACCCATGGGAATTCTAATGCCCTAAGCAATCTCCAGGCCCGCCAGGACCCTTACGTCAGCAGGGTGAAGGTTGAAGATAGGGTTCAGAAGAAATTGATCGCATATGCTCCTGAGACAAGAATTCAGATCAACGACTACCCTCGACAGTATACTGCCCTTCTGGATACAGCTGCGGAGGTGAATGTCATATCGAGAAAAATTGCAGAGGCTTGCCAACTTCCCATACTGACTCCTTGCCCTTTCTACGTCAACGTCGTAGGCGGACAATCAGTAAAGTTCTATGGAATTGTGGCAGACGTGGATGTCCTTATCGGAAATGTACATGTTACATGCTCGTTTTTCGTTCTTGACTGCCCATTGCAGAAAAAGATATTGTTAGGGAATCAATTTTTTTGGGCTGGAAAAATTCGTCTGGATTATACGACTAGCGGTAATCAAATTGCGGCTATTACATGCAACCGAACCGGCAGGGTCTCGCGTATTAGTGTCGGCTACACCGACTTGACATATTCTGATACCAAAGATGAAGAAGATGGATGGTCATCTGACATTTCGGGAAACTAATCGCCGGCGTTGTTAGCGGGTACGACGCTGGCATAATCCCTATTCAAAAACCTGCTTTTGTTGTGAATCAGATTTCGGCCCTGGCTGAGAAGGACATGAATCCCGACGAAATAGAGCTTACAAACACGAAGAGTATCAACATCGCGGCCTTGAAGTTCCCTACAATATGTATGTCAACTAATCTCAACTTCGGCAGTGATATTCAGAATCCTTATTACGGAAGACATCGGTCATTAGCTGGAAGACAACGAGGTAAAGTTCTTGGAATACATGCCGCCTATAAGCCAAAAGCTAGGAAAGTAAAACCAGTTGATTCTGACCAATCCGATGGATCTATGCCTGGAGGCTTCCACAATTGGTATGAACGTTCAAGAGCTCGTGATACCCCACAAGAACATACCGGTGCTTTCAAGCAGTACTTACTTCCGCGAATCGCTAATTTTGAAAGAGGTGGGCGGTTAACCAAAGAACGCATTAAGGTTTTAGACATTGGGAAAGATATTTCGCCACAGGAACGTGCTTTCCTACTCGAAGTCCTCATCAACCGAGAGGGAGCTATAGCATGCGACTGGACTGAGTGTGGCGTGATACATAGCGATGTGGAACCCCCAGTTATCATCAAAACACGGCCGCACAAAGCATGGCAGCGTCGAACCATTAAGATACCAGCTGCATTACAACCAGTTGCATGTCAAATGTGGCGAGAACGGAAAACCAAGGGGGCATTAGAGGACTGTTCTGGGCCCTACAGGAACCCGTGGTTTTTGGTCGGTAAGACAAAACCGGGAGCCTATCGACTAATTTGCTGTTGTACGTCCCTAAATGGCCATACTATTCGCGATGCATTTCTCCCGCCATCCGTCGATGAGTTTTCAGAAATTTTCTCTGGCTGTGCGGTTGCGTCTTTGGTAGATCTCTTTTCCGGATATGATCAAGTTGTCCTTGACGAAAAATGTTGAGACATGACACCTTTTATGACCCCTGAAGGCCTCTTACGATGCACTCGTTTGCCTCAGGGTGCCACTAATTCAGTCGGTCAGTTCTGTAGGGTCATGCAAAAAATTATAGGTCCTTTAGAACCCAACGTGGCATGCGCCTTCTTAGATGACATTGGTGTTCGGGGTCCGGAGACTCATTACGATAACGAGGAGGTTTTACCAGGAATCCGGAAATATATTTTCGAACACCTCATCAACCTTGACAGGACTTTGGAAAGGCTTGAACGAGCAGGGGCATCTATTGGACTGAAATCACAATTTTGTAAATCGGGACTCAATGTCGTAGGATTTGTAACTGACTCTGATGGAAGGCATCCCGATACCCGAAAAGTTAGAAAAATTCTCAATTGGAAAGATTGCACGGACCCCAAAGAAGCCCGTAGCTTCCTCGGTATTGTTGTATATTACAGAATTTGGATCTACGGGTTTTCTATACTCGCGGAACCAATTTACAGGCTCTTTAAAAAAGGTACTGTTTGGAAGTGGGGTGAAGAGCAACGGAACGCCATGAAGAAATTGAAGGCAGCAATTACTTCTGCACCCGCCTTGGTAAAGCTTTGTTATGATGATAACGCTGGATCCATTCTTCTGACTGTAGACGCTTCGCTACAGGGATGGGGAGCAGACTTAGGACAACTGGACTCCGAGGGGAAACAACACCCAGCACGCTTTGAAAGTGGATTGTGGACACCCGCCGAACAGAATTATGATGCTACAAAACGCGAGTGTAAAGAGATAGTTTATGCACTGAAAAAACTTCGCCACTGGGTCGTCGGAACCCACTTCATCCTTGAAACTGATGCGAATGTCTTAGTAGCGCAGATTAATAAGGGCTCAGTCAATCATCCTGGAGCACTTATCACTCGCTGGCTAGCTTGGATCAACATGTTTGACTTCGAAGTAAGACATATTCCTGGAAAAAGAAATCTTGTGGCCGACGCCCTATCTCGGCGACCTATTACTTCCTCAGACATCGACGAGAACGACAATAAAAGCGACATCGATGAGTGGATTCTTGGCGAACTTAATGCCCTATCCATTTCTCCTGTTACATTTGAGACTGACTCAGGCTCTTCAGACAGGCAACCGGATCCTAACTCAATACTGCACGGCGAATATTCGCTTGATTCACAACTTATAGCCAAGTTTCTCACTACGCTCAAAAGACCTTGTCCAATGAGCACTGAGGCTTTTAGAAGCTTCAAGAAACGAGCTTTAAACTTTGCAGTTCGTGATGGCCACTTGTGGCGGAAATGCTCCAAGGCGTTACCTCCTCGACGGGTCGTGGATTCTACTACAGAACGTGTTGAGATATTGAAAGCCGCGCACGATGAACTTGGTCACAAAGGCAGGGAAAGTACTTACAACCATGTTCTACGAAACTTTTGGTGGGAAAGGTGCTATACTGATTGCAGGAGATTCGTGGCCAGTTGCATTGAATGTCAGACTCGCAATGGCGCTAATTGTGAGGAGGCACTTTACCCAACCTTCACTGGAACACTTTTCACCAAACTGGCAATCGATATTACTTTCATGCCGAAGACAAAATCTGGCCTCAAATACTTAGTGCTTGCGAGGTGCGATCTTTCTAATTGGGTTGAAGGTAGAGCACTACAGGCGCCAACGGCTGCAGCTGTTGCAAAGTTCATCTGGGAGGAAGTAATCACTCGCCATGGACTATTTGGCAGGCTTATGGTAGATGGTGGACCAGAATTCATGGGGGACGTCGTAAAGCTACTACGAAAATACGATGTCAATCGTGTTCAAATCTCCGCTTATAACAAACGCGCCAATGGAATGGTGGAGAGGGGACATAGGCCCATTATCCAGGCTTTAGCTCGAATGTGTGACAATAGTGGATACGATTGGCATCGGCACCTCCATGCGGTGCTTTTTGCAGATCGTATAACAGTGCATGGCCCAACTGGACGTACACCATTTTCGCTAGTTTACGGACGAGAAGCGATATTACCACTGGAAAGTAGGTTTATATCTTGGAGGGTTCTTGATTGGGCTAGCGTTAACTCACGGGAGGAGTTATTAGCGTTACAAGCGAGACAGCTTGAGCTCCGGGATGAAGATTTAGATGAGGCTGCCCTCCGCAAACATCGCCTACGACAAGAGAAAGCAGAAGCGTGGAACCAATCACACCGATTAAGACTTGACCCACTAGTTCAGGGTGATTTAGTTCTCAAGCATGATACAAAACGGCTGAACGATATGACATTGACGGAAAAGTTAGCACGCAAGTGGTTGGGTCCCTTTCGGATATCATCAGCCAACATCACCAAGGGTTATTATGTCATTGAAGAGCTTGACGGAACGCAATTGGCTGGACCAGTTGCATCAAATTGTCTTAAACTATTCGTCGACCGTGACGATTACTTATGCTCATCCCCTTCAAATTCCCTGGACGGCTCTTCTGACAACTCAACCGAAGTTTCCACTGGTTCTAACTCTTCTGAAAATTTCTCTGACGGGAGTTTATTCTTTCCATCAGATACCAATTGATCCTAGGATGAACAAAAAAAAAAAAAAAGTTGCCTGATTGTTTGTCTTCGTTTTGGTTTCTGACGACGGGGCGTCGCTCGAGCACAACCCTGTGTGCTCTTTCCAACGAAGGGGAAAAAAAAAAAAAAAAACACTGAAACCCTCGGAATGATATGGGCCACTGTAAATCCTACTCGCGTAATTAGCCGGCACAATAGATCAGTCTGCTGTAACAGATTATTCGCCCTGTGATTTTCCCCAGCAGTTGCACTGAAACAACCTGGCTTGTGCTCAATCGAAACTCAAGACAGTTTGTCGGCGAAAACTGGGTGGGGACGCCTGTAATGGGGGGTCGAAGGTAAGCTTAGCTCTGGTGTGGGGTTATTGAAAGAGCGCGTAGTTTTAGTCTGGCCAGGGGAAAGATGACAAATAAGATAGTTACATGTTAGACAGAATACTGTATATATAGCTGGCGAGGTGTAAGTAGCTTGGGGGCCACCTTGGTGAAAAGAGGTCAAATAAACTATCTACGACAACACACGGCGATGCCAATGAGTTGAACTCCCCACTTCTTCCCCCAACCCAAGCCCTTACCCTGCTACACTATACAAATGGAAACTTGCGCTATGAATCATAATCATGGAAGGATATTATGACTCATCTGCATGAACAATCTTCTGTTATCCGTGCACGGACGCACACTAATGTATATATAATGTTCTCTCTGTCATTATATAGTCAACAAGGATTATTATCTCTTTCTCTTTTTATCTTCAAGTTAACATCATTGTTGTCTCTCTGTGTTGTATCTTTTACAACAGGTTATGACCCCGGGTTTGGCGCAATAATTAACCTCCGGTATTTTTATTTAATAGACACAATCATGTCAACGCCGTCAACCACAACTCCAATTTGCATTGGGAATGTCCGGGCAAATCTGCCAATACTCACTGGTCAATCGAACTACCGTCGCTGGTACAACGCCTGGCTTGTGGTACTTCGTGGTGCAAAGTATTGGTCTGTGGTCAACGATGGACCTGGAAAGGAATGTCACCAGTCGGCTTTGAAGAATGATGAAAAGGAAGAAGACCTTCTCCATCGGATTGAGGAGTATGATGAAAGAAATGACATAGCTCATGCTGCCTTGCTCTCTGGGGTGTCCGAGGAACTCCAAGAGATTGTTGGTAGATGTGCGCTAGAACCAGAATCTGCGCGGGTCGCCATGCGAAGGTTAAAGTCAAAGTTTGACCACGAAACGACAACCTCTACCCTCCACCTCTTCAAAAATTTCATACAACTGAAGATGGATGAGGGTGAATCCGTTTCTGACCACATCTCCAGATTCGAAACCTCATTTGAACACCTTTATAGCAGATGTTGTATCTCCAGCCGCCCAGAAGCTGCCGCGCTCCGAGTCTTTCTCTCTGTGGAGGAAGTTAAGATTATGTGTCTCTTTCTCTCCTTCCCCCCCTCTTTTGAGAACTTGATTGATAACTTGTCAACAAAAGAGAATTTAAGATATGCTGATGTTAACAATTGGCTTCTTGACCTCTCTTCAAACAAGTCATCCACCTCGCCCTCAGCTGCCTCATCATCAAAGGCATACTTCACTCAAACTGCACCAGTAAAGCATGACAGGATCAAATCTTGTACATGGTGCAGGAAACATGGTGGTCGTCACAAAGGGCACTACCATACCGAGTGTCGGAAGCTGAAGGCACATCTCGATAGCCTTCCAGAAGTCAAACGTAAGGGGAAGGAAATTGTACCAAAGGATGAAAGAGCAAATACAGTCACCGAAACAACCTCGCCTGAAGACTCCTACGCCTCCAACTATGCAAAAGCTTTTGTCTCTGCTTTGTCCCAAATTTTCCTCTCTCACTGGAGACTAGATTCCGGAGCCTCGGCACACATAACATCCTGTAAGGAATTCTTCTCCTCCATGTCTAACCATGTAGGAAATGTTACTGGTGCTGCCAGCGTAGATTAACCTATCCATGGACGCGGGACCATACAAATGGATCTTCAGCTAAGCTCTGGAGAAGTTACTAAAGCTATTCTAGAAGACGTGTTGTACGTACCTGGCATGACTTGTGGGAATCTTATCTCCGAAAGTGTCTTAGTTCGGAAGGGATATGAAATTGTGTCGAAGGATGGAACCTGCCGTGTTTTTAAGAATGGGAAGGAATGCATGTTCAGCGTTCTAAATAGTTTTAATCAGTTTGTAGTTCAGGGAGTCCAATAAAAATCGTCTTTTGCCTCTTACTTAGAAGCTCATGAGTGCTTTGGCTACCCTGGTCAGAACGCTATACTACATTTGAAGCGAAAGTATCCCAGTCAAATCCCAAACAAACCAGAACAGTTCCACTGTCCTGCATGTGTCCTCTCCAAATCAACACACGAAGTAGGAAATTCAGGGGTAAAGCGAGCCGAAAATTCGTTTGATATTGTCCACTCTGATCTCTCTGGAAAGTTCTCAGTCGAATTACTTGGGAGAAAGCGATACTATATTTCATTCATTGACGATTTTACACAATATGCATGGATCTACTTTATTCGCAGTAAAGACGATACACATGATGCTATACGACAATTTGTCAAACAAATTCAAAACCAACATGGAATTACTATCAAGAAAGTTTTCTCAGATAACGGAGAAGAATACATTGACAGACGAGTTGAACAATTCTTCGGGAACCACGGTATTGATCATGAGTTTTCTCCACCCTATGAACATGAGTCCAACGGAGTGGCAGAACGCTTTAATCGGACGATCGTCACCAAAGCTCGGACTATGCTTCTTGATCTTCCCAAATTTCTCTGGGCAGAAGCAATAGCAACTGCTGTCTATCTCCATAACAGAACACCCCATCGGACGATTGATTACCAGTCTCCGATTGAGTTGATAAACGGCACACCAACATCAACACCAATGGTAAATCACCTCCACGCCTTCGGATGTAAGGTCTACGTTCACATCCCTGACGAGGCCAGATCAAGCGGATCCAAACTACAACCAAGAGCGTTGGAAGGTATATTTGTAGGATACACCGGTTCATCCCAAATTTTCCGGATTTATATGCCAAGCAAACGTGCAATCCAAATCACTCGACAAGTTCAATTCCCGAACACAAAGTCAGGGGAAGTACTAATCGAAGTCTCAGAGCCATTCAATCTTGAAACTACAACAATTCCACCTATAACTTCACCAGCTTTTACACACGAATCTCCTACCTCGGTTACAATTCCCAATCGCCCTCCTACACCTGTCTCACCGTATATTCCTGGAACTTCTGTTGAAACACCAAAGTTGCCACAGCCGCCTGTACCAGTCACCCCTCTTTAACCAGAATCTGACCCTGTCATCCCAGACTGGCAAAATTCCGAGAAATCACAAGCTCTAAGGCGAGGAGCCCAAGAACGACGACAAGCGGATCCTGGTCCAGGAATGGTGCCAAATTCCCAAAGGTACCAAGCACTTGCTGTCTCAATTGAACCAACAACGTACCACCAAGCAATCAAAAATGACGATTCAGATTTGTTGAGGATTGCAATTGATGAAGAAATGAATGCTCTACACCGTAACAAAACTTGGGATGTCGTGCCTAAACCCAAAGATCGAAATGTTGTCGGCAGTAAATGGGTTTTCAAGATCAAGCATAAGGCCGATGGATCAGTCGATTGTTACAAGGCTCGCCTTGTTGCCAAAGGGTTTTCTCAACATCCTGGCACGGATTACGACAATACCTATGCACCGGTCGCACGATACGACTCCTTGCGCCTTCTGCTTGCCTTATCTTCGCATAGGGGATGGACCCCAAGACAAATGGATGTTAAACCAGCATTTTTGTACGGAAAATTAGATCGGGAGATATATATGGAGATTCCCGACGGGTGCAAGGAATCTGGCAAATGTTATCTCCTGCGTAAGAGTATCTATGGGCTGAAGCAATCCCCTCTTGTCTGGTACGACACACTCAAGTCCGTCCTAAACAAAGAGGGATTCATTCAACAAATTTTGACCCATGCGTCTTCGTTGACTACGAGAAGCAGACCTATCTTGCTGTCTACGTAGACGACATTCTGATTTTTGGCCAGGATCCCAAGAAACTAGATAAGCTAGAAAATATTTTACATGCAAAATTCGAATGTACAGATCTAGGTACCGCTCACTATATTCTCGGAATCCAAGTCGACATCACAGAGCAAGGCATTTCGTTGAACCAGCAAACATATATCAACAAAGTCCTAGAAAGATTTGGAATGTCAAACTGTCATCCTGTTGGCACACCTCTTGACCCTAGTATACAGCTTCAAAAGGGGGTACTAGAGGGAGAAATCAACAATTCAACAATGTACAGTGACCAGCAAAACTGTTCGAATGTTTTGTAACTTTCGCTTGTAAGCCTCATAAAATTTTATCTGCTTGACTAATTCACAAAATTTTTACATTAATAAAAAATTCCAATTCTGTGGTTTCTTTTGATATAAATTAGATGATGTGAATCGAAAATTTGGTGGAGTAATCGCGATTGAAAGGGCGTTGGTCATTCGAACAGTTTTGCAGGGGGATGTGGGGAAAGTATAACTAGGCATCAGGAGCACTGTAGGTCTTCATGAAAGGTTGAGTTTGTAATCATTTACAGCACATAATCACTTTCTACTGTTTCTCGAATCTTTTTTTATCATGAGGCCTCTATCTCAATCAAAAATTGATGTCATTCTTCACCACCTTGACCATGGACTTTCCATCCGTTCAACAGCTCGAGAATGCAATGTCTCAGTTTCTACCGTTTCATGTATTCGCAAGAGACACCGTCCAGATCTTCAGGTGAACTTAGGAGGGCGACCTTGTTTGCTCAGCGAGCATGACACTCGTCATGCCGTCCGTACTATAACATTCGGTAAGGCCGATACCGCTGCCGAAGTTGCCCAAAACATCAGGGACATGAAAAATTGCTCTATCTCTGTTGATACAGTCCGATGGACCCTCAAAAAAGCAGGGTTAAAAGCTGTTGTGAAAAAGAAAAAGCCAAAACTAACAGCAAAGCAAAAGAAGGACCGTCTTGACTTTGCTATGGCCCATAAGTACTGGACTACAGATGATTGGAAGCGTGTAGTTTGGTCAGACGAGACGAAGATAAATCGCTTGCAGTCAGATGGAAGATCTTGGACCTGGAAAAGGCGAGAACGAGGGTTGATAGAGAGAGAGGTAGAGGAGACCCTCAAATTTGGTGGCGGTCATATTATGATCTGGGGCTGTATGCTGTGGGAGGGGACGGGAAACATGTGTAAGATTGATGGGTTGATAGACCAGCATCTATAAACTGAGATATTGGAGGAAGATCTCCTACAAACGCTGGTGGAATACGGTAAAACCCCCGAATCCGTTATCTTCATGCAGGACAATGATCCAAAGCATACCTCAAAGAAGGCCAGACAATTCCCCAGAGATCATTCTCTCGCCGTTCTCCCTTGGCCAGCAAACTCCCCTGATCTTAATCCCATCGAGCATCTCTGGAATTACATCAAGAAAAGACTCAAGGATTGCCCCCAACTGCCAAATGGGATCCTGGAGCTTTGGGACAGAGTTAAGGATGAATGGGCAAAGATTCCTGCAGAGGAATGTCAGAAGCTGATAGAGAGTCTTCCTAGGCGCATAGATGCAGTGATTAAGGCGAAAGGTGGGCATGTAAAGTACTAAATTACCGGTTCAAAAATTTCCCCATACCCCCCCTGCAAAACTGTTCGAATGACCAACGCCCTTTCAATCGCGATTACTCCACCAAATTTTCGATTCACATCATCTAATTTATATCAAAAGAAACCACAGAATTGGAATTTTTTATTAATGTAAAAATTTTGTGAATTAGTCAAGCAGATAAAATTTTATGAGGCTTACAAGCGAAAGTTACAAAACATTCGAACAGTTTTGCTGGTCACTGTATCAATCAATCATAGGATCTCTAATGTATGCCTGTATCGGTACACGACCTGACCTCGCCCACACAGTTACCCTTCTTTCTCAATTCTCCTTTTGCCCTAATCAAATCCACCTCGCAGCAGCGAAAAGATTACTTCGATATCTGAAAGGCACTGTAACCTGGACACTCCACTACCCTCGCAAAAACAATTCCATTCTTCACGGATATTCTGACTTTTCATACGGCAATTTCATCGACGATCGGAAGTCTTGTTCTGGATACGTCTTTCGCTTAGGGGAAGCTTGCATCAGTTGGTGTTCCAAGAAACAGAAAACAATTGCACTGTCAACAATTGAGGCCGAATACATGGACATATCTGACTCGGCATGACACATGATCTGGGTCACAGAAGCCTTATCAGATCTCGATCAACTCTATGAGGCGGTCCTTCACGCGGATTTGAATGGGGCTATTGATCTATCTAAAAATCAAAGGATATCTCAACGCTCGAAACACATTGACATTCAATACCATTTTATTCGGTCTCATGTTGACTCTACGTTCAAGCCGGAATATATCCCATCCGAAGAAAATTTAGCAGACCTACTAACGAAATCACTGGCCAAGCCAGCTCATCAACGACTCTCAGGAATTGTTAGATGCAGTCCTGAGGGGAAGTGTTGAAATAAAAGCGGTACATGACTGCATTTAGTCTAGCTCTCCATACAAATGGAAACTTGCGCTATGAATCATAATCATGGAAGGATATTATGACTCATCAGCATGAACAATCTTCTGTTATCCGTGCACGGACGCACACTAATGTATATATAATTTTCTATCTGTTATTATATAGTCAACAAGAATTATTATCTCTTTCTCTTTTTATCTTCGAGTCAACAGCAACGTTGTCTCTCTGTGTTGTATCTTTTACAACACTAGTCGAGTTGCGTAGAACGAGTGATGTGACATCAGTCGTATGAGACGACAAGCCGCGTTCTGTTGATAGGATGAGTAGGAGTCTTCAACTGATTGAATAGACAGTAGTGAAGGTGACTTCGTACCTAACAGAAATTCAGTAAAAGATAGACTTATGATATTAGGACAAGAACTACTCTTTATGTATATAAGGAGGACATCTCACATTTGGAGAAGGATAAGTTAAATTATACATATCTTCATCTTCATACTCATTCATCATTACCTTCATGTTCATAGAATCATACATTTTACTCGCACGTTAGTACTATAATACTACTTCACCACTCATAACACTAACACGTTATTCTCGTAGTGGTATCTGCAAATGAAATCTGTGTGTGAGTGTTCCAAACGTCATACTGAGTCATTCTGCGAAATGTACATATCTTGCGTAATCCTTCGCATCATAGCCTCAGGCTGCATACGCTTAAATGATTTAAAAAAAAGGGATCTTTCCCTGCAGTCACTATGTCCCCCAGGGATGGGGCGGTAGTTGTATCTAAAGCCCAGTTATTACGGTTCAACCGTTTAGCAGGGCTTAGGTGGTTACCAAAGCAGCCATGCAATCACGTGACCAAGCGCGTCGGCAATGTAATTAAATTTTTTTTCTATTATCCTATTTCGGCGCCTGAAGGCCCACGTAGGTATTTTTCGGAAGATACGTATTCTTTGTTATAGAACGACTCATTTTGACGTTTGGAACACTCATACTCAGATTTCATTTGCAGATACCACTACGAGAATAACGCCTTACGACATGTACCCTCTTCCGTGAATACCCACCACAGGGAAAAGCGAGAAAAACCTGTGGCTATCTGAGCATGCTTTCGTCATTCTACGAATACAGTATCACCGCGAGAGAAGTGGTGTGAGGGTCTTGCTGGATTCGAACCAGCTTTCTCCTGTCTCAAGTGGGGCATGTGTCCAAGCTACCCAGACTCTACTTGGGAGAACGGCCTGGACGGTGTACCACTGCACCATCCGACCCCGGCAATGTAATTATTTTTTAAATCATTTAAGCATATGAAGCCTGACTTGCTTTGAACACGAAATCTGTCACAGAGCTCACAGTTATACTGAGATTCCGCACCTAATTATCATTTCGCAAAACCTCTGCGAGATTATGGCGCCGCCTCTGGTCCCCAAGCGCGCGCTCCTCCGACCCTCCAGAAGCCGGGAATCGCGTCTCAAAACCGAAACCAGTAGCAAGCAAGGGAAGTATCAGCAGCTCCTCATCCCGCTCGCCTCTTAAAACAGTCGAAGCCAATCGTAAGGCAAAGGCTATTGAGAAAGCACTTAATCTGTCACAGTGCTTCACCAATGACCACGAGAAAGATGTGGATGAAGTAATAGAGAATTCTCCAAACAACTCGACCAACAAAATACTCGATGATGGCCCTCAGGGCACCGTTGGATTAATTATGTCTTCCGACAGCGCTAATCAAGCCGATTTTACCCCACGCAGCTCTGCAGAGCTCATGAAGGATATCAAAGGTCTCATAGATCTCACCAACAAGTACCTGCAGGATCTTGAAAAGAAGCACCCAGGTGTTGGAGCTGACTTTCTCGCGCTCCTTGCAGATGGCGCATCCCATGCTATGCGCGGCCAGCGAGTGTATACATCACCCCCAGCGAAAGCTAAATAACAGAATGAACTACGGGAAAAGACGTGGGCCGAAAGGGCTGCCTGCCAGGACCTAGAACAAAAAGCGTTCTCAGTCAAAAGGCAAAATATGAGAGCGAATCCACCTCAAGGGCAGAGCAAAGAAGACCGCCGTGTCATGATCCGGCTTGGACCAGAGCATGAAGCCCGCAAAGCAGGAGCATTTGAGCTTTGACAGACCATTCAAAAACTTATCCCCGACGGTAATTTAGTGTCTGACGTTTGGACCGTCCCCCCAGGAGTTGCTATCCCGGCACCGACCGCTGCTAAAGCTGCAACTATCCTCCAGTCAAAAGACGCGATCGAAAACAGATTCAGCAACGCGGTGGTTGAACGACAGGAGGCTTGGTCGACATTTGTTATTGGCCCGATACAGAAAAAAATCTGCTGCCTTGACAAGTGGATAGAAGAGGGGATCCGTTCTCGTGAGGATTTGGTCGACCCGATGGACGGCCTCCTCCAGGCAGGACTCGCTCCTGTACGTGAAGTTATCCCAATTAGATCTATGGATTGGACGAGACGCTCTGTGGAGAGTGATGAACCCTTCGAATACGTTCGAATCTGTGTTCCTGAGTCTAAAGCAAGTAGATTCCCATCTCGACTGCGCATCTTTGGAGAGGCAGTCTCTATACAAAAAATACGGAAGCGCCAGCAAATAATTGTGTGCTCCAAGTGCTACGACTTTCATGCCATCAGAACCTGTGCACGGTCGAACAAATGTCACAGCTGTGGCACTAAATCATAAAGGTTCCTGCCGCAAACCTCCCAGGTGCCTGAATTGCAAAGGCCCCCACGATTCGACCGACCTCTCTTGCCCTGCTCGCCCCCGACGCAGGAATGGGGTCCTAGTCCGGCCATTGGGAGTACAGCTAAAGCAAATTCGGGCTGCAGCGGGTAGAGAATACGCAAATTCGACGAAACAGCAGACTAACACCTCTCCAAACTCGTCTTCTGAGACTTCTGGAACCGAAACTATTCCTTCCTCTCAATAGAAATGGTCAGAAGGCTAAAACAGCGGAGGGCTGCCCCCCTCCGCATAATGCAAGCAAATGTCGGTAGAGCTTCCTCGGCCCACAATGTTGCTCTCGCTCTCGCATATGAAAATCATATAGACATCCTTCTTGTTCAAGAACCTTGGACTTATCACGACATCTCCAGACAAAGAACCAAAACCCACAAAGCGTTTGAAACCTTTTCCCCTTTGTTAATTTGGAACTCTCGACCAAGGGTCATCACTTACGTGCGGAAAGACGCCCGACTTAAACCTTTTCTATTAGCCGCAGACAGCTCCCGTGACCTGGTTCACATCGCTCTTACACTCGGAACTAGCACAATTTTGCCCATCTGGAACATTTACAATGCGCCCACGGGTTGCAATGGGGCTGGAGAAGGATTATCCAAATTGCTCAGCTGTAATGGTAGCCCCTTCTTTGTAGGGGGTGACTTTAACTTGCGACATCCGGCACGGGATTCAATAGCTACTGACTCTCGTGCTTCATGTGAGGCCCCCATTGACTGGTACGGATCTAAGGGCCTTATGCTTTTGAATCCCACCCTGACGCCAACCCACAATCACGGGGGCACACTTGACCTCGCATTCTGCACCAAAAAGAACGCAAGCTGTGAGGTGCGTGCTGACTTACATACAACCTCCGATCACGAGACACTGGTTTCGTCCTTATGTCTCAATTGGAAATCTCCGAAAGAAGCTAAGCTGCAGTACAAAGCTATTCATAATGATCTCTTCCTTAAACTTTTGGGTAATACTCACGCTCTTCCTATCATTGCATCTCAAAAAGGGTTAGAAGTCGAAGCAAATGACGTAATTGATTCATTACATGTTGCACTTACTGGCGCTTGTCCCCGGAAAAAATTGAAGAGTCATGGCACCCCATGGTGGAATAATGATTGTCGGCTTGCAGCTCACGCCTACCGGAGAGCACGCCGCTCAGGCCCTGCAATATAGGAAAAGTTTGTACTTCAGAATGCAGTGCGACAAGCTAAGAAGAATCACTGGAACTCGATTGTGGAAGATTCTAAGTCACTACCCGACGTCTATAAGATAGTTCGCTGGCACAATGCCGCTCCAAGACATCAATCCCCTCCCCTCTGCAGCGACGACGATACTAGCAAAGTAGTTAATGATCCCTTGACAAAAGCGCTGCTCTTTTATAGGTCTCTACTTTGCCGTCACTTAGAGGCTTCAGCTATACTGTTAGATACACCCACCGTGCCGCCCAGAAACATCCCCTGGGAAACCATATCTAATCCCGAGGCGTATACAGCAACCTGTCAAGCCATATCAACAACTCCCGTTGAAGATGAACTTACTACGCATACGCTCCGCTTAGCGTGGCCAATCCTTGGTAATCGTATAACTAACCTTTTCAATCACTGTATCAAACTTGGGCTCCACCCATCTGCTTTTAAAAAAGCTATTGTAATTATCCTCCCGAAGACAGGGAAAAGAGATCAATCCCTGCCCAAATCATACAGACCCATAGCCCTTTTATCTTGTTTAGGGAAAGGCCTGGAGAGAATTATTGCTAGACGCATTTCTTACTGGGCGCTTAAGCCAGAGATTCTTGCCTGAGATCAATGCAGTGCAGTTAGACGACGCTCAGCCATAGATCTCACAACTGCCCTTCTCTGCGATATTCGACAAGCTTGGGAAAACAAAAAGATCGCTGGGCTAGCCACAGTTGATGTCAAAGGGGCTTTCGATGGAGTTCTTTGCAACCGTCTGATTTTCAGACTTTGTTCTCAGGGGTAGCCCGACTGTCTCATGCAGTGGGTTTCTTCTTTCCTATTCGAGCAAAAAGTATGCATCCGTCTCGATCATATCACGACCGGCGCATTGCCTATTCTTTACGGTCTCCTGCAAGGGTCCCCTGTATCTCCTATTCTATTTCTCCTTTACATAGAACCCCTGTTAAAGCTCTCACGGGGACGTTTTACGTATGCCGATGATGCCGCCTTTTTTTCCACGGGCAAGACATTGAAAGACTGCCAATTGAATCTACAGAGACAGCTCAACCTTTCGCTTGATTGGGCTAGAGAGAATGGTATCATTTTTGATATGAGAAAAACAGAACTAATATACTTTCACAAAAAAAGGAAGCTTGTTGACCTCCCCTTACGTGTGGACAATCATATAATCCCCACCAAAGATCAAATCAAGTGACTTAGGATATATTTCGACAGAAAACTTTGTTTCAAAGAACATGTGCGACTGGCCTGCCAACAGTCTCGAGTAGTTACTGACTATGTGCGCCGACTGTGTAACACTACTCGGGGGACATCCCCTGGCCTACTACAACAAGCATTGCAGGGTTGCGCTTTTGCAACTCTCTTTTATGGGGCGGAAACATGGTACGGCCCGCAAATCTCGCAATGGGCGTTGAATCAAGTTCAAACGGCTATGAATCAAGCAGCTCGAGCGGTCCTCCCTGTATACAAGACGTTCCTGTGACGGCTATTCAGCCGATTGTAAACCTGTAGCCAACGATGGTTATCGCAGGCATGTACTATCATGCAGATCATGGGTACAAAAGGCAAGATCACTAATATTAGAGATTAGCGACTGCATTATGCAAGGGTCCTAGATTGTACAAGGGTCTATAATCAGGGCTACAGCATGACTAGGTAATCAGGGTTTGGCTTGAACTGACTGATACTAATTGTCACAATTGTGTCTAGCACAATTGCTTGTAGGGTGAAGATAATCGCTGGAAACGTGGTTCGTGGTTTGTGTCTATAGAGTTGATCAATGGCGTAGTCTGTGGGGACGCGGGGATGCAGGGGTGATGGGCTGATGGGATGATCACGGGTAGTGCGGGTGCTAGTGGAAGCTAGCGGGCACGAAGATGAGTGAACGAGGTATTGAACCAAATGGTAATTGATTGACCGAAGACAAAGCGTGAGCGTCTAGTGAGTGGCCTAGAGCACTATTATATACATCTCAAGGAAATCTCAAACAATTGAAAGGAAAGTGCATAGTAAAGGAAATTCACTCAAGGGGACACATCAACCCTTATGATCCCAAACGCCACGGTATTCCACTCAAGAAGACACACCTCCATCCGATAATTACAATCCGAAACGCCATGATATCCAAATACAACAAGTCAAAGGTACATCATCCAGGATTAATTTGTGGTTGGGCGGACTCTGACACTAATTATAAGTTTGTATCCTTGATTTTCAATAATTACTCACAGGTGATGTTCGAAGCTGAACAATGGGAAGGAAACACAGAACTTGTATATAGAGGATTGTTCGGAACCTAAGTTAGCTTTTCTTCTTCATAGTGAGTTATTAACAACCATTACTCATACAAGTGCTCATTGCCTCATATAGTTAATCTGTGACAGTTCCCTACTGCTGCGCTCATGCGGGAAACTGGTTGGGCCCCTGCGACTATTTGGCTTGACCGCATACTTGACCGTTTAGCTTGACTGCATACTTGACCGCATACTTGACCGTTTAGCTGTGAGAGTTGCAGCATCTGACCCAAGCCATCCACTTTGCTACAGATGGGACTCCTCTCAATTTTCATGGATACGGCGGAGGCAGTTATTAGAGGTGTCAGCGAACACTTTTCGCCCACCCTGGTCAAAATTTAATTTTAATTTAAAAGCTCAAAATATTGGCGCTTCTGGCCGCGCAGAGGGTCTTGAAATTTTCAGGCGTTGGTCTCAACTACGGAATCCCCTTGACCTTACAGTTTTCTCAGACGGCTTCCTTGATAAAGACGGAAAAGCAGGTGCAGGGTTTTGTGTGTTCCGGGGTTCCCAAGAAGTTCTTTCTGGGCGTGTCCCGCTAGGTCATACAGCACAAGTTTATGATTCAGAAATTGCTGGGGCAGTGGCCGGGCTCCGCGCGGCTTGCTCGCACTTTATGGCCCGTTTTGCGACAAACGTAGCCGTCTGTTTAGACAATGAGGAAGCAGCCCTTCGTTTACATACAGGGTGCCCTACTCCCTCAAGCTCTACCCGAATTCTAGAGTTCCAATCTCTCCGCAATCTATGGGGTCGAAGAGAACGAGCTGCGGCCACTGAAGCCGGTTCTGTGCAAGTAAGGTGGATTCCTGGCCACCAAGGAATTCCGGGAAACGAACGAGCAGACAGGCTGGCAAAAGAGGCTTGCGATCTTGAGTCACAGAACACAGAAGCATCAGTTGCACGTGCTAGCTCTCTACTAGAAGAAAAATACCTACAAGCTTTTGCCGCGTACTGGGAACGGAATGCCCCCAAACGTTACCAAGATCTCCACATTGGGGTCAGCCCTCGCCTCCCTCCGGAACTTTTCCTTCCAAGACGTATTCTAGGAAAACTAATAGCCGCCCGATCTGGCCACGGTGATTTTGCAGACTATCACCGTCGATTTAACCACAACAACGCCGAGCTCTACTGCTCCTGCGGACAGGAAAAATCGCCCGAACACCTATTTTTCTGCCGACACACCAGATGCGATCATAGACAACTCAGGAATCTCCCACGCACCAATTCAGATTCCGTTATTAGATGGACCCTCGGGACATCAGACGGCGCCAAAGCTTTCCACTCCTAGTGTGTCGATCCCCCTAAGATGTTTTAAATGGTCCGTATGGTAAAATACTGTACTGTGCTATTGTTATAGCTGTATCTAGCGTCTCTCTACGCGCAGGAAAAGGTATTTCTTTTTTTTAGATACCCTAACATCCCTCGATCTCTCAAGGCTGTATGTAAATAGAGTTGCTGTCCATCAGACAATATGTTAAGCCTGATGGCCTTAGGCCATGCAGGCACGCCAAATGCCCCCTGGGAGGCGTGAGGCCGGGAATAGCCCGTGAGCCTGCTTGGCGTAAATCGTAAATAATAATAAGTATGCAGCCTGAGGCTATGATGCGAATGATTACGCAAGATATGCACATTTCGCAGAATGACTCAGTATGACGTTTGGAACACTCACGCACAGATTTCATTTGCAGATGTGTGTAGTGGTGTTAATTCGTGCTGTGTAGAGTCAAAGACTAGTATAACACTAGGGCTCCTTGTTAGAAATGCATGATAAATTACTTGCATTGTCTTAGAAGTTCCCAACGAGACCAACAATATGAACCCGAGTGTTTCATATCATGGTATCGGATTACATGACTAAGAACAACAATGACATTGTGTTTCAGAATAGATGCGACTCCCGGAGTTAGTAAGTTGTAACAGATGTATCAGGGTATGCTTGGATTACTTAGTTGTAAGAAAGTGTGGTACTTGGAATTACTCTGTATATAGTCATTGTGCTTCCGTTATATTCTGTATGATTTTATTGTGATACTTTTAGATATACAAAAAGATATTATTACAACAGATTATGAGACCAATGCTCTAACCAACTGAGCCTGTTGTTTTATTTTTTCGAATTATTTTAAAGAAATTTTGAAGTCAACATCTTGAGTCCCCATACTCGGATTTATACTCAAGCAAGCCACCTTACTACTTGGGTCTCCAAGCTCGTATTCAAGTCGACATACGGTTCTTTTTATATATACAACTCGAATTACTACTCAAGCAAGCCACCTTACTACTTGGATTATTTTGTCTTTTACGATTAAGAAACTCTTATTTTCAATCATCATTATGTCGACATATGAGATTTTAAGATCCCTGAAACACGCTCCGAAGTTGAGTAGAAACACGTTTTCGAGATGGAGCGCTGTTTTTATTCAAGAACTGAAAAATCACAGAAGGGATAACTATATTTTTCAAGATATGTTAATAACAACAGAAAACAAGTCCGAATCTTCTGGATTAAAAGTATCTTTTGATCAAAATGCTATAGAGCAAGATGGTAATATAAAAGCAGCACTTCTCCAATTGGTCCCTGAAGAAGCCTATTATCTTATTGATGATAAGGCAACCTCGAAAGAAATGTGGGACTCATTGAATGAGTATTTCAAACCCCAACAAATAGTATCAATCGACAAACTCCTCGAAGAATTCTGGAGTTTTTCTATGGAAGAAGGCACTGACATCGATAAATTCACCCAAGAACTTATCAAGCTACAGTCAAGAATTTCTTCGGTCGATAAATCCTATCGGCCCAGTGACGCAATAATGAAGAGTCGTTTACTCAATGATTTCGACAGCTACAAGGACGGATACTATAGTGGTGCCGTGACAGTGCTCAGGAATGATCAGTCAGCTTCATTTTCCCAAACCATTGATTCTTTGAGAACTACTCAATCGAGTTATAAGCGCAGCAATCACGATCAGCATATTGTTGCCCTCATTACTGGAGAGAAAGGCCAAGAGTCTCATTCAAGCTCTAAGAAGAAATGTGCTCACTGCAATCGAACTGGCCACATTCGAGAATCTTGTTTCTACTGGATCAAAACGCCAGATGGTACGAAATGGGCTGCCAAGAATCCAGAAAAGGCTGCAAAAGTCAGAAAGATGAAGGGACAAATGGAACAAAGGAGAAGAAAAGGGAAAAACAGAGAGAATGGGAAAATTGACCACACAAGAAATTCCTTCAAACATGACGATCAGAAGGGAATTTTTTCTGATAGTGCGTGGGTAGTGGAGGAGCACGTGCTCTCCTCAGTTACCACTGAAAAGACGAACGACATAGTACTCGACACTGGTGCGACGCATCATATCTTTCATGACAAGTCCCTATTTACGTCAATTTCACCTATCGACATCTCAGTTCAAACAGCAGCTGGACAACTTTTATCTGTTTCTGGCGTTGGTTCTGTGAACTTTGAAATTTCTAACTTCGACAACTCCACGGTTGTAAAGACGATAAGCATAGAAGATGTGTGGTATATCCCAGAGTGCACCAAAAATCTTGTCTCAGGACCACAACTTCTGGCAAAGGGGTTCAAATTCCACTCGAATAGTAGGGGCCTCGGAATCTACTCTAGTGATCACACACTGCTTGTGACTGCTGCCATCAGAGACAAGCTCCTTTGCTTTAACATCTCCTCGTTCGACAAAAGATCAATTTGCTCGAATATCCCCTCGAGAGTTCTCCTTTCTCAAGTCAATGTAGAAAGGTCGACCAAACTAATACATAATTGTTTTGCTCATGTCGGACCACATTTGATCAAGAATCTCAATGTTCCTCGACTCAAACTCAAAGACATGAGTTCAAGGAACGTCGCCAACTTTAAATTGAGTACGGATTTCATAAATGAATGTGAAGTTTGTGACTCTTGCAAACAAGTCGAGAAGATAAATCGAAACCCTAGGGTAAAATCCTTGACTAAGCTTGAATTAATTCACTCCGACACTTGGGGGAAAAGTCGAAAAGCAGGGATTTATGGAAGCCTTTACTTTGTCTCATTTACTGATGATGCGTCTCGAAAGTGCGAAATTTATCTTTTGAGAAGTACAAAGGAAGTACCGATTAGGTTCAAATCCTATAAAGAGAAAAAGGAGCTGCAGTCAAATTACAAGATCAAAGCCATGCGTTTTGATGGAGGAGCTGAGTACAAGACCATCGAATTTGGTGGTATAACTCAACAAATTAGCGCCCCATACACCCAACATCAAAACGGGGTTGCCGAGCGATTAAAGAGATCCCTAATAACAATGGCTAAATGTATGCTCATGCATGCTGGACTTCCACTTCGGTTTTGGGATGCTGCCGTACTTACAGCATCGTACATTCGGAATAGATTGCCCCTACTTCCTGAAAAACGTACGCCTTTTGAGGTCATGCATGACTCTCTACCAATCACCTCTCACTTGAGAGTATGGGGATGTTTGTGCTATGCATTGATTGACACAACTGATCCTCAGAGATACAAGCTGTCGCCAACTTCGTTAAAGGGCATCTTCGTGGGATATTACGAGTCTTCTTCTCAATATCGTGTGTATATCCCATCGAAAACCGGCCGCGAAAAGGTTATAATCTCCGCTAACGTGTGTTTTCATGAAGACAAGTTTTGGGATTGGGGGAAACCAGCTTCAGAACAATTTGTCGAGCCCGAAGATACTATGCTAGAGAATGATAATACTTGGGAATCTGACAGTGATGACGATTTGGAAGCTCATCCTCAGGGAGATACGCAATCAGTAGCTTCCTCAGTTTCCGAATTCCACTCATCACCGCAAGCCTCGGCCGCCATAGAGCAGGGTGATTATAATGAGACGATCGGAGATACTTCAATTCCAGAACCTACCTCACATTCATTGTCGGAGGAACACGATATCTCTCAGCCTCATCCGCAATCAAATGAGGATTATGATATTGAAACTTCAGAAATACCGGCTCTCCGGAGGAGCAATCGGGTGCGTAAACAAATTGAGTCCAGATCCGCGTGGCAGCCTAGGCCGCGAGCCGTGCATATAGGGGGCGATATTCCTATTCCTCGATCTTATAGAGAGGCCATCGATGGGCCCAACAATTCAAATTGGCAAATTGCAATCGATGAGGAACTTAATTCTCTGAGAAAAAAGAACGTCTTTACGCCTGTAACCCATGTCCCTCAAAATAGGAAACCTATCGGCTCACGCTGGGTCTTCACTGTTAAATCTGACGGAAGATTTAAGGCACGATTAGTCGCACAAGGTTTCAGTCAGGTCCATGGTGTTGACTATTTTGACACCTACTCACCAACCCTGAGGATGGATTCTCTAAGGACTTTGTTGGCAGTCGCAACTTTCCATGATTGGGAGATAGACCAGGTAGACGTTAAAACAGCATATCTCGAAGGAGATCTAGACGAGGTAATCTTCATGAGGTCACCGGAAGGTATGAAAATGTCTAAATACGTTCGGATAAATAAGTCATTATACGGCTTGAAACAATCCGGCAAGGCGTGGTATGAGAAGCTTGACGGGAAACTAACCAGTATTGGTTTCAGAAGGTCCGATTGCGATGGATGTATATATATACATGCATCAAGGGCGATAGTTATTGGTGTTTATGTGGATGATTTAGTGGTATGCGGTAGTCTTACTCAGAATGTTGAAAAGTTGAAAAGACAACTTGCTCTATATTTTCCGATCAAGGATTTAGGCCCGATCGGCACAATTATCGGCTGGAAAATTTTTCGGGATAGATCCAGAAGGATACTCAAAATTTCACAGGCTCCATATATCCGCGATAAGGTCAACTCATTTGGACTAACAGATGCCAAAACGTATACATCTCCTATGAACGGTTATAGTGGTGTTTTGCCCATTCAGGAAGGAGAACTGCCAGCCGACGAGTCTGCCTATCCAAGCGCTATCGGCAGTCTTGGGTATGCGGCAAATAGTACAAGGCCCGACATATCATTCGCCACCTACCAATTAGCCAGTTTTAATGCCTCACCAGTAGTTCGACATTGGAATTCTGTGTGTAGGGTGTTTCGTAACTTGAGAGGAACAGGGGATTACGCTATTACTTACAATTTTGGTCCCCCCACTGACAAAATCACGGAGGATAAAATGGCTGTGATTTACTCTGACTCTGATTACGCATCGGATATCTCCACCCGTCGCTCCGTGAGCGGGTACATATTGATGCTTGGAGGAGGCCCTGTTTGTTGGCAGTCAAAGAAACAGAAGTCAGTTGCCACTTCCACAACAGAGGCTGAGTATGTTGCTCTGTTTGAAGCTTCGAAACAAGCAATTTGGGTTAATAGATTTCTACAAGAACTCCACGTCGCAACTCAGCTAGTTGGTGATAAAGGTATGCTTGTTTATTCAGATAATCAGAGTGCGCTGGCTCTTGCAAAAGGAACGAATTCGACAAAGGCCAAGCACATCGATGTTGCATATCATTTTTCGAGAAACTGTGTTAGTGATGGGACCATAAGGGTCGAATACATACCTACAGAAGATATGTTAGCTGACATACTTACAAAGCCGTTAAGTCAGTCCCGGACAAGAGCACTGTGCCAGAAGATATTTCGATCTGAATCTTCTAAGGTTGTTGATCTCATCGGTCAGGAGGAGTGTTAGAAATGCATGATAAATTACTTGCATTGTCTTAGAAGTTCCCGACGAGACCAACGATATGAACCCGGGTGTTTCATATCATGGTATCGGATTACATGACTAAGAACAACAATGACATTGTGTTTCAGAATAGATGCGACTCCCGGAATTAGTAAGTTGTAACAGATGTATCAGGGTATGCTTGGATTACTTAGTTGTAAGAAAGTGTGGTACTTGGAATTACTCTGTATATAGTCATTGTGCTTCCGTTATATTCTGTATGATTTTATTGTGATACTCTTAGATATACAAAAAGATATTATTACAACACTCCTCTCTGACCCAGGCCACTCCTTTTAAAGTGCTCCTATCCCCTTTTACCTGGAGCCTAAGATCATTGAAACATTGACCCATGACGGGTAGCCATTTAGCTCAGTAATTACCCGTAGAATTCAACATCTTTTCTACGGAACCTTCTGCTCAAAAAAAATTGAAAAAGAGCAGCCATGGAAACCGGTACGCGGGAAAAAGTCTCAAAAAACCTGCAACTCCAGCCAGGCGAGGCCTAGACACCAGAGCCACACGAGGTGCGTATCCCCATCTGTATCTCCCTAATATCCCATAGTCCAGATGTCCTCCTTATTCCAACACCACCAGCGCTCAGGTAGCGGTGCTCTTTCCTCGAGAGACAGTATAATGCCAGAATATCTGTAAACAGTGAGAATTCTTCTTGGTAAAAAGGGCCAACTTAGTCTGATCCATCACCACTATAACGGGAGCTGGGTACGCCCCGGAAACTCATTTGGGTGACTTTTCCTCCGTGACCAAGTGATGCGTGTTTCTGTTGGCTCTGAAGATAAACTCCAAGTTTGTAGGGGACACCACGTACAGGTAGAAACGCCGTCTTCGTCCCCCTTCATTTGCAGATACCACTACGAGAATAACGCCTTACGGCACTTCCCCTCTTCCGTGAATACCCACCACAGGGAAAAGCGAAAAAAACCCGTGGTTATCTGAGCATGCTTTCGACATCCCACGAATACAGTATCACCGCGCGAGAAGTGGTGTTAGGGTCTTGCTGGATTCGAACCAGCTTTCTCCTGTCTCAAGTGGGGCATGTGTTCAAGCTACCCAGACTCTACTTGGGAGAACGGCCCGGACGGTGTACCGCTGCACCATCCGACCCGAAAGACCCCTTATTAGTGCACTGGCTGCGCTAGCGCTATTTGCCACGTGTGTAGTTGCCATTTACAGGGTATCAGGGAAAAAAAGTCAAACTTGCATGTAGTGTTGCAGCCCTGAAAATTGTTACAAGTCGGCGTTCGTTCTGTAGACTGAGCTAGTAGTTGGATGTACAATAGCATACAATGTTAACGCTAACTAGTAACAATCTTTAGGGCTGCAACACTACATGCAAGTTGAACTTTTTTCCCCTGATACCCTATACAGCAGAACCCCTCTTAGCTAATAGTGGGTCCCGGTATAATTACTGAAGAGATTCATAGAAATTTTACTGTTTATATTTGCAATACTTACCCCTGCGCGCAAAATGACCTGTGAGGGTAAGTGTTGCAAATATAAAAGTCCAAGTTATAATGAATCTTTTTAACATTTATACCGGGACCCACTATTAGCTAAGAGGGGTTCTACTGTACAGTAAAACTTCTCTAACACGATAGTGGGTCCCGTCATAAGTGTTGAAAATATTCATTGTAACTTGCACTTTTATATTTGCAACACTTACCCTTACAGGTCATTTTGCGTGCAGGGGCAAGTATTGCAAATATAAATGGATGAATTTCAATGAATATTTTCAAAACTTATGCCGGGACCCACTATCGTGTTAGAGAAGTTTTACTGTAGTTGCATAGCAACAATATGGTTGTTATTGATCATGGTGATTGGCTGAAGGATTGGCTTTTGTATTTATTTATCTATTACCCCTGTAGTATTTCTTATCATTGATTTCATTAATTTTCTAACGTTTTTCCTCGACATGCTCTGAATTTTTTTGATTACTCATTACGTCGCGCCGGCACACAGCACACAACCCTAGGGATCATGCACAACTGAAAAACTAAATGCGACAAATAGATGGATTTTATCCAGGTTTCCCAAGCGCCTCTGGTGGAAGAGGCTCCAGTACCTCATCCCCATCAGCACAGCCAGCACCGTCGTCATCCCCAATTCCCCTTCCGCCATTACCTCACCCTTCCACTTCTCAAGTCAACAGCACTGTTCAGGTGAACCGGCCAATCTTACAACCAGCTCCTCCCTCAAAACGTGCAGGACCGCAGAGTACATTCTCGGCCACCGATATATCAGAAAGCGAGCCTGACCTAGCTCCCGCGTACCTACTCAAGGACCTTGTTGAAATAATCAGGTCCCGTCAACGTCAGGAGAGAGCCTGGAACATACGACTTTCAATTTGTTCAGGCTTGATTTGCAACATTGATAGCACGCTCTCCTCCTACAAAGGAGAGTTAGAAAAAGAGGAAGCCGAGACTATCCGCAGCTATTTGCATCAAGCTATCGCTCGTCTCGTTGCCTCGGAGAAGGCCCCGTTGCCCCCTCCTATTCCAAGACAATCGAAACCCCCCGAGCTACGAAAATACAGGTAGCAAGGAAAAAGTAACATGGAATCCGGTACCAGTGGCCACACCTATAATAAGCCCGTTTCGCGGCCCAAATCACACAACTTCAAAACCAGGGCCTGATAAACAGCCAATAAGTATTCCTCCAACAGAAAATACTTGCGCAAAAGTAGCCCATAATGGTTACAAGAGGGCTAAAGCAACAGCTGTCTTACAAACACTTCCATCTTATTCTCCATCTTCACGGGCTAGATGCCAACCTGTATCGTCTATGCTCCCCACAAATGCCAAAGCTAGCCGCAGCAAACTTAGTGAGAAAATTGACAACAGACTTTTTATTCGCCTCCCATTAAACCATGATTGGCGAAAACTATCTCCGACTGGCCTCCGCAATGCAATCATCGAACGGATGTCTGTCTCAACCACCACCATTGGGTTGATAAAACCAGTACGATCTGGCTTTGCTCTCAGCCCAGGTAGTGCACAGGCACGCGAAGAACCTCTCAAGGCCTCTGGTGGACTTTTCCTATCAGGAGCTACCTTGGAGCCAGCTACTAACTGGTTCGGTCTTCTTGTGCCCACAGTTCCCAGGGTCATCTACACTCTAAAGGAACGGTTGGAAGTCACGAGCTCTTTGCTTGCGGACGAAATTGAACGGGTATCATCTATACGTCCCGCCGCTGTCAAACCATATAGTATGAATAATCCGGAGGCTCCTCACTGCACATGGCTAGCCCTTTTCACAAAGGCTCCACGGCCGGGTTTCTGAGTATTTTAGGAATCAGGACTCGTCAGGCCGTTCAAGAAGCAACGCCCCTTGGACTTCTGCAAACGGTGCAATGGACACCACTCCGCCAAATACTGTTCACGAGCCCCCTCGTGTGGTAATTGCGGCTCAACCATGCACTGCCAGGAGTCTTGCCGAGCACCAACCAAATGCAGAAATTGCGGTGGTCCACACCGCTCAGATAGTCATAGATGCCATGCCAGACCCACTCGTGCTGGGCCACCATCAAAAGAACAACTTAAAGTCTACCGCCAGGCAGGTTAACGTGAATACCAAGCATTTGCCAGAGCTAGAGCAGCAGAAGAAAGAGCTACCGCCGTTACTGACCAAACCCCAGACATTGAAGCTGATAACACTCCAACACCACCCGACGAGGATGTGTCGGGTGGTCAAATGCGTTTATGAAGGGCCCCTCACAAGCCCGTCAACCACCTCTTTATTTTCTTAAGTTCATGTCCATAAATGTAGGAAGAGGAGGATCTGCACACGATATCGCGCTGTCCTGCGCAGTCCCGCGCATGCAACCTAAAACTTGATGTTTTATTGATTCAAGAACCATGGTAGTCAGGGCGCACCAAGTTGCATCCTTATTTTGACCGCCATATTCCTTTCGGAGGTGCTCACGTCAGACCGCGGGCCATGACTTATACCCGAAAGAATTCCAAACAATTGATACTAGTTCAGAAATTTCCCCTTCATCCCACTGACGATTACTGTTGGGTGATAGTGAATGGTGTCACGTTTCTAAACGTGTACAAATCGCCACAGGATCTTTTAGCCGCCAAACCCTTGCTAGAATGGACCCCACCATCAAAGTCTATTGCGATCGGCGACTTCAATGCAGTACATAGGACTTGGCAATCCGGTGCTTCTAACGCCTATAGCCAGGGCAAAGCAATCGAAAAGTGGGCTGAGTGTTACGGCTTTACCAGTTTGCTCGGCTTAGGTGGTTACCTAAGCAGGATTAAGTATGATTAGTCAGCGGGTAAATTTTTAAATATTTAGATACAATCAGACCCTTTTCTTTCTCTTCAGATTAGTTTAATTCATCAAACTTCTTAAGACCATCTCGGTTACCGTCACATTATTAAACTAATCTCAAATCTAATTGCCCGTTAATCAGCAAACCACTAATATTCGTGGCTTAGGGCTCATCTTTTACAGTGTATGACAGTATTTGGACCGCTTCCTCCTGACACAAGTGAGGAAAGTAGCACATCTACTGAGGGTAGCAGTAATAACAATAGATCATTCCAAACTGTGGAAGAACCCAGAATGAGTGGGGATAAAGATTCCGAAATGTCTTATTCAGGAGAGGGCTCTACTCAAACTGGTCAACCGAACATTAACGCCATTTTGATCGAAATAATGGAATCGAATAGAACGATGAGAAAAATGATGGAAGATATGCAAACTCGTGAATCTGAGAATAGAATGGAATTGGATCGTTTGCGTAGAGAAAAGGGGCAGTTGCCAGGAGTTGTGCAAGGACCAAACCAGGAAAACCAACTCCCAACACTGCAAAATTTTAACCCATCTAAGGCTGGCAAACTCATACCAGCACACCCGCAATCATTTAACGCAAGTCCAACTACTAAAGTTAAGCCCTTAAAATGGCCCGAGCCATACGACCACAAAGACCACACCCAGTGGGCCGCTACTCACAGCCTGCTCTAGTATATTTACAATCGAGATGTAGTCGAAAGAGGTCTCCTCAGCCCGGCTGACTTCTTCACGTCTCTTTATAGTCAAGCTGTAACAGGGAATGCAAAGGTCATGGTGTCAGGGCAGTCTCAGGATCGAATGACCGGTGGACAGATTGATGATGCTCTTGGGTTTATACAAGTCGTGGACGATACCTTCAGAGATCGGAATGCTGAACAGGTGGCAGCATTGTTGTTTTATGCATGCAGACAATTTAAAGACGAGAACTTAGCATCTTTACTGCCTCGATTCTAATTGTTGCTGGCGCGGAGTCCAAGTTCGTCTAGAGAAGACCAGAATAAGGGTTACCAGCTCCGTAACGCACTCAACAAGACGATCCTTGACTACCTGTTGGAAGAGCAAAGCCAAATAAGTTTCTTCATTTTATTGAGTATCTTTCTACTGTAGGCGCTGAGATCGATGAAGTGGGCCGCTTTAAGACAAAGGCGTATTCCATTGGTGACATTGGAGTCTTCGATGACGGAACACGTGGTATTGCCGGAGGTAAAATTCTGAGCAGTACTGCCCCTCCTATATCAGCATACCGACCACCGCAAAATCCAGTGACTCATCAAAAAGATGCGGATGGTGATGTGAAAATGACTGGGGGCTTCAAAATTCGCGCCAAATGGGTACCAAGTAAAGAACTCGAATAAAGGAGAAAAGAAGGACTTTGTATCCGCTGTGGGAATAAAGGTCACCATATCGCTTTGTGCCATTTTCTGCCTCCTGAGCGTCCAGAGACCGCAGTCAAGTCAACATCCATGCAAGTGCAACAGATAGAAACGGGAGAGGATTGTGCCGCACTGGAGGAGTCGCTAAAAGGTTAGCCTCTGAAAAAAGTCGCTCTCGGAGGTGAGAAAATGAAGTTTGCATAACCAAAGCAAAGGTACAGACCAATGATGACGTAGAAGCAGCAGGGAAAATGGATGGGAATTCATTTATTATAGAAAGTTTAATTAATAGAACCTATCCCGTATCTACTCTTATTAATAATGGTTGTGAATGCCTTGCTGCAGTTAGCAACTTCACAGTGCGCAAAGCTGGTCTTCCTAGAATAAGCATAGCCCCTCGTAAACTCACTGGAGCGACCACCGGTGATGAGAAGGGGAATTAATACATCACTGAGATAACCAAAATGGAATTTGATATAGATGGATACCGAAAGACGTTATATGCATATATTATACCTCATCTTTCTCATGAAATGATACTTGGGAAGCCATGGATGGAGAGAGAAGACACGGTGTACCACGCAAAGAGACATTGTATGGATATTCGCGAAGCTATTATAAATGGTCAACCTCTGCGCGTATGGGAAAAGGGTTGAAAACTAGATACCAAGAAGTGGAAGGGATGGGTACAGTGCACCCTAACTTCAACATTTCAGGCTTATCCGCAGGAGTATTCCTCGCGACGGTGAGAAGAGTTCGACGATCAACGAGTGAAAAGTCAACGCAATTGTTTGCAGTTTCGTTGGCGGATATTCAAAAGGCACTCGCTCCTTCGAAGAAATCAACTACTAGTTTGGAGAGACTCCCGGTTCAGTACAAAGACTTCTCCGATTTATTGTCACGGTCTTATCAAGAGCGCTTATGCAGCTAAATGAGAAGAGGTAATTTTATATTCAAATCTATGGAGAGCAAATACTGTTCGACGTGCTACAGGTATTTATACATGAGTGGTTTCATCTAGAAGATTCCCCTTGGCCCTCATTCTAAGGTTCTCGAGGTTTCCATCTTCTAGATGCTTCTAGTGTCTAAGCCGATAATTTCCAGGTGAGCATAGACCACCTATCAACCCCAGAATGATCCACATTGCATAAATAATTATGCAAGCCTATGCAAATCATAGGCTACAGGCACAATACAGCTCACCAGCTGTCACATTTATTCAAGAAAAAACTTACAGATGAACTGCCGCCACATCGATTGGGCTGTGACCACGAAATTAAGCTGGAACCAGACAAGGAAATACCATGGGGTCCCCTATATGGCATGTCAAGGGATGAACTTTTAGTATTAAGGAAAAACTTAACCAAACTTCTAGATAAGAATTACATTCGTGCAAGCAGTTCTCCTGTAGGGGCACCGGTCTTGTTCGTTAAGAAACCTGGAGGAGGGCTGCGATTCTGTGTGGACTATCGAGCGCTAAATGCGATATCGAAAGCAGATCGTTATCCACTACCATTGATCAAAGAGACTCTCTCTAAACTGAGCAAAGCCAAGTGGTTTACGAAATTGGATGTCCGTGCAGCCTTTCACAAGTTAAGAATTAAAGTAGGTGACGAGTGGAAAACCGCTTTTCGCACCCGGTTCGGGCTGTTTGAATGGCTAGTCATGCCGTTTGGTCTCAATGGAGCCCCGGCCTCGTTTCAGAGGTACATCAACGAAACTCTGCGAGATTACCTAGACGACTTCTGCTCGGCTTATGTCGATGATATATTGGTGTACACTAATGGGAATGAGAAAGAGCATGAGCACCATGTCCGACTAGTGCTAGATAAGTTGACCAAGGCTGGACTTGGCCTAGACATTGAGAAATATGAATTTAGCGTCAAAAGAACAAAATATCTTGGATTTATTATATCTAGTGAGGGTACGGTTCCTTTTGTCAGGATGGATCCGGAGAAAATCAGGGCTATTTCGGAATGGGAGGCGCCAACTACAATGAAAGGACTAAGAAGCTTTCTTGGTTTTGCGAATTTCTATCGTGGATTCATCGATAAGTACTCGAAGATTTGCGCACCTCTGACGTCGTTGACAGGAAAAGGCACTCCATGGAAGTGGGACTTGGAAGAGAGTCAAGCGTTCGAAACTCTGAAGTCAAAGTTTGTAGCAGAACCAGCCCTTGCTCAATGGGACCCTGATCGAGAAACTATGCTCGAAGCAGATTGCTCTGGGTATGCCTTGGGTGGCTGTTTGCTACAAAATCAAGATGAATCAATATGGAAACCAGTGGCATACTACTCCCGTAAATTAACTGGAGCCGAAATGAATTATGAAATTCATGACAAAGAGCTTTTGGCAATTGTCGCCAGTATAAAAGAATGGGACGCAGAATTAAGAGGCCTGGCGCAGCCTTTTACAATTATAAGTGACCACATGAACCTGAAGTACTTCTTAACTACAAGAAGGTTAACGGAAAGACAAATCCGTTGGGCAGAGTTGTTATCAAGATTCCGGTATCATCTCCAGTATAGAAAGGGTATAGAAAACGAACGAGCGGATGCTCTTTCTCGAAGAGATCAGGATAAGCCCAAAGAAGGAGATCCTCGCCTTTTAAGTCGTGAGCGACAAGTTTTAAATCCTGTCGCCATAAAAAGAATAGAAATCAGAGGCTTAAAGGTTGCAGAAGGCAACGAAATATTCGCAAACCAAGATTTGCAATCGTTGTGGAATGAAGCACTTCAAAAAGACCCCAGCTTCGGGCATATAATTGAGGCTGTGCACAATGGTGATCGCGCCTGGCTGAAGGACCTGAAAGCACAAGTAGAAGGATCTGAAGAACCTAAGCCACTGAAAGCCACTATCGCAGCATGCAGCTTTGATGAGGGAACAGGTATTCTCCGCTACCAGGAACGAGTCTGGGTACCAATGTATGAGCCGTCAACCACAGCGCTGATACAGAACACACACAATTCGGTGGTTTTCGGGCACCCTGGAAGAGATGCAACGCTAGCTCAAGTGGCACGAACTTATTTCTGGCCTGGAATTAGTAAAGCGGTAAAACGTTTCTGCAGAAATTGCCACGTCTGTGGTCGATCATCCATCTGGCGACATGAAAAGCAAGGTCTTCTAAAGCCTCTACCCGTACCAGATAGGTTTCATTAAGAATTATCAATTGATTTTATGGTAGATCTCCCGGAATCAAATGGTGCGACAAATATTATGGCGATAACGGATAGATTATTAAAATCGGTTACATTGGGAGCCATGACAAAAGTAGACGCAGAGAAGTGTGCAGAACGATTCATTGCTTGCCATTGGAGATTCCATGGATTTCCAAAGTATCTCACGAGCGATCGTGGGTCTAATTGGACAAGTAAATTTTGGAAACGCCTGTGCGAGCTAGTTGGAATGGAACAGAGATTGAGTACGGCTTACCATCCTCAAACTGATGGCGCCACTGAGAGGGCGAACCAAGAAGTACAAAAGTACCTAAGAGCATATGTCAGTTATTCACAGTATGATTGGGCGGTATGTCTACCAGCAGCGCAATTAGCAATAAATAACAGAGATGTAATGTCTCTGGGTGGCATTAGTCCATTTTTTGCAACACACGGATACCATGTTAGTCCAGTGCAAACTAATATTCAAGATTCAAGAGTATCGACGTCGACGTCGACTGGGAAGCAGAGAGCCGAATATTTCGTGGAAAGATTGGTTAATACAACCGCATTCATGCAGGCAACAATGGCTGCTATACAAGAGCGAACTAAAGACCAAGCCAACAAACACAGGCAACCAGCACCTCGTTATGTTATCGGGGACAAAGTGTGGCTTTTATTGCGAAATATTAAGTTCGACAGTCAGCTCTCAAAAAAATTAGCATGGCAACATGCAAAGTATGAAATAACCGTTATTATTTCTCCAGAAGTTGTCGAGCTGAACGTCCCTAGGGAGATACACAATCGCTTCCATGTAGATATGCTACTGCCTGCGCACGAAAATCCGTTACCGTCTCAACAAATTGAAGACAGAGATCCTGGTCCAATCTCAAATGATGACGGTGAAGATGAATATTTTATAGACGAAATATTAAGGTGTAGAACGTGGAAAGGAGAACGTCAAGCTCTGGCAAAATGGAAAGGGCAGCCGCTACCAGAATGGACTTCTCTGATTAATCTGCAAGACACGGCTGCACTAGACAAATGGGAATCTGAATGGGGATCGGCTGATACCAACAATGGCCCACCATCAAGGAAGAGAAATAAAAGGATGTAAGCAAGTAGGGGGTTAATGTTACGGTTCTACCAGTTTGCTCGGCTTAGGTGGTTACCTAAGCAGGATTAAGTATGATTAGTCAGCGGGTATATTTGTAAATACTTAGATATGATCTGACCCTTTTCTTTCTCTTCAGATTAGTTTAATTCATCGAACTTCTTAAGACCATCTCGGTTACCGTCACACTGAGGACCATAATCTGACCTGCTTAATAGTTGGTGAACCCACCCACCGTGCTGGAAATACTCTAGAATTAGCCTGGACAAATATTAGCGGCACAAGTGCATGGGTTGATTGTGATGAATGTGTTACTAGTGATCATCTACCCATCCCTAGTCTAATCCTTGACTGTGACCGGGTAACAGTCAGTCCGACAGGTCCGCTCAGGGTTTCAAAGAATAACCTGCCTCAATTTGCCAAGGTGGTTGCGCAATGGATTCCGCCTGTTCCTTCCCTATACACAATTGAGGAAGTGGAGGATTTCGCCCATGACCTTACCAAAACATTGACTGACGCACTGAGAGCAGTTGGTAAGCATCCGAATCGGAAAAGCGGTAGGTCCACGCCTTGGTGGAACCTTGAATGCAAGGAAGCCCACCTAGAATATCGAGCTGCAGTGTTAGAATCCGAGCGCACTATGCTTGGAAAGGCTTTTAGAGAGGTGGTCGCCAAGGCCAAACACGAGTACTGGAAGAAACGCAACGAGTCGATGCACACTCCGTCTGATGTTTTCAACCTCATGGGCTGGCTGACCCCAAGACAGGAAATAATTCCATCTCCACTCTTGCACAACGGGAATTTTATCTCAAACCAAGCTGAGCTTGCGACAGTCTTACGAGTTAGTCTCCTGGCTCGTCACCAAGCGTCAGACAACTTACCCAATTTTACAATATCAAATGAAGGTCATATCCCGTGGAAATATGATCTGACAGAGTCGGAAGTACGGACATGCACAATTGGAAGCGGAAACACCTGCCCAGGGGCAGATGGGATCTCAGTGGAACTTCTTGCTACTTGCTGGGACAGTATCGGATTACATGTGACCCAGCTATATCGTGTATGTCTCCGGCTTGGATACCATCCGTCCTGCTTCCAGCTAGCAGAGATGGTATTTCTTCCAGAGCCTGGTCAGGATCCATCAACGACTAGAGGATGGAGGCCAATTGCGCTTCTTTCTTGCCACGCGAAGGGTCTTGAAAGAATTATCGTCAAGCGAATGTCCTATCATGCCATCACATCAGATGTAGTAGGTCGCCAACAATTTGGCGCACTGCCTAAGCGATCGGCAACTGACCTTATCTCTTGCGTGGTGCACGACATAGAGGAGGCTCGCTTACAGGGATGGGCCGCGACATTTGTAACACTGGATGTGCAGGGCGCTTTCGATGCTGTCTTACATAACAGGTTGTTACAACGAATGCAAGCACAAGGCTGGCCTGCTTCTATTCTCCGCTGGACTTCGTCATTTCTCAGCAACCGGAGAGTGCAGGTACGCTACCAAGGCGGGTTCACAAGCTCAAAGAAGCTAGAGTGTGGAGTACCGCAAGGATCTCCCATCTCCCTCCTATTATTTCTTCTTTATATGGCAGAACCATTGCGCAGTGGTAATCCTCAAGCAAGGTTTGGGTACGCTGATGATATAGGGATCCTGGGAATTGGACCTACTAGCGTGGAATCCGCTTTAGCTGCTCAACGGGAAGTGGACAGCTTGCTAGGATGGGCAAAGGAGAATGCCGTCTCATTTGATACTGGGAAATCGGAAGTAATTCATTTTAAGTGTCGTCTCCAAGATGGGCCGATAAGTATCCTCGTCAACGACTCTAGAATTGAACGTGTTGAACATATACGTTGGCTTGGAGTCCATTTTGATTCAAAACTATATATTAAACACTACGTTGCCACGTGGTGCAGCAAAGCACTTAAAATGGCTCAGCACATGAGAAGACTGAACCCAGTAAAGCGAGGAGCAACCCCTGGGGCTTTAGTAACCGCTGTCAATACATGCGTCATTCCAATTGCCACATTTGGAGTGGGGGTGTGGTGGCCAGGGACATCTCGACCATCGAGACATGGAAATGTAACCCCTCCTACTTCTTTTCTGTGTGGCTTAATCGATAAGTCATTACATTTAGCACTAAGAGCCGCACTTCCAGTATGGAGGACAACACCCAACGCAGTGCTTCACAGGGAAGCAGGGATACCTGCAGCAAAAGTTCTCCTGGAAGGAAATCGACTCCGACTAGCAGCACGACTAAATTCCCTGGACAGTGTTCACCCACTGCGCAGTAGAGCAAGTTCTTGCCCCAACTCAACAAAGCACAAATACAAGAAGAGGCCTAGACCGTCGCAACAGCCTGAGATTTTAATGACGCGGATCCAACGAATCATTCGGCAACTTCCTCCATGCGAAGATGCAGAGCCACTAGCGTTTGCAGAATATCCTCCAAAGTTAGGGTCGAAGGTGGAAGGATTAGCTGAACATCGCATCTGGGCCGCGTCAATATCATTATCAGATATTTGCGCCTAATTGGATGGCTCATCAGAAGGCCATGGTGGCTCCTCCTGGGGCTTTGTCTTACAACGTGGGGACATTACATTCAAGACGGGACATGGCACCCTACATAGTGGAGAAGTCTATGATGCCGAACTCTACGGGGCGACTGCCGCTCTAGAAGCAGCACTATCCGTGAGGGAAATAATGAAAAGATTTACGTTTTGCTAGATAATCAGGCGGCAGTCCTAGCCTTAGAAACTGGGAGAACCTCTTCTAGCCTCCGTCTCACGCGTGTTTTTCACGAAGTCGCCAAAAAAGCTAATGCTCACATTAGGTGGGTGCCAGGACACTTGGGGATAAGTGGGAATGAGGAAGCGGATGCAGCAGCCAGAGCTGCACTCCAGGAACTTCCCCCTCACCATACACAGCCTGGCTACACTACCCTAGCATACCTTCGTAGGCCTATGCAGCAGTACCGGCAGAATCTGATAGATTGTTGGTGGTCATCTGTTTGTCCAGCTCGATATAAAGATCTAGACCTTCAAATGCGTCGCCGCAAGCCCCCAGAGTTAAGTCTCCCTCGGTTGCTTCTCCAGAGGCTAATTGCAGCAAGATCAGGGCATGGCAATTTTGCGGAATACCATTGAAGGTTCCATCACGAAAATGCAGTTCTTGACTGCGCCTGTGGGCTGGAAAAATCTCCTACACATTTTGTTCGTTGCCGAATACACACCAGTCACACGCGTAAGCTCAGGAAAGGTAGAACCATCAATATTTTTATTAGTCATCTTCTTGGACCAGACGGTCATGAGAAGTTTACGGAATTTGCAAAGATTACAGGTTGTTTCGGGAACATACCTGCAGACTTGTTCTCTGTTGGACGCGAGAACAGTTAATTTTAGACTGCTAGGTCGTAAGAGCGGCGGGTTAGACATAGTGTGGGAAGCACTAGGCTGATCCTTTATTACGGTGTTGCGGCTTACTCTTTCTTTATTTTTCAGTAACTTAGCCACTTGTATTAATATCTATTTGTTTATTTATTTACATATCAGATGCGAACGAGTTGGGCACGCCTTGAGGTGTGATCCCTGCCGGCTCCACCGGTGCTGCACTTTTAGACTTAGGGCTTCGGCCTAGGACCTTAAAATACAAAAAAACAAACTAAGGATCATGCACCGTTTAGCTCAGCCTATCTATGGCTGCCCGACGCGTTAGTTTCCCGAGAGATTCCAACCAAGTAGATGTTCCCTTCCCACCAACACCCCATAGATTCCCCCAAGCCAATTCCGTCTTTCGACCATCTATCCCAGGTCACTGATCCCGTGGTTTCTCAATTACCGACTGCCCTTGCAAACAATTAATCCAGATGAAACTCTTCAATTGAAACACCATGTCACAAAAAACCGATCGACTGTAGTGGTGCCGTTCCACGAATGTACTTTGCCAGATGATGGAGAGCTAGCAAACTAGAGCACAGGGCGGTTTAGAAACATCTGATTTAGGCCGGTATTTAGAGGGTAAGCGGCATTTTTTCAAACGATGCTCTGGCACACGTATGACGTGTCTCAGTTGAAATTCCTCATGATTCCATCTCCAAAACCCTTTCCTTCTTCTGCCACATCTCAATACCTGTCCATCTTTTTTCTTAAAAGAATCCTCCAGATCTCCTCCCAAAAGTGAGCTGTATGTCCCATCTCCTTTCAAAAATTCGTGCTCCACGAATTGAATCATTCATTGGGTGTCGATCGGGAGCGTGTATATAGCGTTTATCCAAGAAGACGATGATGGTGTTTTTCCGGGTAATTTCCGGATGAAGGGGGCTCCAGTCGTTAAGATGCCTGGGCGTGAGAGACTTTAGATTGGTTGAATCTGGGTCCTGTCGAAGAGAATTGTTTATACAGGGGGTCAAGGGTAAGTGAAGTTTTAGTTTAATCGACAGGGGTTGGCGTGCAGGGGCTATGTCAGCCTTAAACAGCAGGCGGTGACGGCATGGTGAAGTCCCTAAAACAGGAATTTTTTTTTAAATCATTTTTGTGTATGCAGCCTGAGGTTATGACGCGAATGATTACGGGAGATATGTATGTGACGCAGAATAACTCTGTTTGACGTTTGGAACACTCATACTCAGATTTCATTTGCAGATACCACTACGAGAATAACGCCTTAAGAAATGTACCCTCTTCCGTGAATACCCACCACAGGGAAAAGCGAGAAAAACCTGTGGCTATCTGAGCATGCTTTCATCATTCTACGAATACAGTATCACCGCGAGAGAAGTGGTGTGGGGGTCTTGCTGGATTCGAACCAGCTTTCTCCTGTCTCAAGTGTGGCATTTGTCCAAGCTACCCAGACTCTACTTGGAAGAACGGCCCGGATAGTGTACCACTGCACCATCCGACCCTCTAAAACAGGATATCCAAGTGTGTATATAACCCGGCAGATCTTCTACTGGTAACTCACACTACATCGGAAATCACGTCGTAGCAAGTCAATTCAGTATATTAGATCTCTCTATGTTTTCTATCTACTAACATTAACGCGTCTTATACATATCGCGATAAGCGAGTGTTAGTAAGCAATATTAGATCCACACAAGTACTATTACATAATTTTCTGTGCCAAGATCCATTTCTTCCAAAGCATCTTTTTCCGCTCATTTCTGCCAAATCATGATTTGCTTACATTCGTTGACCTCAATATTCTCTAAACATCTGGAACAATATTTCCTTCATTACACAAACTTTATCAAATCTTTAGCACGATAGAGTATGTAATAAGTTTCATTCGTTCAATATAAATTTGTAATTTCCAATCAAACAGATAAATGTACCTCATTGCTAACAAAAACCTTAGCAGAATGAATACTCAAATTACTCCATCTGTTAGCAGACGTGCGCTCTATCTTACTCAGGATCAAAAACGTAGTCCACTCTTTTATGCTCCAAGTAGATCTCCAACGGTAAGACCGAGATCTCGTGTTCTAGCATCCTTGTGCTGGCAGACTTCTATGCTCCTGTGATACTGGCTAAGCTTATTCTCTGTATTGAATTCAGAGGTTTCACTATCCTTTCAGGAATGTTACCCGTGGTCCCCGTCTCCGCCCAAATGAGGAACCCATACGTAAGGGTTGGTCTTACTATCGCACTGTAAATTAGTTTAGCTTTGTGGAATTTTGCTCCTCATGCTGAATGCATCAGTCTGCTGAGCGACTGCATCTTGTGAACGGTTAGAGCAAACGGTCACTGCACGGAAGCAATACCATAAAATAAGTTATATTTTTCTATGTCCATCTACAAAGGTAGGACAACTATTATATATACTTAAAGACTAATTACCTCAGTGATCTTGACCTCTGTGGTCATCTGTAAGTGGCCAGCCCCCAAAGTTGTCAACTGTAATAAACCAGCTGGTGACATGAAATTAATTAGCCAGCCGCGTACGTTGGTGTTGTAATATACCAGCCTCTGCCTATAATGCCAAGCATTATATATAGTATTCACTTGTCAAGCTAGGACCTCTAGGATCCTAGCACTAAAATTGTGGGTATCACCCGTAACACATCTATAAGTTGGACTTTTGCTGGAGCTGATAAATATGGGCGCCTCAATTTAGCTGAGGAGGAAAGTAAATTCCGAGAATTCGGAGAGCAGGTTGGGACGAGCTTAGGTGGCGCTGTATATTGAGAGTAGCTTTAAAGTTGTATTTATTCCTTGCCCTAGAAAAGTGCGTTGACTGGTACCTTTCTAGTGCAAACTTTACCCCCTAATTCATGGCCCATGGCTCGCAAATTTGATGCTACTGCCCCAGTCTTCGACAAATTTCTCCCATAGAATCTGACAAGGATAGTTGGTTGATATCGTCTACGAATCCGACCGCCGCGGACGTTGGAGTTTGAAGCTTCGGGAGAAGTATGCTTACCAAAAAGAAGAATAGGAACGGAGAGAGAGATATGCCGTGGGGTATTCCAGTACGAGTGTGGATTTTCTCGCCTTTGGAGGAGCCGAGGACAACCGTAGCAATTCTATCTGTCAAGGACTTAATGTAGTCGGTAACCCGTCTTGGGATTTCTTTTTCTCTGAGATTGTAAATTAGTCTTTCGTGAGATACAATATCGAACGCGCTAGAGATGTCAATGCTAAGGATAGATGCAACACGTTTTTTGTATTATCTTTAAAATTGAGTAAGTCTGCTCTATTAAGAGGTCAACTGCTGGGATAATATGACAACCTAATAATTGTTGCATTATACAAGTGTTCTCTACTTCCGCCGCCGCTAGCTTGCTACGGACCACCGCGACAGCTACAGCTGATTTTTTTAAGGTTTCATCGGCTGACTTCATGTGCTATTGTGAGTGTTTACGGGATGGACGAGCTTACATAATATTGTGGGACCGCCGGGGCGCGTTCAAATATGAATTCTAGTTCTACAGTACAATCTCGCTATAACGATGTGGGGCAAAACTTAACCAAGGCTCTTGATTGGCCCATTTAATAAAGTGGGCCAATCGGGAGCCTTGGTTAAGTTTTGCCCCACATTGTTATAGCGAGATTGTACTGTAGTCATATGGGTACAGTTTCACGTTGTGGAAGGCCGGGTTGAATCATCTCTGAGATCAACACCTGTGAGGTCCGTAGTTCAACTTTTGGGTTCTACGGCGATCTCTTGGCCAGATTAAACTCGGAACATCACCCTAAAATACAGATCTACAATCAACCCGGAAGTCTGGAATGCAGCCAAGTTTTACACAAATTATATCACAGGTAGACAAAAGATGAGTCTAAGTGGAACTGCATCAAACCTGCATCGAAACCTATCCAGGAAGCAAAGTAGAATTGTAATTTAGATAAGAAGCGAGCATTCGGGCTCAATGCTTATATTCACAGAAGAAACGTCACTGGAGTTGTTCATCCCGAATTCTAATGTTAATATTCATTCCAAAACTTCATATATAGGGTTGTGGCGTATGCTCAGTGAGCCAGGGGAAGGGGGATGTACTAAGAAAGACGAAGAATTGGTCATTTGAGGCCTTGATGAATAGCCCTAAGGACGTGGCCAGAATCTCGCAGTGGATTCAAAGTGAAGGATGACTAGAGCATTTTTAGCTCACCAAATAAGTTGAAGCAGTGTTGCAGAAGAGTTCGAGGGGGAGTGTCGGATTTTAGGCTCGCTGATACAGCGCAAGTGCACTTCGTAAAGGTAAACTTCATAGTAACAGTGTCTTATGAGGTAGTCTCAGGGGGGGTTCGCCGTAGGTATTCCTTCGATGTAAATAAAGATTTTGTTAGATCCCCAGTTGGGCCAGAGGTGCCAAATCGGGCAGTTGAGTGAAGGTCCAACGATAGATCATGGACCTGGAACAAATTTTCGGAAGCACATTGTCCCGAGACTGGCTCGGCTGTGATATCTCCTAAGCGTGGCATACGTCACGTACGTGTAGTAGGTCCAGCCTGAAAAAGCGTCCCGGTAAAGCTCATGTCCGTCGATGCAGAAAACAATGTTACACTCTACTGCCGTGCATGTTCCATGACATTGTACCTGTAGCTCAATCTCAGAACACAGCACTGAGAACTTGATAGGGCTGATAGTTAGTCTGTGTGCACAAGGAAGCTCACCATCCATCGTCTTAGGTTCTTGCTACTGGATCATGGTCGTCTATAGTTTCTACATATTCGACCGACATAGTAGGCTTCATGAACTAGCCCATGAGACGAGCTCTAACTTCTGACAGCGGAATGTATTTATAGCCGTCTCTGGCTCCCCCAAACCCAAGCCACCAATACTGCTTCGCTTCCGTTTTCCACATTGTCGGTCACGTCCAATCCCCAACCAAGTGTGACGAATACCACAAGCAATCCTGACCCCGCGCGCGCCCGTCCTTCTCGCCTCTCTGCAAAAGATGATGCGAAGCTCATCTTCGGAACAATCTTCTCACTCCGAAATATGGTCCGCAAGCTAGGCGGCCCGGATGATAGCTTTATCAGCTATCGGACTGGCCAATACAAACTACACTATTATGAAACACCCACGAGTGTGAAGTTCGTCATGTTAACCGACCCTGCCACTCCAAATATGCGAAACGTCTTACATCAGATCTATGTGAATTTATATGTGGAATTTGGTGAGTTTTCCCCGTTACGTGGAGATCCTGTTGTTAGTGATACAGTGTCCTAATGAGTTTCTTGACAATAGTTGTAAAAAATCCACTCAGTCCTGTTGAACACAAGGGTGGCGAAGGTGTAGCTAATGAGTTATTTGAGCTGGCCTTGAACCAATTCATTAAAGGCTTGGTTTAAAGAAATTTTGTAAAGTCAACAAGGATTGAAAGACAAGTGACGAAATGGAGTTACGGATATGATCTTAAGCGTAGCGAGTAACTACAAAGAAAAGTGTACAATTATGGTAAGGCTTTAGGGTCATCTTGGCGAATTTAAGCCACATGTATCTGGTAGGTGTATTTAAATATAGTGTACATTTGAACTGAAAGCAAATTTTTCACCAGTCCTCCCTTAGCTGAAAGTTTGTCTGATCCCTCTTACGGTTTTTCTAAACCATCGATAGACTTCCCCCAAACACTTTCGAACGTTGATATTGTCCCAAGATCTATCATACTGTCTTTGCAAGCGTCTGTAGGGCTAGAAACCGCATCATCTTGCTGGGATATCTCTTCCCCATCCACAGGATATATCTCGCTTTGCCAATTGCTCGAATAAACGACCGCGGCAAAGGCTTCTAGGTCTCTAACTTGTTCCATAGCTTCCAAATATTCGTTTTGAGCTCCATCGCCAATGGAATGAGCTTGTCTTGCAAGAACGGCGAGAAACTTGGGTAAACTGGCAAGCTTTGCATTATCAGATTCTTCTGATCCATGATCCAGTGTTTGGGAACGTGATGAGGCCTTAAATACCTGTTGTGAGATCTTTTGATCTACAAGAGTTGAGAAGCCAGCGTCCAAAAGAAGAGTCAAGACATGCGCAAAAGGTGGTGCGTCAATTAAATCAGACGTCTCGTCAAGAAGACGTCGTAAGGAGACAGATGAAGGGTTAGATGTGGAGAATGAGCTCTCCGGGGATTTTTCGGCCGTTACTCCTTCTCTGAGAACGAAATCTTCTTGATCTCTAGGGGGCAGTAAATATTCCAACCATTTGCTTTCTAATCTCTCAGCTGATGTGGCGCCTTCAACTTTTTTGCGAACTTCCAAGGTTAACTTTGAGAACTTTTCCATTGACAAGTCATCTCGAGGACTTAAAACTCCGAAAACTTCGTTCACTGCATTCTCAACCTTGAACATGACTTGCCTCCAGCCTTTATGCAATAGCCACCAACTAAATGTTAGATATTTTCTATTTGTCTCAAAGTCATTGCCATAAGCTTGGTCAGGACTATCATCGTCGTGATTTTCTAAACTGATAGTGGACTGGTTAAGCCCACCAGTTGCCAGTGAAATTACGCTTGAAAGATAGCTCCGCCGGCCTAGAAGATTGAGCTGTATCCGAGTAAAAAGTGTGAGTAGAGCGAGGGTGTATATTATCGTGAAGGATCTAGTGATTGCTAAAATCTTAAGATCATTCCAAAGCTGAAACTTGCTCTTTCGTAATGTTTGCGGTATTTCACCTTTATTCTGTGGTTCCTGGATGCCGTTGCTCGGAGTTGGTAGGCCTAGCTGGCTGGCATGTACACCACTCGGGCTCTGTAGACTCACCATGCTTCTGCCATCTTCATCAGCTACGCTGGGTGGCTCAGTGCCAGGTTCACTTTGCTTAGGCTCGTCATTTCGAGCCAGCTTTGCTGCTTTTCGCTGCTGTAGCTCATCTGAAATTTTTTCGGTATCAAGTTCCGCGAGAATATTCTCTACGGCTGCTGGTAAGAGAGCAAGCACAGTGAAGGTGCAGTCTTCTTGATTTTGTTCGAAGCGGCGGCGCAAACTTGTATCTTCATCAGCACTCTAGTATAACTCGAATGGAAGAATTTACTTCTCTCGAGCAATACGATCGCTGCTAATCCGTTCGCGTGCATCCAAAATCTTGCCTATTAGGTACTGAGTAGCCACATAGCCAAACCCAACAACGCTCACACCCAAAGCAATAGGGGTTCTATATCGCCTAAACCATCTGCGTGAGGCTGCAATCATGTTTTAGATGCCCCTGATACCAATTATCGCATCACGGTTCAGTTATTCCATTCCAGACCCCACACGTCAAGAACACGCAAATTATGGATGCGCAGCTAAACCTCGGCCAAAGCTTTCGCCGAAACACAAGCCTATCCACCAAAACTGAGCCTACAGGATTTAGTCAATACGCCCAGTTGATATCCCGTGCAAAGATAAGGATTATATTTCATACCCTAAATGGATTTACGTAGACTACCAGAGCACGTTATTGAGGTCTTTGCCGATCCAGATTCAGTGAAAGACGTTGTACGCGGTACGGCTACCTCGCTAACCCCCTCATCTATTCCCGACTGACCAAAATTGGGCTAGGTATTCTACATACTATTTTCTTCCATCGTTTCTTTCCCTCCTTAAAACCAAAGACTCGTGACGTCCTTGATCTAACATTACCATTTGTCGACGATGTGGAGCTAGAGATGTTAATTGATCAACGTACTGCGGCCCTTGTCAGGCAATTAGGTACAAGCTATGATGTGGCAGATCGGAACGGTGGTGTTAGAGGGATAATTTTTGTTCAGTTTTTCGAGAAGAAGCGTCGGAAAGCATGGTTCACAAAGGGAGAAGAAGAAATATGTTGGGAGCAGTGGACACTGGATGTGACGCTCGCAACTCCAAAAACTGAGATTGGTAGGACATGTAATTGCTGGAATTCAGACTTCACTAATAGAATACACAATAGAGAGGAGCAAAGTCAGGAAAGCTATGGAGCAGATGCTGTTGAAAGCTGCAATGAATATAGTTACGACAGTCAATCGGGAGAAAGACAACATCCCGCCTATTACAACAAGCGAAAGTAACCCATTTCCCTACCAAATTACCGTCAACCAAAAGGAAAGTGGATGGGGTTCGAAAATAGGAATGGGTATATTTTAATGAAGGATCACCCTCGTATCGTGGTCAAAGTACGCTTTGTGGATAGTACTTGGAGTTTAGGAGTTAGTGGTACAAAGTTTGAGAATAGTACTCTGAATGAGAACATGCCTTGAGTAGTTTCTGGGGCGGCGTTCGAATGATAATTCTTCAACTGCATACTCTTACAGTAATCAACGTTATCTATCATTGTCCCATTCTAGTTTCCAACACTGATTTCCTTGTCAGAGTCGTAGGTGTTGGGATATTTTGAGACAGTTGATAAGCCCTGAAAGTGATCCCCTTTTGATCAATCAATAAATACGTGATCTAGTATATCTCCTCCTGACTAGCCTTACTCCCGATCGGGAAAATAAACTGCCCGAGCTCATTGATATGTAAATCATATGTCTTTTAACAGTAATCTTGATGTTAAGGTGAAACAGAAAGTTGAAGTAGGGTTGGATGCTGGAAGGGTACATCGACCAAGCCGTTCACCTTTGTGAGTCTAGCTATCCGATGCACATGCCCCACTAGAACCAGGAAAGTGCTGGTTCGAATCCACCAAGGCCGTTCCATATGTCGCGCTTGGTTAGATGTGAGGCGATAGCGAAGATAATCAGGTCAACAGAGGGTGACTAAAACGCGTCCTTGCGGTAGACCATATCGGTGTTGGATGAAAATAGCCGAAGCGCGTTTGACGTTGAGTGCTCTCTGCAAATGGGGTTCCGGATGTTGACCTCCCTCATGTCGAGTTGAGTTATTGCTTCATGTACCGAACTGATCATGCGTGTCATATCTTGAGGCCTGCGTACATAAAAATAATCAAGACGAATACATATGTTACGCCGAGGTATGGCATTGTTCAATATAGTACAGCTGTAAAAGCTGAATTAGGTTAGTAATCGCATTTAGAGATTCTTGTATCAAGTATATTTAAGTCCGAACATCAGAGAGAAAAGGATTTCTGTAATTCATCACCTTCATTTCATCACCATCATCTTTGATCTTTACATCTACAGCAGAACTCCTCTTAGCTAATAGTGGGTCCCGGTATAATTACTGAAGAGATCCATAGAAATTTTACCGTTTATATTTGCAATACTTACCCCTGCGCGCAAAATGACCTGTAAGGGTAAATGTTGCAAATATAAAAGTCCAAGTTATAATGAATCTTTTTAACATTAATACCGGGACCCACTATTAGCTAAGAGAGGTTCTACTGTATCTCCTAATGTTGATACATGGGTGAAAACGGCAATACCTCCTCGCTTTAGCGCATATCAATAAGGGTCGTAGAGTCGGATGGTGCATTGGTACACTGTCCGGGCCGTTCTCCCAAGTAGAGTCTGGGTAGCTTGGACACATGCCCCACTTGAGACAGGGGAAAGCAGGTTCGAATCCAGCAAGACCCTCACACAACGTCTCTCGCGGTGATATTGTATTCGCAGTATGATGAAAGCATGCTCAGATAACCATAGGTTTTTCTCGCTTTTCCCTGTGGTGGGTATTCACGGAAGAGGGTACATTTCTTAAGGCGTTATTCTCGTAGTGGTATCGGAAAATGAAATCTGAGTATTAGTGTTCCAAACATCAAACTGAGTCATACTGCGTCCCATACATGTCTTCCGTAATCATGCGCGTTATAGCTTCAGGCTGTATGCGCAAAAAAGATTTAAAAAAAAATCAAAAAAAATCTTCATCAGACACCAGCCTATCAGAGGTCTTTTTTGTCGTTTACTTTAATACCTTTTTGAGCCATCAGTATCCTACCGTTGATTTCTGACCAAAGAGGATATATAGCAGTCGAACCCCTTATAATTACAAGAGAAGTTTCGGATGAGTTCAGTCACAGTAGTTTTCTGATATGAAGCAAAGATGCGAAAGCAGAAAGGAGTTCGAATGCATGGATATGGTTATTCATGAAAACAGAATCCTGCGAATATCAAAGTACGATCACAAGAGCCAGAAGATCGGAGGAGATGTTTTACCAGATGTCTGAAATGGGGAACATACGCTTGCAAGGAGAATGTTTTGACGGTAATTCTTAGTTTATGTGATTTATGGTAGAATTCTAAATGAGGTAATGATAAATGTAGATAATGAATGTGTTCCTTTTCATGAGGGAGGCCTGCTGCCTACTTATACACAAATTCTGTCCGTGCGTCAATGGTGCAAACAGAGCGAGCATACACACCCGTGAGCTCCGGATCTCGCCTAACACGTCCCGGCATTCTAGCCCGACTGTGGCAGCATCATCCCTTCCATGGTCTTCTGATCTGCTCCTCCATGCCCACCGATGCTAAGCACAACACTCCCTCTGTCGGTAACGACTTAACTTAGCTTCTTAGTGGATTTCTACAGGTGACTTAACTTTTGTAAGTGCGTCAGCGAGCTGAAAATTAGATGGGACGTAGGTGACATTTATCTTGCCATTCTGATGCTATTCACGACGATAGAAGTTCCTGAGCGCTATATGCTTAGACCGCTTATGGTTGTCGTGGGTTTTGATTAGTGAGATCGCTGATTGGTTGTCCACATGAAGGTTGGTGCATGCTGCCCCATCAATGCGACTGGTGAGACCTAGCTCTTGGATTAATGACTTAACCCACTGGAGCTGGCGCCAGGTTTCAGTAGCTGCTAAGTACTCTACCTCAGTAGTGGACAGGACGACCTCTCGTTGCAGATGCGACTTCCAGCTGATGGGACCTGATGATAATCTGATTAGCATTCCAGATGTTGACCGGCTAGTTGATGGATCGGCTGCGAAGTCTGCGTCTGTGTATGCTGCGAGAGTTGCTTGATTGTCACTTCTGTTAAATGTTATGCCTTGATCAAGGTCCTTAGCATTATACCGGAGTACTTGACGTGCGGCCTGCATGTGTTCATTAGATGGATTAACTAGGAATCTTGCAAGATGGTTGACTGCAAATGCAATATCTGGTCTCGTGTTGTTTGAGAGGTATTGCAATCCTCCAATGCATGAGTTGTACTCTGTCTTTTCATGCGACATGCATAACTCATTGTTTGGTTCCATCATGCGCTCCATTGGCGTGTTTGCTGCCTTGCAGTCTTTGAGACCATGTCTGTTCAGCAGTGTGCGAGCGTATTGGCCTTGAGAGAGTTTGAGAATCTCAGGGGCTGGATGGCTGATCTCTATGCCGAGGAAAAGATCCGTACTAACAGTCTTGAAGTTAGATTTACGATATAATACGCTCATTAGTAGGTCTATCTTTGACTGATATTGACTTACTACTTGAAAGTCATCAACATGCATCAATACAAAAATATCCTTTTCACTGTTAGTGTAGAGACAAATATCAGATGTAGTGGGGAGTAAGCCCAACTGGGCGAGTGTTGACTTGGCATCATAATACCACAATGCCGCTGCTTGTTTAAGTCCGTATAGGCCTTTGCAGAGTCGGATGACATAGCCATCCTTCTCGTATCCTTTCGGTAACTCCATGAATAGGTCTATATTTAGGTCAGGGTTGAGGAACGCTGTTGGTACGTCACCTTGTTTTCTATGCCAACCAAGCTGATGTGCAAGAACAAGAAATATGCGTCCTGTTTCTGGTCTGAGTGTCGGGGCAAATGTTTCTTGGTAGTTAACGCCGTGCCGTTGAGTGAAGCCCTTGGCTGTGCAACGGGCCTTGTATTTCTCGATGTCACCGTTAGCCAGGAACTTCTTTTTGAAAACCCATTTGCATTTCATAGGCTTACGGCCTTTGGGTAGTTGCGACTGTAGAATGATCTTTATGGTGCCTTTCTGCTTAAGGGACTTAAATTCTTCTTCTGCTGCCTTCTTCCAATGCTCGGCTTCTGGACTGGTCATTGCTTGATCCCATGTCTGTGGATCAGTTGACACCTGTGCCGTCATACCATGATGTAACCGATAGTAGTCTACACGCCTGACTGCTCTACCGCGTTGTGACCTAGTAATTCCATCTTCTGGTGAATGAGGACGCTTGACTCCGGCCACTGGTTGTATTGGATCCCAACCAGTCATGACACGGTCGAGATGTTCGTCCTGCTCAGTCGATTCTGCTTCATCGTCCGAAATTTCCGTAGCATGTATCTCCCTCTGATCTGTAAGTTGGTTGCTTGGCCTTGAGATGACTTGCAGATCTGTTGAATGCGAAGGAAAATTATCGAGCTCTGCTGAGTTGGGGACAGTATGAACATGTGAATCTGGTTGTCGGTCGACGATAGAGTTTGGTTGATGTTTTTCGTGTGACTCTTCTGATTCCATGGTGACTAAGGGATGGTGAGGCGTGGACAGCGGATGCTCCCTCTGATTTTCTGCAGTGTATCCATGGGGTCCCGATTTTTGTGAAGTGGGTTGAGGCCATGATGGAGGATTGTAGCTCGTATGATTATGCGAGGGATATGGCGGCTGGGTTGATGGTGACTCTGAGAAGATGGAGCCGAGATTTGCCCAATAGCTGGTAGTATGCTGGCGCTCTATGGAGTTTAGTTCATCGCCAAAACTATATCTTCGTTAAAAGATGCGTGAGGGGTGGTGCTTTCAGACCATTTCCACCCTTGAACTGGCGTCCAATGAGGGTGATAAATGAGGAGGTTTTTGTTAGTATTCTGTTGGAAGCCTAAAAACCAGCCCATCTCTGCCCTTGGTTTGAAATTGCCTGGTTTAGGGTCGATGAGTTTGTATACACGACACCCAAAGCGTGGGAGGTTAGTAAAATCAATCTGGCTTTAGTGAGGTTGCTTCAAACCCTTGAGAAAGTCTATTAATGGCATTGATTTTGTGCGAAGGCAGTAAAGATGATTAGTGATAAAGCATGCGTGTTCAACTGCCCATGACCAATAACATGCAGTCATTCGTGCATCAATGAGCATAGATCTTGCTCTTCTTAGGATCACCTTATTGGATGCTTCAGACGCTCCATTTTGTTCAGGCGTATGAGGGGCGGATACGTCTGTCCTGATTCCATGCTGGTCACAGTATGCCTTAATGCGGAAGAATTCTGAACCTCAGTCTCTGAAAATGATGCGGACTCTTTTTCCGTATTGATGCAGTGGGAGCTCGACCCAATGGACTAGCTGAGGTGCGATTTGATCTTTGGTGGACGTGGAGATGGCCCATCTCATGCGTGATCTTGCATCAGTGATGATGACAACGTATTGATGTCCATTACACGCTGTAGTTAGTTTACCAACCGTATCGACAAAGACTTCATCAAGAGGATCAAGTGGGGTTGGTCTGGGCTCTCATGAGACATAACGTTGCGCTTTGCTGAGGTGACAGGTTTCACAAGTTGACAACTCACCAGTGTCTAAACCTTCCATGCCTTTAGAGCTCTATGCTGTTTTCTTCATTATCTTCTGCCCAGTGTGGCCAAGTCTTTGATGCCAACGTTGTGCGCTACTGGTAACAGGAACCCTAGCAACACCAGGGGCTGCGATTGGGAGTGAAACGTGGTTGGTGTTAGTAAGTGGCTGAATGTAATAGACATCATTTTTTGCGTGTTAGCTTGGCAATAGGAATATCATTGTTATTTAGTGATTTTTGCATGAGAGTGGACATATTTCTGTCAGGAATTATGCTACCGAATCTTTGTAATCTCCCAGCTGAGATGATTATGCATGAGGACTCTGGGGAGTACAGTGAGTCAAGAAGATCAAGAGTAAGATTGCCGATTGATATACGTGCAGTGCCTTGTTTGGTCAGCGATGTGTTGCTGACTGCTTGATCAAATTTGATGGGTTTCTGCCTAGAACTCATGTCAAGAAACATTGATTCACATGGGACGAAGTGGTGCGATGCACCTGTATCAAAGATTGCAAGGTGTTTAATTGATGATGGTGCTGCTGCTGCTATAATTACACTACTGTCATCGCTTTCGGTATCTATGCCAGACACAGCTTTAACATTACCCTTCCTATCTCCCAACGCTTTTCGAGCTCTCCATCTCTGTAAAGGGACATGAGCTACGGTCACTGCACGTAAGCAATGCCACAAACAATCTATATTTTTCTATACAAAAAAAGACTACTGGAGGGTGAGAACATTGTCCTTAAATGTGCGCCGTCCCCTTGTAAGGATCCTACTCTGACACCAGGCATAAACTGAGCCTCCCTATTAATTTTTCACAGCTCAGCTATGCCGATTACTCGAGTAATTAATAAAGGCGCAAGGCTGGGCCATTACGAGCAGCCCAGCCACAACAACACCGGGTAGAACCCGTAACAACCTCTCGCCATTTGGACCAACCGCAAGTTCAGGATGCTGTTTGAAACAGTCCTTGTTCTTATGTTATTGGTTACAACGATTGCACTCATCATTAGGACCGTCTTTGCCAGGAATATTATGGACGACAAATACTTGGTTGAAGTGCTGGTTAGTATTGTTATGGTTTGAAGCTCTATGTCCATCAACAACACTTATAGTTGTCATCATCATTCCCAATGAGGTGTACGAGTTATTGCCAGTACATGCCCTTAAATATCTCCAGGTGCCAAGCCAATCTATGTGCTTTGTTCCAAGAACAAAGATAGCGGCAGATTGCCCTTTGGTAATGTAATACTCTGTGTAACGGTCTTAGAGTAATTGTTATTCACAAACTACTCGGAGCTATGTACTAGAATATCTTGAAGTGAAGAAAAAATAAGGATGGGTGAATTATCTCCGCTATTTAACTACAAATATATCTCTTAACATCATGTCATAATTGAGTCTGTTTGAACACTTCTCATTTCTCCATATCAATTTCCGTCTACCTTATTCTCCCAAGATCTGAGTCGAGCGATAATTAATTATCGTGGTTGAGTCGCGATACATCGACGTGTAATTTCGCGTAATGACATTTCGTGTCGTGACTCCTTGTACTTGGATCTTGATGGTTTAGCTTGGGCTTGATCTTGGTGAACAATCTCTTGAAATACTGAATACCTGGAACTCTGGGACACTGACGATACCAGATAATGTCACGTAAGCTTTTGTAACAAATGACAAGTGTAGATGTAGATAACCTGACTTCTTGAATCCTGACTAGACTAGATGCGTAGAATAAATACAAGACTGAAAGCTGGAGAGCTTTCAACTAGAAGGCCTAACCACTATTCATACATGAGTCTACCTAATACATTCCCTAGTACTGGTTAATAGAACCCCATCCCATCGAACGCCAGCGAATATTGTAGAACACCCAAAATACCGTCGATTGAAATAGAATTCCATAGAACTATGCAATGCCTGGAGTTCAATCGTTGTTAATAACGATCAACAGGAAAAGTCCAACAATAATAACAATATTAAGTAATTAGTGACAATCGGCAAAATAATTTATCAACGTCATTGAAGCCATTGATGAAGATCAACAAAATGCATGAAAACTCACGCCATTTAATTAAAGACAATATGTGAATAAAATTTATGCAAAAGAACTAAATGAATTCAAGCCGAAACGACTAGCTTCAGCGGGCCGTTCCGTGACATTTCGCATCCTTTCGTGACGAGATTGAGATTAGCTATTAATGTCAGTGAGATTGCATGATGCATCTTGCGTCAGCGAAGCTCGTTCTTGAAGTCGGATAGTCATGAGAAGGCCTAGTTGGTATGGATTGCGAATTGAATGAAATGATGAAGTTATTCTGTTGCAGCAACTCGTTCCGATTGAGCGAGCAATTGTGAGAGATAATTATTATTAGTAGAGTAAGCGATCCATTTTGACAATTACTCATGTTGTCGAGAATGAAATAAGTTTAATTAATTTAGGCTCTAGCCTTTTACAAATCAGGCCTTTGGCCTGTGACACTCTATGCCTGTAGAAGCGTGCAGAGCATCGGCTGCCTCGTTAAGATTTTGGAGGTTTATCTAGAACTTGTTGAAGTAATCGTCAGCCCAAGGAGTAAATTTGGTATTTAGAAAGGTCTCCAATGCGTGCGCACAAGGCGCCGTGGCAGTTTCCTTCCTAGTATCTGCTACGCTATTATACAAATCCTGTGCTGTCATTTGATCGCAAGATCTTGGACACATGCTAGGATCTAAACAAATAATAATGATATTCTTGGAGGATACATCTCCCAATGTCTATGATTTAAGGTCCTTGAGGTGTCCTTTAAGGACTGCGTCGAAATTCGGATCGGTGTTATTCATGCTTGCTGTCAGGTTGATTGGGCGCGTAGTAGGGAGAATGCCGGGGAAATCGTGAAAAACATATCTGATGACATGATTTTTCGCAAGTTTCGATTGCAGGCAACTCTTCCATTTAGATAAGGGGACACCTTGGATTAGAATGACCTTAGAGGTATCGCGATGCATTGATTGGTATATTGATGGATGATTTTGTCAAAGTAACAAAACTAGAAAAAATGCACGTTGGTCATGGTTCTTCAAATATGTGGTATTGCGCTCGGGCTCATAACCTGTTTTACCAGGTGTCTGAAATGGGAAACATGCGCTTGCAAGGAGAATGTTTTGACGGTAATTCTTAGTTTATGTGATTTGTGGTAGAACTCTAAATGAGGTAATGATAAATGTAGATGATGAATATATTTCGTTACATAAGGGAGGCCTGCTGCCTATTTATAACCAAATTATGTCCGTGCGTCAATGGTGCAAACAGAGCGAACATACACACCCGTGAGCTCCGGATCTCGCCTTACACGTCCCGGCACTCTAGCCCGACTGTGGCAGCATCATCCCTTCCATGGTCTGCTGATCTACTCCTCCATGCCCACCGATGCTAAGCACAACATGAGATAATGACCCCGCAAGGGCAGAGGGCTTTCTCCATTTCAACCAAGCACGCACTCCTGTGATCTCATTTGAGTGTGCATTCACCGACGGGGAAGACGTGTGATCGACTGTTGTAATATTTACAACGCCCCAATAGGCTCTTGCAACCCTGGCGAAGGCCTCCAAAAACTACTCGCCCTGGCAGAACGCCCAGATATTCTTGCCGGTGACTTCAATCTACACCACTCTGCTTGGAATCCTATTTCAAGAAGCGACGCACCTGATGAGGAAACTCTATTATCATGGACAACTGCTAAAGGGCTTTTCCTAATTAATCCTCCCGGGGTCCCAACACACGACGCTGGTGCTGTTCTCGACCTGTGTTTCACCCGCCTCGGCCCAAATTCATGCTGTACAGTCCGCCAAGACCTGGATTGCGGAGCAGACCACCGGACAATATTCTCTCGGATCTCAGACGAGAGTCCCGAGGCTCCCGCCCAAGGTCGACTCATATACTCGGCCTGCGACTGGGCGATCTTTTGTAATACCCTAAAGGACCTGCTCGTAACCCCCCCTCTAACTAACCCGGAAGATGAAGCCAAACTGCTCGCGAATTCCCTCTCGGGAGCCCTAAGAACAGCCTGTCCCAGATCACAGGAAAGAGCAACAGGGGCCCCATGGTGGACACAAGAGTGCGCGAAGGCCCACAGGGAATTCTGTCGCGCCCGCCGTCTCGGCTTCACTGCATTAGAAGAGCGACGGAATTTTGGTAGAACTGTGAAGAGAGCCAAGCGTGAATACTGGCATAAAAAAAATTGAAGGTGTCTCTACCGTATCAGAAGCCTATCGAATCACCGGCTGGCACAAAAACAAGTCACACTTCCATACCCCTCCTATCGAAGGACGTAACGGGCCTGTCATTACTCACGAAGCGAAAGCACAAATTTTTCGCAACACTCTTCTTAGCAGACACCTAGGCCAACGCGATATCTCAACAGATGTACCAACTGTGGCTAAACGGACTATCCCCTGGCCGAAACTTACAGATCAGGAGATATATCGCTCCTGCTGTCAGGTCACCTCTTCTGCACCTGGACCCGATGAGATAACAGTCATTGCTTTGAGAAACGCTTGGCCAATCATCGGCAACCGTGTTGCCGCTCTTTTCCGCCAATGTGATTTGCTTGGACACCACCCACTCTCCTTCAAAAAAGCTAGCGTAATCATACTCCCGAAGTCTGGGGATCGAAACTTCTCCCTCCCTAACTCGTACAGACCAATCGCCCTCCTTTCCTGCCTTGGTAAAGAGTTCGAGCGACTAATAGCTCGGCAGCTTTCCTACCTAGCTCTCCAACATAGAGTTCTCGCCAAGGACCAATGCAGTGCAGTCCCTCGACGCTCCGCCATAGACCTCACCACTGCTTTGGCCTGTGATATACAGTCCGCCTGGGCCCAGAAAAAAATTGCAGGCATGGTCACCGTCGACGTGAAGGGCGCTTTCGATGGCATTCAAAAGGGGCGCCTTAGTCTCTGCCTCCGAAGCCAAGGCTGGCCTCCAAATCTTGTTCGATGGGTCACTTCGTTCATGGAACAACGTGAGGCTAGTATCTCGATTGATGGCTCCAAGTCAACCCCGTTCCAAATCTCCTGCGGCCTCCCACAGGGCTCTCCTGTCTCGCCGATCTTATTTCTACTAGTAACTGAAGGTGTACTTCGCCTCTCACCGGGCCGTCTCGGATACGCCGACGACATCAACTTGTTGGCATCAGCACCCTCACTTGCCTGCTGTGCAAACCTCCTCCAAACCCAGCTAGATCGGACTTTCGAATGGGGGCGGGAGAATGGCCTCACCTTCGAAATTTCCAAAACTGAACTCCAGTACTTTCACAGGAAACGTGGCTCACCTGTGGAGCCAAGTCTCTTTGCCGATGGAGTCGAAATTAGGCCTAACGACGTCACTCGCTGGCTGAGCGTTTTCTTCGACCGTGGCCTTAAATTCCAAAACCACGTTAAGAAGGCCTGTGAAAGATCACTAGCAATAACCCGACACTTAAAGAGAATCTCTCTAACCACTCGAGGTATCCGCCCCCTCTTACTTCGTCAAACTCTCCAAGGAGCAGCCTTCGCAACTCTTTTCTATGGAGCTGAGACTTGGTACTCTAATAATACGCCCAAGGATCTTCTTGAGCGAATTCAGCTGCGAATAAACGATGCCGCTCGTGTCGCCCTCCCCGTCTACCGCACAACACCAGTCCCCGCTCTATTGCGTTAGATCGGCTGGGGTCCAGCGCGCGCATGGCTCGACCAAATACACGACCGTCTGACCATACGAACTGCCTCGGCAGACCCCCGACATCCACTCCGCAGACGTTGGAACTCTACACGCATGCTATGGGCTCGTCAAAGAATAAACCCCGAACTCGCTGGAGACACCATTCCCCCCCCCTGGTCCAGAAGTAGAGAAGAAAACCTCAGCGCCATCGGTGCCGTAGGGAGAGCAGCTGGAGCACGAGCGTTTAAAAGCTGGCAAGCTAACCGCCCCCCCTTAGATCTCTTCGTCTTCTCAGACGGGGCACTAATAGAAGACCGGGCCGGTGCCGGATACTCCATATACCGGGGCCTAACGCAGAAGGTTGGACAAGGATCTCTACCCCTTGGATCTTCCGCAGAAGTATACGACGCAGAAGTAGCCGGAGCCACTGCAGGCCTATCCGCAGCTCTCACAAATCCTATGGCTTACTATGCCACCAACGTCACGGTCTGCCTAGATAACCAAGAAGCTGCTCTTCGCCTTCTCATAGACACTCCCACTGCAACAAGCTCCCCACGTATAGCTCTCTTTCGAGAGCTCGCATCCACCTGGACACAAAGATCCCGCAGCCAAAATACTCTCCCAGGATCAGTTAATGTTAGATGGTGCCCTGGTCATGCCGGTATTCCTGGAAACGAAATTACAGACGCCCTTGTGAAATCGGCCTGCATGACTCAATCCCCAATACTCCCTACCTCTATCGCAAGGGCTAAGAGGGATTTAAAAGCACGATACCAGTCACACGTCAGCGCCTACTGGCAAGAAAACGCACCCACGAGATATAAGGACCTCGGGATCAACTTCAACGTCAAAATTTCCTCAGAACTCGCCTCCCTCGACCGCCGCACCCTCGGCCCGCTTGTTGCAGCTCGTACAGGACATGGCGACTTTGCCGACTACCACCGGCGGTTTCACCACGATGATGCCTTACTAGAATGTACCTGTGGAGAAGAAAAAACCCCGGATCACTTCTTCTTCTGCCAGCTCGGCCGCCTCCGGGCGAGACTTGACGGACCTCGACACCCGCCTACAGGTATCCGTTGGATCTTAGGCTCGAAAGATGGCGCACTCGCCTTCGGAAAGTGGGTGAAGAAAACTCTCTTTTTCGACGAAATCCAACTTCGCCATTAAAACGACAGATTTTTAACCGATCACAGAGCTACCCTTTGGGTAATCACCTCCCACCGTATTTATATCCTGTAATTTCACTGAGAAGTACTTATCCCCGTATAAATCCTGTAGATGTAATCTCTACTAGATAAACTTAAAGCGGCTCAGAGGAAGAGTTCGTTTCTTTGTAAAATAATTGTATAGTAAGGCGCTAGATGGATAGATCTAGGCCCCTTTAGAAAATGCTGGGTCTCTAAAGACGCCAGCACGTCGGGTAGCTTTCTACGAGGCTGAGCTAACCGGCACGTGGTACCTTGTATCACATGCTGCGCGCAGGCACGACGCAAAGTAATAAAAAAAAAAAAATAAATAAACAGGAGATAATGAAATTTTGCGACTGCAGTCGGCATCAAAAATGCGATTAGAATGTATATTGTTGGAGTACCTCAAGCTGTTCTGGTAAAAGTGAGTCAAGACTTCGCTAAATCTTTTGCAGATGACTTAAGCTTCCCTACCGAAGTATCTTACATATCTAAACTTTCTTTAAGTCTTCAAGAAGCTGGAGAATACACAATGTATAATGGAATAGACAGGCTCCTGTCTTTGATTCCTGCCGATAAAGAAGCAGTTATTTTAAATAAGACGACGGAAAAATAGGCAGAAATTTGCCAAGGCAATACCTGGGATATGATTATTATTATTTTGATTTGATTTCAATTAACCCGTTCAGGAAACCCAAGGGCCCATGCAGGTGTCTAACTATTATATATACACAGGAGGAAACCTCGCGGTAAAAACCCCCTAATCTGCAGTCTTATATCTATCGTGTATTCAGTTTACCTTCAAGAAGTGCCTTACACTTTATAACCAGTGTGTAATCCGTCTCATCCTTTCCCTGCTCTGTGGATCATTTCCCGCATCGTCGCCTCAACTTGACTGACAAGTCGAAACTGTTCTAGGTATCCTTCGTCTAGTATCCACTTCATGATTCTTGCCACATCTTCCGGGCTCTGAATCATGGCCTGATAGGACCTATCTTTTGCTTTTCGCAGGAAATCCCCTCGTCCCCTCGCCCACTGCGGACACGTCATGACCATATGCCTGACGTTCTGTGACGGATACCCACACTGGCATTTTGGGCTGTCAACTCCAGGTACTTTTCTTCTGTACAGATAAGAATTGAGCCCGATATGCTCGCTTCTTATCTGTATGGCGATACTACTTTGGGCCCTGCTAAGGTTCTGGTGGATTTGAACTGGTGCTTCCCTGTAGTTCATTGTAAATCTGCCAGTATTTTCATCCATGGTGATATTCGCTGCTTTCCAAGTCTCAGGATTGGCTGGAGTCGAGTGTCCAGAGTTCTTCTGATGTGTCCAAGAATGTTTCCATTCCTGGAATGCTGCAATCTTTACAGCCGTCTTTTGTCGCCCAGTTTGCTCTTCCCTTCCGCAGATTCGAATCCATTCGGCCACATCATCGCTTCTGTTCATGTCGTGAATCTCCTCTCTCCCTCGGACGGGCAGCTTGATTCGATTACACGCCGAAGTAATTGTCCTTCGAACAGGTAGCTTGTCTGATAGTCCGGCGTGTTGGACCCTCCTTTGCTTCAGGTAGAGCTCGATTGGGAGCACTGAGGTCTCGTGTTCGAGTACTCTGCTGCTTGTTGAATTATATACACCTGTAACTAACTTTAAGCATTTTCTCTGGACTCTTCTTAAAGGTTTAACTACCCTTTCGGGGATTTTACCCCCTGGCCCGGCCTCGGCCCAAATCTGGGACCCATACGTGAGGGCCGGTCTCACTAACGTGCTGTACAACAGCTTTGACTTCTTAAATGTCGCTCCCCAGGTAGACTGTGCCAATCTGCTAATTGACTGTATCT